>CP139508.1:34220813-35420813 GCA_021014915.2 Artemisia tridentata subsp. tridentata | reverse complement strand
ATTCGACAAACAAAAGCTCCAACGATCCACGAACGAACCCACGACCTCAAAACTATTTTTCCTAGCCTCCTTAGAGTATGTAGAACTCCAAAAAAATAAGTCACGAATTTTCCTTGGTCGATTTGAGGTTATACGATTTTTGGCAAAGGTTTTAAGGGTTTTCGGTATATATTATATATATATAAATAAGGAAAACGTGTATATAGGATAAGGACTCAATATTTTCGGCCCAAGAAAGTCTAATTAAGGTCAAATACTGATTGTGATCTTTTCCTAAATTTATTTGCATTTATCTTGTATTTATTCTATTTATTGTGTATTTTTAATACTTATTAATACACGAAATAAATACATAATCGGCCAAATAATTATTTTTTTGTATATTATACTTTTCTAAATATTAAAATGTAATCACAAAATTATTTGGATTCATATCTAGTTCATTCCCGAAGGTTTAGAATTTATTTGGTGATTTATAAGCTTTTAAATGAATTTTTAAATTTGTAGGGCATTTTGGTCATTTTGCATGTTTTCAAATTTCGGGTATTACAGCTATTCTACACCAACCAACAACAACCAAAGGATTTCATCGAACACTCGCAACAGGCAGATCGCTCAGCCGAGTTTCAATATGGGTCAAGGAGGACAAATGGTTGGAGTTATTGGGAATCAGCAGGGATATGCTGCTGGATTTCAGATGGGTAATCAGAATATGCGGAATGCAGGACAATATGCAGGGAACCAGTTGGGTCAGTATGCAGGGAATCAAATGGGTCAGTTTGTTTTAAATCAGAGGGGTCAAAATGTTGGGAATCAGACAGTGGGTAATCAGATTGGGAATGTTGCAGCTCCAGTTGTCGGAATTATGGAAATGTGAATTTGGGTAATCCGATAAAGTGTTTCAACTGTCAAGGTGTAGGTCATATTGTAAGGAACTGTCCTACTAAGCCGAAGAAGAAAGATCCAGCGTACTTGCAGAAAGCATTGCTGTTGGCACAAAAGGAACAAGCAGGATTTCAGTTGAATGCAGAGGAAAATGATTTTATGGCTCTTATGGATGACATGGAAGAACGAGAGGACATCGATGCGAACTGCATCTTCATGGCAAATCTTCAGGAGGCTAAGTACGACACGGATTCTGACACACCTCCTGTTTATGACACCAATGCACTATCTGAGGTACCATTATTCAATACATGCCACAATAATGATATATTTGATATGTCTCCTCATGAGGAACAACATTCTGAGACTCCAGCACCCACTTATGATACATACCTGGACACGTCGAGTAGTAGCAATATTGATTTGGCAACTCCAGATATGAATCATAGTGGAGGCTCAGTTTCACAGCATGCTGAGAATGATGAGGAAACACGCGCTCTCTTTGAATCATTATTGAATAATTGTAGCATTGTAATTGAGAAAGTGAAAAAGGTCAATCGCGACTTTAAGGTCGCGAATGAGAAAATGACCGCTGAGCTTGAGAGGTATAAGGAAAATGAAAAAGCTTTTAAGTTTCATAAAAAACAACAGTCAGAATTAGAAACTGGTTATCAAAATTATGTTTCAAGGGAAAAACAATTGCAAATCAAGTTTGACACACTTGATGTTAATTCACACATGAAAATAAAATCCTTAAACGTGGAAATTTCTGATTTGAGAAACCAACTTTCTAAACAAAAATCAACTTGTTCTGATCTTGAAAAAGAAAAGAAACAGTTGAAAGCAGATTTTTCAAAACGAGAAAACGATCTTCTTGATGAAATCATTGAGAAACAAGAAACAATCAAAAAGTTGGAAGATTTGCTTGTGAAAACGGGTCATTCAAGTCAAACCATTCATATGCTTATTAAAGATCCAAATCCGTTTTTTACATCAATGAATAAAATGGCTATCAGTTGTGAAAATCCTTATACTCTCAAGAAAGCTCAGAAAGAACAGAATGCTTTGTACAATGGAAATATAATATATGCTAAACATGATCCTCCCGTTGTTCGTGATTCTGAGGAAACGATAGAACTTGCTGAAGAGAGTCTAACCAAAATGAAACAAAAGAATACAAACCAAAAATCAATTGATTATGATAAACTCAACAAACTCTCTGGAGTTACTTTTGCCAACAAAAACAAACACCAAATTTTCCAAAAAACCTGTTGTTACAAAACAGTTTGCAAAACAAAAAGTTGTCTCTAAAGCTCTTTTAAACATGGAACAAATGTCGTCAAACAATCCTTTTAACACAAGTGATGCTAGAAGATTTCTAGATGATATTAAAAAGCGAATTGAGCAACTTCAAGGGATTGTTAAGTCTAAAACCACTATCAGTGTTAACAACTGGCATTCCAGCTTTCATGTTGAAATGAAAAAGGTGTTTGAAACATAAATTGCTACTCCACTGAATAACATCAATGCGAGAGTAATTCATTTTGAACAAGCATTTTTGAAAGAAACAGCCAACTTCGTCAAGGACCACAAATCCCTGGTGAAGGAAGATAATGAAAATCTTGAAAACATCAAAGTTTTGGAAAACCTAAATGACTCTCTCTTTGAAGCAGTTATGTCTACTGATATTATGTCCATCATTTTACAAACATATTCTGTTGAAGACGATGAAAAACTACGAGCTAAGACCTCCGCAATTGTTTCAAAATATGAAAAATGCTCTTATAAAACTTGAAAAAGAAAATGCGTAATATTTTAAACAACTTGTTCGAAAAAGCGAAGAATGCAAGTATGACAAACTGTCGTATGAGTGTGCCTTCAAAAACATGAAAGAGCAAAATGATATTTTGAGGGCTCAGCTCAAAAGTCAAAAAGGGAAGGGTATGGATACTAAGTTTGCAAAACCATAGACTTCGGACAAACCAAATACTTCAAAACCGGTTGTTAAACCAAAAATGTCGATTTCTCAATCTGTTCCAAAAGTCGATGTGACAAATGATTTGACAAAACCAGACTCTCCAACACCCTTGCCCAAGTAAAATGAAAAAGAACAAATTGTTGATAAAGGAAAAGCGGTTGTCGAAACACCAAAAGTAATAGCACCTGGCCTTTATAGGATTAGTCCCACTATTGCGTCTGCCTCCACATCTAAAACATATGGGACAAACGACAAGAGCGTAAAAGATAATCCAAAAGAGACTAGGAAAGCTAAAACCACTTCTAACGACAAAAATGTGAATCCTAATGCGTGTGCCTTACCTTCTACATGACTAGAAAGCACCTCTAGGAGCAGCAGACTTCAGCCTAGGAGCAATACAAGGAACAATAGAGTCTCGCCTGTCTCTAAGAGTAGATGCATGAATAAAGTTGAATAAGTAGAAGAACACCCTAGGAATTTACCGCTTTGTAATAAGAGACATATTTCATCTGAATGTAATGTCAAACGTACTGTTTCTAATGCATGTAATGACTCTGTTTGTTTAATGTGCAAGAAATGTTTATCTAATGATGTTAATGATGATTATGTTTCAAAAAATATGAATGTTACGCCTGAACAGAAGAACGTTCCAAAACGAACTAGTGCTAGATCATTAGGAAGACTAGTTGCACGATTTAGGTTAAACACTAGTAGTACAATACCTAGTTATTACCTTAAAAATTATGTATGGAAACCAACGGGTAGAGTGTTCATACTTAAGAATGGCATATGGAATGATGTTCCAATTGAACCAGTAGAAACTTTCTATGAGTGTGATCCGGATTTTACCCCTAAACCCAAGGAACCAACTTCAAAACGGTTTCCAAAAACAAACTCTTCTGTTCTTCGCAGGTTATCGAAATATGTCTTTGGATCGTCGACTCGGGTTGCTCCAAGCACATGACCGGGAATCTGAAGCTGCTGATCAATTTCGTCTGGAAATTCATGGGAACTGTACGCTTTGGAAATGATCATGTAGCAGCTATTCTAGGTTATGGAGATCTTCAATTTGGGAATTATTTGATCACTCGAGTTTACTACGTCGAAGGGTTGGGAAACAGTTTGTTTTCAGTTGGGCAGTTTTGTGATGCAGATTTAGAGGTTGCATTTAGGAGAAACACATGCTTTGTTAGAAATTTGGTTGGCGATGATCTCTTAACTAGAAATCGCGGCACCAACCTATATGCTATCGACATCAACCAAATGGCCTCTTCATCACTAATTTGTCTTATGACAAGAGCATCTAGAACAAAGTCCTGGTTGTGGCATAGAAGATTATCCCATCTCAATTTTGACACCATCAACAAATTAGCCAAAGACAACATCGTCAACGGACTCCCCAAGTTCAAGTACACCAAGGAACACCTATGTCCATCTTGTGAACTTGGAAAAAGCAAAAGGGCATCATATAAACCCAAAACCGTACCTAGTTCGGAAGCACGGTTACATATGTTGCACATGGACTTATGTGGCCCAATGAGAGTTGAAAGCATAAATGGGAAGAAGTATATTCTTGTTATCGTCGATGACTATTCAAGATATACATGGGTAAAGTTTCTGAGGTCAAAAGACGAAGCACCAGGCATCATCATCACCTTTCTGAAGCGTATTCAAGTCCTACTTCAAGCTCCAGTAAGGATTGTAAGAACAGACAACGGCACAGAATTCACAAATCAGGAGTTAAGAACTTATTTTGAAGATGCTGGAATCACACATCAGACATCCGTTGTTAGAACTCCACAGCAGAATGGGGTAGTTGAAAGAAGAAATCGAACTCTTGTGGAAGCTGCTCGCACAATGCTAATTTATTCTAGTACACCGTTATTCTTATGGGCTGATGTTGTTGCTACTGCTTGTTTCACTCACAACCGTTCCTTAATCCACCCAAGATTCAATAAAACCCCATATGAACTAGTGAACAACAGAAAACCCGATATCTCTTACCTTCACATGTTTGGCGCTTTATGCTATCCAACAAACGATAGAGAAGTTCTAGGGAAGTTGAAGGCTAAGGGTGATATTGGAATCTTCATTGGATACTCAGAAAACTCGAGGGCATTCCGGGTGTATAATAGAAGAACAAAAAGGATAATGGAGACGATGAATGTGAAGTTTGGTGAGATTTCGCAAATAGCTTCTGAGAGACTCGCTTTAGAACCCGCTCTTAATCCGATGGCTTCTAATCAAAACAGATTAGGACCGGCAGACTTATGGACACATTAGTTCAGGACTCGTACATCAAGGAGCTCAATCAACAACTATTGGAAAACCTTCATAACAAGAACTAGAAAATTTCTTCGAGTTAATGTTTGATGAATACTATGGTGGAACTTCAATAATTGCATCACAACATCATTCCGATGCACCCGCTCAAAGCCATCATCCACCACTACCACCACAAGATGCATCTACTACAATCGAAGCTGACGCAACAACTCCCTCAACCTCATCTACATCTACTCCAGAAACTCCAATTCTTGAAATTGTTTTACCAAGAGTTGAAGAGCAAAATCAAAACACAATATTTCAAGAAGAACCAACAAAAAATCAAAATCATGTAGCGTTAGAAGAAGAAGTATTCGAAAACCCATTTGCTACGGACTCAGCTGAATCATCTTCAACGTTACAAGAACAATCTAACACGCATACGTTAAACCCGAGGTACCCTTCTACACTCCAGTGGACAAAAGACCATCCAATTGAACAAGTTATTGGTGAACCTTCAAGGCCAGTTCAGATGAGAAGAAAACTTGCCACAGACCCCGAAATGTGCATTTATATTTGCTCAATAAGCCTCAAAGAACCAAAGAACATTCGGGAGGCAATGACAGAAAACGCATGGATAGAAGTGATGTAGGAGGGAATTCTTCAATACCGTTTACATGATAGTTGGGAATTAGTTCCAAGACCAATTGACAAACTTGTTATTGATCTCAAATGGTTATGGAAGAACAAAAAGGATGAAGAAATGACCGTAATTTGCAACAAAGCTCGTCTCGTGGCTAAAGGATTCCGCCAGGAAGAAAGGATAGATTTCGAAGAATCATTCACGCCAGTAGCAAGACTTGAAGCAGTCTGGATTTTCTTAGCCTATTGATGCGTGCGTATATCATTGTAGAATAGATTATATTATCAAGTTATAAATTTATATTTAGCCGACTTATCCTATAACACAAACTAACGAGCAGTGTAGCCGATCAATGTAGCTAGTTGGTAAGTAGAGTGTCGAACACTAAGAGTGGAACGTTAACACTTAAGTATCTATCAATATTTTAATCCTAAGTTAATTCTAATGACCTAATCTAACGCAAGGGGGGTTTTCAGCCTGAGAGACTGGCACGATTGTGTAGATTAAGTAAATGGTAAATAAAGCTAGAGAAGCGAATAAGCGAATGGCAAACACGTACACAGATAGAAAACAGACACAGATAAGAGGTCAAGCCGATAGTAGGAAAACTTGTCACACGTTTAAATGCTTAGCTGTATAAGATGAGTGCTAAAATCTATTCTCTCTCAGTGGAATCTTAGTTACAGGCGTGTAAACACTTAATGATTACTAGGTTTATGTATTATTTATCCCTTTTACAGGCTTACATTAACTATCTAGATGATGCTAATGAAGTAATTGCGCGAGCCTACGTTGACAAGGCGCGATAAATCCTAATATGTAATCAAAGCACATGCATAAAGAAACCAAATAAACATCAAATACTCTTTATAATAGCTGGAAACTATTAAGTCCGATCAAATAGTGAAAAAGACACTAACTCAAACCATTAACAGATTGCTAATACAAGTAAACGAGTTTTCCTATGAATTAAAGTACTAGCAGGACCTTCTTACTGCTCTGAATTCTTCCTTTAGGTTGTGTCTTGTGCTGCCAATTCGTCTGTATTCTTCTCTCTAGGGTTACTTGCTTCACATCGAATGTGGCTGTCGAATGGGGTATTTATACTTTCTGTCTGTAGGGTCGATACGGCGTATCAACTAAGTTGATATGACGCATCTTGGTAACTTCGCGTGGGGTCCAAGATTATAATATTCAGGAATATTCGTACACCGCCATTAGATACGGCGTACCTTCAATCTTCATGCGGCGCATGTTCTTCAGTATCTTGGATTATCTTGGTGAAGTCTTGAGATTGATACGCTGCATATCTGGATTGTCATGCGGCGTATCTGGAGTAGGATGAGTCAGATCTTCATACCTTGACCAAGGTTTCATATACGGCGCATGGGATAAATCCATGCGACGTATGCTTCAAAGTCAGGCAATGGTCTTCATAATCGTCTAAGTCTTGATGTACGGCATATCTGTCTAGAATGATAAGGCGTATCTTCCTTTAGTTCAGTAGACTTTTCCAACTTGATCCATTTTGCTCCAATTTTCGTCCAAAATATCTAAATTTCACCAAATGCTTGTTTATAACTGAGAATTACAAAAGTAAACGATTAAGTATCAATTCTCATATAAAATAATATAAAACAAGTCATAAACATGGGATAAATGATGTCAATAAAATGTACTTATTTGATATCATCAAATATCCCCCCACTTGAACTTTACTTGTCCCCATGTAAACCTTAGATTAAACTTATGAAAATTTATCCTAAACATAGTCTAGGAATTTTTATAGTTTAAGCATTCATTCATTTTAATTATAATTGCACAACCAAACACCTCACGAAATAGGAAAATGAAATCACTCAATCACTCAACTAATCTATGTGGTAACATTTAAGTAATTCACTCAATTGCTCGGTCGTAACGAATATTCTATCATAAGCTTGGAAATGATACACATCTCCACCACTAAAGCTAAGGAGTGACTAGTCTAAAGTGGTAAATAGGGTTATGATAAGGCTTAAGGGTTAAACCTGGCTTTGTTCAAACATCTCCTGCACAAACTTAGTAGATCGCTGGCGCGAGCCCTCGATTCCTCAAACAACGGATGGTCACTAGTGTTTATCCCGGTTCGCTGGCGCGTTATTTTCATAATGGATGGTCACCAAGACTCACTCTAGATCGCTGGCGCGTCATTCGATTAGTCTAAAACTCGGATGGTCACTACCTTATTCACACATTTAACATTCTCACTAGGCCATTACTATACACAGATGCTCGAAAGCTAACAACGAATACAGTAACTTGGTAAAAGGTAGCGATAAAACATTGGGAAATACATAAATTGGTGTAAAATAAAAAAAATAAACAGGTAGATTAAGTCCTAACAAGTGTGGTTAATCACTTCTCAACCATCCCATGAATAAGACACAAATCACAGACTAACTCACGCTTTAACATGGAAACTCACGCTTTAGTAGGTAGACACGAATTAGACTCAATGAAATCTCAATCAAAGAATAAACCTTAGTTGGCGTTCCCATAACGGCCAACTCCCTTGCAATCCATAAATATAATACAACAAGCAGTAGCGATATCTCTACTAGTATATAACTTTACATCGTTGGTTTATAATCACGTACCAACATCTTTTTTCTTTTTTCTTTTCTTCTTTTTTCGATTTTTTTTTCTTTTAACATCAAATAAACTAGATTGGTGTAAAATTTCACCATATCACCATCACAATAAATCTAGATAAATTTTCTCCATACTTTTCATAACTTCAGACATAAAAGTAATAGTGAAAGTAGTAAACACACGAAAATCAAAAATACAATATCTACTTTCACTTCCTATTGCATTGTGCAATTCCCAACCTAACCAAAGATAATAATTTACGTACACGAACACATGAAACGCGGGAAATACACACTTTTATCAAAAGCAACCAACCACGGACTTAAATCTACAGGGTATGCTAAGGTTTAAGAGTGTAACGAAACATATTAATTGGTGGAAGAAACGAAAGGAACGGCTCTGAGGGTTTTTCTAGGGGTATCTTACTCTAAAAATGAGAGTAATAAAAGGGTTTATACGGGGGTTAACTAACCGGTGTAGTTAGTTAATAACACATAACATATATAGGCTTTTTGGGTGTAATCAGAGAAATTTACCTAGTTAGACAAGTCACTCCAATTATATCAATAATACTTATTATGGTGGTCTCGAATAGTATACAAGCCAAGTTCTAAAGTTTACTACAAGTCACCGGCACACTCATATTTTTGTGGAATTTGGGTAAAATATTGGAAATGGATAAGGCTTAATTCTCACAATATGGAAATAAGGGTTATGTGTGCGGTCATGCAACTTAGATTTAACAAAAACATGCTAGAAAAAATTTAAATTTAAGCATATTAAGCACATATTAAGCAAATTTTTGAAAAATAGGACAAGTGTCGTTCTAATTCTCCACCCCCCCCCACTTAAGATTAAAACGTCCTCGTTGTTTAAAATTGAAATTAAAAACAGGAAATAGAAAGAATTAGAACGGAAAACTCCCCTGAGATTTGCTCGGTATGATCCTCCATTATGTGCTTGTGAGCAACTTTTTATTTTCTATGCGTGAAGGGCGTTCAAGCCTTCATGAATGGCGCATATCACATAGAAAATGCAGAACGTATGTATACCACCACTTCTTCATAAACAACCTGTGTTAATTAGAAAATCACAGCTAGTGCAATTCTTGTTAATCGATGGTTAGTAAAAATAAACCTAAAAATTAAAAATAAATCTGGAAATTTCATCAGGCCAATCGATGCGCCGCACCCATGGTAAGGGATGCGCCGAATCGAGCCTGGAATAAAATACGAGTCAGAAATTTAATACAACGCATCCTTAAACCTGGATGCGCCGCTTGTAAACAGCTGACAGAATGTTTAAAGTGCAGAAAAAAAAAGTACAGAAAAATAAAAGGATAGGTATGACCAGTCCAGTTGATGCGCCGCATCCTTGGTATGTGATGCGCCGCATCGATGTCCAGGTCTGACAGAATCGATAACAAAAAAAGTAAAGATAAATCCGGGTTGTCTCCCGGTGAGCACTTTTCTTTATTCCAGAGTCTTCAAGTTAGACTCATCTTCAGCTCATTATTTCGTATCATTGTAAGCGTCGGAAGCGTCACGCTCCCTCATTATTAACCCAGTAATCTCGATCACTTATTGATTATGCTTGATTCCCACGTTATTTCTCACCAAGATATGCAAAAACAAAGTCATGTCCCTTTCGGGTAGCAATGATAAAATAATAGATGGGAAATGCTTGTTATTACGTAGGCATAAATATTCCAAATAGGGTGGTAGTTCAACAAATATTTCATTAGAATTTTTAATTGTTAGGAATTATTAAAATAATATTTAGTTCATTACTAATGGTAGTAGTATGGTTCCTGCTGGCAGGTATGTAGTTCCTGCTGGTATTGGTTCCTGCTAGTAGTATTGTTTTGTTTCTGCTGTTAGTATTGTTTCTGCGGGTAAGTAGAAATAGTCAACCTGTATTATTAGAAGGTATGGATATGCATGAGATATATTAGGAATAGATATTTCATATCTTTTACACGTTTTTAGTGAATGCCGAATTAGGGTTTCTTGTAGTATAAAAGAAACAAGACGGCTATGAACATTGTACGCTTTGGATAACAACTTTATTAGTGAATAAAAGATCCATAGAGGATCAAAGTTTTATTAGTTATATTCTTCTTCAACTCTTGTGTTTAGTTTCCGCATAAACATAAGTTTCATTGTTAGAGATTCTCTTAGAGTGTTTGTGATTACATAAGCATTCTACCGGCTCAAAGATCTATCAAGGAGGTCGATCCTACAAGTGGTATCAGAGCCTGGTTAGAGTCTCTGTCGAAGAAGAAAACTTGTCAAACAAATCTCTTAAACCCTTATTCAATGGCTGCATCCGGAACTGATGAGTCTGTTATAAATAATGAAAAACCCCAAACACAAAACGTCCAACAAATCCTTACAACAACAGTCTTTAATAGCAATGCTAAATTCCCTTACCTCAAGAAGGATGAATATGAGATATGGGCCATGAAGATGGAGTACTAGATCTCAAACAGTGACCATAATCTTTGGAACATCATTCTGAATGGTAACATCAGGAAGAAAACTAGAAGAGATGAAAGAGGGAACATCATTATTCTTCCTCCTGTTACTGCTGATGAACATATTGCAGTTCAGAGGGAGACTAAAGCAAGAACTTTGCTGCTTCAGTCTCTCCCAGAAGACCACATGGGTGATTTTCATCACCTAGATGATGCAAGGGACATTTGGTTAGCTGAAAAAGCCAGATTTGGTGGGAATGATGAGTCTAAGAAAATGAGGAAGTCCATGCTGAAGCAGGAGTTCCAAGAGTTCAAGATCACTGAGGCAGAAGGACTACATAAAGGGTATGAAAGGTTCCATAAAATACTGAGCCAACTCAATTAGTTGCAGGCAAGGCCAGAGAATGAAGACTGCAACACCAAGTTCTTGAAGGCATTGCCTCCTTCCTGATCTCAGGTATCAATTACACTCAAGACAAAGGGTGGTCTTGATTACTTAAGCTTTGATGATTTGTACAACAAGCTTAGGACACTGGAGATTGATATCAAGGGAGGTTCAAGCTATTCCCCTGCTCCAACTCACTCAGCTTTTGTTAGTACTACCAGTACTAATAACAAGTTGTCTTATGCTGATAGTCCAACCTCATCATCTTCATCCTATACCCCTGCTACACCAAGAACACACTCAAAGTCTGGGAATGTGATGGAAGATGTGCTTCATTCATTTGTTGCTGAAATTGTTCCACAACAGCAACTTGCATATGAAGACTTTAACCAGATTGATAAGCTGGATTTGGAAGAATTAGACATCAAGTGGCAGATGGCTATGCTTTCATTGAAGGTGAACAGGTTTGAAAAGAAAGCTGGGAGGAAGATTCAGTTCAACAGGAAGGATGGAGCAAGGTTTGATAAAGGGAAGGTTAAATGTTATAACTGCTCACAGCTGGGTCACTTTGCAAGAGAATGCAAAGAAAAGAAGGCAGATGATAACACAAGATATTCTGCTTTCAAGATCAAAGAATTGGACTCAGAGGAGCCCAAAGCCTTGCTATCTGTTGATTCCTTGGTGGACTGGTCAAAGCATGAGGTTGATGCTGAGGAAAGAGGAGCTGCTCAGGTGTATGGAATGCTTGCTGGAAGGGAGACAGATATGGATGAGGAATTTGCTTTGATGGGTTACTCATCACAGGTACAAAATTATCCTTTTGGTTGTCATAATATGTATGCTGAACTTAAGAAAGAATTTGATGATATAGAGTCTCAGTATAAAGATTATTATGTTAAAGTTCAAGCTTATAGTAATTCTCTCAAAACTTTAGAAAAACAAAAGGATTGGTACCAAAATAATCAATTAGCATATGAAGAAAAGATAAGGGTATTAGAAAGAGATTTGGTAAATACTACTAATTTGTTAAAACATTCTGAAAGAGAACATGATAAGGTGATTTTAGAGAAAAAGGATTTACAGGCTAAGTTTGATAAGGAAGTAGCTAGGTGTAATTCATGGCAAGAATCAGCTAAAAACCTAGTCAAGTTAAACAATAGCACTCAGTCTGTAAGGTGTAAGAGAGGGTTGGGGTATGATGTAGGGCCAGATGATGTTTATGACCTTAATGAACCAAGTATATTTGACCCTACCCCTAAGGAGGTAAATTACCAAATTCCTGTGAAGTTTGTTAAAAAAGGAGGAATGAATGCTATTCCTCCACCTATAACAGGAGTCTTTAAACCTACCTCTCCCCACACAGACTTTGATGAATCACAAATGATCTATGGCAAAAAGTCAAATGACTTGCTTGATCTTGATTGTGAATCTAATGATTTTGTCTCTTGTTCTAACAGTGACAAGTCCTCAGAAATCAAGACCAATGACTTTGCCTCATGTGATTCAAGTGACAAGTCTACCACAACCAAGTTTGAAGATTTCTCCTCAAGAATAACTAATGATGAATCTAATTCAAAGACAGCTGCTTTTGAAGACATTTCTTTTGATTCTGTTAAAAGCAATGATGTTTCTAGTTTTAATTTTGTTAAGAACAATTATGTTTCATGTTTTGGTTGTGATAACTTTGTGTGCAATAAGAAAAGTCAGTTTAAGAATAAATCTTTTAGAAAGAAATCTTGTTTTGTATGTGGTAGTTATGCTCATCTTATCAAAGATTGTGACTTTTATGAGAATAGGATGGGTATGTGTGCTGGCCAACAGCAATCTAGGCCATTATGGAACAATGTAGATAAAATACCCCCATTTGTTCCACAAGTAGCAAAAATGAGCTCTTGTCGAGCTACTTTTCCTGCTGGTAGACTAGTTCCTGCTGGTAGACCAGTTGCTGCTGGTAAGCCAATTGCTGCTGGTAAACCAGTTGCTGCTGGTAAGCCAGTTCCTGCTGGTAAGCTATTTCCTGCAGGAAAACCAGTTCCAGCTGGTAATCCCAATTCTGCTGGTTGGAACAGAAATGATGCTAGACCTTTCTACAGACCTACAAGCACTTACTTTCAAAATGATTTTAGGCCTGTTTATTTTGACTCTATGCAAAAAGGGGGGGGGGCAAGATGGGAAATTGCTGTTAAGTCCTCAGCAGGTTGTTCTTGGAGACACCATGGCCAATATATGAGAATGGGGTCCAAGAACAATGGTGGATCTCATCAATCTCCATGGTTTACTTATTATTGATCCACAAGGCAGGCCTAAGTCAGTGATGGTTTGGGTCTCCCATGTAACTAATATTGTTGTATGTTCTTTTGCTGTAGGAAAATCCTTATAGAAGTAAGGATGTAGGTATTGTTGATAGTGGGTGTTCTTGAAGAATGACAGGAAACATAGAGAGACTGCATGATTTTGTACCCATTAATGGAGGGAATGTGACATTTGAAGGAGGAGATGGCAAGATAACAGGGAAAGGAACTATAAGGACATCCAAGCTGGATTTTGAGAATGTCTATTATGTGAAAGAACTTCAGAATTTCAACTTGTTCTCTGTCTCACAAATTTGTGACAAGAAGAACAGTGTTCTCTTCATTGAAAATGACTGTCTTGTGCTGTCCAAAGACTTCAAGTTACCTGATGAAAGTCAGGTTGTACTTAAAGTTCCAAGAACACACAATCTTTACAGCTTCAATTTAAATGATGTCCAGCCTGAGGGTGATTTGGCTTGCTTGGTGGCAAAAGCATCTGTGGATGAATCTAACAAATGGCATAGGAGGATGGCACATGTGAACTTTAAGACCATCAACAAGTTGGCAAAGAATGGATTGGTACAAGGGCACCCTCTCAAGACCTTCACAAATGAACACAATTGTGTTGCCTGCAACAAAGGAAAGCAACACAAAGCTTCGTACAAGGCCATCACAGCTGTGAGCACCATCACTGAGCCTCTTCAGTTACTTCATATGGATCTTTTTGGTCCTACTTCCATCAGAAGTATTGACCATAAGTACTATTGCCTCGTGATTATAGATGACTTTAGCAGGTTTTCTTGGACTTTCTTTTTGGTACTAAAGATGAAACCTATCCTGTGATTAGGGACTTTATTGCCTTAATTGAAAACCAGCTAAATAAAAAGGTTAAGTCTATAAGGTGTGACAATGGGACAAAGTTTAAAAATTATAACCTAATTGAATTCTGTGGGTATAAGGGGATTAAAAGGGACTATAGTAATGCCAGAACCTCACAACAAAATAGGGTTGTTGAAAGGAAAAATAGAACCCTTATAGAAGCAGCTAGATCAATGCTGGCTGACTCTAAGTTACCTACCATGTTTTGGACTGAAGTAGTTTGCACTGCTTGCTATGTTCTGAATAGGGTATCGATTACTAGTCCTCACAACAAAACACCTTATGAGCTTTTGTCTGGGAAGGTACCTAACATTAGTTATCTTAAACCTTTTGGATGTCATGTAACTATTTTGAACACCAATGATCACCTAGGTAAATTTGAAGGGAAGGCAGATGAGGGGTTTATTGTTGGTTATTCTGCTCATAGTAAGGCCTATAGAGTTTATAATTTATCTGCTAAGAGGATAGAAGAGACACTCAATTTAAGATATCTTGAGGATAAACCTAATTTACAGGGTGCAGGTCATGAGTGATATTTTGACCTTGATTATCTGACTGATACTTTAGGTTATTCTAGATTCAAAGCTAATCAATCTGCACGTACACATGATTATCAAACTAACAATGCAGGTACCTCAGATGATGAGTCAGACTCAGAGTGTGATGAACAACCCATTGTTGTTCCTTCTTTTCCCTCTAACCACTTTTCAGGTACTGAGCTCAAAGATTCTTCTGATAAGGCTGAAGGTGATTCAAGTTTTGCAGAAGATCTTGCTAGGCTTCAAAGACAAGAACATGAGGCCAAGGAAGCTGCTGAAAAGTTTGGTTTCGAATTCACACAAGAGACAGCGGAGCTCTTAAGAAAAGCTGCAGATGAAGCCCGCAGGAATATGGATTCTGCTGGTGGTGTTCCGGTTCCTGCTGCTCCTACCAATTCTACTGATAGCTCTTATGTTCCTGCTGGTCCTTTGTCCACTCCTTCTGTTGACTTATTGGGTTTCAATGAACCTCCCACAAGATATCCAAGTCCATCTGATCTTGGAAATTCACTCTCTTCAGGATCTAAGTTGGAAGATCCTCATCATCAGTCAAGAACGGGCATCTTCACTTCCTCCTCATATGATGATGACTTCAATCCCTCTATCACCAATCAAGCGTCAACCATTGATGTCAATCCCACTGCTACTAAGAGGATAAACACGGTTCATCCTCAGTCTTTGATTCTTGGAGATCCCAATTCAACGGTTCAGACAAGAAGCAAGTTGAAACAACCAATGTTTGGAGAAACTGCTTTTGTCAGTTATATTCAGGATCAGCTAAGGAATAATCACACAGACTATCTCCATTGCCTCTATGCTTGTTTTCTATCTCAAATTGAACCAAGCAGTGTAGCACAAGCTCTTGAAGATTCTGATTGGGTTGAAGCTATGCAAGAGGAAATGCAACAGTTTTACAATCAGAAAGTCTGGAAGTTAGTACCTTTGCCTGAAGGAAAGTATGCAATTGGAATGAAATGGATTCTCAAGAACAAAAGGGATGCTCGAGGTATTGTGGTTCAAAATAAAGCTAGATTGGTAGCTCAAGGTCACAGGCAGGAGGAAGGTATTGACTATGATGAGGTTTTTGCTTATGTGGCAAGAGTTGAAGCTATTAGATTATTTTTAGCTTTTGCCTCATACATGGGATTCATTGTCTATCAGATGGATGTGAAGAGTGCAATTCTCTATGGTGAGATTGAAGAGGAGGTGTATGTAACTCAGCCCAAGGGTTTTGTGGACCCACAGAATCCTGATTTGGTTTACAAGGTGGTGAAAGCACTCTATGGACTTCATCAAGCACCCAGGGCATGGTATGCTCGATTGTCTACTTTTCTGCTGAAGCATGGTTACAGAAGAGGAGCAATTGACAAGACACTCTTCATCAAGAAAAATTCAAAAGATATCATCCTTGTTCAGGTTTATGTGGATGACATCATTTTTGGTTCCACAAAGGAAGATTGGTGTAGGGAGTTTGAGGTGCTAATGAAGGGAGAATTTGAGATGAGTGCTATGGGAGAGCTTACCTTTTTCTTGGGCTTACAAGTCAAACAAAAGCCTGATGGGATCTTTATCAGTCAAGAAAAGTATGTGCAAGACATACTTAAGAAGTTTGATTTGGAAAGTGTGAGGACTGCAACAACACCATATGAAGCTCCAAAGCCTAAATCCAACAATGAACCTGATGCTGTTAATGTTCACCTCTACAGATCTATGATAGGTTCACTGATGTATTTGACAGCTTCTAGGCCTGATATCATGTTTGCAGTCAGTGCTTGACAACTTTGATAGAAAGTCTACTACTGGGGGGTGTCAGTTTCTGGGCAGGAGGTTGATATCTTGGCAATGCAAAAAGCAGACTATTGTGGCTACATCTTCGACTGAGGCAGAGTATGTTGCTGCTGCTAGTTGCTGTGGTCAGGTACTTTGGATTCAAAATCAGTTGTTAGACTATGGGTTTAACTTTATGAATACTAAAATCTTTATTGATAACCAAAGCACCATTTGCATTGTTAAAAACCCAGTTTTTCACCAAAGAACAAAGCACATAGAAATTAGGCACCATTTTATCCGAGATGCTAATGAGAAACATCTTATCCAAGTGCTTAAAATACACACTGATGATAATGTGGCGGATTTGTTAACTAAAGCTTTTGATGGCCCAAGATTTAACTATTTGGTGGTTCATATTGGGATGCTCAATCCTTAAGTGCTGAGATTGAGGGGAGGTATAAGCCTAAGGGGAAGCTTATTGTTGTACATTTTTCATCTTTTTCATTTTCTTTCTTTATTTTCTTTATGTTTAGTTTATTTTATTTTATTAGTTAAAAAAAAATAAAAAAAATTTAGAGTTGTCTACTAACTTGTATGCAGGTACAGTGTTGGTTTCTTACCACACAACAAATGGTAATCCACTCACCATGTCTTACAGACAAGAAAGAGTTGACTCACCATGAGGGTACGGCTCTGGTGTGATCATCAAATCCGTTGACAGCTGTAATAGTTTGCTCAAAACTATAGGGTATTCAACTCACCCATGTTTCATTACTGAGAGTTGAAATGGTTCTCAATTCGCCATGGATGTTACCCTTTGAGGTTCCAAAGAATTGGCTAGCCCACAAGTGTATGGCTTGTGGTAAAGGCAGTGGAAAACCATATTTGGTACTCAATTCACCAAGGTGTTCTATGCAACCTAAGAATTGACTAGTCCTGAGCAAACGGCTACAGGTAAAGACAAAGAAAATCCGTTGATAGTTGATGGTTTACTAAAAATCATATGGTTATCAATGTACCATGGTCTTATACACCAAAACAATGGCTACTCCAGTAGTTAATGGCTATTGGTAAAGAGACATCAAATCCATTAATTTTCAATGATTCACCTCTCACAGGAGTTAACACACCTGGAAGTGATGAGAATAGTATGAAACTTAAAAGTTTTGATGTACAAATAGTCATGGTTGCAGTAAAGATCAAGTGAATTGTATATCAGATGGTGACAAGATTATGATGTTGTGGTTTCCTGTTGCTGCTGTTACTTAGAAGTTGCTGCTGGAAACTTGTTCTTCATGGTGATTTATTGTTGCTGCTGAAGATCAAGTTCAATCCTCATGTTATGGAAGTCAAAGATCTATCCAGAAACTTGAAGTTAACCAAGTCAAATTCAAGTTTAGGGGAGGATTGTTAGGAATTATTAAAATAATATTTAGTTCATTACTGCTGGTAGTAGTATGGTTCCTGCTGGCAGGTATGTAGTTCCTGCTGGTATTGGTTCCTGCTGGTAGTATTGTTTTGTTTCTGCTGTTAGTATTGTTTCTGCGGGTAAGTAGAAATAGTCAACCCGTATTATTAGAAGGTATGGATATGCATGAGATATATTAGGAATAGATATTGCATATCTTTTACACGTTTTTAGTGAATGCCGAATTAGGGTTTCTTGTAGTATAAAAGAAACAAGAGGGCTATGAACATTGTACGCTTTGGATAACAACTTTATTAGTGAATAAAAGATCCATAGAGGATCAAAGTTTTATTAGTTATATTCTTCTTCAACTCTTGTGTTTAGTTTCCGCATAAACATAAGTTTCATTGTTAGAGATTCTCTTAGAGTGTTTGTGATTACATAAGCATTCTACCGGCTCAAAGATCTATCAAGGAGGTCGATCCTACATTAATATCTTTCTTAAATTTGTTGATAACTACACAATCATCCAACTTATCCTCAGGATCATCAATCACGTTGTTTCTAAGCTCAATTGGCTCATTCATATCAATAAATTCTTTGAAGTCTTTATGATTTGGATTAGGTGATCTATTTTGGATTAAGGTTTCTCCCATTAGCCTAGCTTCTAGGTCGAGTTCCATTCGCTCTCTTAATCCTAGCACATAAACATTTTTAATAATGCTCTTAATTGGATCATCAGACTTATAGACTAATTTGTCATACCCTACTCTTAAAGAAAATTTTCTTTTAAAGATATCAATTTTAGCATGAGCAGTAGACAAGAATGGTCTTCCAAGGATCAATGGAATTTTGATATCCTCAGGCATATCTAGTACAACGAAGTCTACGGTAAAGACAAATTTCTCGATCTTAACTAGCACATTTTCTGCTATACCCTCGGGACGTTTCACCGTTTTATCAGCCAATTCAATAAGTAGCTTAGTAGGAGCTAATTTTCCTAAACCTAAGGTGGTGAAGGTCTTATAAGGCATGACACTAATGCTGGCTCCTAAGTCACCTAAGGCTCTATTGAAAGACATATCATTAATGTTACAAGGCAAAGTAAAACTCCCTGGATCTTTCTCCTTATGAGGCAAGGCATTGTGATCAGTTGTAGAGCACTCCTCTTTCATAGTAGCCTTGATCTCTTCCTCAATCCTGGACTTTTCCTTGAGCAATCTTCTTAAACTGATTGAAGAGTTAAAGAAGAATTTCGGCTTCTCAGCATCAGCAGCACCTAATAGTCTTCCAGGAAAAGGTACATAAGGTGAAATTTCTTCAGTAGTGGTGATTGCATTGACATGATCTCTTGGGTTGGTTTCGGTTGAGCTTGGTAGACTTCCAGATCCCCTTTCTTGAAGTACCTTGCTTATTTGACCGATTTGAAGTTCTAGTGCCTTGATCGAAGCTCCTTGATTTCTGATGGAAGCATCGGTTGAAGAACGGATTTCTTTGATCAAAGCAGCATTTTCTTCATGTCTTTTAGCAGCTTCAGCCATCATTTGCTTCATGGATTTTCCCAAAGTTTGTCTTCTCTCTTGATATGGCGGATTCCCGTTTTCCCTTTGGTAGTATCCTGGAGCAGCAGCTCTAAACCTTCCTGATGGTTGAAATGGTTGTCCAAACTGAGTGTAGTATGCTTCTTCAAGTGTTTCTCCTTCCTTCTTGGACGGACAATCTTTAGTGTAGTGAGGTCCATTGCATAATTCACAACCAACCTGAGCAACATATACTTTCTCATCAACCTTCTTGAGATCTCTACTAAGTTTATTCAATTGAGCTTGAATAGCAGCATATCCATCAGAAGTATCACTGCTTTTAGTTCTAGTAGAGGTTCCATCGTGCCACTTCTGAGAATGATCAGCCATTTCTTGGATGGCTTTCCTAGCATTAATTGCACTCATCTGAGGTACAGCTCCCTTAGAATCCAAAATCTGTCGAGTAGGCACATCCAAACCCTGGTAAAACAAAATAACCTCCTGCATAGTAGTCAAATAATGTTGAGGACATTTCAATAATAAATCTTTGAATCGCTCCCAAGCCTGATAAAGAGTTTCATCGGGCTCTTGTTTGAAATTATTGATGGCCTCCATCTTCTTAGCAGTACGAGTAGGTGGGCAATACTTCTTCAAAAACTTCTTATTCAAATCTTCCCACTCAGTAATTGAACCAGCTGGTTCATTCTTCAGCCACCTGTTAGCAGCTCCTGTAAGTGAAATGGGGAAGACACGAAGCATTAGTTGGTCAATAGTCACATCCTTAGTTGTGAACAAGTCTGCTATCTCAAGGATCCTTTCCACATGCTCATTAGCATCTTCATGCTCCGATCCACTGAAGGTGTTCTCACTCAACTCCTTGAGAAATTGACCTTTCAATTCAAACTTGGCCTCTTTGTCGAACTTAGGCCTAGCAACACCCGAACCATAATCAGCACGGGTCTTAGTCATGTACTTCTCCATAGTTGGGTCAGTCATTGTTTTTTTAGCTTCTTCTTCAAAATTATCTTCCTGATCAGAGAAATAATCGAGCTCTACTGAACTCGAGAAATCACGGATTGTGGTCTTGAAAAGTCTCCTAAGCGAATGAAGAACTTGTTCAGGTTCACTAAAAGGTTTAATAAGCTCTTGTGCAGAACTCCTGGTCATGCACTACCTGAAATCAAGACAAAAGCATCAGTAGGATAGGTTTGAAGAAGTATAATAACAGAAAACTAACAATGAAATCGGAATAAGAAAAATAAAAGTTGCTGATATCTGCAGACGATACACCGTATCCAGGGACCTGGATACGCCGTATGTTTACTTCGTTAAAAATTCTCGGACTTTTATTTTAGAAAACTATACGCCGTATTGATGGGAATCAATGCGCCGTACGTATTAATTTTTAAATATGCTTATATATAAAAAATAATTTCACCGTATACGCAGAAGCATATACGACGTACGTCTGTTACGTTTCAAAATACAAGCTTCTTGATATTAATGCGCCGTATCGAAAAAATTCGATACGCTGTTTCTCGTTTATTTAGATAATTCAAATATGTTTTTAATAAATGATGGATACGTCGTATGAGAAAAACTCATGCGCCGTATGGCGTTTAGCGTTTTGAAAAAAAAATTCAATTAAAAACAGGGTACGTCGTATCTGGAGGGATAAATACGTCGTACTCGAATTAATTAAATAAGAGACGTTGTATATAAAATAAAAACGCAATACGCCGTATCTAAATAAATAGATGCGCCATATCGTTTAGTTCAGCAAAATACAGCAGATAGTAACAATGTATAAAAACGGAAAAACGAAAAAACGAAAAAAAAACAAACAAAAATATAAAAATTACACAAACAAGAAAACAATAAAGGGTTAATACACAAATATGTTACTAAACTTTCCATAAAAGTTCGCCTAAGTTACTGAACTTTCATTTTGTTCACTTAGGTTACTGAACTTATAAACCATGACATTTTGGGGTCACTGAACTTATAAAAAATATTCATAAACAACACTGAACTTGTAAAAACATGACATTTATGTTACTTAACATATCAAAAAATATACGATTAAGTCACTCCTACCAACACTAATAAATTAGGCGAACTTTTTTGGTAAGTTCAGTAACCTAAGTGAACAAAATGAAAGTTTAGTAACTTAGGCGAACTTTTTTGGAAAGTTTAGTAACATATTTGTGTATTAACCCAACAATAAATATGCAGAAAGATACAATGAATGCAGAAAACAAATACACAACAAAGTTAGTAAATTAAAAACTAAATATTAAAAACTAATTAAGTTAATTCTAAATTAAAACATTAACAGATATTCAAGTATTAAACAACTCACTCCCCGGCAGTGGCGCCAAAAACTTGATGCGTGCGTATATCGTTGTAGAAAAGATTATATTATCAAGGTTTAAATTTATATTTAGCCGACTTATCCTATAACACACACTAACGAGCAGTTTAGACGATCAATGTAGCTAGTTGGTAATTAGAGTGTCGAACACTAAGAGTGGAACGTTAACACTTAAGTATCTATCAGTATTTTAATCCTAAGTTAATTCTAATGACCTAATCTAACGCAAGGGGGTTTTCAGCCTGAGAGACTGGCACGATTGTGTAGATTAAGTAAATGGTAAATAAAGCTAGTGAAGCGAATAAGCGAATGGCAAACATGTACACAGATAGAAAACAGACACAGATAAGAGGTCAAGCCGATAGTAGGAAAAGTTGTCACACGTTTAAAGGCTTAGCTGTATAAGATGAGTGTTAAAATCTATTCTCTCTCAGTGGAATCTTAGTTACAAGCGTGTAAACACTTAATGATTACTAGGTTTGTGTATTATTTATCCCTTTTACAGGCTTACATTAACTATTTAGATGATGCTAATGAAGTAATTGTGCGAGCCTACGTTGACAAGGCGCGATAAATCCTAATATGTAATCAAAGCACATGCATAAAGAAACCAAATAAACATCAAATACTCTTTATAACAGCTGGAAACTATTAAGTCCGATCAAATAGGGAAAAAGAAACTAACTCAACCATTAATAGATTGCTAATACAAGTAAACGAGTTTTCCTAAGAATTAAAGTACTAACAGGACCTTCTTACTGCTCTGAATTCTTCCTTTAGGTTGTGTCTTGTGCTGCCAATTTGTCTGTATTCTTTTCTATAGGGTTACTTTCTTGACACTGAATATGGCTGTCGAATGGGGTATTTATACTTTCTGTCCGCAGGGTCGATACGGCGTATCTACTAAGTTGATACGGCGCATCTCGAAAACTTCGCGTGGGGTCTAAGATTATAATATTTAGGAATATTCGTACACCGCCATTAGATACGGCGTACCTTCAATCTTCATGCGGCGCATGTTCTTCAGTATCTTGGATTATCTTGGTGAAGTCTTGAGATTGATACGCCGCATATCTGGATTGTCATGCGGCGTATCTGGAGTAGGATGAGTCAGATCTTCATACGTTGACCAAGGTTTCATATACGGCGCATGGGATAAATCTATGCGGCATATTCAAAGTCAGGCAATGGTCTTCATAATCGTCTAAGTCTTGATGTACGGCGTATCTGTCTAGAATGATACGACATATCTTCCTTCAGTTCAGTAGACTTTTCCAACTTGATCCATTTTGCCCCAATTTTCGTTCAAAACAGCTAACTTTCACCAAATGCTTGTTTGTAACTGAGAATTAGAAAAGTAAACGATTAAGTAACAATTCTCATATAAAATAATATAAAAAAAGTCATAAACATGGGATAAATGATGTCAATAAAATGTACTTATTTGATATCATCACCTATGCAGCTCACAAGAACATCACAGTATATCAGATGGACATCAAGACTGCATTCTTGAATGAAACTCTGAAAGAAGAAATGATGTGAGTCATCTAGAAGGATTCATTGACAAGGAATATCCAGACTACGCCTACAAGCTTAAGAAAGCCATCTATGGATTAAAACAAGATCCAAGAGCGTGGTATGACAAATTATCATCTTTTCTGATAAAAAACAATTTCACCAAAGGAACTATAGATCCTACCTTGTTTACAAGAAAATACAAAGATGACATTTTGATTGTTCAGATTTACGTAGACGACATTATTTTTGGGTCCACTAATCCGAATCATTCAAAACATTTTGAAAATCCCATGAAATGTAAATTTGAAATGTCCATGATGGGGGAACTTAAATTCTTTCTTGGTTTACAAATACACCAATCCCCTCGTGGTATTTTTATTAATCAAGCTAAATATACAATTGAGATTTTGAAGAAACATGGTATGGAAAATTGGGACTCTGTTGGTACACCAATGGTCACTTCACCAAAAATCAGTGCTGATTTATTTGGGAAACCCATCGATCCGAAGAAATATCGGAGCATGATTGGTTCTCTCATGTACCTTACTACTAGTCGACCCGATATTCATTTTACTATTTTCTTATTAGCATGGTTTCAGGCAAGGCCTGCCGAACTTCACCTCCAAGAGGTTAAACGGATCTTTCGGTACCTATGAAGAACCATTAACATCGGACTTTGGTATCCAAAGGATTCCGAGTTTAAACTAATAACATTTTGAGATGGCGATCACGCAGGTTGTCAAGTCATAACAAAAAGTACATCAGGTGGAGCACAATTTTTGGGTGAAAACTAATAGGCTGGTCATCAAGAAAACAAGATTGTACGGCATTATCAACCGCAGAAGCTTAGTATGTGTCTCTATCTGCGTGTTGTGCCCAAGTTCTATGGATGAGGATACAACTCACAGATTATGGCTTTACTTTCGATAAAATACCTCTGTATTGTGACACAAAAAACTGCCATAGCCATCTCGTGCAATCGAGTACAACACTCGAAGACCAAGCATATTAGAGTCCGCTATCACTTCTTCAAAGAACACGTAGAAGAGGGTAATGTTGAATTATTTTTCGTGAAGACGGATTACCAACTCGCCGATCTATTTACTAAAGCCCTTCCAAAAGATAGGTTTGACGATTTAGTTCGACGAATTGGAATGCGAAGCCTAACTCCTGAGGAGCTAGAATGCCTTCTCGAATCTTCTTGAAAATATCTTTAAAAAAGTTTCGCTGTAAATATTTTTGAAAAACAAAATACAAAATTTGAAAAAACAACAAAATCAAAATTCAAAAATAGAAAATTTCAAAAATCCAAAAACAATAGAAAATTTTCAAAAATACAAAAACAATATAAAATCGAAAAATCCAAAAATATTCTTCTCACGACATGTCTCTCTTATAATCGATATTCTGTACGTATCTAGAAATGTCATTCAACAATGATACGGACATGTACAGATGCTTGAGCGAGAGTTTACTAAAATGTTTTCTAAAACATGTCGTTTCTCAAAAATTTCTTCACTATGGCTTTCGTATACTTCAGTACGAAACCCGAGCTTAAAAAGATGACTTCTGATTATTTCAGATCAGGACTCGTATTTTCAAAGACGAAATCATTTTCAAAATGTTCGAGTATAAACAAACGAAAAGATTTCAAACAAAAACTCGTTTTCCCAAAAAGACTTATGTACATTTTTAGTACATAACTCGCATTTCAAAAAGAAAACTCTCTCCAAACCATTAATTGATTTTAAATTTCGGTTTGAAATATGCTTTCATTAAGGGGAGTATAAACATCAAAAATGTTCCAATTTCATGCAAAAACAAATCCGTCTATCTCTCCAAAAGCGTTTCTATTAATCAGTTGATATCAAAAATATCACGAATATGCTATTTTTGAGGGGGAGAAGACGTGATTAAAATGTGATAAAAAATGTTTAAAGATCGTGGTTGAATCTCAAAAGAGCTTGACTCAGTTATCACCAACGAATTGACGAAGCTTAAATGTCAGTAATCGAAAAGACTTGTCCTGGACGGGTAATAATTTCAAGCTAGTCTAACTAGTGATGTAAGCGTATCTCGAATAGGACTTGTCTAAGTAGAGTGTACCGTCTCGAGAGACTTTCTTTGAACTTGACCAGGACGGGTAATAATTTCAAGCTAGTCTAACTAGTGATGTAAGCGTGTCTCGAATCGGTCAAATTCACTGAAAATCGATCAATTCAAAAAGTCCAAACTCTACCCAACATGTGTAAATCTATCTTAAAACTTATGAGCACATGTGAAGGGGGAGTATTTTCGAAAATGAAAAACTCTCGAAGTGTTAACAAAAATGTGTTTTATAATAATAAACACTTTGTGAGATTTTACAAAAGGTTTTATGGCATGTGATCAATGAACCTGGGATAATCATGGAGTAATAAGGTGATTATGGTTAGGTTTATGTCCTCTGATCCGCCAGAGCCGGAGGGATCTACCCAAGGACAATTCTAATAGATTAGAATTAGAAGTCCTTAGGTATGATTGAAAAAAGGAGTAAAGTGATGAAAGGAGAAAGAAGGGGTTGAAGAATTAAAAAAAAAAGTTTATGAAATGGTGAAAAGAAATGGCCCTCCATGAAAACTTAGGGCAGAAACCGGGTCAATACATCTGCTATCGGTTATCACAAAGATGATACCAGTATTGAAGACAAGACGTCATGGACCCAGTGACGCGGTGCACAACCCCTCCTAGCCACTCAGGTATCTCTTAAAAGATATTTGTTTCATTTCTCACGGAAAACCTTGCATAATCTATCGATCTCTCACTCCGAGATGTGTTGATATTGAAAAGGAGGCCCTCTGCTCCATGCCTCGGACGACTAAAACCAAAACGCACGTAATCGAGTCTAGAGCCATGAGATTCATCAAAAGATCTCTTAGGATACACTTCCATAACATACATGTGTATTCGCCAAAAAGGACACAAGTTGTATAAGAGTCTTATATGAGATCTACAGATCTTGCCTTAGCTATCATGATGGTTATTTGCTTCAAACGGTCTACAGTCGTGGAGTGATACTTCGGTATACTTCAGCGGCTCACCTGAATTGTGGGTACACTTCGGTATATCTGTGTAAGCCTTCTTGAGGGTATCCAATTCAGGAACAACCTTTGTAAGGATTAGAGAGGGTTTTCACACTATGCTATTAATTATCTCAAAGTCTGAGCCTGTAAGTACTGGAAATCCCGCCAAGGAGATTCCTTTCATAAATCGAGTCCTTAAGACGTGGGTCTTTACTTGGATTTTTATCCGTAGTATTGATAACTGTCCCTCAATGGAATTCACGGATGATGTGCCCCGACCAAGGTGAATGGAATCAAGACATTCATCAGTAAAACAATCGTAGTGGTCTATTCTCTAAGAAAAGTCCACGATGATCGATTGGTGATTTCAACTAACATTTTTATGTAGGCACTGATGATAGTCCCTTGGAGGAAATGTCGTTTACCACCATCATTTCATTCATCAACATCTTCACCTCCACATACTCATACTTATGAAGTTCATCCTCAACAAGCTCAAGTGAAGAACGTTCAAGACAAAAAGATCAAGTTTAAGACAAAGAGTTACGTCAGAGTCAAATAGGTAATCAAGAAAGTCAATAACAAGGGAAGACATAAGTATGAAGTTCAAAGTCGTTCCAAGAAGTATGAGTATGATGGAGAAGACGACACGGCAAATCATTGAAGATGTTGATCAAAGGCAAGAACGATTAAATGTCATTGATCAAAGATCACAAAGCATGAAGGAACAAAGAATCAAGATTATTCTATGACGACACACAAAGTTCAAGACCAAGAAGACAAAAGACCTAATCACGTGGAGCATCATTTGAATGACCACCCCTTAGGGGGAGATTGTTAGCATTAAAGAAAAGTGATGGTCATTCTCATCTTAGGAACTTTGTAAACGTGTCTTAGTTTATGTTATAGTTTAGCTAATTGGGCCATGGACTTGGTAAATCTAATATGTTATTAGTTAATGTTATAAGCCTTACAAACTATATGTAAACCATGTCCATTAGTCAAGCCCAATCCAAGGCCCATGGTAAAGCCCATGAGGCGTTTAGGTTTCATGTATAAAAGGCACTCTCCACCTCATTTGGAGAGTGCAATTGAGTGTGTAAGTGTGTGTTTTTCTTATGGAATAAAAGTTATAATTTTCTACTCTCTCTCTCTAAAACATACGCCTATATCAAGTCATTACCAACATATTGTGCTCCATTTATTAGTGATAGAGTTGATATATCTAAGGTCCTACAGGAAACGACATTCATTATACTTAAGCAATGCTTACATTGAGCCATTTTATTACCATCCGACAATAGGACGTAGTTGAAGTTAGCCCAAGGATCTTGTACACGGGCGCATGGTAAAATCTCAACAATCGTCGGTGCAATTGGTGCAACAACCTCGGGTCCTTGATTTGCATTTGCCATTAGTGAAATACTTTTGGTTTTGATTTTTTAGGGGGTGCTTGGTGTAGGGTCATATGGCCTAATCAATGGCAAAGGTAATGAATGATGTTGCTTGGTGTAGGGTAATGTAATGACCCATTACCCAGTAGTGGGTAATGGGGCATTACCAAATAAATTGGGGGGAAAGGGAATGCATTGCTTTGCATTCCCCACCATTTGAACCAAGCGGGCCCTTAGAGTATATTTTGGTTGTATAAAAGTTGTAAATAAACAAAAACACAACCCCTATATTTATAGTAAATATACAATGGCAAAATGATAAATTTGAAACAAAAAAAATTCAAATTTTCGGACCCCCACGTTTTTGCCCGCCTTCTCGCTCAAAATTTGAAAATCCAAAAAACCCACCGGTTTGGGACTGGTTTGTAACCGGTTAACAGGTTTTATCTTCTTTTTTTTCTTTCTCTTTTTTATTTTTTATTTTTTATTATTTTTTTTTAATTTGAAATTTCAAAAAAAAACCCAACCGGTTTGACCGGTTTTTACCCGTTAACCGGTTTTAACTTTTTTTTTGCCCGCCAAGTGAAAATTTGAAATTTCAAAAAACACCCAACCGGTTTTGACCTTTTTTTTTCCGTCGTTTATACAAAGTAAACTGAATAAACTTCAACTTTTATTTAATACATCAGAAATACAACTGAAAAGAAATACATCGTGAAAGGAAATACATCAAACATAATGCATAAACTTAAAACATAATACATCGAAAAGCCACTCGTAAATGTCTTCATCGGATCCAATGGACCTAGCTTTGTTAATAGCTTCATCTTGTCTTATTTCTTCATCGGAAAACAATTCGGCTACACCCTCTTGCACCTCTTCCTCGTAGATCTCTTCTTCGAAGTCTACGGCGTTTTCAAGATTTGATTTGTCTTGTATTCGCTTGGTTGCGTCCAAGTGATCTTTCAAACACATACACATCTCCAAAGAAGCTGGTGTGAGCCTTGTTCTTGTGTTTGATAACACCCTTCCACTTGTTGAAAAAAGGATTCAGAAGCTACCGAAATAGCTTGTACACTTAGTAGATCTCGAGCATATTCATTTGCTTGTTTCCTTTGGTTTCCAAAATGCCAAAACATCAAAGATTTCAACTTGTTCGGGCGGAATTTATGAGATAAAATTGGTTGTGGTATATCTTGCATATTCATTGTTCGTGAAACGGTCACTCTTTGCCCGTTTGTTGGGATTTTCTCTTAACTTTTGTAGCAAGCCTTGTGAAAAAACCGAACCGGTTATAGTGAAAACCGGTGTTGACCGATCCGGTTTTCCGGTTTGCTTTCCGATCCGGTCTGGTTCGGTTAACCGGTTCGGATGTGTACCACTACTTGTATGTTGGAAGGATGTTTGAGATTATGTTCTACGGTAAAATTATTAAAAAAAAGTAATCTACCTTTGAAGGGTTATCATAATAACACCATTGGTCCTCACAATAGTAGTCCAGCGATGAAAGGCATGTAACACACAACATATGTTAGGCTAATGCTAATGGAAGGTTGGTTGCTCGGTTTGTTGCCCCCCAACCGAGTAGGTGACCAAGTCTCTCTCCTTAGCTCAACCGGATGCAACCGAGTTTCACCCCAACTTTTTTACTTTAGGTTGGCTGCCCAACCATAACTTTCATTTTGTTTATGTGTGTTGTTTTTTATTTAATTTGTTTGTGGTTGATGTGACAAGGGGTGACCACAATATGTTAGGAATTAAGGTAAATAGTTGAAACTGTTGCATATAAGTTAGTACTGCTGGAAAACATTGAAGATTATACTAACAGTACAAAGTCAGTTAGTACGGTTGGTATTAGAAAGTTAGTACGGCTTATAATTTTTGTAATTGTGTAGAAGATAAATATAGATAAGATTTTTTGTATATCTTATTAATATAGATGATAGTTATCTTGTACAAGAATCCTTGGTCTATAAAAGGATTGCCTAGGTTATTGAATATAATACGTATATATCATTTTGTTAAGATTCAAGGTTGTAAACCCTAGTGATAGGAGATCACTCGTATTATTGAATCAATAATATTGAATCGTTGAAGTTAATTATTTGTCTCTTGTTCATATATACATTGTTTCATTCGTTCATACAAAACACATCAAATAAATCTTCTAAGTGTTTGCTAGTAAATTCCGCGTGCTAGACTAACATTATTCAAAGTATCTATCTAACACAAGGAGTGTGTGTAGATCCGGTCAAGTGGTATCAGAGCCAGGTTACTGATACTTTGATTTAGAAGATCCAGACGAATTTGTTTAAGAAGAAGATGGTCATGGAGACGACAACAAGTCAAACCAATATTGCTGCTAAGCTACCAATGCTTAAACCCAATGAGTTCGATATGTGGAGACTAAGAGTTGAACAATTCTTTCAAGTGCGGGATTATACGTTATAGGAGATAATAGAAGATGGAAATTCTTTTAAGCCCACAACTACAACAACTGTTGTTGAGGGTGTCTCTGAAACAAAGGTGCAGACCAAGCCATTGACTACTGAAGAGAAGGCTCAGCACAAGAATGATGTTAAAGCAAGGAGCATGCTGCTGATGACAATCCCCAATGATCAATTACTGAACTTCAGTAAATACTAGTGTGTCAAAACTCTTTTTGAAACTATTGTTGCAAGGTATGGTGGGAATGAAGCCACCAAAAAAACTCAGAAGACTCTTCTCAAGCAACAGTTTGAGAACTTCACAGCAACAAGCAATGAGTCACTAGATCATATGTTTAATAGGCTTCAGAAGCTAGTGAGTCAACTTGCTGTTCTAGGAATTGAGATGCCTCAGGAAGATCTCAACTCAAAATTTCTAAGGAGTCTACCATCAGAATGGGCTATGCATGTGGTTGTCTGGAAGAATAAGCCAGACATTGATTCTATGAGTCTGATGGATCTCTATAGCAACTTCAAGATAGTAGAACATGAAGTGAAGAAGTCTGCTGGATCAAGTTCAAGCTCAAGTTCTGGAAATTTGGCCTTCGTGTCAACTCCCAGTACCTCTAATCCAGAAGAAGAAGTTCAAGTTACTGGAGCAGTTGGTACTGCTAACTCTAACAGTGGTACTGTTAGCAGTACTAATGGACTTTTGAATGAAGATACTTATTGTGCTTTCCTTACTACACAACACAATGGTACTATGTTGACTCATGGAGATCTTCAAGAGATTGATGAAGATGACATTGAAGAGATGGATATCAAGTGGCAACTCTCTCTTCTCAGCTTGAGAGCTAGAAGATTCTTGAAGAAGACTGGCAAGAAGATAATCATAAACAGCAATGATGTTGCTGGGTATGACAAGTCAAAGATTGAGTGTTTCAATTGCCACAAGAAAGGTCATTATTCAAGAGAGTGCAGAATGCCAAGACAACAAGATGGCAAGAGCAGAGGATTTGGAAGCAAATCAAGGGTTGTGGAAGTTACAGACTCAAGCTTAAAGGCTATGGTTGCCATTGATGGCTTAGGGTTTGATTGGAGCTACATTGTAGAGGAGGAAGCAGAAGCACCAACAGAGATGGCACTTATGGCTTTCTCAGACTTTGAGGTACAAATTTCTAAATGTTCTAAATCATGTGATGCATTAAAAGAATTAGAAACACTTAGAAAACAGTATGATAATCAGAGAATAGAGCTAAACCAGACTGCTTTTAATTTAGCAAATCATAAGTGAGGTTTGGCTGTATTAGAAGAACAGATAGTTCATTATAAGGAAAATGAGTCTACTTTTAGTGATACTGTAGCTGTACTTAAGAGAGATTTGATGTTTAGGGAAAATGAAATTAGTGTGTTGAAACATGAACTGGAACAGGTTAAGAAAGCCAAGGAAAACATTCAAATGAGTGTAGACACACTAGAATACACATCAAAAGGAGTTCAAAAGATAATTGAGTGTCAAATTCTCAATAAAGCTAAGTCAGGCCTAGGTTATAAGTCAGTTCCACCTCCTTATAGGGGAATTCCAACACCCCCAGGCATTGACCTAGAACACACAGGACTACCTGAATTTCAACTACCTGAGCTTAAATATGGTCCTCAACCTAAGGAAAATGTAGTTGATAAACCTGTGTATGAGAGTGCTAGTGATGCCTCACTTTCTGAGGATAAGGTGTCCTCAGCTAAGGACTCAGATGCTCCAACCATAGAGGAATGGACTTCTGATGATGAGGATGATCAGGCTGTGGTTAAGCCTGTTAATGTTAAAGTGGAGGAACCAAAAGTTCCCAAAGTGGTCAAGACTGAGACTGTTAGGCCTAGAGCTAATGCAAAACCTTTTAGACCAACAGTTAGGTATGCAAAAATGTATAGAACCACAAACAAGCCAAGAGGTAACCAAAGGAATTGGAATGGCCTCAAATCTCACCAACTAGGTGATGATTTTGTCTGTTATAGGAAAGCTTGTTTCACATGTGGTAGCTTTGACCATCTTGCATTTTATTGCAACAACAGGGTAACTAGGTATTCAACACCTAGGGTGAACTCAGTAAGACCTCCTACTCACCCTACAAATGCTAGAATGGTACCTAGATCAGTTCTGTTAAGGTCTGGACTAAGAACAGTTAATACTGTTAGACAAACAGTTAATACTGCTACACCAGCAGTTCATATTGTCAGACCAAATAGACCTTTTTACCCTAGACAAATAGTTCAAGGTGCAAAAAATCTTTCTAAATCAGCACCAACAACTGTTAAAAGACCATTTCAAAACAAGGCAGTGATTAATAAACAAGTTTGGAAACCTAAAGTTGCAATTGCAAACCCAGCAGCTCATACTGCTAGGCAAGCAGTTAACAATGGAAGTTTTAAAAACACTGCTAAGGGAAATATGGGTAATGGTATTAATGCATCTGCATCGTGGGTTTGGAGACCACTTCAATCCAATGGTACTCCAACTGTTTTAAAAAGATTTAATTATGTTGATGCTAGAGGCAAGCCTAAGTCTGTTATGGCTTGGGTGCCACAAGGAAATTAATTTTTCTTTTTATGTGCATTGTTAGTCATATGCTTGTTATGTTGTGAGACAAGTGCTTTGCACTTTGTTTCCTTGTTTGTGGACTAACAATTACAGGAATGGACGATAAGCACCAAGGAATTACAAGTGCTTTATGTTTTGGACTGAATGGTAATTTGGAGCTCAGTGTGTTATCTGTGCACACAACAAATGGTTATTGGTTCACCATGTCTAACCCACATAAGAATCAACTAGTCCAGAGCAAACGGTTTCTGGTAAAGACTAATCAAATCCGTTAATGGTTGACAATTTACCAAAAATTGTATGGTTATCAACTCACCATATCTAACTGTGAAGAGTTGGCTAGTCCAAAGCAAACGGCTATTGGTAAAGACATGTCAAATCTGTTGATAGCGGATAGTTTGCTAAAAACTATGTGTATAGAAATTGTTTTTCAAAACCATATAAGTTTATACTGTTCTTTGAAAATTTTGAAAATGGTTTGTACTGCTAGTGTAAACTTTGTACTGCTAGTGCAAAGTTTCTACTGCTGAACTAGCCATTATAACTGACGTGTCAGTAATTAATTTTTGGTTAAAAACTAGCCGTTGACGGTTTGTTGCGATTTTTACTGATTGAATTACGATTTTCAAGGGATCCTCTTCAAGATATTTTAACTTTTATTCTATTATATTCTAAAATAAAAGTTACCATATTCTTTAAGTCGGTCACATTAAAAATCCTAATTCTCTCAATAATATCTCATCTAACTTTCATCTTCTACTTTCTAACCTAAATCTTCATTATTCACCACAGTTAAAATCAAACTTTACTAAGAACATCATGGCTAATTTGGATTTTGTCAAGACGCACAACTAAGTCGCTTTTCTAGAGAAAACAGAGGAAGGAGATGGACCGAAATTTTATGAGATTGTGGACTTCCTAAACCATTCTCACATAAGTTATGCTTTAACCATTTCTCCTACTCTTTATGTCTCTCACATCACACAGTTCTGGCAGAATGCAACTGTCTTGACTAGTGAAGATGGAGACTTAGAAATCCATTCTGAAGTGGATGGCATACTTTTTGTTGTTACCGAGTCTGCACTTAGGAGACATCTTAAGCTGCAAGATTCATGATGGTATCATCAATATGCTAAACACTGAGATTTGGCAAGAACTTGCCAGAATGGGGTATGACACATCGAACCAAAAACTCACTTTTCAAAAAGGATGTTTCCCCACAATGGAGATTTTTGATACATACTCTCTTACATTGCTTAAGTCCCAAAAAGACAGCATGGGAGCAATTCAGTAGCAATATTGCTATTGCTCTTATTTGTCTGTCAACTAACAAGGTCTTTAATTTTTCAAAATTTATTTTTGAGAGTATGGCATCAAATGTTAACAGCAAAACCAAGTTTCTTATGTATCCAAGATTTGTTCAAACTCTTTTGAATAAGAAAAAGAATTTGCTTAAGAAACCAACAGAAACTTTTCCTACACCTAGCCTACAATCAAAAGTTTTTCAAAACATGGCTATGGCAAGTAGATTGTTTTCAGGGGTAGTAGTACCTCTCTTTCCAGAAATGCCTCAAATTGAATTGAGTGAAGGTTCAGAAAACCCATCTGATCCCCATTACACACTCAATCAGAATCCTGAAAATACCCAAACACCCCCAACCATCACAACTTATAGGAGAAGGTCTCAACCTAGTCATACTAGAGTTGCAACTGGATCCTTGCCCCATGATTCACCGCTCCTAACAGGTCACACAGTTAGAAGTGATGAGGGCAGTTCTAGAAAAAATGAAGTGATGGATTTGTGTACCAAGTTAACTGCCAAGGTAGAAGCTTTGGAGGAGGATCTTAAAAGTCATAAAGAAAATTTTGCCAAAGTCTACTCAAGGTTGACTCGAAGAGTGAAGAAGCTGGAAGATCATCTAAAGAGGAAAAGAGCTAGAGCTATACTGGATGAAGATTCTTCAGATGGTGATTACTTAGATGATTCATGTTACACCCCGTGCCCGCTTAGACCAAAAATTATAACTTTTTACGAGGAAACGCTTGACTTTTACGGATATCTGGTTACTCTTTTGACTACTGACAAAAATCCATAAATATTCAGGCCTTTAGACTATTTTTAAATGAAACTAGACTCAATTACCTTCAAAACGACGGGTGGCACGACCCGTGACGACTTACAGATTAAAAGATATGATTTTTCAAAGTTTACCAAAATTCTGTCAGACACCTCCATCCGATCGGATCGCCAGCCATCCGATCGGATGGATATTTCAGTCCAGATTTTGCAATTCAAAATCCCGTCTTGAAAGTCCGACCTCCCAAACTCGAAACTTAACCAAACTATCCAGATTTCATTACTATATTATTGGGCTCATTTTCATACAAAAACATTTACCGTTTGACCACCCGGAATAGTACTTTAAAATTTGACGGGTTATGCATATAACCCGTTTTGATCCATTTTCCCAACATACGACCCACACGACTTCCGTTTTACATCAAACTTTACCAAGGGCATTAAATTAACATAACAAACATGTTCCAAGGGCACTTGACCCGTTTACAATCCAAAATGGGTACAAACACACTTACACCAAACACCCCTTTAATCATTGACCGTAACCTATTTAACACACTTAGACACACCGTTGACCACCCAAACTTTATGACGACCTTGACACACACTATATGTTGGGAATTAAATATTCTGAAGTTAGAGTATTGGAAAATACTTTAAGAAGAAGGTACTGCTAGTTCATGATCAAGGTACTGCTAGAACAAGAAGGTACTGCTAGAACAAGGAGGTACTGCTAGTTCAAGTAGAAGGTACTGCTAGTTGTAAATGGTACTGCTTATCAGTGAGTCATAGAGCTGCTTTAAGGATAAGATCGAAGAAGATATTATTTGCATGAGTCACTCTTATGCAAAAATAATATCTAGATATGTTCTCAGTCAACAAGTTGATGCATGTGCTTTCATTAAATCATTTGAACAACTTGAGAGATATAATCTTCCATACGCTAGCTCGACTTGATCTTTTGTAAAGACAAGTGTTGATTAAGCATAAAGCAATATTGTAAGAGATCTCTTGGACTATAAAAGAGATCTTAGACTAGTGATTATATATGTGAATATACAAACTCATATCTGTTAAGACATAGAACAAACAAAAACATATATCAATGATGCGTGGTTTTGCGACCTTACCACAGGTTTTACCTGTCGAGGGATCTCAAGAGGCTTGCAATCCCCACCAGGCAGTGTACCTGACCGATGTAGAATAGTGAAGTGGCAAGTACCGGGGGATTGATCGTTCTCAAGGGGAATAGTGTCGTTAGGATTGAAAAACTACTCTAATAGGTCTAAGGGTGAGGGAAGATTCTTTTTGTATTTTCATATTTTATGAAAGCAAGTAAAATCTCGGTTTTGAAGGAGTGGGCGGAATTAGTTGCTAGTCAACTAACCCAAATAACTACAATTGCAAATAAAATAAAATAACTGAAAATGAAAAGCTTGTGGAACTTTTATGGGGAGAAATGTGTTTACTTAGATTTCCTTACTCCCTAACTATCTTTTATAGGTTGATTAGTGTGTATTAATTGCGTGGATGACGGGTGTATTCCTTAATACCAATCGTGGGGTGGCGTACGTACTTCCCCAACTCTACAAGCTCCTACTTCACTCCTATGTCGAGCCGGCTAAGAAGCTCCTAACATGGGATCACTAGAATTCGCTCATGCATTAAATACAACCATAAAAACCTTAGTACACATTGGTTCATGTTTCTTAAGACGTTCAAGCAAGTTACCGTATAGGAGATTAGCCAGTTTTCTTAAGCCTAACATCGATAAACAATCATCCAATACAATTAATAACACACTAATAACCAATAATCAATAGTTAGGTTTCATTAGATCTAAGCAAACACAAGATAAATCTAGCCTAGCATGTTAATTAAAAGACAAGAACAAGATATAATCAAACAACACATAGACATATTGAATGATTAAATGATTACTTATCTTCAATTAAACATGGGAGATCCAAGGGTATAAAACCCTTAAAAATGGCAGAAAATTCGTCTTAGGGTTTCTCCTCACAAAGTTGCACACTAATGACTAAAAATTGCAAAACTATATATAGAGTTTAGGGTCTGACGGCGTCACGTTGTAGGAGGTGACGCCGTCACCTCGCCGTGGCTAGGGTTCCCGGATGGTCTTCCTGACGCCGTCCCTCTTTAATCCTCCAAAATCCGCTCTGGCCTATCAAGGGTTGACGCCGTCAGAATTGTGCTTGACGCCGTCTCTCTTTAACTTAAACCGTGATGGCCTTGATCACCTTAAAGGGTGACGCCGTCAGACTTTCCATTGTAAAACTCTCTGGCGCGTCACGTGTATTTTGTCATATCCACCTCTTTTGCCAAGCCGTGACGCCGTCAGGAGCAATCCTTGACGCCGTCACGTGTACTTTTCCAGCAGCTTTGGAGACTTTGTCGTTTTCTTCACTTTTATGCTCCAAAAACGTCCAAAATGCTTCCTTTTCCAGATTTCTTCTCCAAAGTACCTAAAATGACAAAAGGAACGATTTAGGGCAATATTTGATCAAATAAATACGATTTAGGGCTTAAATGACCCCCTAAAAGTGGTACACTTTTCGCTTCATCAAATACCCTTACACTTGAGATTTGCTTGTCCTCAGGCAAATGCGCTTTTATTCTAATCAAAATACAAGTTAGGGGTCATTTAACGCTAATATAAAAGTAATTACAACAAATAGTCATTCCACTTTAATCATAATAAGCACGGAGATTACAAACTAGCACCTCACAAGTAGTGTTTAGATACTTACATCTCTCAGGTGTCATAAAAGTATATCTCATAAATGAAAACGGATAATATCTCTCACTACCTGTCATAGCAAATAGATTACCATAGGCTTGGGAAAGGATCAAAAACCTCCTCCACTAGGCGTAAGCACCTAAGATAAACTATCAAAGAGGGCTTTTACATGGGTTATAACGTGAGGTGTAGGGATATGATAAACACGGATTTGTTGGATAAAGGATATTTTACTGGTGGCGAGTTAAAGATCTTGATTAATTACATGTACAATATGGCGTTGGTAAGCCAAGACTAGACTCGACTTAAGCTAAAAACAAAATAACAAAAACATAAAATAAACATAAAATGAAACGGGATGGTAGTCCGTATGTTTTTTCTACTTTTCTTTTTCTCATTTTTTTGTATTTTTCTTTATTTTTTTGATTTTTTTTTCTTTTCTTTTTTTTTTTTTTTTTTTTTGCATACACTCTTGCCCTACCATCCAAAATAATACATCATAGGGGCGTTGCATTCCCCTTACACTTGAACTTTTACATAACTTTACAAATAACTATTCTAATGACTCGAATTAAGATAATCGAAACACTTGGAGTACTTTTAAAATATTTAGCACATATGGGGGTAATAATGTTGTTCTTCCCCATTACTCCATTACACTAGTACTTTACCCATGAGTCCCAATCGTCCCAAAACAATATGTACAAGGATATGACTCGACTTAGCAACCATGTAATCAATTAGATAATTAACTTGGGGTTTAAACAAATGTTGTCACAATAATGCACTAAAGATGAGTGCACACAAGGTAGGCTAAGGCGATTTGGGTGTACATTTAAGTGGGGTGTAAACAAATTCTTCCTTTAAGTAAAATGCTTAAAGTTAGAAACGAAAAGATAGGCTTTGAGGGGTGTACTAGGGGTATCGTGTACTAAAAATGAGTACAACGCAAAGGGTGTGGGAGAATTACTTGACCAATGTAGCCAATGTAATTATGACAAAAACACAGGTGTAAAACAATGGGTTAATCCTAATGCCTCTTATCATGTAGTAAATCTAACTACACGAATGTAGTCTCACTTGTGGCCTCGGAATGGTCCTAACGCAAGTTCTAGAATCTAAGTGCTACCGGTACACACATCATAGCATAAATGATTTTCCTACCAATTCTAGGGGCGAACCTCACATATTTGGGGGTGGAAATTTTTTTTTAGTGGTACGGTTTTTGTGCTAGTCATATAACTTCCTATCCATGAGACGCTCATTAAGACCAAAGTTTCACTCCTAAATGTTGTAAAAAAATTTAAATTTGGCACTAAAATTTCCCTAACAAGTATTTATCTCAGTTTTATTACACATCTACCATCAAACAAACAAAAATTAAGTGCAATTATATTCTCTAAAGTATCGTACTTTTACCCCCCCCCCTTATACTTAAGATGAACATTGTCCCCAATATTCAAATAACAAGATGTAAAAGTAAATAAGGTAAAAGAATGAAATCAAATACTCCCCTGATTTGTTCGGTGGATAAAGAGGTAACATGGTTAGATCTTCTTCCAAGGTAATGTTGAAGCTTCAAGACTAATGCATCGCCAAAAGCTAGATTCCACATACATCTCCTTGTCCAAAATAACCTGTTAAACCTGAGAAAACAAACACGAAAACCTACATAACATCGGCGGGATAAATCTATATAAGGATATAATGCTTGTGGAATGATTATTTTGCAGATTCCTGGAGTTTATAAGTTAGAGATTTAATAAAAACTTTTTATGATTCCGGTAGAAAAACAAAACTTTCAAAAATTTCAGAAAATTAAAACCTGACGCCGTCAGGTTGTAAGGCCTGACGCCGTCAGAAATGATCTGACAGAATTCTCATGTTAAGTTTCCGGAAAATTTCTGGAAAAACCTATACCTTACTTCCTGGAATTCCTGCAAAACATCATTATGACTCGATACAAGCATTTGACTCAAACAATTACTAATATGTATGTTAATTTAATATTGTTACGATTCATGTTCATTTGTTCTAATAAACCGATTTGGATTTCCCTTACACTTAACTTTTGCAAAATACCTTTATATGTAGTTAAGACGAAGTTAAAAACAAGATAAAGCATTTTCACAATTTAGTTTTGAACATGAATCAATAATAATAAAAATTAAACATACATACGGAAGCAAATAAAATCAAACAAACAAATAAATAAACACACAAAAAGCAAATAAAGCTTGGGTTGCCTCCCAAGAAGCGCTTTTCTTTATTAACGAGTCTTGTAGCTAGACTCAAAGTCACGTACATTACGTGATTCCATCATTGGTCACGGTTTCTAGGCCATTCTCATGTCCGGTTTTATATTCTGGTCCTAATTTCAAACAATCCTTGTAGAAACCGGATATCCTTTCCATAACATAGTCTACTCCTTTACTTCTATCTTCATCATTCCTATAGTAGACCGCTTGCTTAAGCTCCTTCTCAACATTTGACAAGTGTTGGAATTGCTCTATCTTATATGGCATTTGGTAGTTTACCTCATCGGTCTCATCCTTAAATCTAACTATCCCTAAGGAAGGTTCATAAGTCATTCTAGAGACCTCAACAAATGGTTTTCCAAAAACTACTTGAGTTAAGCCTGCATCGACGATTGGGCGGATATCTTCTACGATTACAAAGTCGGTGACATAGGTGAAGTTTCCTACATAAACCGGTAATCCCTTAACTCTTCCCGTGAAGTTACTCATCCAACCCTTATCAGGGAACATCCTATACCCAAGTTGATTTTTCATTATCAAGTTGTAGTGGGCTCTAGGAGGTGGGTGTTGTTGTGGTGGTGGGTTGTTGGGATCGAGGATATTACCACCTTCCATGATGTCGGATGGTAATGGTTACGAACAAAGACACGAAGAAAATAGATAGACTAAAGAAAACCTAGAAAAATGAAATAAAAATCTCACTAGAAAGGAATCTAGTGAGTAGACCTAATAAAATAAAAATTCAACCTAAACAATAACTATTCCCCGGCAGCGGCGCCAAAAACTTGATGCGTGGTTTTGCGACCTTACAACAGGTTTTACCTCTCGAGGGATCTCAAGAGGCTTGCAATCCCCACCAGGCAGTGTACCTGACCGATGTAGTATAGTGAAGTGGCAAGTACCGGGGGATTGATCGTTCACTAGGGGAATAGTGTCGTTAGGATTGAAAAACTACTCTAATAGGTCTAAGGGTGAGGGAAGATTCTTTTTGTATTTTTATATTTTATGAAAGCAAGTAAAATCTCGGTTTTGAAGGAGTGGGCGGAATTAGTTGCTAGTCAACTAACCCAAATAACTACAATTGCAAATAAAATAAAATAACTGAAAATGAAAAGGTTGTGGAACTTTTATGGGGAGAAATGTGTTTACTTAGATTTCCTTACTCCCTAACTATCTTTTACCGATTGATTAGTGTGTATTAATTGCGTGGATGACGGGTGTATTCCTTAATACCAATCGTGGGGTGGCGTACGTACTTCCCCAACTCTACAAGCTCCTACTTCACTCCTATGTCGAGCCGGCTAAGAAGCCCCTAACATGGGATCACTAGAATTCTCTCATGCATTAAATACAACCATAAAAACCTTAGTACGCATTGGTTCATGTTTCTTAAGACGTTCAAGCAAGTTACCGTATAGGAGGTTAGCCAGTTTTCTTAAGCCTAACATCGATAAACAATCATCCAATACAATTAACAACACACTAATAAACAATAATCAATAGTTAGGTTTCATTAGATCTAAGCAAACACAAGATAAATCTAGCCTAGCATGTTAATTAAAAGATAAGAACAAGATATAATCAAACAACACATAGACATATTGAATGATTAAATGATTACTTATCTTCAATTAAACATGGGAGATCCAAGGGTATAAAACCCTTAAAAATGGCAGAAAATTCGTCTTAGGGTTTCTCCTCACAAAGTTGCACACTAATGACTAAAAATTGCAAAACTATATATAGAGTTTAGGGTCTGACGGCGTCACGTTGTAGGAGGTGACGCCGTCACCTCGCCGTGGCTAGGGTTCCCGGATGGTCTTCCTGACGCCGTCCCTTTTTAATCCTCCAAAATCCGCTCTGGCCTATCAAGGGTTGACGCCATCAGAAATGTGCTTGACGCCGTCTCTCTTTAACTTAAACCGTGATGGCCTTGATCACCTTAAAGGGTGACGCCGTCAGATTTTCCATTGTAAAACTCTCTGGCGCGTCACGTGTATTTTGTCATATCCACCTCTTTTGCCAAGACATGACGCCGTCAAGAGCAATACTTGACGCCGTCAAGTGTACTTTTCCAGCAGCTTTGGAGACTTTGTCGTTTTCTTCACTTTTATGCTCTAAAAACATCCAAAATGCTTCCTTTTCCAGATTTCTTCTCCAAAGTACCTAAAATGACAAAAGGAACGATTTAGGGCAATATTTGATCAAATAAATACGATTTAGGGCTTAAATGACCCCCTAAAAGCGGTACACTTTTCGCTTCATCAATCAAAAATCTAGAAACATAAGATTCAAGGTCTTTGTAACCCTAGTGATAGATTCAAGATCACTCGTATTATTTTGAATAATATTGAATCGTTTGGTGATAAACTTTCTATTTTCATTGTTAAGTAACAAACATAATTCTTCCATTTCCACAACATACATAACCTTCTAAGTGTGATTAAGTAAATTCCGCGTACTTAATCATATAAACTCAATATATCATTACACACAAAGTATACAAGGTTTAACCACCTTAACCGTGTGTTGAAGGTCCTCTCAGTTGGTATCAGAGCCAGGCTGATATATTTGAATTAGAAGAAACAGAAATGGATGCACATGATGCTCAAACAAATGTTGCTGCAAAGTTGCCCATGATCAAACCAAATGAGTTTGAGTTATGGAGGATGAGAATTGAGCAATATTTGATGGTCCAAGATTACACTCTTTGGGATATCATTATATATGGTGATTCTTTTTCACCAAGCTATTCAGATGTTGTCCTAGAAGGTAAAACACTTAGGAAAAGAAATACTGGACCAGTTTCAAATGAAGAAAAGATACTGAAGAGAAATGATCAGAAAGCAAGAAATTTATTGCTTATGATCATTCCTAGTGAACAGATGTTATCTTTTAACAAGTATCTTGATGCAAAAACTCTTTTTGAAGAGATTTGTGCATATTTTGGTGGTAATGAAACTACCAAAAAGACACAGAAGACATTACTAAAACAACAATTTGAAAACTTTACTGCTTTTAGTAATGAGTCTCTTGATAAGCTATTCTCAAGGTTACACAAGCTTGTCAGTCAGTTGGCTGTGTTGGGTGTTGAGACAGAGAAGGAAGATCTCAACATGAAGGTTTTGAGAAGTCTACCTGATGAGTTCTATACTCATGTTATTGTCTGGATGAACAAACCAGACATTGAAACAATGAAGCTCAATGATTTGTACAACAACTTCAAAATTGTTGAACAAAGTCTTAGAAAGTCTGGAACTTATGGTACTAGTTCTGGGAACGTGGCACTTTTGTCATCTCCTAGTATTGGTAAGTCTGAAGAGGTAGAAGAAGTTGAAGGTGTTTCTAATGCTACTTATGGTGGTCCTTCTACTAGTTCAAAAAAGGATATTGCTGGACTTGGAGATCCAACATTTTATGCCTTTATAACCAGTCAAGCTAGTGGTTCTCCTTTAAATCATGAAGACCTTGAGCAGGTTGATGGTGATGATTTGGAGGAGATGGACATCAAATGGCAGGTTGCTTTGCTTAGCATGAGGGCCAAGAAACATTGGTAGAGAACTGGGAAGCAAATTACCATAAATGGTAATGACACTGCTGGGTTTGATAAGAAGAAAGTGGAGTGTTTCAACTGTCATAGGTTAGGACACTTTGCTAAGGAGTGTAGAAGCCCAAGGAAGCAGGAAAATAGAAACACATGGTATAAGCAAGATAGGAGAAAAGAAGTTACTGTTGAAGAGCCAAAAGCTATGTTGGCTATTGATGGTATTGGTTATGATTGGAGCTCTATGGCTATTGAAGAGGAAGCACCACCAAATGCTGCTCTTGTGGCCAATGAATTTGCTCTAATGGCCTTTTCTGATTCAGAGGTAAATTTTATTCAAAATTGTACTGAATCATGTCCTAATCTTAAAGCTTATGAAGACCTTAGTAAGAGATTTGATGCTCATAGAGAAGAGCTAATTGATGCTCTTTTTAATTTAGTTAATCACAAAAGAGGTCTAGGTGTTGTAGAAAAACAAGTCTTACATTTTAAAAGTAATGAATCTAATTTTACTAATGACATCAATATACTAAAAAATGACATTAAGATCAGAGATGAGTGTATTGTTGAGTTGAATGATTCATTAGCTAAGCACAAAAATGAAAGAGAAAATGTTAAGATATCTGTGGATGTTTTGGCTCATGCCTCAGATGGATTCAATAAGCTTTGGGAAGCTCAAGTAATTGATAAGGTTAATTCTGGTGTTGGATTTAAGTCTGTCCCCCCACCATACAGAGGTGTTCATTCACCTCCAGGTATTGATTTAGCACACACAGGATTAGCTGAGTTTCAAGAACCAATCATGGAATATGGTTCTAAGGCCACTAAGAGTCCTAAGATAGAAAAGGTAAGTAAAAGTTTAGATAAAACTTTATCTTATCAGGACAAGGTGTCCTTTGTTAAGAAAGGAGATGCTATAGTTGTTGAAGATTGTACAACTGATAGTCATAGTGATGAAGAAGAACAGGTTATGTTTAAACCTGTCTTGGTTAAGAAAGTAGGAACAAGTGTTCCTAAGATAGTCAAACACAATACTGCTAAGCCTAAATCAAACGTTAAAAATGTTAGGCAACCAGTTAGATATTGTGAACAATATAGAACTACAAACAAGCCCAGAGGTAACCAAAGGAATTGGAACAACCTCAAGTCTAACCAATTAGGTGATGACTTTGCTTTTTATAATAAAGCTTTTTACACATGTGGTAGTTTTGACCATCTTGCAGCTTTCTGCAACCAGTGGGTAACTGGGTATGAAAACAATAGGGTGAATTACAAAAGGCAAACTCCTCACACTCACTTTCACTCTAACACTCATAGAAAAAAACCCAGAACAGTCTCAAACAAGTCTGGACCAAAAGGTCCTGATAGACAAAAAGGTCCTGCTAATACAAACAAAAAGGTACTGCCAGTACAAATAAAAGGTACGGGTAGAACAAAAGGTACGGTTAGACCTTTGATGACTGTTAACCCAAAATCAACAGCTAAGGATGCAAAAACAACTTTCAAACATGCATCTACAACTGTTCTAAGGCCCATTCAAACAAAGGCAGTGGTCCACAAACTCATTTGGAGACCAAAGAGTTTAACTGCAAAGTTAGCAGACTCTACTGCTAAGCATGTGGTTCACTCTGCTGCTAAGGGAAATAGAGCAAATGCTGTTAAGGCCTCAGCATGTTGGATTCTTAAATCCAATGTTGCATCAACAGTTCTCAAAAGATTACACTTTATTGATGCAAGAGGCAGATCCAAGTCAGTAATGGCTTGGATCCCCAAAGAAAATTAACACTCTTATTTGTGTGCAGGAACATTCAACTGATAAACAAGAAGATCAAGGATACTCAGATAGTGGATGTTCAAGGCACATGACAGGCAACATGTCTTATCTTTTAGATTTTCAATCTTTCAATGGAGGATATGTTACCTTTGGAGGTGGTTTTCGTGGCAAAATTTCTGGTAAAGGTACAATCAAAACCGGAAATTTAGATTTTGAAGATGTGTACTATGTACAAGAGCTAAAGTATAATCTTTTTAGTGTCTCACAAATGTGTGACAAAAAGAACAATGTTCTATTTACTGACATTGAATGTCTTGTTCTATCTAAGGATTTTAAGATGCCTGATGAAAGTCAAGTGTTTCTTAGAATTCCTAGAAAGGCCAATATGTATAGTGTTGATATGAAGAACATTATTCCTAAAAAGGATTTAACTTGTCTTGTTGCAAAAGCCACATTGGATGAATCAATGTTATGGCATAGAAGGCTTGGTCATATTAATTTTAAAACCATAAATAAAATTGTTAAGAATGGTTTGGTAAGAGGTTTACCTCACAAAAGATTTGAAAATGATCAAACATGCATTGCTTGTCTAAAAGGCAAACAACACAAAGCCACTTGTAAGCCCAAGATTTTTAACTCTATCAATCAGTCATTATTTATGCTTCATATGGACTTATTTGGACTTGTTTCAGTAAGGAGTATGCAACATAAGAAATATTTTCTTGTTATAACTGATGACTATAGCAGATTTACATGGGTTTTCTTTTTAGTGTCTAAGGATGAAACATCAAGCACTCTTAAGACTTTCATAACAGAAATAGAAAACCTAGTAAGCAAGAAAGTAAAAGTCATTAGGTGTGATAATGGGACAGAATTCAAAAATAGAGTTATGGATGATTTCTGCAAAGAAAAAGGTATTAGGAGAGAATATAGTGTTGCTAGAACTCCACAACAGAATGGAGTGGCTGAAAGAAAGAATAGAAAACTAATTGAAGCTGCTAGAACAATTGATTGGCTCTAAACAGTCAACTAATATGGACCAAGGATTTGGTCAACAAAAGTCAAACTATCAAGAACACAATGCAATTAACCAAGGAGTATAGTTTTATCCCCGGGTCGTTTAAGTCCCAGCGAGATGCGAAATTGTGCTTAAAACGGATTGTGATCAAGTGTTTATGAACAGAAAGGGGATTATGATTTTGCTTACACTAATGAGATAATAAAATAGCTTTAACCAAGCTATATAAACAAGAACTGAAAACCAAATTACTTAAAAACGTATAAAAACCTAAAACCGTACGTTTAAATTTAAATAAACGTAAACGTACGAAATAAAAAGTGAGTTTTAAAAAAATAAAAAGCCTACGGATATGAAATTTATATTTTTACAATCCTAATAATAAAAGAAAATTATTTGGAAAAAGAAAATTATTTATTTAACTTATTAATTAATTATTATTAATTAAAAACTATTTATTAATTATTTAAACTAATTAAAATTCTAATAAATACTAAAAGATCAAACAAAAATCTGAAAATTTTTGTATAAATACTATAAGGTAATAAAAAGTTAAGAAAATTATAAAAATGAAAATTACTTAATTAAATTTTAAAAAGATAAATCCTATTAAATAGAAGCTATCACTATATTTCTAATTCGTTTGATTTTAAGTCCTAAAAATATTTTTATATTTTTCCTAGATTAAAAATGACAAAAGAAAATTATGAAAATTGGTTTTATATTTTTTTGATTATTTTTCTATTTATTATGATTAAATTACTATTAAAAACTACTTAAAATGATTAAAAATATTAAAACTGATCAAAAAATTATGAAAAATTACAGATAATACTAAAATATTATAAGGAATCTGGGAAAAATAAAATGAAAAGCTGACAAGGCCCAATAAGCAGATTTGGGCTAATGGGCAATAAGCTAATAAGCCAAAATTAAGCAAATAAGCACTAAACTTCACCAACTGATCAGGACAAGTTAAAATAACTAAAATAAGCTTAAAACAACTGATATTACACAATAAGCACTAAGTATTAAGCAATTGGACACTTGGCTGATTTGGAACTATGCACAGAAAATTTCAGTTGAACAGGCAACTTGAGGGCTAGATTAAGCACTCAATTAGCTGTCTAAGAGTGAACCTAAGGGGGGCAAAAGATAGCCTACACTACTGAGACTCTAAAAACAGCAAAAGCCCCATCATGATTACACCAATTGGACTCCAATTTAGGCTGAGATCAGCAACTCAGAACCATGGTTCTGCTGATTCAGTTGACTTGTGCAGAAAAATAGAAACTTTGACTTTTGTGAACTTTGATTGATTCCTACTGATTGAAATGGATGTAATAAGCTACTAAATGATTAAAACAATCAATCTTAACAACTTTGCAACTGATTTGGATGATTTTGAAACCTCCAATCCCAACAGTGCAGCTGAGATGAGGGATACACTTGATTTTGACTTTTTATCTAATGACACTGAGTTTTTATGTTTTGTCTGACCTAAATAGACCTAATGAGTTATGCTTTGACTAAATTTAACAACCAACAACAACAAAAACACAACAAAAAGCACTGATCCAAACACCCCTTAAAACTCAGATTTGTGTGATTTTCAAAGGATTACAAAGATCTAGGCCATGCAACTGATTAAGAACTTCATATTATCACTATGTGGAACTAAAGAAACATGAAACAACCACAATACAAGCATGAAACTTAGGAATCACAAATATGCTAGTTTGACTGCCAAAAGTGGAATTCAAAGCAACTATGGATTTCAAAACACAAGCAAGATATTTTAATGCATAAATCTACTTAATAACAACTAAGAAACACAGAAATGCAATGATCAAAGATTATGAACCACTAACACAATGAAATGCCAAAATACTTATAAATGCTTACAAATGCTTTCCTGCTAAAAACCAAGAACAAGGACCAATGATACACTCCTATAGAACCTCCTCAGGTTCACTAACCCAGGGCAATCCAGTATTCACCCTGCTCCAGCCATGAATTCCATGATTCTTTGAACTTTGACTTTAGTTGACTATTTTTGTATTTTTGATTTTTCTATTACTAACTTGTTTTAATGATTACTAATAGCTTCAATAAGCTATATGGGAGCTTATGTGAGCTTATGAAGTCCAGAAACAACAATGACAATAACATTCAACATACTTGAGATTTTTGAAATTTAGAAAATTGCATTAACTGAGATTGACACAAACACTTGAAATTAATGATTAGAAAAGGTTTATATTACACTAGAACAACTCAAAACAATACTTGAAAGATTAAAATTACACTGGGAAATTTAATTTAACTAAATTCGACACTAAAAAGATAAAAATTACACTAGATAACTATTACACACTCTCTCCTCTGCTCTTTATAGTCTCTAGTCCTCTTGTCGACCTCTCTGAGTGATTCCCACCTCATCTGAGCCATTGATTTCCAAGAATTCATCACATTCGACCATTTGGCACTTTTGGCGGGAAAGGTGGAAATTTGGAGATTAACTCTGATTTTTCTATTGGGGAGTGGGAGGGATGCATTAATTAGCTTTGGCTTGTTAGGTGGAGTGTTGGAGGAGGGGGGTGAGGTGGATGAGCCAGCTGGGGTGTGAGGTGGATGTGGTGATTAGCTATGGCTGGGTGAGTGGGAAAGACGGGTCAAACTTGGTTTGACCAAGTTTAACTCAGACAAAGGAGTTGGGCTTGTATGGGTTTTGGGCTTGGGTAATAAGGATTTGGACTGGGTTGGGTAAATGGGTAATGGGATGGGTTATTTTAATTTTGGGTTAAGGGTTTAGTAAATGGGATCCGGTTTGGTTTATGAAATAAGAACAAGGACCATTTATGTAATTTGCTGAAAATGAGGGACTGATCTTGCACTTTTCCAAAATTACTCCAAAGGACCAATATTGCCAAGATAAATAATTCAAGGGTTATAATTATTTATTTTCCATTTTAAAATAACCCAGGGACCATTTTTGACACTTTTCAAAATTGAGGGACCTTTTTGTAATTTTTGCCCAAACAATCATTCAAGGACCAAATTTGACAATTAAGATTATTTTAGGGACCTTGAATGATAAATTTCACTTTTTTAGATTCTAGGGACTAGATTTGCCAAATTCTGAAAGTTCAGGGACTAAAATGCAAATTATGCCATTTATTGTTTGTTTTTCCCTGAAACTTATAAAAACACAGTCAGATGATATTTTTATACATTTTTAGACTTTTTAAAGTATTTTTGACTGTTTCTGTAGCTCAAATGTAAAAGAAATGATGAGTATTTACACACTCATCAATCCCCCACACTAAACTATTGCTAGTCCCTAGCAATCTTTTATGAAGATTTTAATGGATGTATCTCTTTACCAGAAGCCATCACCTCTGGAGTAGCCAAATGTTTCAGTTCAAGTAAGAACTATGGTACACTGATAACCATGTGATTTTGAGCAAATCACCAGCTGTCAACGGTTTTGGTTTGTCTTTACCAGAAGCCGTTTGCTTCTGGACTAGCCATTGTTTTAGTATGTGATACTTTGGCACAATGATAGCCAAATGATTTTGAGCAAACCATCAGCTTTCAACGGGTTTGATTTGTCTTTACCAGAAGCCGTTTGCTTCTGGACTAGCCAGCTCTTAGATAAATTACAACTATTATCTTTGGTGAGCTGATTACCAATTATGGTATTCCAAAGCCTTTACCACAAGCCATAACCTTGCGGGCTAGCCAACTCTTCACTAATTAAAGATATGGTGAGTCGAGAACCATACAATTTTTGGCAAATTGCAAGCCATAAACGGATTTGATACATCTTTACCCAGAGCCGTTTGCTCCGGGATTAGCCAATCCTTATGTGGGTTAGACATGGCGGACTGATAACCATTTTCTGAGTTCTAAGTGAGAAAAAAAAATTTTAAAATTTTGGCTAAAATGGGGGTGCTAGATGATACATTTGATAAAATTCGCTAGAATTTCCCCCCACACTTAGAACTGAATATTGCCCTCAATATTCAAAGAACCGGCTGTTAAACCAACACTTAGAACGTAAAAGGGAAATACTGAATAGCCATTTATTTTTATATACATATTTATTTTATTTTTATTTAATTTGCATTTAAGCCGTTAAGGCATGCAAATTCCCTCTATATATATATATATATTTTTTTTTTTTTTTTTTTTTTTTTTTTTTTTTTTTTTTTTTTTTTTTTTTTTTTTTTTTGATTGAAATACTTACATATATACAACCTGTGGGGCATTCCTCCAAATTTGGGTGGTAGAAAATAGAAAGAAGTCAGAATATATGGGTGAAAACCCATATGGTGCTGGCTAATGTTTTTGTTCACCGAGTCACTAGCCTGACTCGACCCCGAATTAAGTTGATTCCTCCCGAACAGTCAGGTTTATCACGCTAGCTAACCGCTTGTGAACGGCCAACTGTAATAAAGTGCTCCTGAACAGCCCGGAAGAAAAAGCAATTTAAAAGTCTACGGGGAAGTAAGTGGAAGAGACAATCTCCCCCACACTTGGTAGAAGAAAATAGAAAGAAAACAGAGACACGGGTGAGAACCCATGTTTTGCTAATGTTTTTGATCACCGAGTCACTAGCTTGACTCGATCCCCGCATTTATTGGTTTATGGGGAAAGTTTGAAGATCCGGGACAACCATAAATGGTATGTCCTCTCCAAAGTAGTGTTTTAACCGATGACCATTCACTTTGAAATTTGGACCGTCATTTTGAGATAACTCAACGGTACCATATGGATAAACTTTTGTAACAGTGAATGGACCAGACCAACGGGATTTGAGTTTTCCCGAGAAAATCTTCAATCTAGAATTGAAAAGAAGGACTCGATCACCAACGTTGAAAACGCGGTTCTTGATTTTAGAGTCATGAATCTTCTTTGTCTTTTCTTTATAAATCAAAGAGTTCTCGTAAGATTGATCACGCAGTTCATTTAATTCATTCATTTGAACTTTTCGGTGATCACCCGCAGTTTGAAGATCAAAGTTTGCATGTTTCAAGGCCCAGTAGGCTTTGTGCTCTAATTCGATCGGTAGATGACATGCCTTTCCGTACACAAGCTTGTAAGGTGTACACCCGATGGGTGTTTTGTAAGCTGTACGAAAGGCCCATAGTGCATCATCCAATTTATCCGACCAAGATGCACGATTTTCTCCTACAGTCCTTTCCAAGATTCTTTTAATACCCCGATTTGAAACTTCAACTTGCCCACTTGTTTGTGGGTGATATGCAGTGGAAAGACGGTGAGTTACACCATACTTGTGCATGACTTTATCAAATTTGTCATTGCAGAAATGCGTACCACGATCACTGATTATAGCACGTGGGGTTCCAAAACGGGCAAAAAGAGCTTTTAGGAATTTTACAACAACTCGGGCATCATTAGTGGGTAAAGCTTTTGCTTCAACCCATTTTGACAAATAGTCAACAGCCACGAGAATGTATTTGTTTCCTCGAGATGATGGAAATGGCCCCATAAAGTCAATGCCCCAGACATCAAAGATTTCACAGACTTGAATTGCATTTTGTGGCATTTCATTCCGTTGTGAAATATTTCCGTGACGCTGACAAGCTTCACAAGTTTTTATGAGTTCTTGGGCATCCTTATAGATTGTGGGCCAATAAAAGCCGGAATCAAACACCTTTTTGGCGGTGTAGTTTGGACTATGGTGGCCCCCCGTGGGTCCAGCATGGCAAGCTTTGAGAATGTCAATAGCTTCCTGTCCGTAAACACACCGTCGGATGACTTGATCCGCACAGATTTTGAATAAGTAGGGGTCGTCCCAGAAATAATGTTTAACATCCTTGAAGAATTTATTCTTCTGTTGAGTCGACATCCCTTTCACTATGAAGTTACCCGCATGGTAATTTGCGAAGTCAGCAAACCATGGGGTAATAGAATCTCCTCGAAAAGTAACCGCATTGAGTGTCTCAAGAGGAAATGTTTCATTTATTTCCTTTCTCTCGAAAACATCTTGGTGTGGGTTCTCTAATCGGGATAGATGATCAGCTGCTAGGTTCTCAGCTCCTTTTTTATCACGTATAATGATATCAAATTCTTGCAGGAGGAGAACCCAACGGAGTAATCTCGGCTTTGCATCTTGTTTTGCAAATAGATATTTAAGAGCCGAGTGATCCGTATACACTACACATTTTGTCAAGATTAAATATGGCCGAAACTTCTCAAAGGCATACACCACAGCCAACAATTCTTTTTCTGTAGTGGTGTAATGGGTTTGAGCTTCAGTCATTGTTTTACTTGCGTAGTGGATAGGCTGAAAATGTTTGGCTTTTCGTTGCCCCAGGACTGCACCGATTGCAAAATCACTTGCATCGCACATGAGTTCAAAGGGAAAATCCCAGTCGGGGGCAACTAGAATGGGTGCCTCAGTAAGCTTTTTCTTTAATATGTCAAAAGCTTTGATGCACTCTGGTGAGAAGATAAAAGGAGCATCTTTTTCAAGAAGATGAGTCATAGGCCGGGCAATTTTGGAAAAATCTTGTATGAATCTACGATAGAAACCGGCATGACCCAGAAAACTCCTAATACCTTTAACGGTAGTGGGATGAGGTAATTTACCAATGACATCAACTTTAGCTCTGTCAACCTCAATCCCGTTCTTTGATATCTTATGGCCGAGGACAATGCCCTCTCTGACCATAAAATGACTCTTCTCCCAATTTAGACAGAGATTGGTGTCTTTACACCTTTTCAACATGTTTTCTAAATTGGAGAGGCATGCTTGGAACGAATCCCCAATGACCGAAAAGTCATCCATAAAGACCTCCATTGTTTTACCGATCATGTCGGTAAATATAGCCATCATACACCTCTGGAATGTGCCTGGAGCATTACATAAGCCGAAAGGCATACGTTTATAAGCAAAGGTTCCATAAGGGCATGTAAAGGTAGTCTTTTCTTGATCCTGTGGATCAATGGGAATTTGAAAATAACCTGAGAAACCATCAAGGAAACAATAGTACTCGTTTCCTGCTAATCTCTCAAGCATCTGATCCATAAAAGGTAGAGGAAAATGGTCTTTGCGGGTGGCATCATTTAACTTACGATAGTCAATACAAACACGCCACCCTGTAACCAATCGAGTTGGAATTAACTCATTTTCATCATTCGTGACAACAGTCATGCCACCCTTTTTTGGAACACAGTGAATGGGACTAACCCAAGGACTATCAGAGATGGGATAAATCAATCCTGCATCAAGAAGTTTGAGAACTTCTTGTTTGATAACATCGTGGATTTTGGGATTTACCCTTCGCTGGTGTTGGACTGCTGGTTTGAAGTCATCCTCCATTAATATTTTGTGAGTACAAAATTCAGGGTCAATACCCTTTATGTCGGAGAGTTTCCAAGCAATTGCTTGCTTGTGTGATTTCAAGACCTTTATTAGAGCAGTCTTTTCCTCATCACTTAAGTCTTTAGCAATAATGACGGGTAATTTATCATCACCCTCCAAGAATGCGTACTCAAGATGAGGCGGTAAGTCTTTGAGTTCGACCTCAGGAAATTCATCAGTTTTCTCAACTGATTTGACTTCCTCTTTATGAAGTTCAACGGGAGGGAGTGGAGGAGAATTGTCCTGATTTAACAATGTCTCAAGAAGAAGAATATCTCCCTCCAGATCAATCTCAGCGTCATCAATCCCCTCTAGGAATGAATCATACTTGAGAAAATCATCGATCTCTTCCAAATTGAAATCACCTCCCTCAAACGGAGTGAGAGAAGGGGAAGAGTCGGAAATGCCAGGTAAAGAAGATGTGGTGGTATCCCCACTCACAGAATTATCAGAATAACCAAGAAACTCTTGAGAATACTCCTCTGAAACAATATCAATGACATCGATTCGGTTAACCGATTCAGAATCATAATTTGAGGAGTACCTCGAAGTTTGATCGAGGTTAAAGGTAATAGCTTCATGACCCACACGTAATGTGATTTCATGCTCAAATACATCTATGAGAGCACGGCCCGTTCTCAGGAATCCTCTTCCAAGAATGAGAGGAACCCTGGAATCAGCATCGAAATCCACAACCACAAAGTCAGCTGGAAAATGGAACTTTCCTACTTTCACAAACACATCTTCAGCAATGCCGCGTGGATGAGATGTGGTTCGATCTGCAAGCTCAAGAGTCATGCAGGTAGGAGTGAGTTCAGGAAGAGAAAGTTTCTCCCATACTGAGTAAGGCATCAGGTTGATGCTTGCACCAAGATCGGCCAAGGCATAGCATTCAACCATTCCTGGAAAGACACAAGGTAGAAGAAACCTTCCAGGATCTCCAAGCTTCTCGGGAAGCTTTTTCAAGATAACTGCTGAGCAGTTTTCATTCAATGGAGTCTTTGCCATTTCAAACAGTTTTTCCTTGTTGCTCAACAAGTGTTTGATTGTGGATGCAAACTTGGGCATCAGAATGATAGCATCCGCAAAGCTTATGTCAAAGTGTAATTCTTGGAAAATTTGGAAGAATTTATCCATTTGTTGACTAGCTTTTTCGCGGAGCTTTTGTTCATTTAAACGTGATGGGTAGGGAATAGAAGTTTTGGATTTAGGGTCTTTAACCGGGGTTTCAGGATGTTCAAAGACAACTTGAGGTTTAGTCTTGGGTTTCGGGACAACTGGAGGCTGGACGTTGTTGGTATCTCCGTTATTAGTAGGAGGTACCGGGTCCTTAGTCACCTCAGGCTCACTTCTCACTACCTTGGGGGAAGAAGAAGAAGGGGTAGTGGAAATAGTGGGTCCCTTATATGAAACACCACTTCGGGTTGTGATCGCTTTAGCATCGCCCTTCGGGTTAGCGATCGTGTTGCTCGGAAGTTTTCCTGAGCCCGAAGGTTGATCATTTAAAGATTTTTTAATCTCAGAGATCTGGCTGACCAACAACCTGTTTGTGTCCTCTTGAGCTTTCATGAACTGCCTCAACAACTCATCAGATGATGGATGTTGGGCTGGAATGGCTTGATGTTGATTAGGGAAATTTTGCATTCGGTTATTTTGATTATAACCTTGATGTTGAAAATTCCCTTGATTTGGATTACCATTTCCCTGAAAATGATTTCCCTGGTTGGTATTGTTTCGATTAAAGTTTCCTTGGTGTTGGAAACCTTGATTTTGTCCAGAATTGAAATTCCCTTGGTTTTGATAACCTTGGTTCATTCGAGGTTGATTTTGATTCCGGTTTTGCAAATTCTGGTTTTGATTAAAACCGGGTGGTCCTTGGTAACTACTAGCTCGGTATGGTTCCATTTGAGGACGGTATTGATTACCTCCTTGATTTGAAGTACCGGCTATAGCATTAACTTCAAAAGGACTACCATCGGTGGCAGTACAGTCGTAGTATGCGTGGGGACCACCACAAGTAACACAGACTTCCACTTTCTTAACTTCAGCATGTGAAGGAGTTTGTGTGAAAGTGACTTTCTTTTGGCTTGAGAGAACTAAAGCTTGAATAGCATCCGTGAGTTTGTCAATTTTAGCATCGGTGCTAGAAGTACTCATGGGAGATGAAGTAGAAGGACCGGCACTAGCCTGAGAATGATATGGCTTTGTTCGTGCAGTACGGACCTTAGACTTATTTTCAATAATTGCTAAAGCTTCTTTGACAGTTCTGCTCAAAAAGTTCCCTCCTGAGGAGGCATTGAGAGAATCTTGGTCAGATTGGCTCACTCCATTATAGAAAGTGTCGATTTGCATCAACTCGGTAAAACCATGATGAGGACATTTACGAAGCAATTCTTTGTAACGATCCCACGCGTCACTAAACGATTCATCAAATCTTTGTGTGAATTTGATAATTTCATTTTTAAGACTTGTCGTTCTAGACGGTGGAAAAAATTCGTTCACAAACTTTGTAACTAAGTCCTCCCATGTCTCAATTGAACGAGGGGGTTGTTTTTCAAGCCATATCCGGGCTTGTCCCTCGAGAGAAAAGGGGAATAGAAGAAGTTTGATTGAGCTAGCAGGGATGTTCTTGTATTTGATGGTAGATGTAATTTTGTTAAACCATCGAATGTGAGCATGAGGATCATCCCTCTCAAAACCGTAGAATTGGCTTGAGGTTACAAGATTCAGTAACCCGGTTTTGAGCTCAAAACTCTCAGCTACAATAGCTGGAACAACAATGGCATCTCCATAACCCTCGATGGGTGCCTGGAGAAGCTCATTCATTGGCAATTCTGCCATGATGACAGGATCAGTACGTTCCTCAGATACGCCTGATGGGGCAGAACGTCTACGACGCCTTCGAGGTATTTTTCCAAGCTCACGGAGAGGGCTTGATGACCTAGAAGAACGAGTGCGCATGCACTAAGACGAGTCTAAGAATCCTTTATAGTGGAGGAAACTCAGAAAAGGGTAAGAAGATTCTTTTTGGATTTTTTTATTTAAACAAAATTTTTCTTATTAAAAATCAAGATCGAGAAAAAACACAAGTGAACTTAAACCAATAATCAACAGGCGTACGGTAGCTCTCTAACTGACAAACGCACAGAGTGGCGGAGAAGCAAAGGTGGGCAGTTACGCTCCTTAAAAACCCGCTTCTTTCAGTCCGACAATTTAATGTCAGACTATCCTAGAACCTCCGTTAGAGTTTGTTTATCAATTAAAGGTGAGCCGATATTCGCAAGTGATACAAAGGCAAGTTTTTATCTTAGGTTTGGGAACTTATTATGGCCGCACCCCCAGTTAGGTAGTGCTCAGTCTTGGTTCTCGATGGTTAATTTTTATTTATTGTTTATTATTTAACATAGAAAATGGAAAATATTTTTGATGTTTTTATTTTTTATATGATAGTATATATATAAAAGAAAAGAAAATATTTTTGTTTTTTATATGGTTTTATGGGGAATGGAAATACGATATTTTTGGTGCTTGATCAGTTAAATGAGTTAACTTCACAAGCGTTTTGCTTTATATATGATAAATATACAAGAGAGAAAAGATATTCACAGATTGGGGTTCAAAGACACGATACTGCAAAACGTTTACAACACGCTGCACACCTCCCCGGCAGCGGCGCCAAAATTTGATTGGCTCTAAACAGTCAACTAATATGGACCAAGGATTTGGTCAACAAAAGTCAAACTATCAAGAACACAATGCAATTAACCAAGGAGTATAGTTTTATCCCCGGGTCGTTTAAGTCCCAGCGAGATGCGAAATTGTGCTTAAAACGGATTGTGATCAAGTGTTTATGAACAGAAAGGGGATTATGATTTTGCTTACACTAATGAGATAATAAAATAGCTTTAACCAAGCTATATAAACAAGAACTGAAAACCAAATTACTTAAAAACGTATAAAAACCTAAAACCGTACGTTTAAATTTAAATAAACGTAAACGTACGAAATAAAAAGTGAGTTTTAAAAAAATAAAAAGCCTACGGATATGAAATTTATATTTTTACAATCCTAATAATAAAAGAAAATTATTTGGAAAAAGAAAATTATTTATTTAACTTATTAATTAATTATTATTAATTAAAAACTATTTATTAATTATTTAAACTAATTAAAATTCTAATAAATACTAAAAGATCAAACAAAAATCTGAAAATTTTTGTATAAATACTATAAGGTAATAAAAAGTTAAGAAAATTATAAAAATGAAAATTACTTAATTAAATTTTAAAAAGATAAATCCTATTAAATAGAAGCTATCACTATATTTCTAATTCGTTTGATTTTAAGTCCTAAAAATATTTTTATATTTTTCCTAGATTAAAAATGACAAAAGAAAATTATGAAAATTGGTTTTATATTTTTTTGATTATTTTTCTATTTATTATGATTAAATTACTATTAAAAACTACTTAAAATGATTAAAAATATTAAAACTGATCAAAAAATTATGAAAAATTACAGATAATACTAAAATATTATAAGGAATCTGGGAAAAATAAAATGAAAAGCTGACAAGGCCCAATAAGCAGATTTGGGCTAATGGGCAATAAGCTAATAAGCCAAAATTAAGCAAATAAGCACTAAACTTCACCAACTGATCAGGACAAGTTAAAATAACTAAAATAAGCTTAAAACAACTGATATTACACAATAAGCACTAAGTATTAAGCAATTGGACACTTGGCTGATTTGGAACTATGCACAGAAAATTTCAGTTGAACAGGCAACTTGAGGGCTAGATTAAGCACTCAATTAGCTGTCTAAGAGTGAACCTAAGGGGGGCAAAAGATAGCCTACACTACTGAGACTCTAAAAACAGCAAAAGCCCCATCATGATTACACCAATTGGACTCCAATTTAGGCTGAGATCAGCAACTCAGAACCATGGTTCTGCTGATTCAGTTGACTTGTGCAGAAAAATAGAAACTTTGACTTTTGTGAACTTTGATTGATTCCTACTGATTGAAATGGATGTAATAAGCTACTAAATGATTAAAACAATCAATCTTAACAACTTTGCAACTGATTTGGATGATTTTGAAACCTCCAATCCCAACAGTGCAGCTGAGATGAGGGATACACTTGATTTTGACTTTTTATCTAATGACACTGAGTTTTTATGTTTTGTCTGACCTAAATAGACCTAATGAGTTATGCTTTGACTAAATTTAACAACCAACAACAACAAAAACACAACAAAAAGCACTGATCCAAACACCCCTTAAAACTCAGATTTGTGTGATTTTCAAAGGATTACAAAGATCTAGGCCATGCAACTGATTAAGAACTTCATATTATCACTATGTGGAACTAAAGAAACATGAAACAACCACAATACAAGCATGAAACTTAGGAATCACAAATATGCTAGTTTGACTGCCAAAAGTGGAATTCAAAGCAACTATGGATTTCAAAACACAAGCAAGATATTTTAATGCATAAATCTACTTAATAACAACTAAGAAACACAGAAATGCAATGATCAAAGATTATGAACCACTAACACAATGAAATGCCAAAATACTTATAAATGCTTACAAATGCTTTCCTGCTAAAAACCAAGAACAAGGACCAATGATACACTCTTATAGAACCTCCTCAGGTTCACTAACCCAGGGCAATCCAGTATTTACCCTGCTCCAGCCATGAATTCCATGATTCTTTGAACTTTGACTTTAGTTGACTATTTTTGTATTTTTGATTTTTCTATTACTAACTTGTTTTAATGATTACTAATAGCTTCAATAAGCTATATGGGAGCTTATGTGAGCTTATGAAGTCCAGAAACAACAATGACAATAACATTCAACATACTTGAGATTTTTGAAATTTAGAAAATTGCATTAACTGAGATTGAAACAAACACTTGAAATTAATGATTAGAAAAGGTTTATATTACACTAGAACAACTCAAAACAATACTTGAAAGATTAAAATTACACTGGGAAATTTAATTTAACTAAATTCGACACTAAAAGATAAAAATTACACTAGATAACTATAACACACTCTCTCCTCTGCTCTTTATAGTCTCTAGTCCTCTTGTCGACCTCTCTGAGTGATTCCCACCTCATCTGAGCCATTGATTTCCAAGAATTCATCACATTCGACCATTTGGCACTTTTGGCGGGAAAGGTGGAAATTTGGAGATTAACTCTGATTTTTCTATTGGGGAGTGGGAGGGATGCATTAATTAGCTTTGGCTTGTTAGGTGGAGTGTTGGAGGAGGGGGGTGAGGTGGATGAGCCAGCTGGGGTGTGAGGTGGATGTGGTGATTAGCTATGGCTGGGTGAGTGGGAAAGACGGGTCAAACTTGGTTTGACCAAGTTTAACTCAGACAAAGGAGTTGGGCTTGTATGGGTTTTGGGCTTGGGTAATAAGGATTTGGACTGGGTTGGGTAAATGGGTAATGGGATGGGTTATTTTAATTTTGGGTTAAGGGTTTAGTAAATGGGATCCGGTTTGGTTTATGAAATAAGAACAAGGACCATTTATGTAATTTGCTGAAAATGAGGGACTGATCTTGCACTTTTCCAAAATTACTCCAAAGGACCAATATTGCCAAGATAAATAATTCAAGGGTTATAATTATTTATTTTCCATTTTAAAATAACCCAGGGACCATTTTTGACACTTTTCAAAATTGAGGGACCTTTTTGTAATTTTTGCCCAAACAATCATTCAAGGACCAAATTTGACAATTAAGATTATTTTAGGGACCTTGAATGATAAATTTCACTTTTTTAGATTCTAGGGACTAGATTTGCCAAATTCTGAAAGTTCAGGGACTAAAATGCAAATTATGCCATTTATTGTTTGTTTTTCCCTGAAACTTATAAAAACACAGTCAGATGATATTTTTATACATTTTTAGACTTTTTAAAGTATTTTTGACTGTTTCTGTAGCTCAAATGTAAAAGAAATGATGAGTATTTACACACTCATCAACAATGTTAGCTGATTCTAAGCTACCTATAATCTTTTGGGCAGAGGCAATCAACACTGCTTGCTATGTTCAAAATAGAGTTTTAGTTGTGCAGCCTCACAATAAGACATCATATGAACTCTTTAATGGTAGAACTCCTGCAATAGGATTTCTTAGACCTTTTGGATGTCATGTGACAATTCTCAATACCTTAGACCATTTAGGAAAATTTGATGGTAAAGCAGATGAAGGTTTCTTAGTTGGATATTCTCTTGTTAGCAAAGCTTTTAGAGTTTACAACTTAAGAACTGAGAAAGTACAAGAAGAACTACATGTGGAGTTTCTGGAAAACAAATCCAATGTAGTAGGCCAAGGACCAAAATGGATATTTGATCTTGAGTATCTAACAAATTCTATGAATTATATAACTTTTGTTGCAGAAACTAATGATTTTTCAGGTTTACAAGCAACAAATGAGGCAGAGTTAGATAAAGATCAATCTGATGTTGTTATGCCATTGTGGTCAAGCACAAGTGTGGAATCAGCTTTAAACAATGATGAATCTTCTTCTAGTAAAGCAAAAGAAGGTGTTGAAGCTCAAAGCAAAGATGATGGAACAAAGGAACAACTCAATATTTCAAATATTGATGGTACTGCTGAGACAGAGCAAGGTACTGCTAGTATCTATAAAGGTACTATTAGTACATTTGGAGGTACGGCTAGTTCATTTGAAGATACTGCTGGTCCTTCAATTTTAAGAGAAGCAGAGTTCCAAGAAGATGAAGTGGATTTGGGTAATCTTCCACCATCTTATCAAGTTCCTTCTACACCACACACAAGGATTCACAAAGTCCACTCCCTGGATATTGTGATTGGAGATGTACAGTCAGGTGTGAAGACAAGGAAACAATTAATGTCTTTAGACCAACAAGGGCTTCTTGATGCCCTTTATGCTTCAAAACAACATGAGGTTTCAAACTCTTGCTTATTTGTATGTTTTCTCTCACAAAATGAACCAAAGAACATTCTTACAGCCCTAGATGATTCAAGCTGGGTAGAGGCTATGCAAGAAGAGCTTCTTCAGTTCAAGATTCAAAAGGTTTGGGTGCTAGTTGATTTACCTAGGAATGAAAAGGTGATTGGCACTAGATGGGTTTTTAAGAACAAAAGGGATGAAAGAGGGATAGTTATTAGAAATAAGGCTAGATTAGTAGCCCAAGGGTACACACAAGAAGAAGGGATAGATTATGATGAAGTTTATGCTCCAGTAGCAAGGATTGAGGCAATTAGGCTGTTTCTAGCTTATGCTTCATTTTTAGGCTTCACAGTCTACCAAATGGATGTCAAGAGTGCATTTTTATATGGTACAATTGGAGAAGAGGTGTATGTTTCACAACCTCCTGGCTTCATTGACCCTGACCATCCAAACAAAGTGTACAGAGTAGTGAAAGCTCTATATGGCCTTCATCAGGCACCAAGAGCTTGGTATGCAACACTTGCTTCCTATTTATTAGAAAATGGATTTCAAAGAGGAAAGATTGATCAGACACTTTTCATCAAACAGCACAAGAAGGATCTTCTGTTAGTGCAGGTGTATGTGGATGACATTATCTTTGGATCTACAAGGAAGGAAATGTGTTTAGAGTTCGAGAAGCTTATGCATGATAAGTTTCAGATGAGTTCTATGGGAGAACTCACATTCTTTTTGGGTTTTCAAATTAAACAATCATCTGAAGGCATTTTTATCTCTCAAGATAAATATGTTGCAGAAATTCTTAGAAAGTTTCAATTTGCTGATTCAAAAATGGCAAGCACACCAATGGACTCAGAGAAGCACCTTTTGAAAGATGAAGATGGAGAGAATGTAGATGTACACACTTACAGATCTATGATAGGCTCTTTGATGTATCTTACATCATCTAGACCGGACATCATGTTCCCTGTTTGTGCTTGTGCAAGATTTCAAGTAACTCCAAAGGTTTCTCATTTAACTGCAGTCAAGAGAATTTTTAGATATCTTAAAGGACAACCAAGGTTGGGTATATGGTATTCTAGAGACTCTCCTTTTGACTTAGTAGCATTTTTGGATAGTGATTATGCTGGTGCTAGCTTGGACAGAAAGTCAACAACTGGAGGATGTCAATTCCTTGGATGTAGACTTGTCTCATGGCAGTGTAAGAAGCAAACAAGTGTGGCAAATTCAACAACTGAAGCTGAATATATAGCTGCTGCAAGTTGCTGTGCTCAAGTCTTATGGCTTCAAAACCAACTTCTTGACTATGGGTACAATTTCTTAAACACTGTTATTCATATTGATAATAGTAGTACAATTTGTATTATTAAAAATCCAGTGCAACATTCTAAAACAAAACACATTGAAATTAGACATCACTTTATTAGAGATTGCAATGAGAAAAGATTAATTCAAGTAATGAAAATTGCTTCAGAATATAATTTTGCAGATCTACTTACAAAAGCTTTTGATGTTGGAAGATTTGAGTACTTAGTAGCAAGTATTGGAATGCTTAATCTTTAAATCTTTTCAAATGATGTGTTTATGTACATAAATTTTTGTTGGTACTGCTGGATTTATAAGGTACTGCTAATATATCAAAAATGTAAATTGTGTTATTCATACAGTTGGTCCTATGATTATTCTAATGCAAGACAAGTACTTTGTACATTGTTCTTTTGGTTTTAGACTAACTATTTCAGGTATGAATATGTGAACACAAAGGAGATTTCAAGTGAAATGGGAGCAGCAGAATGCTTATCCAGTTGCTAACATAGTAGGTTTATGATGGACTGAGTTTAGGAATTTAAACTCCTTAAAACTTCTTTCTTGAAACCTAGTTATGATATTTCACATTGAATTGATGACTTAGTTGATCAGATAGTAACTGATGCAACTCACTTTCTATCATTTTATACTTTTAAGTATAATGTGCAAGTCTGAGGACATCTGATAGAAAGAACAGCTAGTAAAAGTGAATCTAACACTTGTGTTAGAGGCAACAATTACTATGAGCTGGAAACCCTGTCAAGAAAGCCTTTTGAATAGGTTTATCTTTACACAGGCAGTTATTTATAACTGAAAAACATTGGTTCTCACACAACCAGAGGTTGCTTTAAACCGAAATACTGATTAAGTGTCTGTTACACACTAAATCCTTTCAAAATGGTTGGAAGCAGTATGATTTTTCAATTCTAAAATCATGAACATACTGCTAAGTTAAATAATTTCTTAAACAAGGTTTTTCAAGAGATTCACAAAAACCATCCATTGATGGATCATGAATCAAATGTCCACTGATTCACCTCTCATAGGAGTTAACACACCTAGAAGTGATGAGGGCAGCAACTTAAACTTTTAAGGAATTGATGGCTTCATGTACAATATTGTCTGACAACAAGTTCACATTGATAGATCAGTCAAAGGTACATAGTGAGATCTTCCAAACAAGGGGAGGAAACAAAAGTTATTTGCTTCAGGGGAGGTTACAATCTCAGGGAAGGAAATAATTGCCCATAAAAGGAAGAATAATCCAATAGAAAGAAGGAGAAGATAAGAGCATACAAGATGATGACATAGAGGTTGAAAATGACAAGAATAGATCATATATTCAGAAGGGATGAAGCATTCCTAAAGGAGAAAGTTCTATCTAGATCAAACGAAGAAAAGTTTCAATTTCACTTCAAAGACATGCTGGTTAGATGATTTCACTTGTTGAAACAAGCATCCAATATACACAGCATCATTGCCTCTTATAATTCCTCCATCCAAGGAAATTGCACCATCTTTTGGTTCAATGTTTTGATATTGCTGAAGTCAAAGAAGAACAAAGCAGATCAGTTCAGAATAAGAAGAATAGTTTAGATTCATGAAGTGTTTGAAAGATCTTCTCAAGTCCTTATTTAATTCAGAAAACATGTTTGAAATGATTCACAAGTTTAGGGGAGGATTGTTGGGAATTAAATATTCTGAAGTTAGAGTATTGGAAAATACTTTAAGAAGAAGGTACTGCTAGTTCATGATCAAGGTACTGCTAGAACAAGAAGGTACTGCTAGAACAAGAAGGTACTGCTAGTTCAAGTAGAAGGTACTGCTAGTTGTAAATGGTACTGCTGATCAGTGAGTCATAGAGCTGCTACAAGGATAAGATCGAAGAAGATATTATTTGTATGAGTCACTCTTATGCAAAAATAATATCTAGATATGTTCTCAGTCAACAAGTTGATGCATGTGCTTTCATTAAATCATTTGAACAACTTGAGAGATATAATCTTCCATACGCTAGCTCGACTTGATCTTTTGTAAAGAAAAGTGTTGATTAGACATAAAGCAATATTGTAAGAGATCTCTTGGACTATAAAAGAGATCTTAGACTAGTGATTATATATGTGAATATACAAACTCATATCTGTTAAGACATAGAACAAACAAAAACATATATCAAAAATCTAGAAACATAAGATTCAAGGTCTTTGTAACCCTAGTGATAAATTCAAGATCACTCGTATTATTTTGAATAATATTGAATCGTTTGGTGATAAACTTTCTTTGTTCATTGTTAAGTAACAAACATAATTCTTCCATTTCCACAACATACATAACCTTCTAAGTGTGATTAAGTAAATTCCGCGTACTTAATCATATAAACTCAATATATCATTACACACAAAGTATACAAGGTTTAACCACCTTAACCGTGTGTCGAAGGTCCTCTCACTATACAAATCATAAGAAAGACTCTCGGGGGTAAAAACTTGACTCGAGCTCGGTATTCTACCTAGCTCCTAACGTTTATTATCTTCCAAATTCACTTCGAAATCCTTATGCTATCACCCATGAACCTTCCTTCCGTCACGCATAAACCTACAAAACATTGACAACTAAAAGAATAAGCTTACGCTTAGTAAGTAACCCATCTTAAAACACATATCATACACATACTTTCACATAAGCATCATAACCGCTTTAAAGGATTCTAAACTACAACATCCAAACCATATCACACATATCCTCATAACATAACTAATATCAAAACACAACAACCATAACTAACTACATACCTTAATTAGTCCCAAGCTCATAAGCTAACATACTATTAGCCAAAATCACTAGCCACCAATTTCCAACTAACAACCATTCTAATCCAAGTCTCATGTTCTCACACAATCATAATACATATATGATAAATACATACATAACACATGTTTTAGGGAGAGTTACTTACCTTCAATCCAAGCTAACTATCATCATGATACCACCATCATCATCATCATCTTCCTATTTCATGATCATTATTCACAAACTCCTAACAACACATAACCAATAACTATAACAACTAACATACCCTTTTCATACTTAGTCATCATATGATCATACTTTGATTATATGATGTACACCCTTTTAAAATACTAATTAAACCCATCACATAATCATCATTACCTCTTAATTGTAACTAAAACACCATTAATTATCTTGAAACCATCATTTACCCATTTTCCCCAAATTAGGTACATAAACCCTAATTCATAAATCATCAATTCAACATGATTGAAGTTACTTACTTGCACAAGGATCATCACTAGGGTTGAATTCTTGATCTTGGACTTAACCTCTACACTTGATCATCAATACTTGCATTTTTCCCTCTTCTTTTTCTCCTCCTAGAACCGGCCTCCAACTCTCTCTCTAAATAATGGTAGAATGTCTAGAATGTCCTGGATTTATCTAGCTAGATTGCATCTTTGGCCTTTTGACATAATTAGTCCCTCAAGTACCTTTTATTCTATTTTGGTCATAACCAATCTTATAACACATAATTAACACTTGGCAACCTAGGTCCCTTTAGTTTATGCCTCATATTTTATTTTACTACATTAGTCATACTTTGACTACTAGTTTGACTATCGGGTTTGGATTCCACATAACTTTGTTGACCAACCAATCACATAAAGTCCTTAGCATATTCCATCTAGGGTGGGGCCTACTCATAACCGGGATACGGGTCTAACAATTCTACCCCCTTATTTAGATTTCGTCCCCGAAATCTTTCATCTATTTCTAACCAAAACTTAGTCTCATAACTCATCTCATTCCTAGCATCTTAATTCCTAGTTATTTAGTGCAACGATCTAAATGATCTTGCAACTCTATGCATACTATAACATATCACATGCCCTAATCCACATTACTCCCGCTTACTTCTATACCATACAACTCTTGCTTAGCTTTTACATAATACAAGACATTCTTATTACAACTAATCATCATTCTAATCCGCCCTATTACCGTTACATCACCATCTCACTTTCTTTATCCTCTACTCTCATTCTTTGTCTACTTGATACTTAAGAAACTCGTACTATTTGACTTTGCATAATTACACTCGACTAATACGTGCACGTTCTTTTATTTTCATTCATTATATTTCGTACCACGCCGCAATGCACATTATATCATCATTACAATTTCTCCATCCCATCAAGGTTTCTTCTAAGTCTCAACTAAAAGCCATGGCCTAATTCTAATCCTCCTATCTTAGTCCTTATAATTCTAACTAATTCTAAACTTCTGCTTTCTACTTCTCTAACCCTACTCGTGCCGTGTCGGCAACACATAAGCCCACTCATTTATATTTCCCCATTTACATGGAGAGGCGTCCCAATCGATATAAATCAAGAAATATAAACTCATGGTTATGTACTCCCGACATAACACTACTACTCCTAGTTCCCAATTTAACTTTTATTATTTCATCCTGTTTATACTTCGTATTTCCTTTTTAGACTTGGATCCATATCATTAACACATTCATTATGGGGATACTTTTATTGCCAAGGATGTAGGCAACCCCATTTGCCGATGAAGGCAATACTTTTCATCCCGAAGGATCTTTAACATTCATCCCGAAGGATTCCTTAACATTCGTTTACTTGGTCATCCCGAAGGATACCACTTTTAACGTTCACCCCGAAGGATCATTAACATTCACACTTTATCACTTTAGCAATGGATCCAAGTCATAAGCACCTCACATACATTATTACATTCATATATTTTAGTGAACGCAAGCGCATAGAGCATATGAGCCTGCTTATTATAATTACACAATTCTATGTGTTTATCATCTCTTACCACAACTTACATTATTTAACCCTCGTTAGCTAATTCCGCATCTTTATCATTACTCTTTTAGTCTCACTCGCTTCCTTTACATGTAGACCTTACATAGATTGTCAACTATAACACATTCATTCATTATTAATAATTACCGCTAATCGCCTTAGCCGTAATATAATTATTTCATCGCAATACCTTAACCTCATACATACCCATCTCATTATAGCTATTAGTACTTAGGAAATTTCGCTCTATTTCATCATTTACTCAATCCCTATGCCTTTTCTCATTTTATAACTTTACTAAGTTCATCACGGACTTATTATGTATAAATTTATATTATTTCTTCACCACGCTATGCTATAACACACATTCAACATAACCACACGTTCATAATTATGCTCCTAATACTTTGATCTTCTACTAACCCATCTCTAATACCTCATTAATGATCATCACACTATTTATAATTACTCATGAGGCCATGCTTTGGTCATTACTATCACACAAGCCATGCAATTTCATTTTGTCACATTTCCTATAAACCACCACACAACTTATTACATCCATTCGCCCTCGCTAAACTACCATAGCACAGAATCACATAATCATATAACAATCACCGACAATATCCGAGTGTACGGTAATCTATCATTTAAGCACGTCTAGTCCGCCATGGACTTACATTACGTTCACACCAATACTATACACATGAACAACTCCTAACACCTTACGCTCATACAACATATCACGTATTCCACCTCATAACTTAGACAATCAATGACTCGAGTTTAACTCATTAATTCTACCATTAGTAAGTCCACATTCTCAATGTTCACATTATATTCAACCAAAACCTAATCCCACTATTGCTATAAGCACTTTCACATCGCACACCTAAGGCATCTATTTTCCACGTCTAATTCATTACTTCTATATTTCGCTACATTCACATAATCATATAATAATTACCGATACAACCCGAGGTGCACAGTAATCCTATCACTCACACATCAAATCTTCCACAACATAAATCACATAAAACACATCCATAAGTTCCCATCATTATACTCATATAACAATCACATAAATTATTTCAAAACTCAACATTCACATCCTATAACTTACATAATATTTGCCCGCATTTCTTAAACTTAAACTTAACATGTCTACGAGTGGTTTAAGCCTAGGCAATCCTAAAGAAAACCTAATTCACTTAAACCGAAGCTCTGATACCAAGTTGTTACACCCCGTGCCCGCTTAGACCAAAAATTAAAACTTTTTACGCGGAAACGCTTGACTTTTACGGACATCTGGTTACTCTTTTGACTACTGACAAAAATCCATAAATATTCAGACCTTTAGACTATTTTTAAATGAAACTAGACTCAATTACCTTCAAAACGACGGGTGGCACGACCCGTGACGACTTACGGATTAAAAGATATGATTTTTCAAAGTTTACCAAAATTCTGTCAGACACCTCCATCCGATCGGATTGCCAGCCATCCGATCGGATGGATCTTTTTGTCCAGATTTTGCATTTCAAAATCCCGTCTTGAAAGTCCGACCTCCCGAACTCGAAACTTAACCAAACTTTCCAGATTTCATTACTATATTATTGGGCTCATTTTCATACAAAAACATTTACCGTTTGACCACCCGGAATAGTACTTTAAAATTTGACAGGTTATGCATATAACCCGTTTTGACCCATTTTCTCAACATACGACCCATACGACTTCCGTTTTACATCAAACTTTACCAAGGGCATTAAATTAACATAACAAACATGTTCCAAGGGCACTTGACCCGTTTACAATCCAAAATGGGTACAAACACACTTAAACCAAACACCCCTTTAATCATTGACCGTAACCCATTTAACACACTTAGACACACCGTTGACCACCCAAACTTTATGACGACCTTGACACACAATATACAAATCATAAGAAAGACTCTCGGGGTACAAACTTGACTCGAGCTCGGTATTCTACCTAGCTCCTAATGTTTATTATCTTCCAAATTCACTTCAAAATCCTTATGCTATCACCCATGAACCTTCCTTCCGTCACGCATAAACCTACAAAACATTGACAACTAAAAGAATAAGCTTACGCTTAGTAAGTAACCCATCTTAAAACACATATCATACACATACTTTCACATAAGCATCATAACCGCTTTAAAGGCTTCTAAACTACAACCTCCAAACCATATCACACATATCCTCATAACATAACTAATATCAAAACACAGCAACCATAACTAACTACATACCTTAATTAGTCCCAAGCTCATAAGCTAACATACTCTTAGCCAAAATCACTAGCCACCAATTTCCAACTAACAACCATTCTAATCCAAGTCTCATGTTCTCACACAATAATAATACATATATGATAAATACATACATAACACATGTTTTAGGGAGAGTTACTTACCTTCAATCCAAGCTAACTATCATCATGATACCACCATCATCATCATCATCATCTTCCTATTTCATGATCATCATTCACAAACTCTTAACAACACATAACCAATAACTATAACAACTAACATACCCTTTTCATACTTAGTCATCATATGATCATACTTTGATCATATGATGCACACCCTTTTAAAATACTAATTAAACCCATTACATAATCATCATTACCTCTTAATTGTAACTAAAACACCATTAATTATCTTGAAACCATCATTTACCCATTTTCCCCAAATTAGGTACATAAACCCTAATTCATAAATCATCAATTCAACATGATTGAAGTTACTTACTTGCACAAGGATCATCACTAGTGTTGAATTCTTGATCTTGGACTTAACCTCTACACTTGATCATCAATACTTGCATTTTTCCCTCTTCTTTTTCTCCTCCATGAACCGGACTTCAACTCTCTCTCTAAATAATGGTAGAATGTCTAGAATGTCCTAGATTTATCTAGCTAGATTGCATCTTTGGCCTTTTGACATAATTAGTCTCTCAAGTCCCTTTTATTCTATTTTGGTCATAACCAATCTTATAACACATAATTAACACTTGGCAACCTAGGTCCCTTTAGTTTATGCCTCATATTTTATTTTACTACATTAGTCATACTTTGACTACTAGTTTGACTATCGGGTTTGGCTTCCACATAACTTTGTTGACCAACCAATCACATAAAGTCCTTAGCATATTCCATCTAGGGTGGGGCCTACTCATAACCAGGATACGGGTCTAACAATTCAGATGATGATGATGATGGCGATTCTCCCAAACAGGGGAGGATATCAGATAAAGGCAAGGGAGATAGTTATCAGGGGAGGCAAGATGAAGGTGGTAATGAAAAGATTGATATGGATACTGGTAATGTTGCTGATATGGATGTTGAAGATCAAGAAGCTCAAGAAACTACTCAGAATGATGAAACAGTTTGTACGGTTGAGATAGAACAAGAAACAGTTCATACGGTTGAGACAGAACAAGAAACCGTACAAACTGCTGATGAAGAATATGAAAGAAAAAGATCAGCAAAGGGAAAGAAACCAATGACACCTGAAGAAGCTGAACAAGAACAAGAAAGACTAAAGAAAGTAAAACCAAAAACTCAAGCACAATTAGAGTTTGATGAAGAAGTTGCAAGGAAACTTCAAGAAAAAGATCAAGCAGAAGAACAAGCTCAGATAAATCTTGATGCAGAATTAGCAAGAAAGATGGCTGCAGATGATGTAAGGAATATAGCTGAGTTTATGTTTAGAACAAGGTTGGAAAAGGAAGCTTCAAATACTGAGGTTGATCAAGAACAATTCAATGAACAGTTACAATATTTGTTGGATTCTGATTTAATTGTGATAGCTCAAGCAGCACTTATTTTTGAAAGATAAGAACTTAAGTGAAGAAGAGAAGACAGAAAAGCTTAAAAGTTTTATTCTATCTAAGAACAGAGAAGTAGATTGGAATGATCTAATGGAGAAGATCAGAGAAAGACAAAAGTTTGGTTACAAAACAAAGATGCCTACCAAGAAGGAGGAAATCAGCTTTATGAAAAGTTATTTGAAGAACCAAGCATACTGGAAGATGAGTGATTTTAAAGATAGATCAGATGAAGAAATTCAGGAAGCTTATTATGAAGCTTATGCTAGACTGAACAAACCAGTTGAAAGGGATACCACAAAAGGGAAGAAAAGAGAACCAGAAGTTCTAGAGGCTGATGTTTCAAAGAAATTGAAGTCAGGAGAAGAAGGATTGACTGATGAACAGATCAAGAACATGATAGTGATAGTCCCTGAATCCACAAACTTCAAACCTTTACAAGCAAAATATCCAATCATTGACTGGAAGGTATTCACAGAAGGAAGAATGAAAGGATGGAAAATCATGAGAGTTGGTGGAAGAACTGAGAAGTACAAACTGTTTGAAGATTTACTTAAAGGTTTTGATAGGGAAGATCTAAATCAATTGTGGAAGCTGGTGAAAGACAAGTTCAATGTAGCAGATCCTTTAGAAGATAAAGACAAAGAACTATGGGTTCAATTGAAGAGGATTTATGAACTAGATGGTGGAGAAGCTATATGGAGATTTCAATCAGTGATCAAGGATGTCTCATGGAAGCTTTTTGACACATGTGGTGTACACAGAATTTCTACCAAGGATGGGATAGAAATATATATGCTGGTTGAGAAAGACTATCCTCTAAGAACAGCCGTATTAGTTACTCTAGTGCATTTAAAATTGGAGGTTGAAGCAGATTCAGACATGGCTCATATGTTAATCAGAAAAATTTGTGATATTGCTGAACAAAGGAAAGCCCAGACAAAGAGAATTACTTGATGATGTATGGAAGAATCCCCCTCATCATAGGAGATAAAGCTTAATTCGAAGAAACTTAGTGATTTGCACAGAAATCATAAGTTTAGGGGAGGATTGTTAGGAATTAAGGTAAACAGTTGAAACTGTTGCATATAAGTTAGTACTGCTGGAAGACATTGAAGATTATACTAACAGTACAAAGTCAGTTAGTACGGTTGGTATTAGAAAGTTAGTACGGCTTATAATTTTTGTAATCGTTAGAAGATAAATATAGAAATGATTTTTTGTATATCTTATTAATATAGATGATAGTTATCTTGTACAAGAATCCTTGGTCTATAAAAGGATTGCCTAGGTTATTGAATAGAATACGCATATATCGTTTTGTTAAGATTCAAGGTTGTAAACCCTAGTGATAGGAGATCACTCGTATTATTGAATCAATAATATTGAATCGTTGAAGTTAATTATTTGTCTCTTGTTCATATATACATTGTTTCATTCGTTCATACAAAACACATCAAATAAATCTTCTGAGTGTTTGCTAGTAAATTCCGCGTGCTAGACTAACATTATTCAAAGTATCTATCTAACACAAGGAGTGTGTGTAGATCCGGTCACAATATTTAGGATGCGTTTAGTTTGTAAGTCGGATTGAAATTAGATTCAGATTTGGGAAATGTTTGAAAGAAAAAGAGGAGAGAGAAAATAAATTATTTATATAAAGAAAATTATAATTTAATATAAAGTAATGTTTTTTTATTTATTTAATAATAATTATATATTTAAATTTTAATATAGAAGAGGAGAGAGATAAAGACATTGGTGGGGTGACCCACATGAAAAAGTGTGCAAAATATCAAATAATGATTTTTTTTATACCAACTAATATAGATAGGAATAAGATCTATCACATTTTTATTGATTGATTCCCAATTTGTAAGGCCCGCATGACAACCAAACACCTAAAATTTGATTTCTGTCATTCAATTCCCTTGAAACCCATCAATCAAACGGGCCCTTATAGTTGCGTTTAGCATTGGCCTTATGGATTCTATCTATAATACATTTCTTGAGGACTTTGGATTCCGAGCCGTAATAAAATATTATTTCCAGTAATAAAATATTATTTCATTTTCGGCCCGCCTAGCTAGCCCAACAGGCCCTTGGTTGGCCCCTTACGTTTTTTTTTTTTTTTTTTTTCGATGAAGATATACATGTTAACCCTTCTCAAAATTTGCAGATATACTCCACCGCCTTTACACCGCCTCTTTCTCTCTCTCATTCTTATCCAAACCAGATTCATGGGATGCGGTCTGATACGACCTCATAGTGAAGATTTAGTAATGGTAAAGGCTTACAGGGTGTAACCCATACTCGCAAATTAGCCCATGTTGTAGGCTATTGCTTCTCCGGTGTATGATACGTTTTCTGAACTCACAGTTTGCTTCCAGAATGTAACAACCGACTATTGGTATAGGTATTCCAGATCTGAGTTTGTTTCCCTTTTTTTTCTTTTTCTTTCGGAGTTCATGTATTTTGATTTGGTGCTTTTATTTTCGATTTGTTTGCTGTTGTTAGCTACCTTGCATGTCGTTTTGGTGTTTACTTTGGTGAGTACCTGTTATTTTCGCCATAGGGTTTGATTATAATGTTACTGCATCCCGCTCTTTAGGTATAGGCAGGCACGTCTTTGCTTTTCATTATACCGGAATTTTTATGTTTGTTTTTTGGGGTTTAGGGTAACGGAAATGCTGTTCTTTCATTTGTTTATATCTTTAGTTTTCTGTTTGTCTTCATATTTTTGGATATGGCTTATTGGTTTAATTAAAGATTCAATAAATTTTTTTTCCTTTCTGTTGTAATTGTTAAGATTTGTATTCGAAATTATAAGGTTTTAGTTTTTTTTTTTGTTACTGCTGTTAATATTCATTCGAAGTCTAAGCTTTTGGTTAAAGATTTAAGCTTTAATGTTTTGATTTCCTATAGTTTCTAACATTTGTTGCTACAATTCAAAAAATATTGAACCTTTAAGTGAATATACTGACGTGAATTTGTATCAGTCTCCAAAATGATTGATTGAATGGATCTTCATGTAAAGCTGGAACTGATAACTACATTTTTGTCTTGAAGTTTGTAAATTTGCCTGCTAATTTTTTTTGTAGTTGCTGGAAATGAGATATTGGTTTTCCTTATGAAATCAAACATGTCTTGCAGGTGCATTCCATCTAAACCTGGCGTTTTTAGCGGATGAATAAAATGTTGGCATTTGAATAAGAGGTGTATGTGTTTTTATATATGTGTTTTTTTCGAGGATATTTATGTGAGGCAAAATGAAATGCGGCAACATATATAAATCTCTGTCATTCGGTTCACTCAGCCTCATTATAAATATCCTCTGAAAAAACTGTGTGAAAATGTTGCCAGTTCCACAGGAATGGTACCAAAAGTATATGGCAATACAGATGAGTGATGTACTAGAAACTCGGTTTACATGCTACATTATGTATATGGTAATTAACGAAGACAATGGGCTGTGATGATTGCTATAATTTGGGGAAACTGAAACGGGTCATTCAAAATCCGAAGGGAGTGGCAGGGCAATCAGCGGAGGGCATAGTATAAGTGGTAACTAAGCAACCGGCTCTGTTTTGCAGCCACGGTGAACTTCGGCTACTTCTGTCCCCTGATCCCCATTTGCAGGTCTGAGCTTGATTTGTTATGAACCAGACTATTATACATTTCTCGGGGACTTTCGATTCCGAGCTGTAATAAAATATACTTTTTCCTTTGGCATTCCTGCGTAGCCCAACAAGATTTAACCCATATTCTCAAATTAGCCCATGTTGTAGGCTATTGCTTCTCCGGTGAATGCCACGTATTCTCATACTCACGCCTTGCTTCGAGAATGTAACAACCAACTATTGGTATAGGTATTCCAGATCTGAGTTTCTTTCCCTTTTTTTCCGAAGTTCATGTATTCTAGATTTGTGTGCTGTTGTTAGCTGCCTTGCATGTCGTTTTGGTGTTTACTTTGCTGACAACCTGCTATTTCCGGCACAGGATTTGACTATAATGTTACTGCATCTCGCTCTTTAGGTATATGCAGGGATATAATAAATTTCTCGGCGACTTTGGATTTCGAGCTGTAATAAAATACAGTTTTTCCTTTGGCCCGCCACGCTAGCCCAACAAGCCCATCGCTGTAACCCAAAATTTAATATTAGCCCATGTTGTAGCCTATTGCTTCTCCGGTTACTGGTACGAGTTCTCATAGTAATGTCTTTCTTCCAGAGTTTAGCTACCGACACTCGATATAGGTATTTACCTTACGAAATACAACATATCTTGCAGCTGCATTCTATCTAAATCTTTTTCCTTTTTTTTTTGGTTGAATAAATTGTCGTTGCTTGCAGGAGACTGGCAGCAATACCATTACTTCTTGGTACTTGTGTTTTATGGTGCCACAAATAACTAATGCGCTGGCTTTCTATTTTCTGAACATGTGGCCTACTGTTGGTTATCAAGGAAGAAAGATGACAGGGTGCGTGTAGGTTCAGGCGATGCATTATATATATAGCAGTTACTCAAGATAATGGGCTATGATGAGTGTTGTAATTGGTGGGGAAACGAAATGGGTCGTTGAAAATCTGAAGGTAGTGGCGGGGCAAACACCGGACGGCATAGTATGAATGGTAGCTAAGCAACCGGGTCTGTTTTGCAGCCACGGTGAACTTCAGTTTTTTCTGTGGCCCGTTCCCCATCTGCAGATCTGAGCCTAATTGTTTTCTGAAAGAGACTATTACTATATATCCTTATACATCGTTTAAGCTTGCGCCATGTTCACTCATCTTGATGGTGCCACATGATGTGCATTTTCCTTACCGCAGATCTTACGGTTGTTCCCTTTCTGAAATTGATGTTTGGGCCACCCTGCCTCAGAAAGTTGTGCTTTAGATCACGCAATTGTGAACCCATGGTCAACGGATGTTGTTGATGCTCTATTATAAATATACATATATAATCTGCAGCCATGTTATTAAGGCGATGATGACAACTTTGTACACTTACGTTTTTTTGACGCGCGTTCAGTGGCGGGGCAACTGGAATTGTCGTTGCAGCCACACCGTGCGATTAATGTCGATCATATATGTACATATCTGAGCCTCATTTCTTACTGGATACTGGTCTGCTATGTTCATTCACCATATGCAAGGTTGTGTGTCATATGATTATGGCAGTCATGATATCTGAGCCTCATTTTTTTTATAGGCTTATTTTGATTTTCGAAACACTAATAACCTCCCTTATTTAATTACTTGGGGTGTTTGCATTAGCATATTTATCAGGCTTATGTTGTGGTGCAGGAAGGCGTATGGGATGTCATTTAACTGTTAGGTGATAACAATTGCATGGAAAAGGTTCCACCCAGTGACTTCTATTCACGATTTTACTCTTACGTCATTTTCAAGAATAGCTATGTAAGCTTATTACGGTTGAATACATGTTCTTCTTTTCTTTCTATCTATTATTGTTTTGTACGAAAAAGTTAATCGTGTTCGTAATTGTATCTTGCGCTGTTACTTATTCACACATGACCTTTTTTTGGTATAATACTTATGGATTTTACTACATGTATATCTTGGCACAAATATTACTTTATTAAGTTGCGTCTAGGCTCAGAAGATATAATGAACATATTTAAGGTTTTAAAATTTCATTCATTCATTTTTTTTTACAGGACAATGGCAAATGACATCAACTTCAGCCACTCATATTTACAATAGGTGGGGTTGTGCTATCATGCGTTTGACGAAAGTTTTAAGACAGGTGGAAGAGTGGTAAGTTTTCCTATCATTTTATTTTCTTCAGTCTCAAAATCAGGTTTTATGGCTTTTGACATAACCTTTTATCTTGATATTAAGTCTACTTGAGTAGACTATTAGATCAGGGGGTTGAAATGTTTTTATTTGCTAAAAAGCTGACAAAACCTGCATTTTTACAGTAACTATAATAACAATTATCGAATGTTTGGGTTCGCTTACTGTTGGTGTATGTGCCCGGATGACGCACATCATCCAGACCATGTGTAGTATGTGCCCGGATGACGCACATCATCCAGACCATGTGTACCTATCCGAATTACCACTTCAAGTATTGCACCATCAGCCCAGAACCGATGCTACAATACTGGGGGGGACATGTTGGTGTATGTGCCCGGATGACGCACATCATCCAGACCATGTGTAGTATGTGCCCGGATGACGCACATCATCCAGACCATGTGTACCTATCCGAATTACCACTTCAAGTATTGCACCATCAGCCCAGAACCGATGCTACAATACTGGGGGGGACATGTTGGTGTATGTGTCCGGACGATATGTATCGTCCGGACTCTTCTCGCACGTCCGGACATTTTACTACGTCCGGACTATTTTCGCACCTCCGGTCTTTTCCACCGACGGGTCCGCCGCCGCTTACGCTGTATAGTCCCATCAACCAGCACCCTCCCAGATTTCACGGGATTGTGTTCCCCACGTGACCTGACACACACCTACTATGTCAGACGTAGGTCAACTCGCATGGTCCCGAGGTAAACAGGTACAGTAGGTGTGGGTAGTATAAATACCCACACCTCATTTATGATTTCTATTAAATCTTACACCTACCACTGTTACTCTCACATCACTGTTCACTTAACAATAAACCGATACTTACTCTCACGCCGGAGGTCGGCCTTGGGATAAATCCCGAGGCGAGCCTAACGCGTGTGTTTCGTGTGTGTAGGAGCAAGTAAGGTCCAGGGAACTCATTCCGAAGGACGATACACAGAGGTGGGACCTTCCTACAAGGTTTTACTTCAACACTTACGTTGAGTGCTTAATAGCTTATTGTATCCACCAAAAGCTACTAAGCACTTTGAAGGTGTTACGATTGGCGAAGATGATTGAAATGATTTATATTTTGAGATAATTGCTATAACTTCTAATCTATAATCACGTGCAATAACTAGATGGAACTAGAAGCAATATTTTTCTGATGTTGTAAATCTGTTGTCATCTCTGTTTACGCACAATGGAAGATATGAGAGAAATGAACCTTCGAGTAGGCCCACATTAAGGACCCATTGTTGCTGCAAACAGGTGAACGTCATTTATGTGAAGCAGGAACCTGCTTCGAAGTTACTAGCAGACAAGCCAGTGACATGTACAAATGCAGCGAGAGTAATCGGAACTGTCAAAGCTACTTTGTCCTGGAAAACTGAGATTTGGTTGTATGATATTCGTTACAAATCGTTTAGAATTTGTAATTAGAACTTGAGTTGCATGTTTTCCTCTTATGGAAGGCAAAAAAGACCCGCCGCAACGCGGCGGGCACTTTCACCTTGTTCAAATCATGTTTATGTATCTTTTTAATCTTAAATCGATTTACTTTTCTCATTTTTGCCCGCAAGACTAGTTTGTGACAAACATTCAGTCGTATGGTTACTTTTTGTAAAAAAACTAATTTAACCATAGACATCTAAGAAAAAATGAATGCTTTTGGCGGGGAAAAATGTAGCATAATGTTTTGGCGGGAAAATATATTTTGGCGGTAATAGTTACTAGTAATACATTGAAAAATAAATAAAAAGTAAAACACTAATATAAAATATAGAAAAACAAAGGTTGGTCAGTTTTCACTGTTAAAAACTCTTTTACCACAACCACTTTGCTGCCCAGTAAAACATATTTAGGTATTTTCATTGTCATTATTATGCATATTATTTTAAGTAATAATTTTAAAGCTTTGTTGTTTGAACATATTTGGGTTTGTTTGATTTTGTATGGGGCTTTTGTTTTGTGTTTGGATTGCATTTTATGTTCTAATTGTAAGGTCTTTGGTTTCCTCACAAAAAGTCAAGGGTTCAAACATCGCTAGCTGTGTATATTTGTGGTGGTAAGTGAAGGGTTGGAAATGGTCCCGAGATTAACCCGAGAAGTCTGCATACATCACTTTCAAAACCTAATGTTATCTAAAAAGTGTCACCGCTTTATATGATATAATGCAAATTAGCTATTTAATGTTCTGACACATGACTTATTTAAGATATTTTCTCACGTAGTTCCTTTTATTCTTTGAGAAAAATATGTGTACACGGGCGGTCTCCCACCTCACCACCCTCAATCAAAAACCTATTTGTTTTACCATTTTTCAGCCAAAATTGACATTTTTTTTCAGAATAGCTTGCGAGGTTTATTTATATGTGTTATACTCCCTGGGTTTTTTTTTTACATTTTGCAAGGGGTTCGGAAAGTTTACTCGCAAAGGGTTTGCATGGTCTTGCTAAAAAAGGGTCCTTAAGCTCGAAAATGGTGATTTAGTGAAAAAGGTTCGGAAAAGAGTTTTTTTTTTTTTTTTTTTTTTTTTTTTTAAATTTGTCATTTTACCTTATAAAAAACAACTTAAGCATATATCTAGACCACTTTGATTGTTTATTCAGTGTCAAAATGTATAAAACAGTAACAGATAAGGTATGTACATGGCCGAAACAAGACCTCTTGTGAGCCCGACCACTAGGCCACCTTGGTGGTGGTTGTCAAAACCTTATATAATTAAGGCCATAGGGGTTGTAAGGATCTGGTGTATCAGTTAATTTCAAGTAACTTATTGCTTTTTCAAACAAGCTAATATGCCTTTCAAACATTAAAAAAACGCTTACTAGCTTATATTAAGATGATTAGCCTTTTGAGTGAAACGTAACCAAATACCCTCCTTGTAAGCTTATTTCGTGGCTTGTTAGCGTATTGCATTTTGTAGATGCTAAAATAAACTTCGGAAGTGTTTAGATAGGGCTTAAGTGTATGTAATGCTGTTTTAGAACATGAATGTTCTGTTTTGAAAAGCTAGTGATTTCTATATGTTTGCGTAAACACCTCGGAAGATGATGAATATCTTTAACGGAGTTGTTTGATGAATCCATATTTACTTTTCTTTTAAATATCTATTTACAATTATTCTTAAATTTATGTGTTATATCTAATAGATGAACATGTTTTTTCCAATAATGTGATACATTTACTTTGTTATAGTTGCTAAGAATGTCAACTTCTAGTGATCCACTTGGTCTTCTTAATCCATCTGGTGAGAAGGACTACAAGAAGTTAGCGGATGATGATGAGCCTTTGTATGAAGGGTCTCCGCAATCCAAATATCAATTTGCCCTTGCGTTGTATAATTGGAAGATTGAGTACAATGTATGTGATGCTGGTTTTGAGCAATTCTTGCGCTTATTTAAGTCTGCACTCCGAAATGCAAAAGTGGTTGGGTGCATTGATGAAGTGAAAAAGGTTTTGGAAAAACTTGGTATTACCTATGAAGAAGTTAGCGAAGAGCAAGAAGAAGTTGATGATGACTCGGATGATTCAAATGAGGATGGCGACGATCATGAATGATCACTTATAATTACTCAGTAGTATTAATTTCACTTTAGTAGTGTGGAAGTGTCTTTTGGATCTATGTATCTAGACGAAGTATGTTCAAGTGACGATATGATGTTTAAATTTCATGTTTTAGCGTATTGTAATTTAGGATCTATTTTGTTGCGTTTAAGGTGTTTAGTGTGAAATTATGATGATTACTTTGGTTTAATTTGTTTCTGATTTCTTCATCACCATCAGTATATAGTACCTGATCTGAGAAGCGAAGCCTAATTCAATACTTAAAGTTGGCATTCATCTGTTGACCTGCTCGGCCTGCTTTGTTATAAGCTAAGCTTTTATTTTGGACAAATTGTGTGGGTTACACTTCAAAATGATTTTGTGTCAAAATGTGTTAATGCGGGTTGAAGTTGGTTAGGCCAGGTTACGAACTTAGGATGCTATGCTAACATTGTTTCTAATACTGTAGACTTGTGTAGAATATTGATGATATTTGAACTACGTTTAATGAAAACTTTTAACCTCATCCTCTATAGGTAAGGCTGTAAGCATTTATATTGGATACGTTTTATTACCAAAGTTTACCCATTTTCATGTAAATGGATGTGCAAGTTACTCACAATGTGAGTAAAGTAAAACTTGTTTCGGGTTATAATATCTTAAACTTCATGCTTGTCAAAATGGATCACTTTGTGAATTGACAATATTGTCAATATTTACAGTAAAAAATAACTGAATCACACATTAACATGGGTCTTTGTTCGGGTAAACATGTCAAAGTGATTTTCTGCACACAAGAAAAATCAAGTACTTCAATACTTACTGTTAGGCGTTAGCTATGTACATATGGGTTCCACTGATATGCTTATCAGTTTCATAAATTCGTAACACTTGATATTATTCGTGGATAAATACCCTAAACCCACAAACTTAGATTACATAATTCCCCGTAGGTATATGTTTATTAGAGTATTGACCATTATTTATAATCGTAAAATCTTATATACCCTAAACCCACAAATCAGGCTTGGGCCTATTTATCCACTAATAGATATGATTATCATTTTGGGAGTTCGATTGTGCTTTATCTTGAATCGGAGTGAACTGTGAAGAACACCCCATAGAATACATCCCAAATGATTTGATAGTGATGGGATAATTAGTGACGAGTTAGCCATGTACAACTTTTATCTCTAGCAAAAAATTAACTTTGCTAACCCTTCACCGTACTTTGGTTTACTTCACGCAAAATGAAACTTTATCACCAATTTGCTTTTGTGAAATGCGATTTTTTTTTTTTAATTACATTTGAGGTTAGTATGGACTTACTCAACACACACATAGGGCTCGAAACGAGCTTAATCGATCTCTAGCTTCAGCCATGTTTGATAAATGAGCTCAAGCCCAAATGTGGTTAGGACAAGTTACCTTTACAAAAGCATATAAGAACCAAACTAGTGTATTGGTGCAAAGTTTAAAATATTCTGACCACATTATGATCTATGCACTAGGCTCTTTTTTACCATTGTAAAACTTGAACAACTTTGAATCCTCACCATACAACACTTCACCATTTTACCCCCTAACGTTTTCAAAAAATTATAATATTAATAACTTAACCAAGCAACAAAATAGTAATAAGTTAACTAAGTTTTTGTGTGAATGAACCAACCACCACTGTTACGCTTCTTTAAATCTCAACTAAGTTAATAACGATACCTGCAAGTCTCAAGTTAACACATTTACAAGTGTATATTTCAACCAAAAGTAAAGTGAGTTGCATATTTATGTAACACAAAAAGTGAGATAATTGTTGATTCATAATTTTGGTTACCCAGCCTTTGAGAGAGTAAGGAGTGGTGTACTTTTATGCGTAATATGAAAGTGGATCTAATTTCCCTAGCATTATAAAGGTCAAATGAGTTTTAATATTATTATGAGCACCTTCGCCATACGCCAATCAGCATACGGCGTATCATCTATGCATTTGATGAATATATCTACAAATAGGTGAACATTGTGTACGCGATTGTCTAGATCATTTTACTAAGTGCGTTATTGATTTCTACATGGCTGAGTTTTTTTTAAGGAAACCCAATTGTAACGACATCCAAAATATATATGTAACACATAAGAGGGTTCATTAGTTCTTGGAAATACTTAGAAGCATTGATTGTATGCATTGGGAATGGTAAAAGTGTTCGAAAGCATGACACAGGCAATATGAAAGAGGTGATAAAAAATACCCAACTTTAATGCTTAAAACTATTGCGTCTAATGATTTGTGGATTTGACATGCATTTTTTGGGTAGCGAGTGCGAATAACGATATTAACGTTTTAGATAATTATACGTTTTTCGACGACCTTATTGATGACATCGCCCCTGTGGCTTCATTTGAAGTAAATGGAGTTAAGTATGAAAAAGGGTATTATCTGTCTGATAGGATTTACTCGTAGTTGGCAACTTTTGCCAAATCATTTACATTGGCATGAGATGAAAAACATGAATTATTTATAAGGTGACAAGAAGATGCAACAAAGGATATCAAACGAGTTTTTGGTGTCCTCCAAGGACGTTGAGGAATTTATACAACAACGGGCGCATCAACACCATGTCAGCGAGATATGAAGAACCATGTATACTTGCATTACATTGCATAACATGATTTTGAAATTTCAAAAGTTTGTAATAAGTCAATGCAACGAGTTGTATATTAGTTCGCAACCAAATATATAATGTACTTGGATCGAGAGATATGAAGTACATCGATGAAAAGACAAAGAATTACGCGATAAAGAAACACACGAAATTTTTCAACGAAATATTATGGAGCATATATGTCAACAACATAAACAAAAAAATTAATCTATTGATAATTTGATGCATTTTTATTTTCTCGTATATTTTTATACATTTTTTAATGTTCATATTTCTTTATTGTTCTTGTATTATAATTTGTATTTTTATTTAATGAATAAAATAAATAAATTGTTTAAAAATGAAAAATAAAATAAAGTGGTGGAATCGAAAAGAGTGTTTTAACACGTTATTAGTGAAAAAATATTTTTGTGTGTGAGTGTTAAAAATAAAAATGTTAAAATGACAGTAAGTGTAAAAAAGAGGTTTAACATGTTAAGATACTTAGGCTGGACACGGTCGATGACCAAAGTGACCTGGGTTACCGGGTGACACGTCAGCTTTCTCTCTCCGGTGACCAGACATGACCAAAGTGCCACAGTCAATGACCGAGTGTTTTAAAAAAAAAAAGTTTTTTTTTTTTTTTTTTTTTTTTACACACAAACGTTACAAAAGTCGGTCATAAAATCGACCGACATTGTGTTTGCACAACCTTCGACCGATATTCGCCCCAAGCTCCACTCTCGAGTCGACCGAACTGAATATCGGTCAAAATGGATAACCGACCGATTATCTCACACCGAGTGTGGCCAGCCTTATACCTCCAGCACGTCATCGATCCGTGTGACTTTGAAAACAAAAACAACTCATTATCCATGTCATCAATCCATGAAATACTTTTCACAAACCGTTAAGATCAATTTCACCGTATGAAATCTCAACCGTTGATTCATTTCTTCTTCACAATAAATCACCTCCAAAAGCTTCACTCATTCTCACACTCTTTCTTACTGTTCTCCCTTTTTCTTCATAATATTCATAATATTCAGACGCCACATTTTCACATCTTCATCTAAAACCACACTTCATCTAACTTCCTAATTTATGATTTCTTTCATAAACCCGTCTTTGTTTACTTTGTTATTGTACGATACACATACACAAAAGATTTCTTTCATTATTGAAATAGGTGATCTTGGAAATTTTTTTTTGTGTTGGTTTGGAAGCTCAGCGGTGACATGAGTGTAAGACATGTGATAATAGCCTCTTTATAATGTAAATTTGTTATGTTGCGTTACATATAAAAATTGTTTGATGTTAATCTTATTTATTTATTCATTTTTTTATTATACTCTATAAAGGACTTTTCTCCTACTTTTAAACTGTGGTTTTGCATTTGTACAAGCTAGTTTGAAAACTTGTGTTATACACTATCTTAAATAAAAAAGTTTTATCAAGGGGTAGACTTGGCAAATGGATCATTAAAATCTACATTCATTTTACCTATCTTAAACTGAAAATAAGTTTTCGGTAGAAAATAAAATGGCACTGAGGGAGTGATATTCTTTGTTATGACACATTCGTGATAAGTACACCGATATGCCTGGCAATGGAAAATTGTCTGCTCAACTTGGACTAACATCTAAACACTTAACCAATGTTTAGTCTGTCTAGTTTATGAATTGTGTGTTATGCATAAAGTGTTATTATGTTTAGCTTAGTGATGCTTTGTTATTAATCATGTAGCATGTAGGGGCATTAGGGAACAATCGGCGAGACATCGTACTTAGACACGGTGCATTTATCCCCGTGCTCATGCCTTTAAACCGCAATGACCCTGATACGATTGATGAGCTTTGTCGAAGGTAATTTTGAACAATATTTAAATGAAGGCGAGAAAGAAGTTGATACCGGAAAGGAAGATAAGGTTAATGAAGATAATGCTGAAGGTGATACTGTTGAGGGTGTCTACAGCATCAAAGATGTTTCAAAAGAAGTGATAATCATTCCTTCAAGGTTTTATAATCCTTCAATAATTTTCGAAGAGAAGAAAAGAGTGTTGGAAGCAAAAGGCCTCACTGACAATTGCAAATTTTTGTAGAGGCAAGTCATTCCCTACTTGAAGCAAAAGACTCGAAAACAAGCACCGATCAACACTTGAAGCAATAAGAGAGATTAATTAATTATGAAGTCAACGATAGTCATTGTTTAGTATTTTGATGTTTAGGAATAAAAGTAATATAGAAGGTGGCTAGAGAATCATATTTGACATGTTTTCCCGTCACTATTAACAAGTGCAATACCCGTGCGTTGCCCGGGTAAACTGCTAAATCTTATTTGTTAAATTAAGAATTGAGATAGAAAGTAGAAAAACTAAATATAGTCACACATATTATATTTTACATGGTTTTTTTGGATACATTATGAAAAAAAAACAAAAATTAAAAATTTATAAAGCCGTATTACAAATAGTTGGATCCTTGTTACATGTCGTTCCACGTTTAGTTAAGTTTATAGAATTGGGTGTCATCTATGTATAACGTAGGCATGGATTAATGTCTTTTACTTCTATATCTTTTGTGACTTCAATTAAAATATCAACATATTTAATCATTGGTTATATGCTATTATGGCCAATATCTAAAACATCATATTACAAAATCTATTATAACTAAACTGTAAAACACAATGACAAACCATACCCTTAATATTCAGCTCCTTTAACCGAAAGACCAAATACATTCTTAAAAGTGTCAAATCTCACATGCTTAACCGAAATTTTTTGTCCGGTATGAGTTTGTAGTTTCTAAATATGACAAAATCGAAACCTTTTTGTGCCAAAGAAGAAACTGACGGTCTATGGAAAATAAGACAGCGTGATTGTTCCAATATGAGTCCATGAGGGGGTGCCAAGAAGTATTGTCCCTCATTGCCATTACACCATAATCTTAATTAATACATGGATTGAAGAGGGAAGTGGTTAAACGAATTAAGCGAAGAAACTCAATACAACCTTGAACAACACGTACCACAACCACAACAAATTGGAAACCTTCTCCTAAATGTCATTCCAATCTGATCGTAACTGAAGCCATAAGACCGTAAACAATGGCTTGTGTGAAAGCATGTTGGAACATGTGTAATTCAAAACAGATACACAGTTTATTAATCTTGATCATGAGCCATGATATAAAAGGTACTGCCAAAAGCAAGTGATTTCTTTCAAGAGAATTTTGAAATTTAATTGGCATTCAATTTATAGTATCAACAAACATCACGATATTTTTGCTACAGATTACTTAAATTGAACCTAGCTAGTTACATTTGTATTCAAACTTATAATTATAATAGAACATGTGCTAATTAAATATTTGCCTCCCTAAAATTAAAGTAATTATTAAGTTCATTTTAAATGGAAGAGATTTATTATCAATTTGATCCTATGGTTGAAAGGGGATGCCATGTCATCATTTTTTCTCTCTGCTCCGTCGGCAATATATATATTAATATAGGTTTACAACTTAACATTACACCATTTTGACATGTTACGTATAGATTGTTAGAACGTTACTACACACTTGCTATGTAATTTAAAATGCTTCATCCTCTATTGTAATACACATGTTTACAATGTACTGTAATTGTTTACACACATTGATTACAAAGCTACTACTGTGATTTGATAATCGAACAACTGCATCATGTAACTGTTAGAGTTATGGATATAAATGAATATTTGTATGACCAGTTTCGAACACGAGACTTCGGGATTGCACACATTACGTATGAGTCTCAATGCTTGAATAATTAATATAATGATTTATGATTAATTATTAAATCACAAATATTTATATGGTCGAACTAGAAAAAATGAGGGGGTTGAATGTCGATTTTTGAAACTTGAGGAGGTGTTGGACTCAAACTTGGAGAGCAAGTTTGCTTCTTATGATCGGATGATAAAAAAATATATTCATATCCCTAACCGATTAAGTCAATCAGTTTTCTCTTTTGTTCCACCCACTGATAATCAAACACGTGCAGTAGTAAAAAAGAGTAATGATATAATATCATGCATGTGCATGTATTATTATATACGTGTATTGTGCATGCATATTTATATGCATGGAAATTTGTTTACTACTTTATCATCTTGATTGGCGTACTGTGATGTATTTTGTAGGATTCGATCATGTGTTATATAGAACATCAAACCCTAGTTGTTGTGATGTTTTATTTGTGATACATGAACCTAGCTTTTCACATTGAAACGCTAGTAATACGTGTGTACAAGAACGGAGTACAAGCTTCCTTTAGCTTGTTGTTACTTACCCTATTCGACTACATAGTAGTCGATCCCCATTAAACCCTAATTAGGGTTTATACCTTGTTCTTGGAGTGCACGATTCCTTGTACTTGCTAGGAATCAAAAAGGTACGCATCACTTTTAATTTAGTTAATTAATTACATGTTTTGTAGATCTTGTTTTTCCGCTGCGTATGCTTTGATGTTATGTTGATTATGTTTATGTGTTTATAGTTTTATGATTCACATATTCCAATTGTGGCATCAAGAGCCCGTTTAAGCATTGTAATTAATTACTAAACGCATAAAATTGAACCTATGTAAATAGATACATGCTTTTAATAAGTCTAGGGTTTAAGAATTATGAAAACCCTAATTTATACAAGTTGGTCGATTACCAACTATTATTTTTTAGGGTTTATGTATTGTTAAAATCTTGTAGAAAACCCTAGGATTGCATGCAATTTTATGTGAAAACTAATGAGTACCTTAGTGATGTCATTAATTTAGTATGTGTACATGATTGGCTTGATAATATGTGTGTACATGATTGTAACGCCACAAATCTCTTCTTTATCATACACACAAGCACTTGATGATGACACTCACAATCACTTAAGAACAATAAGAAATAGAGTTGTATGGATCATATGGTTATTTCTAGTCAAATGATTATATTCATTAATATGAAAGATAATACAAAGACTAGGGAGGACTTGGATACACACACACACTCTTTTTCTTATCTTGAATGAGGCATACTTTAGCAGAGTGTGTGTGTGGCGTAGATATACAACAAACAGCCAACCTAAATGGGCTTTAGGTGGGCTTTAACACTTGACTTGGAGTGGGCTAGTAAATATGTTACACTTATACATTGAATACTAATAGACCTAACACTACAAGCCCACTTTTAAAATACCAATTATACATGACACATTAATTCTAAGTAGCAAATGACCATCTCTTTCAAATAGCATAAATTAAATGCTAACAATCTCCCCCTAAGGGATGGTCATTTCAATGATGCTCCCGAGATTGGTCTTTTGCATTTGCCGTCTTGAACTACGTGTGTCAATGTATAGAATTCTTCGTTCAATGTTCCTTCATGCACAGTGATCTTCAAAGAATCATCTTGTAGTCTTCCTTGCCTTGATCTACGTCTTCTATTCAGCAGCTTCGTCGTTGTAGATGATGATGGTGACTGGACTTTCGTCGGTACCTGCATAAAACAGTTAGCAATAAATCGTCCTTCAGCCATCATGTCGTGAGGCAAGATCCTTAGATCTCATTAAGACTCATACAACTTGTATCCTTTTGGTGAACACAAGTGTATTGCATAGGAAGTGTTCCTAAGAGATCTTTTGATGAATCTCATGTCTCTAGACTCAATTATGTGCGTTTTGTTTTTAGTCGTCGGAGGCATGGAGCAGAGTGCCACCTTTTCAATATCAACACATCTCGGAATGAGAGGTCGATAGATTATGTAGTGTTCTCCGTGAGAAATGAAACAAATATCTTTTAAGAGATATCTGAGTGGATAGGAGGGGTGGTGCATTGCGTCACTGGGTCCATGACGTCTTGTCTTCAATACCAGTATCACCTTGGTGACTACCGATAGCAGATGTATTGACCCGGTTTCTTACCTAAGTTTTCATGGAGGGCTATTTCTTTTCACCCTTACAAAAACTTTTCTTTTTCATTCTTCAACCCCTTCTTTCTCCTTTCTCATTATACTCCTTTTTTTTCAATCTTTCTTAAGGACTTCTAATGCTAAGCTATTGGAATAGTCCTTGGGTAGATCCCTCCGGTTCTGGCGGATCATTGGACATAACCTAACCATAATCACCTTATTACTCCATGATTATCCTAGATTATTTGTCACATGCCATTAAACCTTGTGAAAATCTCTCAACGTGTTTATGAGAAAACACATTTTGTTAACACATTAAGAGTTTTGCATTTATGAAACACTCCCCCTTCACATGTGCTCATGCATTTTTGTAATAAATTGCACATGTTGGGTAGAGTTCGCACATTTGAAATGATCGACTTTCAATGAACACGACCTTCGTGAGACACGCTTACATCACTAGTTAGACTAGCTTGAAATTATTACCCGTCCCGGTCATATTCAATGATCATCTCTCGAATTGGTACATTCTACTCAGACAAGTCCTTTGCGAGACACGCTTACATCACTGGAAAACCAGCTTGAAATTATTACCCGTCCAGGACATGTCTTTTCGAGAACGGACATTTAGATTCGTCAATTCGAGGGTTCATGCTGAGTCTTTTTGAAGAACTCGTTTTGAGATTCAAACGATAAAACTTCTTTTAGATCACATTTTAATCACGTCTTCTCCCCCATATTATAATAAACACCTAATCTCCCCCTCAAAAATAGCATGAAGTGGTATTTTTGAAAACAGTTGATTAAAATGAAACTTTTAGTGGAGAGACGGACTGATTTTATCATGAAAAATGGAACATTTTTCTTTTTATACTCTCCCTTAATCAGAGCAAATGGTTAAACTTTTGAGTTTAAAAGCATTTAGAGGTCTTTGAGGGAGTTGTTGTGAGAACAAAATTTATAAAAAGACTTTGAAAAATCTTTTGAAACAATTTTGATTAAGTGCTCACGGGTTTTAGCTTTTTGCCATTAACATTGCGAGTTCTGATCGGAAATAATCAGAAGTCATCAGTGTGGCCTTTAGTATGAAATCTTTTCGAGTTGAGAACTCGGTCCACGATAAAAGATTTCACAATAAAGCACGGGTTTCGTACTGAAATGCACGAAAGCCTTAATGAAGAAAATTTAAGAAACGACATGTTTTAGAAAAACATAAAAAATAACTCTCGCTCAAGCATCTGTAAATACTCGTATCATTGTTGAATGACATTTCTAAGTACGTACAGAATATTGATTAGACGAGAGACATGTCGTGAGAAGAATATTTTTGGTTTTTGACGTTTTATATTTTTTATGGCTTTTTCAAATTTTATATTTTTATATTTTGATTTTTTTTTTAAAAGGTATGTATATATTTACCAAAAATATATACATAAATATTTACAAAAAATGATTACCAAAATATTTACAGAAATATTTATATGCGAAGCTTTATGAAGTAAATCAATGAGATTCGAGAAGACTTTCTAACTCTACGGGAGTTAGGCTTCGCATTCCAATTCGACGAACTAAATTTTCAAACCGCTCTTTTGGGAGGGCCTTAGTAAATAGATCGGCGAGTTGATATTCTGTCTTCACGAAAAACAATTCAACAGTACCCTCTTCAACGTGCTCTTTTATGAAGTAATAGCGGACTCTAATATGCTTGGTCTTCGAGTGTTGCCCAGGGTTGCACGAGATGGCTATGGCACTTTTCGAATCGCAATACAAAGGTATGCGGTTGAAAGAGAAACCATAATCTGTGAGTTGTGTTCTCATCCAAAGGACTTGAGCACAACACGCAGATAGAGACACATACTCGGCCTCTGCTGTTGATAAAGCAGTGCAATCTTGTTTTCTTGACGACCAGCCTACTAGCTTTTCTCCCAGAAATTGCGCTCCGCCTGATGTACTTTTCGCTGTTACTTGGCATCCAGCATGATCTGCATCTGAAAATGCTATTAGTGTAAACTCCGAATCCTTCGGATACCAAAGTCCCATGTTAATGGTTCTTCGAAGGTATCGACAGATCCGTTTAACCTCTTGGAGGTGAAGTTCGGTAGGCCTTGCCTGAAACTGTGCAAGTAAGCAAACAGCAAAATGAATATCTGGTCGGCTTGCAGTTAGGTACATGGGAGAACCAATCATGCTCCGATATTTCTTCGGATCCATGGGTTTCCCATATAGGTCAGCGCCAATTTTTGGTGAAGTGACCATAGGAGTACCAACAGAGTCACAATTTTCCATACCATGTTTTTTCAAAATCTCAATTGTATATTTAGCCTGATTAAGAAAAATTCCACGCGGGGATTGATGAATTTGTAAACCCAAAAAGAATTTTAATTCTCCCATCATGGACATTTCAAATTTGCTTTTCATGAGATTTTCAAAATGTTTTGAATGTGTCGGATTAGTGGACCCAAAAATTATGTCGTCCACATAAATCTGAACAATCAAAATATCATTTTTGTATTTTCTTGTAAACAAGGTCGGATCAATTGTTCCTTTGGTGAAATTATTTGACAATAAGAAAGATGATAACTCGTCATACCACGCCCGTGGGGCTTGTTTCAAACCATAGATTGCCTTCTTTAGCCTGTAGACGTATTCCGGATGATCTTTGTCAACGAAACCGTCTGGTTGACTCACATACACTTCTTCCTTCAGAGTTCCATTCAAGAAAGCGGTCTTGATGTCCATCTGATAAACCGTGATGTTCTTGTGAGCGGCATAAGCTAAGAAAATCCTGACAGCTTCAAGCCTTGCAACCGGTGCGAATGACTTTTCGAAATCTATTCCTTCTTCTTTCCTGAATCCCTTTGCCACCAGACGAGCCTTGTTGCGAATCACAGTCATTTCTTCATCCTTTTTATTTTTCCATAACCACTTAAGATCAATGACTAGTTTGTCAATTGGTCTTGGAACTAAATCCCAGGTGTCAAGGATTTGAAATTGAAGAAGTTCTTCCTGCATCGCTTCAATCCAGGCATTATCTGCCATTGCTTCCCGAATGTTCTTAGGTTCTATGAGACTGACTGAGCAGACATAGATGCACATGTCGCAATCGGTATGAAGTTGTTTTCTCGTCTGAATTGGTCTTGAGGGTTCACCGATAACCTGTTTAATCGGATGGTCTTTTGTCCACTGTAATGTTGAAGGGTACCTTGGACTGAATAAATGTGTGTTAGTCGGTTCATGTAATCTGGAAGATGATTCACCAGATTCCGTTCCAAACGGGTTTTCAAAGACTTCTTCGTCTAACACAACATTATTTGGTTCTTGCTCATCAATTCTTGGTAGAACAATTTCAATGAATGGAGTTGCTGGAGTAGATGTAGATGATGTTGATGTCGAGGGAGTTGGTGCGCTAGCTTCGAATGTTGTAGATACATCTGGATTTGGTGGTGTTGGTGGTGGTTGTTGATGTTGAGTGGTTGCAGCGGAATGTTGGTCAGATGCATTTTTTGAAGCGCCACCATAGTATTCATCGTACATGAACTCGAAGAAATTATCCAGTTCTTGAGTTGTGGGTTGTTCGTCATGAATTGATTGAGCTCCTTGAGGTGCGAGTCCCGAACTGATATGTCCGGAAGTCATTGGGTTAAGCGCGGGTTCTAGAGCGAGTCTCTCAGAAGCCATTTGTGAAATTTCATCAAACTTCACATTCATCGTCTCCATGATCTTTTTCGTTCTCCTGTTATACACCCTGAATGCCCTGGAGTTTTCAGAATACCCAATAAAGATTCCAATATCACCCTTAGCCTTCAACTTCCCCAGATCTTCCCTGTCATTTGTTGGATAGCATAAAGCGCCAAATACATGAAGATAAGAAATATCCGGTTTTCGGTTGTTGACAAGTTCGTATGGGGTTTTATTGAATCTTGGATGGATTAGGGATCGGTTTTGAGTAAAACAAGCAGTAGAAACAGCATCAGCCCATAAGAATAAAGGAGCACTGGAATAGATTAGCATAGTGCGAGCAGCTTCTACAAGGGTTCGATTCCTTCTTTCAACTACCCCATTCTGCTGTGGAGTTCTAACAGCTGATGTCTGGTGTGTAATACCAGTTTCTTCAAAGAATGTTCTTAACTCCTGATTGACAAATTCCGTGCCATTATCTGTTCTTACTATCCTAACTGGAGCTTGAAGTAGAACTTGAATCCGCTTCAGAAAGGCGATGATGGTGCTTGGTGCTTCATCCTTAGATCTCAAAAACTTTACCCATGTATATCTTGAATAGTCGTCAACAATTACAAGAATATACTTCTTCCCATTTATGCTTTAAACTCTCATCGGGCCACATAAGTCCATGTGCAACAAATGCAACCTATCAACCGAACTAGGTACGGGTTTAGGTTTATATGTTGCTCTTTTGCTCTTTCCTTGCTCACATGATGGACATAGGTGTTCTTTGGTGTATTTAAATTTAGGAAGACCGGAGACGATGTCGTCTTTGGCAAGCTTGTTGATCGTGTCAAAGTTCAGATGGGACAAACGTCTATGCCATAACCAGGATTTTGTTTCACCTGCCCTGGTCATGAGACAAATCGGAGATGAAGAGGCCATTTGGTTTATGTCAATTGCATAGAGATTGGTGCCACGACCCCCAATTAAGAGATCATTCCCCACCAAATTCCTGACAAAACAAGTGTTTCTCCTAAAAGCAACCTCTAAATCTGCATCACAAAACTGCCCGACAGAGAACAGATTGTGTCCCAACCCTTCGACATAGTAAACCCGAGTGATCAGATAATTTCCAAACCGAAGATCTCCATAACCCAGAATAGCTGCAACATGATCATTCCCAAACCGTACAGTCCCCATGAACTGCCACACAAAATTGATCAGCAGCTTCAGATTCCCGGTCATGTGCTTGGAGCAACCCGAGTCGACATCCAAAGACAGATTTCAATGACCTGAGAAGAACAGAAGAATTTGTATATGGAAACCGTGTAACATTTGGTTCCAAGGGGTTAGTTGTAACAGGTGAATCACACTTAGAGATGGTTTCCTTAGATGCAGTGGGAACTATTTCTAGTGTGCCATTCTTAGGTGTGAACATTCTACCTGTTGGTTTCCATGCACAAAATTTAGAGTGATCCTTAGGCAATAGGCTGCTAGTGGTTTTCCTAGCTTTTGCAATAAGTCTTCGAATGTATCTAGACTTAGCCTTAGTTACTAAAGGAACCTTTTTCTGTTCAGGCATATCATTCTTTTTCACCGCATTAGAAACATTATCATCACAAGCATTTACAGACAAAGATTTATTTTGCATTAAACAATCAGAATCATTACATGCATTAGAAATAGGAGTCTTTTCATTACAACTAGATGATACATGTTTCTTCTTGGAAAGCTTTAAATTCCTAGGGTGTTCTTCTACTTTCTTGCTTGGACTCTCAGAAACAGGCGAGACACTAGGTTTCTTGTTATTGCTCCTATTCTGTCGTTTGCTCCTAGAGTTGCTTTCTAATCCTGTAGAAGGTAAGGCACACTCATTAGAATTTATGTTGTTGTCCTGAGATGTTGTTTTAGCATTCCTAATCTCGCTTGGATTATCTTTAATATTTTTGTCTATCGCCCTATATGTTTTAGATGTAGAGGCAGACCCAGTAGTGGGACTAATCCTATAAAGGCCAGGTGCTATAACATTAGTGTTCGTGACAACAGCTTTCTCTTTTTGTTTCTCATTAGGCAAGGGGGTTGATGGTGCAATACCCGTAGTTTCCTCACCCTTCCCTTTTTGACATTCAAGCTGAGACTTCAAAATATCAATTTGTTCTTTCAACTGTTTGTAAGAACGCTCATACGACAGTTTATCATACTTGCATTCTTCCTTTTTCGTATCAAGTTGTTTAAAATATGTGCAATTTTGTTTTTCAAGTTTCAAAAGCGCCTTTTCATATTTTTCAACAATTTGAGAAGTCTCAGCTCGAAGTGTTTCATCATCCTCAACAGAATATGTTTGGAAAATAATAGACATGATATCGGTCGATAGAGCTTCGAAAGAGAGAGAGTCATTTTGATGTTCCAAAACCTTTATTCGTTCCAAGTATTCATTTGCTTCCTTCACTAAGGATTTGTGGTCCTTAACAAATTCTGCAGACTCTTTTAAAAGATTATTTTCCACATTTTGAACAACCACATAGATTGCAGCAACATGTGGATTAATTTCCTTTTCAAAAATCTTTTTGAGTTCATCCTGAACACCCGAAAACCATTCAAACTTGTTATTGTTAATTTTGGAAGCCACAATACGTTGAAGTTTCTCAATTCTCTGCTTAAGATCAACCAAATATAGTCTAGCTGCACTTGAATCATAAGTGTTTTTAGATGCCATTTGTTCGATGTTAGGCAGATGTTTTGAAACTTCTTTTTGTTTTAGGAAAACCACTCGTTTTTGAAAAAACAAAGGTGACTCCTTTTTAACAAGATGAAGACCATACTCTTTATGAAGCTTATTATAATCAATTGGTTGAATTTCTGGTTTCATTTGATTCATTTTGATTCTACTCTTTTCGGAAAGCTCAATCGATTCATCAGAATCATGACCCGTTAGAGGATCATGCACATCATTTATAAGAGTACCATCATATAACACATTCTGTCCTTTCTGAGCTTTCTTGAGATTACAAGGGTTTTTATAACCGATAGCCACTTTCTTTATTGTATGTAAAATCGGGTTTGGATCGTTTATTAATAAGTTAACTGTTTGTGCAGAATGACCCGTTTTTACAAGCAACTCATCCAACTTTGCAATGGTTTCCTTTTTGTCAGAGATCTCTTTAAGAAGATCATTTTCACGTTTTAAAAACCTTTCATTCAACTCCTTCTTTTCTTTTTCAAGATTGGAATAAGTTGATTTTTGTTTTGAAAGTTGGTTGGTTAGTTCAGAAATTTCCTTGTTTAGAGATTTGATTTGATTGTTCAAATTAACATCTAGAGTGTTAAATTTGATTTGTAAACGTTTTTCTCTTAACTCAGAATCTGTTAAGCTAACCTCAAGTTCTGACTGTTTTTTGTTATGAAAATCATAAGCTCTTGCATTCACCTTATAACTCTCAAGCTCAGTGGTCAATTTTTCATTCGCGGCTTTAACATCGCGATTGACCTTTTTGACCTTTTCTATTTCAACACTACAATTTTGCAATAATGATTCAAACATAGCACGTGTTTCCTCATCATTATCAGTATGCTGTGACTCGAATTCATCATTAGGATCCATATCTGGAGTTTCCAAATTAGTATTACTACAACTTGGTTCGTCCATGTATGTATCATAAATGAGATTAGGAGTCTCAGGATGCTGTTCATTTTGAGGTGACATATCAAACATTTCATTATTGTGACATGTAGCATATGGTTGTACCTCAGAAACCGCATTAGTGTCAAAAGCAGGAGGTGCTTCTGAATCTGTGTCGTACTTTGCCTCCTGAAGATTAGCCATAAAAATGCAGTTTGCATCGATGTCCTCTTGATCTTCTGAAGCATCCATAATAGCCATGAAGTCATTCTCTTCTGCACTCAACTGAAGCCCAGCCGATTCCTTGTTTGCCAACATTAATGCTTTCTGCAAGTAAGCTGGATCCCTCTTATTCGGCTTGTCTGGACAGTTCCTAGCCATGTGTCCAATACCCTGACAGTTGAAGCACTTCATCATATTACCCTGATTCCTATTCCCAGCTCCCTGAGCAACATTCCCAAACTGATTCCCAGCATTCTATACCCTTTGATTACCAACAGCATTACCCATCTGATTCCCTACAAACTGACCCATCTGATTACCAACATACTGCCCTGCATTCTGATTACCCATCTGAAATCTTGGAGCATATCCCTGTTGATTCCCGTATCCTCCAACCATTTGTCCTTGCTGTCCCATGTTGAAACTCGGCTGTGCAATCTGCTTGTTGCGAGTGTTCGATGAGATTCGTTGATTGTTGTTGGTGGGTGTGGAATAACGTCCTTGGAATGCTTTTGATAGGTAGGCAAAAGCTTGAGTCAAAGCATCAGTTGACTCATCCTGATCCTGTTGATCTGGGTGTTGCGGGTATTGTTGTTGTGGGATTACATGTTGTTGTTGTGGGTAGAATGGTGATTGTGGAATATACTGTTGTTGCATGAATTGCTGAGTGGATGATGATGATGATGGTCGTGCACTGACTATTGCAGGTGTAGGTGATTGGACTAGGAGTGCAAGAGGATCTTGTTGTTTTGCAAGTTTCTCTTTTCTGACTTCATTTGCCTCTTCTTGGTTTTGTTTGAGAAAGTCATAAAGTTGATCGTAGTTCACCTTATGAAGGTCTTGTGTTTGGTTGACAATAGTAACATAGCGTCCCCATTCTTCTGGAAGGTTGTTGATGAACTTGATGTTTTGAACAATTTGTTTAGGAGACAAATTGTTTCTGATCAACTCATTCATGAGAGTGCAAAACCTTGTATAGTAAGCTTCAATTTGTTCAGCTGGTTTGGCTGTGAACTTCTCCCATTCAGTCAGAAGCTTGTTTTCCATGTCTTGAATGCCAATTTCTGTACCATGACAAAGACGTCTAACTCGATCCCACATTTCTTTGGCAGTTTCACAGGTATCTACAGCACAAAATATTTCTTGTGGTAGACCGAGTTGAATTAGATGCATTGCTAGGTGATCAGCTTCAATTTGCTTCCAATCTGCTTCAGTGTAATCCGATTCCTCTTGGATTTTGTACGTTGGTGCTTGATGCGCGTGATGTGTCGTTGCGGTTTAGCAGTTTTAATGCCTACTCAAGTTTTAAATTTATATTTAGCCGACTTATCAATAACACACACACTTAACGAGCAGTGTACCCGGTCAGTATGAAGATAATGGTAAGTAGAGTGTCGATCACTAAGAGTGGAACGTATTATCTAGTTATTCTAATCAGTATTTTAATATCCTAACGCAAGGGGGTTTCAGCCTGAGAGACTGGCACAGTTTTGTTTGCAATTAAATAATAAAATAAACAAATAGGCACGAATCAGCAAGTAGCACACACGTACACAGATAGATACTCGAGACAATAAGAGGGCTGTCCTTATGATTAAGTAGATTGTCACTTGTTTTATTGATAGCTTTATATGAAGTGTATGTAATTAACCCTTTCTCGTTGGTCCTATTCTCATCAGCGAGTAAACCCTTAATGATTACTTATGTCTAAAAGTTATTCCTAAGTGATCAATTTAGAAACAACCGTGGGAGCCACATCTTGTCCCGCAGTCAAATGCCCGCAAGCCACTAATAAACACAGAGGTTATCAATGCACTAATAAGTAGTAACCAAAGACATCAACATATAAGCTTTAATTGATGGGAAAGCAAGTATTAAAGGGAGTGCAATCTTTCGTTGTCACATTACACAAGCCACCAATCCTGATGAATTAAAGTTTGCTAACACAATAAAACAAAACTACTTAATGAATTAAATACATGCAGCACCTTCTTACAGCTCTTGTATCTTTGATTTGGGTGTGTCTTGTGCTGCCTCCTTGACTGAATTCGTCCTCTTGCTCTGCTGTCCGAACTTCGGTTTTAGGGTTTCGAACCTCTTAATTCGTCTGGTCTACGGGGTATTTATAGTTTCTGTCTGAGGGAAGATGCGGCGCATCTACTTAAGTAGATGCGGCGCATGTACTTAACTTCGCGTGGGGTCCAAGATTATAATATTCAGGAATATTCGTACACCGCCAGAAGATGCGGCGTAACCCTTTATTAGATGCGGCGCATGTCCTCTTGTATCTTGGATCGTATCTGGTGATATCTTGATAGAGATGCGGCGCATGTTGAGAGTGAGATGCGGCGCATCTGGAGCAGATTTGACTTGATCTTGTCCATGTCAGTAGACTTTCACTTTATGCACGTTTTGCTCCATTATTAGTCCAAAATAGCTAAGTTTCACCAAATGCTTGTTTTTACCTGAGAATTACAAAAGTAAACAATTAAGTATCAATCCTCATACATAATATAGTAAAACAAGTCAAATTATTAGGATAAATGATAGTAATAAAATGTACTTATTTGAGTTCATCAGTGCTACGGGAGGTGTTGCAGTAGGATTTCCAGCTGTTTCTTCAATCTCACTAGGCTGGAATGGACCTTTCTTAACGGAGTTAACCAAGAGTATACCTTGTCCATTAGTTTTGGATCTCATATATCGAAGCATACGACTCGTCCATGGAAGGTAACCACTTTTTTCCAACATTGGAGGTCGGTTTTCTGAACCTGCGGCATGAATGTCTTGTTGTGTAGTCATCTTTAAAAATTATGTATGATAAAGTGGATTGAGGATCGATTCAACAAAATAGAAGTTGTTTTCGTTGAAGGTTGAACTTGATCTTGGTTGTTGATGTGATGCTTTGGTTTGTTGTTGATGATCGTTGATGTTGTAACAAATTAAATAACGTTACGAAACTTGATTCAAGTATAATTAAGACAAAGTCAAAAGTTTACTGTTTCGACAAAAGTTATGTAAATTACAATTTAGATAAACTCGACAATTTCTATAGAAATTTCAATTTGACCAAAATTTATACAAATTATGGCTAAATATCAATTTAGATAGAAATAAATCTAATTTATATAAATCGGTAATTTATATAAAATCTAACACTTTTATACAAAAGGTTAGATAACCGAGTGTCGAAGTATTTTACACTCTTATACAAGAGTAAAAATACCGAGTTCACTTTCGAGTTGACGAAATTACGTTCGAATCAAATCCTTAAAAGTTATCTAACTTTGAAGTCTTTTAATCACAATTGCGAGGGCCAAAAGTGTCAAATCCGAAAGATATCTTAAGGCAGCTGAAAGTACAAGGACTAAAGTTGCCAATTCCGAAAATTGCATCAATTGCGAGTCAAAATGTTGAATTGCGAGGCCCAATTGCGATAAAATGCTCCAAATGCGATAAAAAGCTTCAATTGCGAGACCAAAACCCAATTGCGAGTCACCAATTTCGATAGCAGGACTTTTGAGACACTTCCCACGTGATATCTTGCAACTTTTCACCAACTTGTAATATACCTGACAACTTATCACTTCTTGTACCAACTTTCAACCAATCAAATCAAAGATATTACACATATAATATTCATAAACACATAAAGTGTTTCAACCTTAAATATCTTTCGATCAAAATGGCTAAGAACACCAAAAGTGCAGTGTCTTTTTCTTTTCACCAAAACAAAATACTCACTGAGTATGACAACCACAACCTTGCAAATGATTTTTGAGTATTCCAAAAAAAACACCTTGGTCACGTTTTTTTTTTATAGAAGCAAAAAACTAACAGTGGGTTATTTTTTTTTTAAACAAACCAAATATACAAACCTTCTACCTTGAAGATTGGCTCATGTATACCACTTGTAACACCACAAATCTCTTCTTTATCATACACACAAGCACTTGATGATGACACTCACAATCACTTAAGAACAATAAGAAATAGAGTTGTATGGATCATATGGTTATTTCTAGTCAAATGATTATATTCATTAATATGAAAGATAATACAAAGACTAGGGAGGACTTGGATACACACACACACTCTTTTTCTTATCTTGAATGAGGCATCCTTTAGCAGAGTGTGTGTGTGGCGTAGATATACAACAAACAGCCAACCTAAATGGGCTTTAGGTGGGCTTTAACACTTGACATGGAGTGGGCTAGTAAATATGTTACACTTATACATTGATTACTAATAGACCTAAACTACAAGCCCACTTTTAAAATACAAAATATACATGACACATTAATTCTAAGTAGCAAATGACCATCTCTTTCAAATAGCATAAATTAAATGCTAACAATGATTATAAGTGCAATATGGGGATTCATGACAAATTAATTAAAACTTATGCGGCCAAGTTATTTGGCGTCTGTGGTCCATTGGGCACAATGAGCTCGAAAACCAATGGGAGTTTTATTAATTACATACATTAAAAATTCACATAGAAATTATTAATAGGATTTATAAAAAGGTTTGCATGTGGCTATATGATATTGTTAATGATCATATATGTGTTATTAAGTGTTTGTTTATTTTTTTTAATTACTTGATCTTTGTGTTTTAATTATGATGGATTGGAAACATTAAAGAGGGTAATTTTTTGAATAAAAATAAATGAACCTAATAACTATAAAACTTTTGTGGTAAAATTATTTATTGCCAAGTCTTATGTGCCGATAGTGGTTCGCTTCGCACGGTAATTTACTCCTAGGCGAGACTAGCAATTTAATAATTTACTACAAAAATGTTTTAAGCTTTAAATCTTAAAGTTTTTAATTGATTGATGCGACTGTACAAAAGGGGTCGAAGCGGCGGACCTATTATTGACAAACTATAAAGTGGGTATAAGGAGGCTTGACATTAAATTGTCATCCGAAAGGGGCGCGTTTTTAATTAGCTTCGGCGGACGTTTGCCCCTCCGCTCGCCTGTGCGTCAATATTAGACTTACCAAGTACACCATGATAAAGTACGAATCATCTTAAGGCAATGTTGTAAGTTTCTCAACGCAATCAATTAAAATTTTGTTGATTTTAAGCTGCGAATTGGTAAATGGTTTTTGTAGAAAACATATGATGCAAAGATGAATGCATGACATCTTTGTACATATTTTGATTACACACATCAAAATTATACCCTTAAAATTTAAGTAATATGCCATCCAACTGTAAAGGAAACACCTAAGGTTTCATCCTACATCACTAGCAGCCAAAGCTGAATGTGATGTTCAAAGGGTGGTTGTCTAAGGGTAAATTGAGTATTTTCATTGCTAGCAGCCAAAGCTGATGTGATGAAACGACGTCAATTTACAGTTTTCTAAGTTGGTTAACTTAATTGAGCCCTTTCATTACTAGCAGCCAAAGCTGATGTAATGGAGTGGCGTCAAGGCATAAAGATTTGGGGATGAAACATGCTTACATTTGCAACCGAGGTTGGCATAATATGTAAGTCCCATGATTCTAGGAATTGCAATTGGATATTGGCAATTGGGATAGACCCGTACCTTATTGAGTACTTTCATTGCTAGCAGCCAAAGCTGATGTAATGAAACGACGTCAATTTGGATCCTAATTTTCAATGAAAATTAAATGGTTAAATTTTATTTACCATGGGTATTTAATTTTCTTGAAAAGTTATTATCGAAAACACTAAAATTGAATTTTTCAAATTCTTTTAATGTATTAATGCAACATTAAAACCGTAAACATGAGACATTCTTTTAGTAGTAAATTGATCTACACCCGTAGGGGTTTTTGGATAGAGTCAATTTTTACTGAAAAGAATAAACCGAGTCTACTTTCCGTGTGAAGAGTAAGACTTAATCCTATTCTTTTTCATGAATGAGAAAGGTATAATAGGAAAATTAGAATTGTCTAAATTCTAAGAAATAACTCATGACGAATTTTTAAAAAATTGCATAGTTAGGAGTTATTGAAATTAGAAGCTAGACTAATTACCGCATAATGGGTAAAAAGCAAACTAGAATGTTTGATCTAGTTGTTGTGCTTTAACCACTTAAAGGTGCTACATACCATGATGGAGATGGTAGACCTTATTGTGGAAGAAATTGCATATCCAATTCTTTCAAGTTAATTGCATTGATGGATATTCCATCATTGACAAAGTAGAATACATTCTTTAAGTACCTTAGTATGTATTACGTAAGGAATTACTCAAAGGTGTAGGAAAGTAAACAGCACGCCATGTGCTTTTACTGGTTATGCAACACTTACAATGTTGTCAAATCCAGTGGGAGCATAGTGTTGTAATTACTAAATAATGAGTTCATGTAGTGATCTTTAATTCTGTGGGAGCTACAAGTCTTGATATATTGGTAGTAACCCGGATTATCTCTAGAATCTCTTGAGATAAATACTTTCCAATTATAGACACTTGTGGTATTAAGGATAGTCGTGTACGTTTCCTTACTAGACGAGGTAATTCTATATCTACTTATATCTATGACACAATCATATTGATCAAATAAGCAAACTATTGATGTGTTGTTTATCTGATACGTGATGTTGTTTCATGCACAAGTAGGAGAAATCTTTATTGTGTGCAAGCAACAACATAAAGAAATATGATTTAAAGGTTTCTCTTGACTGTAAGGTAAGAGACCAATGTTCTAATGTGTTTTAAACACATTCTAATAATAGAACACTTGGAGTTAATATCTACTTTCATTACTAGATATTAATGACAAGGTAAATTACATACTTTTATTATTAGCAGCCTCGGCTGATGTAATGAAACTATGTTAATTTACAAGTTTCTAAATTAGATAACTATTAGAACAAGTGTTTATGTATTGTTGTAATGACATAAATAAATGAAGTAATCTTATACTACTTCAAATTTGAATGTTTATGTATTCTTGGAATGACATAAATATATGAAGTAAATAAATTAACTTGAAATAATATTGAAACCAAGTTGTGGTGTTCATGATTACTTTAGTTATGCATATTTATACTTTAGTATAAAGATATAAATATGAAGTCTTTTATTGTTATAAGACTTATAATAAAGTAAAACGTTAACTTGTCATGTTTTTAATTAAGACATATACAAGAAGTCATTGAGTTGATCAATGATCTATAACGTACATTGGGATTATAACAATTATGTCTTTTTGGTAAGACATAGACATGAAGTGATTTGATAAGAATTACTTATGTTATAAAGCATGCAATTGGCATGAAAAATCTATTGTACCATTAAATGACTTAGTTGGTAAATAGGTAAGCCAAAAACGAAATATATTTATCTCACATATTGTAAGATTAACTTACAATATTAATCCTAATGAAATACATAGTGTTTATGGTATGTTCAGTTAGGAGAATCAAACTCTTGTTATATTGTTTGATTTAAGATAACTATATCTTCTATTCTTCCTAAAAGAAATCAAGCTTAGGAAATTGAGTATGGATTGGATATACTCAATTTGACTCCAACCTAGAAGATTAATAAGACACCATTTAATATGAAATGTGATCAATCATATTAAGTCTTAAAATTGAAGTTCAGAATTTGTTAAACTACTTGAAAGTAGGCTATTAACAAATTGAGGTTAGGAACTGTCAATATTTATTTGTAAAGTCCCAAAAGAGAACAAGTTTGTGTTGCTCTATTTGCTAAGCATTTATAGGTAATTTATAAATTACAAACGGCAAGTGGGAGTTTTATCTTGAAATAAAATTACAAGATACATGATCTTCTAAATACGCTAGCAAAATCATAATGAGGATTTAACATGTTAGTGTTAAATCTCAAAGATGATGGAATTCTCATTTCATAGGTCCGAAAGGATATCTCAAATATTTGTAGAATATGTTGAGGGTTATGAGTTACAGGAACGTGGTATGCTGTTAATAAATTGCAAATGTTTATTTGGCAAATTACTCATACTATGAATAATAAGATGCAGTCCAAAAAGATAACTAGTTGGAAACGTAGTTGATCTTAAACTCTACAGTAACACTATAGAATGGAGATGAATTTCTACAAAGGAAATGAAAATCCTAGAGATTTAAATTCTTGTGTAGAAATCATAATGGACAAATTTATGTACATATTTAATATGTGAAAAGATTATCAATCACAATTAAGCAATTAAATGTGATTGAAATTCTTTCTAAGCACATTAAATATATAAAGATTATGATTGTCATTATTAGTTTCATTTATATGAAATTAATAATGGAATATCAAAACTCTTTCTTGGGAAATTACTTGTGCGAGGACGGAAAGTAATTGAAAGGAGTATTTGAATTCAAACAATCTTTAGTAGTATACAAAATGCAAATCATTTGTGAATGGATTAATGTATGCATCTAGAAGATATACTTAATCTTAGTTATTAAATCTAGTTTTGACTTATAATTAAAATAAGATATTTCTTGATATTCCTGAAAGCTAGTAGGAGTGATATTTATTTTCTTATTTCATATATGTTGTACAACATATAGGAAGTAACATTCTATTAACATTTATATGTTAAGTCTTAGTTTGGAATGAAACTTCACATGTAAATTTAGAAAATAAAACCTTGAAATATATGTTTATTGTTATAAACATAAGCGGTAAAATAACTGATTCTAATAAACATGATATTCTATTAGAAAGGCTAGATAGAAACATATCTTTGAAAAGATATGACATGAATAAATCTAAGGTTGACGAAAGAATTATTCATGTACATCATGTTGCTTGTTGTATCATGCTTGATTAAAAGATGATTGACAACATTAAATATCTAATTGTAATTATTAGATAGCTATGTTTAATGGATATGGTTTAGAATTTACATCCTCGGCCTGGATTTGCTCCAAAATTCTAAATAAGAACCATATGGCAAAATGTTGATATAGATGACAAATCTTGTAAGATTTGAAGATGTCAAACATTACACGATGGATATTAAAGTTTACGGGAACTTTGAAAGAGCATATTGTTGTTTGATACAATGATGCTAGTAAGATTGAGACGACACTCAATACTAGTCATGGTGGGAGCTTATCCTTATTAGGAGACCATGTGTACTAGTTATGCTCAATATGAACATAGTTGCATTATACATAAAGAATTAGAATACTTTAACTACAAGGTTTGGTAGTTTAATTGTCATAAATTTGCGATTGAGGATGTCATGCAATTTATGAAATATTATGTGGCAATATCATGATGGATGAATGCACACATAAAAGAATTTCATTTTTGAAATAAGTATTCTCAAAATTCCGATAGATCAAAATTAGTTGATTTATGCTTTGTCAACAAGTATGTGGAACATGACTTGAGGCATAATTCATTAATGGAAATTATCATGCTTGATCTGTTTAGTATTTGGATAAGGGATATTAAAGCAATTATTATTTTAATGAAATAAAGTGTGGATAACGTTTATTCTCATTTATAATATTGTATCCTATATTTGCATGTTTAAATCCGTGAATAACTTATGTTATTCTAAATTGTCCGTTGTCGATTAATGATATGAGAATATCATTAAATAAAGACAAATGTGAGGATTGGTAGAATGTACTGTAAGGTTGAGATACCAATATCACATGATATTCAATATTGGATAAATTGAATATAGGACTTATCCCAACCACATGATTGTACTTTATGGATCGTTTTCATTAAGTAAATCATGAATATTTATCCTCAGACTTGAGATACCAGATAATTCCGAGGATGTAGCTCATTTTCTGTAAGATAGTCTAACGCTATCCGTAACAGGTGGCTATAAGGGCTATTTTCGGAGGTGATGCGAAGTTCAAGGGTTATGCTCGTAGTCAACAAAGGATTTGTTCCTTCAAATTTGTTTTGAAGTATAATACTGCTGGGCCCCTCGTAGGGTTGATAAGATGTTTGTATGGCCATACCCAAAGTCTATCTGGAATACGTTCAGATGTTTTGGTAATCTTGATCAATCAATAAATAACGAGAAACAGAATAGTTAATTATGGAATGACTTGGATCCATATCGATATTAATGTGGTATTAGAAACAAAAGGATAAGTATGATGATTATATCATCACGTGTTTTTTTCCAGGAAAACCATACTCGAGTCGATCTGGGGGCATTGGGAAGGTTAATCATTCCTTCAAGGTTTTATAATCCTTCAATAATTTTCGAAGAGAAGAAAAGAGTGTTGGAAGCAAAAGGCCTCACTGACAATTGCAAATTTTTGTAGAGGCAAGTCATTCCCTACTTGAAGCAAAAGACTCGAAAACAAGCACCGATCAACACTTGAAGCAATAAGAGAGATTAATTAATTATGAAGTCAACGATAGTCATTGTTTAGTATTTTGATGTTTAGGAATAAAAGTAATATAGAAGGTGGCTAGAGAATCATATTTGACATGTTTTCCCGTCACTATTAATATAGGTTTACAACTTAACATTACACCATTTTGACATGTTACGTATAGATTGTTAGAACGTTACTACACACTTGCTATGTAATTTAAAATGCTTCATCCTCTATTGTAATACACATGTTTACAATGTACTACTGTAATTGTTTACACACATTGATTACAAAGCTACTACTGTGATTTGATAATCGAACAACTGCATCATGTAACTGTTAGGGTTATGGATATAAATTAATATTTGTATGACCAGTTTCGAACACGAGACTTCGGGATTGCACACATTACGTATGAGTCTCAATGCTTGAATAATTAATATAATGATTTATGATTAATTATTAAATCACAAATATTTATATGGTCGAACTAGGAAAAATGAGGGGGTTGAATGTCGATTTTTGAAACTTGAGGAGGTGTTGGACTCAAACTTGGAGAGCAAGTTTGAAGTGTATAAAACCCCTCAATTGCTCCTTATGATCGGATGATAAAAAAATATATTCATATCCCTAACCGATTAAGTCAATCGGTTTTCTCTTTTGTTCCACCCACTGATAATCAAACACGTGCAGTAGTAAAAAAGAGTAATGATATAATATCATGCATGTGCATGTATTATTATATACGTGTATTGTGCATGCATATTTATATGCATGGAAATTTGTTTACTACTTTATCATCTTGATTGGCGTACTGTGATGTATTGTGTAGGATTCGATCATGTGTTATATAGAACATCAAACCCTAGTTGTGATATTTTATTTGTGATACATGAACCTGTAAAGATCAAGATTCATGTATTTCGTAGTTCAGGCGGCCTTGGTTGGCTGTGAAAGATGAAGGTGTTCATCTTTTAGAGAGAGAGTTTAGAGAGAGGGAGGAGAATCTGTCAAATGTTATCTTTATTAAAAGTAACAAATGAATGGTACAAAGCATTCCCACACACCTACTTGGAGAGTCATGTGGGTACTTATAGGCCCTTTTACATCACTAGTTTGTCAATTAAACATAAGTAGTCCCTGCATGAGCTACTTAATACAAACCTAGTCCAATTCACGTGAGTGACGACATCTTTATAAAAAAGCGAGTCTAACAATCTCCCTCCAAGATGTCGTCACAAGTGAATGGTTACAATGAGACCTATAAACAATACAAAGTAAATTAAAATAATAAACATTTGCTGAAGTGCAGAGTCTCTGTAGTCTAGATCCTAAGGCAGACTTGAAGTTCTCTATTCCGAAAGATCGCGGCTTCGATCTTTGGTGCTGACGGCACACATCCTTGTAGCTCTGAACTTCAACTGTAATGTACTAGTTAGGTTATTACTCCCTCCTAACTAGTGAGCCATTTATTCTTTTCTGCTCCCTCCTGAATCGACAACACTCTTTAGCCTTTAAACACGCAGCGGAGACTGTACGCACAATGGTTGTCGTTCGGGAGCATTAACATATCTCACAAAGTATTTGCATCCAAGTTGGTAATAAGCCGTACTTCTCCCTCCTGATGATTACGAGGTATCGGAATCATCATCCTTTAGTGTACACGCATTTGATTACCTTTACCGGATGCAATTGGAAAGCCATAACAGCCCATCGAAGCATAATTTCGTGAGAATATGTTAAAAAATACTCTCAATACTTCTCTCAAACCAACCTTAAAGTTCACCGGCTTTTATTAAATAACCACATGTGGAGACAACCCGATATGACCAATTTGAAAACGAAGTAAACATCCCCCCTCTAATGTGACTTAATCTTGTACGATAATGTGACTAAGAACCTATACTGAGCATTACAACGTAACTCCTTAAAGCATAGGTCGTTTCATATACCCATCCATCCTTCCTTAACTGTATATGAACCTCTCTCGAATTATCTACATCTTTGTGTGTCACTGAGTACTCCATCTCAGTTTTGATAGTTAACTAGGTCTTCGTCCATCCACCCCTTGACCTATGAAAACTAGATAACTCAAGACTTAATCACTATACCCATGAGTGCCCAAACAAGTATCTCTGAAAGTCATGCATCCAACCAACCTCTAGACTTTGAGATAAATAAGTTGACATGCACGAAAAATGTTACTTCAGAATCAAATCAATGCTACCATTCTTCTCCGTAGTCATTCTTCTTAACCATATTCGCCGTGAACGATGTATCCCCGTGATTGTTGCGATGGTATCCCTATATCCCTCAATTTTTATTTATTTTATTTATTTATTTTTTTATTTTTATTTTTTATTTTTTTTACATAATTTGAAATACACTAGGAAATGCCGTTACAAGAAGGCTAGAAAATTTTGAGTGTAACAGATTTTGACGTCAAATTTTGTTAGAAATGAAGCTGGGCGATATTTACGTGAATTGGAAGTAGACAACTAGATTGCATATAGTGCAAGGACTTATTGTGTAATATTGTCATAGTTGTCAAGTTAGGCATTTAAATACCCCACAAGACTTCACTTGTGGGGTGTGGCTGTGTGTAACTTTCAACACAAGAATAATATCCAAAGTTTAACACTCCTCCTTCTCTCTAACTTCTCACTAAAACATCCATGGATCGATCATACTTTCATCAACCTCGACCTCCGGAAGGTGTTAAAACACGATTCTTGGTCGTTACAATTGGTATCAAGAGCAAACTTGGGAGATTCAAGGTGAATCGTGGTGTGTTTTAATTCTTTATGTTCGGTTTGTTTTAAAAAATAACCAACTGTTGTGTTTTTTTTTTCTTCTAAAAAACATGACAAAGTGTTGTTTTTTGTGGTCAAGAATAGCAAAAATCATGTGCAAGGTTGTGTTTATTTACATATTCATGATTTTGCTTTTGGTTAAGTAAGTGTTTCTCATTTGCTTGTTGGAAAAAACTGGGAAATACTGCATATTCTTGGTGTTCTTAGTTGTTAGATCGAAAGAATTTTAAGAATGAATCACGTGAGGTGTTTTTTATAATATCTTTGATGTGATTGGTCCAAGTGGTTGAAAAGTTGTAAGGATTATTTGCAATTTGGTGAAAAGTTGTCTGCAAATAGGATAAGGTGTAAGATTTCACGTGGGAAGGTACTCAAAAGTCAACAAAAGTGGGTAATAGTTGAAAAATCTCGCAATTGGCTTCCTTCTCGCAATTGCTGAATTCTATCGCATTTGGTGAATCTTGCAATCGGCTTCCTTCTCGCAATTGCAGCATTCTGTCGCAATTCAAGTGTCTCGCAATTGCTGTACTCTGTCGGAATTGGTGAGTCTCGCAATTGGTCTATCGGAATTGGTCTCTTTTATCGCAATTGGGTCTCGCAATTGAGCAACTGTCTCGCAATTCAGACTCTGTCGCAATTCAAGGGCTGTTTCGCAATTCAAGTGATTTTCTCGCATTTCAGTTTCGCAATTGGTGTTGTTTTATCGAAATTGATCTCGCAATTCACATTTTGGACTCGCAATTGATGCAATTTTCGGAATTGGCAACTTCAGTCCCTGAACTTTCAGCAGAATTAAGAGATCTTTCGAATTTGACACTTTTGGCCCTCGCAATTGTGTTTAAAAGACTTCAAAGTTAGATAACTTTTAAGGATTTGATTCGAACGTAATTTCGTCAACTCGAAAGTGAACTAAGTATTTTTACTCTTGTATAAGAGTGTAAAATACTTCGACAAACGGTTATCTAACCTTTTGTATAAAAGTGTTAGATTTTATATATAAATTACCGATTTATATAAATTTGATATATTTCTATCTAAATTGATATTTTGCCATAATTTGTATAAATTTTGGTCAAATTGAAATTTCTATAGAAAGTGTCGTGTTTATCTAAATTGTAATTTACATATCCTTTTGTCGAAATTGTAAACTTTTGACTTTGTCCTAATTATACTTGAATCAAGTTTCGTAACGTTATTTAATTTGTTACAACTTCATCGATCAACAACAACACAACAAGACTTCACAACATCAACCAAATTTAACCGTCAACATCACCACGTTTTTGCCGAAAAGATCCTGATCAAGAATTGCAATCAAATGTCAATGGCTAAAACTCTTATGGTTAAGAAAATGACTACGGGAGAAGAATGGTATTATTGAATTGATCTTGAAGTAACATTTTTCGTGCATGTGTACTTATTTATCTCAAAGTCTAGAGGTTGGTTGGATGAATGACTTTTAGAGATACTTGTTTGGGCACTCATGGGTGTAGTGATTAAGTCTTGGATTATCTTGTTTTCATAGGTTAAGGGGTGGATGGACGAAGACCTAGTTAACTATCAAAACTGAGATGGAGTACTCAGTGACACACAATGATGTGGATAATTCGAGAGAGGTTCATATACAGATAAGGAAGGTTGGATGGGTATATGAAACGACCTATGCTTTAAGGAGTTACGTTGTAGTGCTCAGTATAGGTTCTTAGTCACATTATCGTACAAGATTAAGTCACATTTGAGGGGGGATGTTTACTTCGTTTTCAAATTGGTCATATCTGATTGTCTCCAAATGTGGTTATTTAATAAAAGCCGTTGATTTTATTCAAGAGGTTTGAGAAGAGATTGATCTGAAGAGAATAGTAGAGAGAATAATTATCGACATCAACTCATGGGGTATTGATTTGTTTGTTGCTTCTAGTTGATATGTCTATGTACACATATATAGGATGAGTCCGAAAGATCGTCATCATCCTGGAGGGAGAAATGTATGAAATGTGTACATCGGGGCTGCTTATGAAGAACTGGAAGCATTCTAAGTGAGCTGAAGATGTCGATATGATGCTCCCCAAAGAAACCTGTGAAGAAGGTACAAGTCATCAGTCTATAATCCATTTTCCGCTGTGCAAGAGACTGAAGACAATTTGGCAAGATTTCAGAGAAACTTCTTCTACAAGCATCAAGGCTATATCAAACGGGTTGTCATTTTGGGAGGGAGCATGTAAAAGAAAATGCCTCACTAATTGGGAGGGAGTAATAACCCAATTAGGTCATTATAGTGATTCTGCAAGTAAGTCAAGCAAGCTGAGAAAGATACGAGAACATCAAGAGCTGTGAAGTCATCCTCAAAAGGAAACTGCTCTACTTCAGCATTGCTTTTATCATTGTTATGTAATTGTTAGGAATCATTGTAACCAATTCACGTATATCTCCAGCTGGAGGGAGATTGTTAGAAATGAAGCTGGGCGATATTTACGTGAATTGGAAGTAGACAACTAGATTGCATATAGTGCAAGGACTTATTGTGTAATATTGTCATAGTTGTCAAGTTAGGCATTTAAATACCCCACAAGACTTCACTTGTGGGGTGTGGCTGTGTGTAACTTTCAACACAAGAATAATATCCAAAGTTTAACACTCCTCCTTCTCTCTAACTTCTCACTAAAACATCCATGGATCGATCATACTTTCATCAACCTCGACCTCCGGAAGGTGTTAAAACACGATTCTTGGTCGTTACAAATTTTGCCGAAAAATTCGAATTTTGACAAAAAAATTTGAATTTTGGGCCAATATTTTCACTATTATACCAAAATTTGAATCTCGCGTAAAAATTGAACGTTTAATCACCTGAAAAAATTAAATTTTACTCATGTTTTCCCGCCAAAAAACTTTTTTTTTTTTTTTTTTTTTTTTTTTTTATTGAAGGGATACTAAGTTGAAGGGATTCAAAGTGGAAGGATTAGAAGCGGACATATTTCTCAATTGCGATAAAGTAGATTTGCGATAAATCACAACTGCGATAAATCACAACTGCGATAAAATTTCCATTCGCAATAATTCGATCGCAATTCTTATGCAAGATTGCGATAATCCCACAATTGCGATAAAAACCACAATTGCGATAATGCGTTGACTTTTATCGCAATTCCACCAATAATTGAGTCCAATAATTGAAGTCAACTGTTCACTTTCCGACCATTTTCCGACCATCGTTTTTCTGCCCAGATCTGACCATAAAACCCATTTTGAGAATAAAACTCAACCATATTTTCATCAGATCTACCACATATCACGGATTAAAGGACAAAAACGAGCTCAAGCAAACCTTTAAGCTAGAACTGTTACCAGATCTAACCTCTTATGACCATGGATTTGAGATGTTTTTGACCATCAAAGATAAATAAGACCAGTAATAGGTTTGTTTTTATCATATGAAACGGAAATAAATTCCGATGACCAAAAAAAAATTTTTCCGATGACTAAAAAGAAGATAAAAAACAGCCTAAAACTTGAATCGAACCACAAAAATCAGTAAACTCACCAAGAATCTCCCCTGGTTAGCTCTAATACAGATTGTAAAGATCAAGATTCATGTATTTCGTGGTTCAGGCGGCCTTGGTTGGCTGTGAAAGATGAAGGTGTTCATCTTTTAGAGAGAGAGTTTAGAGAGAGAGAGGAGAATCTGTCAAATGTTATCTTTATTAAAAGTAACAAATGAATGGTACAAAGTATTCCCACACACCTACTTGGAGAGTCATGTGGGTACTTATAGGCCCTTTTACATCACTAGTTTGCCAATTAAACATAAGTAGTCCCTGCGTGAGCTACTTAATACAAACCTAGTCCAATTCACATGAGTGACGACATCTTTATAAAAAAGCGAGTCTAACAGAACCTAGCTTTTCACATTGAAACGCTAGTAATACGTGTGTACAAGAACGGAGTACAAGCTTCCTTTAGCTTGTTGTTACTTACCCTATTCGACTACATAGTAGTCGATCCCCATTAAACCCTAATTAGGGTTTATACCTTGTTCTTGGAGTGCACGATTCCTTGTTCTTGCTAGGAATCAAAAAGGTACGCATCACTTTTAATTTAGTTAATTAATTACATGTTTTGTAGATCTTGTTTTTCTGCTGCGTATGCTTTGATGTTATGTTGATTATGTTTATGTGTTTATAGGTTTATGATTCACATATTCCAACAGTAACATTTATTTTGATATTTCATATTGTCTTTTTCTTTTATCAGATTACAAATTATTAATGTTTTCAATATGATGAACTAATCATCTAGTTTTAAGAACTAAAACGGTCTAGATTTAAAAGAGACACGCCTATAGAGAACTTATCGAGACCAGTTGAGCAGATTTACAACAATGATTTTAGTTGAGACATAGAATACGAAAACAATTGTAAAATATAGTAGTTTGATAAAGGCAGAATGAGGCCAGATCACTAGAAATTGATCCTATTAAGGGGATGGCTCGGATAGGGTGACAAGTTAACATGGGTGAGGACCAAACACAAAAGAGTCAAGCACTTGTTGCATGTATAAGTTGCAATTTCAAACCATTTTTACGGGTCAATTCGGGTTACGTTTTATCACAAATGGGTCAACCTGTTGCACTCAAAGTCAGGCTAAACAGGAAATTGGTCAAATGGGTTGTACATGCTGAAAGCCGGCCAAAGGGTACTTTTAATGCATAAAACCTTCTAAGCCTTTTTTTTTTATCTAGACAAAAGTGTTTGGGTTAACCCGAGCCATACTAAAAATGGCCGTTTCAACCTGAACCCGTTTGTCCTATATGGTCTAATGAAGCCAAAGCAGTCTCTAAATAATGATAATAGAGGCATAGACAAAAGAGATACTCTAAATAACGATAAGTAAATAAAACAGTAAAAGGTCAAGGCATAAGGCTCATATTTTACACGATTTTCTTAAAACAAATACGTCATTTTTTTTCGTGGTACAGTGGCCAAATCAGATGTACTGCCGGACGTGACAAACTTGCCTTAGATTTCACGTAAACGATGGCGTGTTTTGATCGAACAAGTTGGAAGTAGAAAACGTATGAAGTTAGGTAATTTTCGGATATCTTAAACGAATGAGCAAGGATTTATTATATAATGAAAACCTAGCTTGATGACTAAAGGTGTGTTTGCTTTTTAAAAAAAAATCTTACTAGCCCTCTTACTCTTACCAGTAAGAGGTGGTTAGACGTTTTGCTTGTTTGTTTTTTTCTTTTGAGTCAGACCCAGTTAGACATATAACATTTTACTCAGTAAGAGGTGGGGGACTTGTCTTACTGCCTCTTACTCGATAAGAGATTGAAGACTCGTGTTAATATAATATATTTGATAGTTTATTAACTATGTTATATTTATGATAAAAAGTCTTGTTTCATATTTACATAAGTTACTTAAATAAATTGCAGAAACGAGCACTTAAAATCATTCGGACAATTATAAAAAAACAAACAACATTATTTCATTCAGATTTAGACTTTATAGTCACCTCTTACTGGTAAGATGTGGTAGTCAGATTCAGACCTAAAACATCTTAATGAAATAAACACACCCTAAGACATAATCGCTTCTATATAAAACTGATATGCAAATGTGTTCCATATATACAATTTCTTGTTCACAAAGCCTCAATTAGTTACTATACTAGCTTCAAGGCCCGCCCGATGGGCGGCTAGTTTGAAGAATTTGTTTTTAAGAGAAGAATAAGTAGTACAACGGTTTGATAATAGACTAACTTTGTAAATTGCGATAAACATTTGTCATTATTATAATCCATTTAAGGTTGCATATAGGATACCATTTTGTGGTCATATTGAATCCTGCAAAAAAGAAACAAATAGCATACTTGTGTATTATAGTATAAAAAAATGAGAATGAAACAAAAAAAAAAATTGTTGTGTTAAAAAAATAATTTGGTTCGATAAAGATGATAGTACTGATAACCATGGCATGCGAAAAATGCAAACAGGCAACTTATTATGAAAAAGAGTTCTTCAAACGTAGGAAAAACAAAACCAACTTTAGGTGGTCTTGTTTTTTGAAACACCAATCAAACAAAAAACTCTGTTATATTGCGTCCTGCTGGGAAACTTATTCTTCATCGTCGCTAACATTGTGGTCAACCATATAATCATATGTTATATTGCGTCCTGCTGCACGTAGTTGTTGGATTATTTCATCAGCCTTCTTGACGGACTCCATCATGCTATTCCAATCAGCAGTGTTTATATGGTGCCTCTTGATCTTATGCCAAGTACCGTTATAGTGCACGTACTTATCTGATCCACAAAATTCAAAAGACAATAGTATTCAATAATTAATTATATAAAGGAATGTATAATAAAAAAATGGCTCGTGTATATTTTAGTATATTTACCTTGAGTCTTTTCTTGAGTTTCGGCCTTTTTGTTTTCTTGAGTTTTGGCCTTGTTTCTTTGGTTTTCAATAACCTGGTTAGTAAGTTGTGTAGCATTTTCTGTTGTTGGTTCTTCCAAAAGGTTGTTTTCACCATCTTTCTTGTGTGTTTCTGTGTTCAAAGAACTGGAAGTGTGTGTTTTGGAGGGGTTTAAAGGTGTCGACATTTTTTGATCACAGATAATTGTGTTTTTGTGTTTTTGGATCTGTAGAAAATTGGTATATTTAAGGTATTGGATGCATATCATTTGTTCATATATTATAGGAAGTGATAAGGTGTATAATTTAAAAAGATAACAATGTCAATAAAGATTTGATTATTTAAAATATAATATTCTAACTTAATCAATGATTTTTGTTGAAAATAAGTTGGTTGTAATATTCTGAACTTTGATTTTGTTGTAGTCATTTTATATGGATATCTAACACCATATTAGACTTGGTTATTCTTAGTTGCAGATTAATTATAACAATATATGGTAATGTATGCAGTAGGGTATTCAGAAACAAATACGGACCTGCCATGTCTTTGATAGAGTTTAGTATTTTTCTCCAACGCGAAGCTGAAAATCAAAGATAGCATTAACAAAACATGATTAACCAAGATCATCTCTTGCCCAGGAAACAAAGGAACATACAGAATTGGACAAACCCAATTCAGATGACAAAATGCAACAAATGACTAAAGCTATCAATAACCAAAACAGATAAAGATAACATCCAAGGAAAACCCCAAAACACAAGTCATAAAGCTTGATCTAAAGCCATCATCATACTCTGAATCCATGGAAAAATACAAAGGGACCAACCAGTGCACCTCCAAACATCACCATATGAAGATAACTTATAGACCATGTTTGTAATGAGTTGCTTGAACAGACCATGTTTGTAATGAAGACCGTAACCCCATTAAGTCCGCCTAGTCGCAAAAAAACAATCATGCCAAATTCAAAATTCAAACAGGGATAGTTAATTCCTAATTCAGTCTGCCTAGTTGCAAAAAACAATCATGCTAGTTATCATCTATTCCAAACAAAAGACCTTACTTTCTAACTAAACTATCATGATAAATGTGCAATTGTATCACTTAGGGCCAAAACATATATGCAAGAACCTGTAGGATAATATTAAAAATATCCACTCGATTAAAATAGAAGTAAAATTGATTTTGGTCTGTTTTTCTATGTTATCAGCAACTATTGATGATCAAACTATCAGTTGGGAAAGTTTTTTATGTTTCCACTTTAAACTAAATGATGTAACAACAAACCTGTGGTGAGCTTTAAGCAATTCCAGTCAATTGTCATTCGCCCCGATCATCTAACTTGATTCAGATAATCTCGTTTTCTCCATCTCAACACTTGGGTTTGGCTCACCATCTTAGTCCATTTCAACTTCTGGCCTGATTCAAGCAGTCTCTTCTAATCTATTTTCTCAATCGGGGTTGGCTCAGCGTCTTATCTCAATCGACTTATGTGTTACTCCTGATATTGACCATTCAAACTCATTAGTTAACCACCTGGTTCATTCGTTTCTACATTTAGCTTGTAAGGTTGCTGAATTCTTCTCCTCTAATGCTTTGCGTTCTTTTTTGTTGATTTGAAAGAAAAATCAAAGCACCAAACTAAATCCATAATTTAAAGAGATAAAACATTCTAAAATAACAAAAAACATACGTAAAGCTGATGTTTCCTGGTTGTGAAGAGTCTTTTCTGGTGTGTACATATATAAAGATCAGTAAATGAATATTAAAGGATTATGACGAACTTACACTTCTGATATTCTCTTGCGGATTGATTATGTCCTCGGTATTTTGTTAATGCTGAAGGTGGAAGAATTTTTCAGGAAAACAAAATGATAACTCAAGAATTAGAAGCCAAAAGTTGAATACACAAAAATACCACTTGTCACGATTCACGATACAATATGTCAATATTTTGGAACATAAATATATGTCACACAGAACTGGCATGTTCACTTAAAAAATTTACACTCACCCATTTGAACACGTAGCCATGATCTTCATTCCACGTATAAGGTATATTGAAGATTATCTATAAGTTCATATTTCCGGAAATTAGTTGTTGTAACGATATCCCAATCATACCTGACAACAGTATTATGTTGACTCATGAGAAACCTCAACAAATAACGTAATAAATTATTAAAAAAATAGATGATATCTTACTGGTGATTCATGCATTCTTGAAGTTAAGGCTCAATAAGAAGTGAATACTAATACAATATGCAGCAGAACAATACCTGACAATTTGATATGACCAAGAATCACGTTGGGAGGTGGAGGAAACACCATAAACTCGAACTAAAGATTAAACATTGAATATTCAGTTTATTGATTGCCGAGGTGTGTATGTTTTCTAGAGAGAGAGTCAAGAAAACACACACACCTCGTGTGTTACAAATGAATCCTCAAACCCTCCTACACAACTAGGAGGGTATTTATACAAAGATATCTTTGCCTTATTGGCAAGACTAGTCCTCGTATTTACAAAATATGCAATTCCGACATATGACAAAACTTTAAAGCTAACACAATTATATGGAGATTTTTTTTAGGTTTCTTCATATTCAATTCATGTTTTTGTGACGGTTGATAAAGAATTAAATAACTTTATCAATACCTGATTTAATTCGATTAAGGAAAACCATCCTCTAAGAAACCAGATGGATAAATATTGAAGTTCAATGGTTTGGAAGGAATATGTTGTAGAACACATATGCCAATTGATTCGATGCATCTGTTTTGTTCGGTTGATAAGAGATTGATTCTGGTTACAAATTAATTCTTTGTTATAGAAGGGTTTGTGAAATTTGGATTTTGTTTCCATGGATCTGATATTGTTCTTTGATTTTCCGGTTAGGGTTTTAGGGATAGGGTAATTATGTGTGTGTTTTTTCTAATGGAATGATATCAAATGAAAAATAGTCAGTGATGCCGCCCAATTTTTTGTTGCATTTACTCTTTAGAAGCGAAATTACACCAAGACCGTCGGATGAGGTTAATTTCCAGGTGGCAAGTTTTAAGGTATTTTGAGAGATTGATTAACTTTCAAAACCCTGTTTTATTAATATAGTAGATATTAAAATGATGAAAAATCTGGAAAGTACTAAAAAGGAAACGAAATCTACATTCATGTGTCGCGCGAGTTCACAAGCTTGGAGCCCATTTTGGTCAAGAAACCTGATTTTCTGCACACCCTGCACGCACGCACGTGGGTGTTGGAGTAAAACAACCAAAGCAATTTAATGGTTGATATCAAGATTTCTATATAAACACCTCAACACTTCCATGTTTTGACGATGTGAGATACAATCTCATTTCTAGATTTTGTGTTTCTAGTGCCTCACTTTAAGACACGATATCTCATTCATATTAACACTATTTTGGACACTCTTTAGTTCGTTGCGCATCCCTCTTTAAAGAGAACGCAAACACACTGACCAATACAAATGTATATTGCATATATTAAATGGTGCGGAGAGTTTGCAAAAAGTTATTTTGGACAATAAAAGTGAGACGGAATGAGTACCTAACAAGTTTAAGTTTGGTAAAAACAAAAAAAAAAAGTCTAAACACCACTAGGCTGATGCTAATGGTAACCGTAAATATTATGGTCACCTCCTGACACATCAGCGCCACATCAGCTTTCTTTTTCCAAGACTATACTCAACCACAATTTGCTAATAAGTCAACCGCAACCACAACCAAAAACTACCCTACAAAAACTAATAAAAAAAATACACACACAAAAGAGATTGAATCTTTCGGTTGGCTGACAAACCATAACTTTGAAAAGGTTGGGGTGGGACTCGGTTGCATCCGGTTGAGCTAATGGGAGGAACTCGGTTGGGGGGTCGGTTGGTTGAGGTATTCGGTTGCCATTAGCATTGGCCTTAGAACTCAACTCAACTATTGGTGAGTCAAACTTTATTATATTTTGAACATCTATGTACTTGTCTCTTTTTTACCATAGTAAAAGTTGAACAACTATGAATCTTCACCGCAAGATACTTCATCACTTTACCCTATCTTTTTCAAGAAATTTTAGTATGTATTAACTGAACAATGCAACAAAAGAGGAATAAGTAAACCATGTTTTTGTCATTTTGTGTAAATTAAATGAACCAACCACCTCTACGTTAATTCTTTAGACCTCAACTAATTAACCATACCTGCAAGCCTCAAATGCTACCTAGCATTTTCAGCAATAAATAAACACCTTTGCTAGCTAGTGTTACCAACATTTACTTATGAAAAGTAATTAATCATGCTATTTGGTAACAAAAATAGGTTTAACTTTCGCATAAACCCTTTTTATTGTAATGTTTTGATAATCTAAATTGACCAAATAAAGTTAAAATGAAAATGATCGATATCAGATCAGATAAGTAGATACCTTGCTTCACGAAATGCTGTTGTTCTAGTTGGATATGGTCCAAAAACTAATCTTTCTTACCATACAAAAAGCATTTTTATAACAGTTTTATTAAATTTAGTCATTAGCTCAGAAGTTTAGCCCGGTTTAAAACTAATCACTACGCCAAAAAAGTTTGTGTATGTTCCAAATTTGATCACGGATTATGGACGTTGCACATCTTATAATTCATACCAAATACTCGTTCATTAAAATAACGTATGATAAAGTATATGAAAAAGAATCATGGTTGTATATAAACTGTACATGTAATACTATATAGGTCAGTAATGATTATGTACATGGTCTTGTTTGCAAATGCATTTTTGTCTCAAGTTTGAGACTTCGACCCTATCACCGTGCCCTTGTTTATAAAACTTCTGTTAGTTTTTTTTTTTTTTTTTTTGTTTTTTTTTTTTTTTATTAAATACAACTCATGTTTATTAGTTGTAAATTTGAATGACTATCAATGGTTCATATTTGGAAAGATCATATATTTTGTCATACCATTAGTCTCTGTAAAGTAGATGCTGTTGGAATTTTAATAACATGACAAGTTCATAAATTAAACACATAATCATCATACACATGCGGAAGCATATGATCAATTTAATAAATAAAGAATTAACCGAATTTAAACGTAAACGTACATTTGATTCTAGCTAAACAAGAATCAACTTTAATAATCATTCAATCAAGATCAAGAATTGGATTAACGAATTACCCCTTACCTTTTTGTAATTCAATCCAAGATATTAACTATAATGAGTTAATACCACGTTCTTGTACACACGTACTATAACCGAATTAAAGTGATTGCTAGATCAAGAAAACAAAAAACGTTTATTTTTTATAACAAACCGATCGACCCCTAAGAGGGTGTTTATTCGATCGGCCTCACCACGAAAGAAAAGAGAAGAAGTTTAGGGTTATAGCTAGTGCACAAGAGGTACTAAACAAATATCCCTAAGCCTTGTATATATAGTTTAGAAGACTTTGAAGACAATTTGTAATGGGATTGGGTTTCCCCAAGCCCATACGATCGGCCAAACCGCCCTAGGGGCTTCCGGAACTTTTTCGACTTCTATTTTTCACTCTAGTCCTTTACTTAATCATTTAACGATCGTTAGTCAATTGTCGTTAACTACTTAACGTTCGTTAGTCGTTATTTTGTGTATTAATAATTAAATATATAACGTTTTATATATTAATTATTATCTATTAATTCTTCATACATAAAGTGTGCAATCCCGTGGTCTCGAGTTTGATTCTAGACATACATATATTAATATTTGTCCACAAAACTAACAGCTCCCACTCGGACATCTATTAATGGTGTAATGACATTTGTTAGCGTCTAGCAACACGCCAATGCCCCTAGTACAACTCGAGAGTGGTCTCTTAGAAAAACCTTTCGATGATTCATCATCATACTTATCCTTTTGTTACTAATACCATGTTAATAAAGATATGGATCTTAGTCATTCTTTAATTAACTATTCTGTTTCTCGTTGTTTCTGATTGAACAAGATTACCAAATCGTCTGAACGTATTCCAGATAGATCTTGAGCATGGCCACGCAAACATCTTGTCAACCCTTCGAGGGGCCCAGCAATATTAAACTTCAAAACAAATTTGAAGGAACAAATTCTTTCTTGACTACAAGTAAAACCCATGAACTTTGCAACACTTCTGAAAACAATCCTTATGGCTACCAGTAACGTATATCGGTAAATTGCTTTAAAAAAATGCACTACATCCATGACAGTTATCTGGTATCTCAAGTCCGAGGATAACTATTTTCATGCTTTACTTGATGACAAGATCCATAAAGTAAAATCATGTAGTTGGGATAAGTCCTATACTCCATTTACTGAATATCATGTGAAATTGACATGTCAACGCATCAATATACCTTTAATGCATAAAACCTTCAAAACTTTTTATTTATTTATTTATTTATTTATCTATCTAGACCACCATTCGGTAACACGAGCTTAAATAAGCTTAAGCCATGATTGAGCCTTGTTTGAGGCTCGTTTAATAAACGAACTCAATTCTATATTTGTTTCGGACATGTTACCTTTAAGGAAGCACGCAAGTTGTAAGGGGAAAGTATTGCGGGAAAAATAATACTTCTTCGGTCCCAATTTGATAGTCCACCAACAAAATGTGTTTGATTTAAGATATGTGCATTGAGTGCTATGTTAAAAGTCATTTTCACCCTTAAATTTAAACTTGTCTTTTTAAATTCAACCTCCTAAATGATAGGATACATAATTAAGGGTAGAATAGTAAAATTGGAAGTTTGTAATTGTTATTGAGTGAAAATGGACAATGTTTGTGGGACAAACAAACATACTTGTAACGTGGAGTCCGGGACAATGAAAGTGAGAGGGAATGAGTACCTAACAAGTTTAAGGATGCGTTTGGTTTGAGGGTGTCACTGGGTATGGAATCAAAGATTGTTTGAATACTTTGTTTGGTAAATTTAATTCCCTCCAACACACGAATCTAGAGTCATAGAACCATTCCTCATCTAGTTGGTGGTATTTGTCAGCCATTCATGTGGGGCCTATTATATCTTTTCATTTCATACACACATTTTTAGTAGTATTGTAACACATTTCTATCTCATCAAGTAGTTGACGTAATTTTGTTTGACCATGTGATAAATTGCTATTTTTTTTTTTCATTTTTATAATATAGGAAAACGGGTCCTATTTATATATAATAATATTATATAAAATCTATTCCCAATTACATTTTATAAAACAAATAACATTAATACTATCATTCAATTTCTATTTCTTTCAATCCATACCAAATCCAATACCCATTGTGATTCCTAGCAACAAACCAAACGGCCCCTAAGTTTGGTAAAAAAAAAAAAAAAAAAAAAAAAAAAAAAAAAGTCTAAACACCACTAGGCTGATGCTAATGGTAACCGTATATATTATGGTCACCCATGACATATCAGCGCCACATCAGCTTTCTTTCTCCAAGACTATACTCAACCACAATTTGCTAATAAGTCAACCGCAACCACAACCAAAAACTACCCTACAAAAACTAATAAAAAAAATACACACACAAAAGAGATTGAATCTTTCGGTTGGCTGACAAACCATAACTTTGAAAAGGTTGGGGTGGGACTTGGTTGCATCCGGTTGAGCTAATGGGAGGAACTCGGTTGGGGGGTCGGTTGGTTGAGGTATTCGGTTGCCATTAGCATTGGCCTTAGAACTCAACTCAACTATTGGTGAGTCAAACTTTATTATATTTTGAACATCTATGTACTTGTCTCTTTTTTACCATAGTAAAAGTTGAACAACTATGAATCTTCACCGCAAGATACTTCATCACTTTACCCTATCTTTTTCAAGAAATTTTAGTATGTATTAACTGAACAATGCAACAAAAGAGGAATAAGTAAACCATGTTTTTGTCATTTTGTGTAAATTAAATGAACCAACCACCTCTACGTTAATTCTTTAGACCTCAACTAATTACCCATACCTGCAAGCCTCACATGCTACCTAGCATTTTCAGCAATAAATAAACACCTTTGCTAGCTAGTGTTACCAACATTTACTTATGAAAAGTAATTAATCATGCTATTTGGTAACAAAAATAGGTTTAACTTTCTCATAAACCCTTTTTATTGTAATGTTTTGATAATCTAATTTGACAAAATAAAGTTAAAATGAAAACGATCGATATCAGATCAGATAAGTAGATACCTTGCTTCACGAAATGCTGTTGTTCTAGTTGGATATGGTCCAAAAACTACTCTTTCTTACCATACAAAAAGCATTTTTATAACAGTTTTATTAAATTTAATCATTAATTAGCTCAGAAGTTTGAGCCCGGTTTAAAAGTAATCACTACGCCAAAAAAGTTTGTGTATGTTCCAAATTTGATCACGGATTATGGACGTTGCACATCTTATAATGCATACCAAATACTCGTTCATTAAAATAACGTATGATAAAGTATATGAAAAAGAATCATGGTTGTATATAAACTGTACATGTAATACTATATAGATCAATAATGATTATGTACATGGTCTTGTTTGCAAATGCATTTTTGTCTCAAGTTTGACACTGCGACCCTATCACCGTGCCCTTGTTTATACAACTCCTGTTAGTTTTTTTTTTTTTTTTTTTTTTTTTTTTTTTTTTTTTTTTTTTTTTTTTTACAACTCATGTTTATTTATTGTAAATTTGAATGACTATCAATGGTTCATATTTGGAAAGATCATTTATTTTGACATACCATTAGTCTCTGTAAATTAGATGCTGTTGGAATTTTAATAACATGACAAGTTCATAAATTAAACACATAATCATCATACATATGCGTAAGCGTAGGATTAATTTAACACATAAAGAATTAACTGAATTTAAAAGTAAACGTACATTTGATTCTAGCTAAACAAGAATCAGCTTCAATAATCCTTCAATCAAGGTCAAGAATTGGATTAACGAATTACCCCTTACCCTTTTTCTAATTCAATTCAAGATATTAACCATAATGAGTTAATACCACGTTCTTGTACACACGTACTATAACCAAATTAAAGTGATTGCTAGATCAAGAAAACAAAAAACGTTTGTTTTATAAAACAAACCGATCGACCCCTAAGAGGGTGTTTGTTCGATCGGCCTCACCAAGAAAGAAAAGAGAAGAAGTTTAGGGTTATAGCTAGTGCACAAGAGTTACTAAACAAATAACCCTAAGCCTTGTATATATAGTTTAGAAGACTTTGAAGACAATTTGTAACGGGATTGGGTTTCCCCAAGCCCATACGATAGGCCAAACCGCCCTAGGGGCTTCTGGAACTTTTTCGACTTCTATTTTTCACTCTAGTCCTTTACTTAATCATTTAACGGTCGTTAGTCAATTGTCGTTAACTACTTAACGTTCGTTAGTCGTTATTTTGTGTTTTAATAATTAAATATATAACGTTTTATATATTAATTATTATCTATTAATTCTTCATACGTAAAGTGTGCAATCTCGTGGTCTCTAGTTTGATTCTAGACATATACATATTAATATTTTTCCACAAAACTAACAGCTCCCACTTGGACATCTATTATTAGTGTAATGACATTGGTTAGCATCTAGCAACACGCCAATGCCCCTAGTACAACTTGAGGGTGGTCTCCTAGAAAAACCTTTCGATGATTCATCATCATACTTATCCTTTTGTTACTAATACCATTGATGAAGCGAATAGTGTACCGCTTTTAGGGGGTCATTTAAGCCCTAAATCGTATTTATTTGATCAAATATTGCCCTAAATCGTTCCTTTTGTCATTTTAGGTACTTTGGAGAAGAAATCTGGAAAAGGAAGCATTTTGGACGTTTTTGGAGCAAAAAGTGAAGAAAACGGCAAAGTCTCCAAAATCAAGCTGGAAACAGAGCTTGACGGCGTCACGTACTGGCAAAAGGATGAATATGAATTTACACGTGACGCGCCAGAAGGTTTTTGTGGAATTAAAGGGTGACGGCGTCACGTGTTAATGGATGTAGGCCGTCAAGTGTTAAGTTAAAGAGAGACGGGCCAGAGGATTTTTGAAGGTGACGGCGTCAGGACTCATCCTGACGACGTCAGATGCCATAGAGTGACGACGTCAAAATGACAACTTGCACAAGAAGAAAAGTCGTCACAAGTTAATCAAATCAATCATAACTTACGCGCGGAGTAGCTGTCACTGTTTTGGCCATAAAATCTTCATACGAACTCGGATTTAGGTGATTCAAGAGGCCACGGAATCGGGACGAAAAGATCTACAATTTGGTGAAAAAGGGGAGCTGACGCCGTCACTTGTAAAGGCTGACGCCGTCAGATCGATGCGGACAGAAAATCAGCTATAAATACAACATCACAACTTCATTATTTGTAAGCCCCAAACCCTAAGTCCGATTCTAGGGTTAGGGTAGGTGTTTTTCCAGCAACTTAGAGGGTCCTAATCATGCCATAAACATCTTGTAATGGTTTGTTTATCGATTCAATCCTATGTTATGTCTTCAATTATGATTATTGTTGATTGCTCTTCATTAATTATGCTTGGCTAAATCACCTTGTGTCTACTTATGATTGTGTGAAACTTGTGTATAACTAATTAGATCTTATTGATTTCTTGTTGATGTGTGTGTCCATCTCCATCAATTAGGGCGTGACAACTTCAATAGATCTAGTTGGTTTAGTTTATAATTCTTGTTTCCTATTGTCTCTTGTTTGATTGGGTGATATCGATGTTAGGCTTAAGAAAACTGGCTAACTTCCTATTCGGTAACTTGCTTGAACGTCTTAAGAAACATGAACCAATGCGTACTAGGTTTATTTGGTTGTATTTAATGCATGAACGAATTCTAGTGATCCCATGTTAGGAGCTTCTTAGCCGGCTCGACATAGGAGTGAAGTAGGAGCTTATAGAGTTGGGGAAGTACGTACGCCACCCCACGATTGGTATTAAGGAATACAACCCGTCAATTAAAACAAGGTGTGACAATTCAATAGGTAGAATTGGATTGCTAGCAAGGAGTAACATATCATAAGTAGACATGCTTCACTTCCCTTGTAGAACCCTAGTTTACTTTCCTGCACATTAGTTTAATTAGTAGCTTTTGGGTTAGTTGATTAGCAACTAATTCCGCCCCTTCTTCCAAAACCAGAGATTTTACTTGCTTTTCATAAAATATAAAAATACAAAAAGAATCATCCCTCACCTCTAGACCTAGTAGATAAATTTCAATCCTAACGAACACTATTCTTTGAGTTGAACGATCAATCCCCCGGTACTTGCCACTTCACTATACTACATCGGTCAGGTACACTGCCTGGTGGGGATTGCAAACTTCTCAAGATCCCTTGAGAGGTAAAACCTGTTGTAAGGTCGCAAAACCACGCATCAAGTTTTTGGCGCCGCAGCCCGGGGAGTAGTTATTGCTTAGGTTGAAATTTTATTTTTATTAGGTCTACTCACAAGATTCCTATCAAGTGAGATTTTTTCTTTTTATTTTGTAGCTTTCTCGTAGTCTATCTTTTCTTTGTGATTTTGTTTGTAATTTGCTTCAAATGGACTTTTCACTTAGACTTCTAAGATTGCAAGATATGGTTGAGTGGCTAGAGCACCAAGAAGTTCAAAATACCTCATTTAGAGACACCTATGAATCATATGAGCCTTCACCTAGGATAGATTCTTATGAACAACCTCCATGTTTAAGATCTCGTTTTAGTGAGGTCAATAGGAAATGCGACCTAGTTTGCCAAGGAATTATGGAGAGAGCCGTCGCAACAAACCATAAGTTGGATGAAGCACTAGGTTTGCTGTTATCACTACCTAAGAAAACAATTGAGGAGGATTTAGCCGAGCATGATCACATTGATCAAAAAGACCTAGGTTTTATGACCAATGACTTTGAATCTCAAGGAACACATGATAAATCCTTTAGGCAAATTGAACATAAGATTATTGAGGAAGATCCTTATGATTCGGAGATTGAAGTTGAGATGCCTAGAAAAGCACGTGAGATACTTAGGAGAATGCTTAGGATAGAATCTACCAAAACACATGATGAGGATATAGGTGATCTTGACACGTGGAATGATGAGGTCAATAACATAAGCCCACAAAATACTCAACCATCATTTGAGGCACACACACCGCCCGTGACTTACTCGGAAGATGTAGAAGAAACTTTAGGAATTCCGATGGAGGTAGAACCCTTGGAACAAGCACCACTAGAGGATATAGGTTTGAATACTTGTAATGATAACCTTACCCTTAGTTCTAGGGAATTTCCTAGTGTTGATGAGTCGGAACCTCAATCTTTACACACCTTTCCATCCTTAGATATATTTCTAGGAGACAAAAGAGGAACCGACCCACCCATCAACCAATATTATCCGGGTAGTTTTAGGATGAAGGAAGCCATTCACTCACCCCCTTCACCTCACGTGGCATATTTCCACCCTAAGGGTGTGTATCGCTACTTCCACCCGCACTTAATCCTAAGTGTAGGGAAAACCTCCCCTATTTCCGTTAAATAAGGGTAGAGTCAGGCTCGTGACTCGAGCAAAAACAAGCGCTTCTTGGGAGGCAACCCAAGCTTTATTTGTTTATTTGTTTGTTTGTTTGTTTGTTTGATTTTATTTGTTTCCGTATGCAAGTTTAATTGTTATTGTTTGTGCTCATGTTTCAAAGTAAATTGTGAAAATGCTTTATTTTGTTTTTAACTTCGTCTTAACAACATATAAAGGTATTTTGCAAAAGATAAGTGTAAGGGAATCCAAATTTGTTTACAAGAACAAGATTGAACATGAATCACAACAATATTAAATGAGCATGCATACTAGTAATTGTTAGAGTCAAATGCTTGTATCGAGTCATAATGAATATTTTGTAGAATTTCCAGGAAGTGAGGCATAAGTTTTTCCAGAAATTTTCCGGAAACTAACCATACAATTTCTGCAGGTCACTTCTGACGGCGTCAAGGTTAACACCTGACGGCGTCAAGTGTAAAATTCTGGAAATTTTGCAAGTTTTGTTTTTCTACCGGAGTCATAAAGTTTTTGTTAAATCTTTAGTTTTATAAACTCCAGGAAATCTGCAAATATTCATTCTACAAGCATTATATCTTTAATCGTTTTGTTTTTCTTTCTAAGTCTGGAATTACATCTAGTTGTGAGTTTTCTTTGTTCAGGTTGATGCTTTGGGTTTTTTGTGTTTGTTTTCTCAGGTTTAACAGGTTATATTGGACAAGAAGATGATTTATATTTCGGAAGGGAAGCTTTCAACGTTCATTTTCTTGGAGGAGGATTTAACCATGTTACCGGATTATCCACATCGAACGAATCAGGGGAGTATTTGTTTTCATTCTTTTACCTTATTTACTTTTACATCCTTTGAATGTACATTGGGGACAATGTTCAGCTTAAGTGTAAGGGGATGGTAAATGATGATACCTTAGAGAATACAATTGCACTTGATTTTTGTTTGTTTAATAATGAATGTGTAATAAAACTGAGAGAAATACTTGTTAGGGCAATTTTAGTGCCAAATTTAAAATTTTTTACAACATTTAGGAGTGAAACTTTGGTCTTAATGAGCGTCTCATGGATAGGGAATTGTATGACTAGCACAAAAACCATATCACTCAAAAATTTCCACCCCAAATATGTGAGGTTCGCCTTTAGATCTTTAGGAAAAAGCATTCATTGTTGGTGCTTATGAGTGTACCGGTAGTTTATAGATTCTAGAACTTGCGTTTGTGATGCATACCGAGACCGCTAATGAGTCTACATTCATGTACTTAGGATTGACTACATGATAAGAGGCATTAGGATTAACCCATTGTTTTACACCTGTGTTTTTGTTATAATTACTTTGGCTACATTGGTCAAGTAATTCTACCACACCCTTTGCGTTGTACTCATTTTTAGTACACGATACCCCTAGTACACCCCTCAGAGCCTATCTTTTTGTTTCGACCTTTGAGCATCTTACTCAAAGTGAGAATTTGTTTACACCCCACTTAAATGTACACCCAAATCGCCTTAGCCTACCCTGTATGCACTCATCTTTAGTGCATTATTGTGACAACATTTGTTTAAACCCTTAGTTAATTATCTAATTGATTACATGGTTGCTAAGTCGAGTCATATCCTTGTACATATTGTTTTGGGACGATTGGGACTTATGGGTAAAGTACTAGTGTAATGGAGTAATGGGGAAGAACATCATTTATTACCCCCATATATACGTTAATATTTTAAAGTACTCCAAATGTTTCGATTATCTTGATTCGAGTCATTAGAATAATTTTATGTAAAGTATGTAAAAGTTCAAGTGTAGGGATGGTACAAAGAATCCCTAGTGAGGTATTGTTTGGGATGGTAGGGCAAGAGTGTATGCAAAAAAAAAAAAAAAAAAAAAAAAAAAAAGTGAAGAAAAAGCATACGGACTACCATCCGCCTCTATCTTTTATTTATGTTTTGTTTTGTTCAATGTTTATTAGTTCGTGATTAGTTTAAGTTGAGTCGAGTCTTGGCTTAGCAACGCCTCATTCTACATGTAATTGACCAAGATGATTGACTTGCCACCAGTAAAAATATCCTTATCCAACAAACCGTGTTTTCCTTATCCTTACACCTAACGTTATAACCCTTTGTAAAGACCTCTTTGATAGTTTATCCTAGGTGCTTACGCCAAAAGTGGTAGAGGCGTGATCCTTTCCCAAGCCTATGGTAATCTATTTTCTATGACAGGTAGTGAGCGATATTCTTCCATTTCCATTTATGATATATAAATTTACAACACCTGATGCGTGGTTTTGCAACCTTACAACAGGTTTTACCTCTCGAGGGATCTCAAGAGGCTTACAACCCCACCAGGCAGTGTACCTGACCGATGTAGTATAGTGTAGTGGTTAGTACGGGGGATTGATCATTCTCCACAGGGAATAATGTTCGTTAGGTATGAAAAACTACTCTAATAGGTCTAAGGGTGAGAGAAGATTCTTTTTATGTTTTTATATTTTTTTATGAAAGCAAGTAAAATCTCGGGTTTGAAAGAGTGGGCGGAATTAGTTGCTAGTCAACTAACCCAAGTTACTACGAATGCAAATAAAATAAAATAACTGAAAATGAAAAGGTGGTAAAACTTATGTGGAGAAAAATGTGTTTACTTAGATTTCCTTACTCCCTAACTATCTTTTACCGGTTGATTAGTGTGTATTAATTGCGTGGATGACGGGTGTATTCCTTAATACCAATCGTGGGGTGGCGTACGTACTTCCCCAACTCTACAAGCTCCTACTTCACTCCTATGTCGAGCCGGCTAGGAAGCTCCTAACATAGGATCACTAGAATTCGCTTGTGCATTAAATACAACCATAAAAACCTTTAGTACGCATTGGTTCATATTTCTTAAGACGTTCAAGCAAGTTACCGAATAGGAAGTTAGCCAGTTTTCTTAAGCCTAACATAGATAAACAATCATCCAATACAACTAATAACACACTAATAACCAATAATCAATAGCTAGGTTTCATTAGATCTAAGCAAACACAAAGATAACCTAGCCTAGCATGTTAAACAAAAGACAAGAACAAGATAGAATCAAACAACACATAGACATATTGAATGATTAATTGATAACTTATCTTCAATGTAACATGGAAGATCTCAAGGCAAAAAGCCTTGAAAAAGCTGCTAAAATCGTCTTAGGGTTTTTCACACACAAAGTTCCACACTAATGACAAAAAATTGCAAAACTATATATAGACTTTCAGATCTGACGGCGTCACGTTATGGAGTGTGACGCCGTCACCTCGCCGCTTTTAGGGTTCCCGGATGGCCTTCTTGACGCCGTCCCTCTTTAAATTAAGCCGTGACGACCTTGATCACTCCAAAGGGTGACGCCGTCAGAATTCCCATGCAAATTTCTCTGGCTTATCATGAGTAATTTTCACATCCACCACTTTTGCCAAGCCATGACGCCGTCTAGAACAAATCCTGACGCCGTCAAAGGTAATTTCCAGCACAATTTTGAGACTTTGTCGTTTTCTTCACTTTTATGCTCCAAAAACGTCCAAAATGCTTCCTTTTCCAGATTTCTTCCCAAAAGTACCTAAAATGACAAAAGGAACGATTTAGGGCAATATTTGATCAAATAAATACGATTTAGGGCTTAAATGACCCCTTAAAAGCGGTACACTTTTCGCTTCATCAAATACCCTTACACTTGAGATTTGCTTGTCCTCAAGCAAATGCGCTTTTATTCTAATCAAAATACAAGTTAGGGGTCATTTAACGCTAACATAAAAGTAATTGAAACAAATAGTCGTTCCACTTTAATCATAATAAGCACGGAGATTACAAACTAGCACCTCACAAGTAGTGTTTAGATACTCACATCTCTCAAGTGTCATCAAAATAAATCTCATAAATGAAAACGGATAATATCTCTCACTACCTGTCATAGCAAATAGATTACCATAGGCTTGGGAAAGGATCGAAAACCTCCTCCACTAGGCGTAAGCACCTAAGATAAACTATCAAAGAGGGCTTTTACATGGGTTATAACGTTAGGTGTAGGGAAAAGGAAAACACGGTTTTGTTGGATAAAGGATATTTTACTGGTGGCGAGTTAAAGATCTTGATCAATTACATGTACTATACAATGTTGCTAAGCCAAGACTCGACTCAATCTTAAACTAAAAATAAAATAACAAAAACATAAAATAAATATAAAATGAAACGGGATGGTAGTCCGTATGTTTTTTTTCTATTTTTCTTTTTCTCATTTTTTTTTGTATTTTTCTTGATTTTTTTTTTTTTTTTTTTTTTTTTTTTTTTTTTTTTTTTTTTTTTTTTGCATACACTCTTGCCCTACCATCTAAAATAATACATCATAGGGGCATTGCATTCCCCTTACACTTGAACTTTTACATAACTTTACAAATAACTATTCTAATGACTCGAATTAAGATAATCACAACACTTGGAGTACTTTTAAAATATTTAGCACATATGGGGGTAATAAATGATGTTCGTCCCCATTACTCCATTACACTAGTACTTTACCCATGAGTCCCAATCGTCCCAAAACAATGTGTACAAGGATATGACTCGACTTAGCAACCATGTAATCAACTAGATAATTAACTTGGGTTTAAACAAATGTTGTCACAATAATGCACTAAAAATGAGTGCATACAAGGTAGGCTAAGGCGATTTGGGTGTACATTTTAGTGGGGCGTAACAAATTCTTCCTTTAAGTAAAATGCTTAAAGGTCGAAACGAAAAGATAGGCTCTGAGGGGTGTACTAGGGGTATCATATACTAAAAATGAGTACAACGCAAAGGGTGTGGGAGAATTACTTGACCAATGTAGCCAAAGTAATTATAACAAAAAACACAGGTGTAAAACAATGGGTTAATCCTAATGCCTCTTATCATGTAGTAAATCTAACTACACGAATGTAGTCTCACTTGTGGCCTTGGAATGGTCCTAACGCAAGTTCTAGAATCTAAGTGCTACCGGTACACACATCATAGCAAAATGCTTTTCCTACCAATTCTAGGGGCGAACCTCACATATTTGGGGGTGGAAAATTTTTTAGTGGTACGGTTTTTTGTGCTAGTCATATAACTCCTATCCGTGAGACGCTCATTAAGATCAAAGTTTCACTCCTAAATGTTGTAAAAAATTTTAAATTTGGCACTAAAATTACCCTAACAGGTATTTATCTCAGTTTTATTACACATCAACTATTAAACAAACAAAAATCAAGCGTAATAGCATTCTCTAATCGTACTTTTACCCCCCCCCCCCTTACACTTAAGATGAACATTGTCCCCAATATTCAAATAACAAGATGTAAAAGCAAAAAGTAAAAGAATGAAATCAAATACTCCCCTGATTCGCTTGGTGGATAATGAAGTAACACGGTTAGATCTTCGTCCAAAGAGAATGTAAAAGCTCCATGACTAATGTATCGCCGTAAGCTTGATCCAAATAACATTTTCTTGTCCAAAATAACCTGTTAAACCTGGGAAAACAAACACAAAAACCTGCATAACATCGACGGGATAAACTCTATATATAAGGATATAATGCTTGTGGAATGATAATTTTGCAGATTCCTGGAGATTATAAGTTATAGATTTAATAAAAACTTTTTATGAAAACAAAACATTCAAAAAATTTTCAGAAAATTAAACCTGACGCCGTCAGGTTGTAAATCCTGACGCCGTCAGAAATGATCTGACAGAATTCTCATGTTAAGTTTCCGGAAAAATTTTGGAAAAAACTATACCTTACTTCCTGGAAATCCTGCAAAACATCATTATGACTCGATACAAGCATTTGACTCAAACAAATACTAATATGTATGTTAATTTATTATTATTACGATTCATGTTCATTTGTGTTCTAATAAACCGATTTGGATTTCCCTTACACTTAACTTTTGCAAAATACCTTTATATGTAGTTAAGACGAAGTTAAAAACAAGATAAAGCATTTTTACAAATTAGTTTTGAACATGAATCAATAATAATAAAATTTAAACACACATACGGAAACAAATAAAATCAAACAAACAAATAAATAAACACACAAAGCAAATAAAACTTGGGTTGCCTCCCTAGAAGCGCTTTTCTTTATTAACGAGTCTTGTAGCTAGACTCAAAGTCCTTCTACCCTATGTAAGTGATGTCGTCATCGAGGACGTCTTTAGGGTTAAGCTTGGATTGAAGTTTCCTATTGGTCCGCTTAGTACGATATATCCTTTCAAACTTCTCTCCATCCGGGTCATACAATGTCATCTTAATATGCCATGACCCATCTCCATCTTTGGGTGGTTTGTCCCAATCCCACTTATGATCATCGTCCTCACAATTCCACTTATTCATCCCTAGGTTAATTGGCAAAACTCCTAGGAAATCAATCATCTTCCTAAAAACTAGAGGGTCTTCAAACGGATCCAATTCGGTGTCCCTAGCCAAGAGTTGCTCTACCGTATGTGTTCGGTTCACAAAGTCCTCCTCTAGGTAAAATGGGCGTTGGGGTCCTATGAAGTCTCTATCGATCCAAGGTCCATATCTAGATGGTCTCCTATTTGATTCTAACCAATGGGGTGTCGGTTCCTCACTAGTATCATAGGCATGTTTCTTAACATCATAGACTGACCAAGTATCTCCTTCTCCTACCGCTATCTTGGATTCCTTACAATCAATCATAGCACTAGCGGTCGCCAAAAATCCTCTACCTATCAACAAGGGGCATGTAGGGTCGCTAACCATATCAAGGACATGGAAATCGGCTAAAATGGTTAGTTTTCCAATGTGCACTAACACGTCCTTAACTACTCCAACCGGGTAAGCAACACTTCCATCCGCTAAGCCTATTATTACCTCGGTTTCTTCAAGTTTTCCTAGTTTTAGAGAGGTGTAGAGAGGTAACGGAAGTAGGTTAAGGCTTGATCCAAGATCGGCTAATGTGTCATAAGCCTCCGAATTACCGATCTTGCAAGGTAGAACAAATAAGCCCGGATCATCTAACTTCTTAGGTAGCTTGTTTTGAACAAAGGCGGTCCCTTTTTCGCCTAACTTGAGCTTCTTCTCATCCAACACTTCAATAACCGGACTTTCAAGGTGGAGCTCCTTGAATTCTTCGTCAAGGTTTTGAGTGGGAGGTGTTTCAACTACGACTTGGGTTTGTTTGAAACACGTGCTCATGGAATTGACAGAATAATATTGTGGACAAGAACTAGGAGACGAAACCGATGAAATGGCGTTGACGTTTAGTTTCGGGTTCTTGACCGTGTTGCTAGGGAGTGCTCCCATTTCTCGGTCATTGAGGGCTTTCAACAAAGTGTCAATCTTATTGGTCATCTCGCTTTGTTTTTGTTTGAAATCGGCTTCAAACTTGGCTAAACGAGCTTCTTGAGATGCCATAAATTGAGACATCAATCCTTCAAAGTTATCGGTACTACCATTGCCGGAAGGATTGTTGTTGAAAGTACGGTTCGAGTTGGAACCGCTTGATTGGAAACGATTAGGTGGGTTGGAAGAATTGGTTTGTTGTGTGTTTTGGTTTTGTTTCCACCTAAGGTTCGGGTGATTTTTCCATGAGGGGTTGTATGTATCACCGTAGGGGTTTGGCTCGGGTTTGAAAGTGTACCACTTGTCTCCCGCTCCGTCGGTACGCGAGGATGCGTAGTCCGCAAAAGCTTGTTCGGGGAGTTCCATGCAATCACGAGTGTCGTGGGGACCACTACATAATTCACATGAAGAAGTGATTTTGTTCACTTGGCTTGAAGGTTTAGGAGCCTCGTAGGATTTCATGAGAAACTTGACTTGGTCTTCAAGTTCTATGATCCTACGGTCGGAAGTGCTTGAATTGTTCGAAGGCAAAGATATTGCCTTGACCTTTTTATTCAAATCATGGAGATCACTCCAACTTTCGTTGTCATAAAGAGCAAGATCTTCTAGGAGAGCCCATGATTGTTCCGCACTTAGATCATGTAGCTTACCACCGGCCGATTGGTCAATGATTTGCCTTGTGGAGAGGTTGATATGGTTATAAAAGATTTGGACTTGGAGCCAAAGTTCTATGCCATGGTGAGGGACTTTTTGGAGTAAGTCCTTGAATCGAGTCCATGCCTCGTAGAGGGTTTCGCCTTGACGTTGTTGGAACATCAAGATATCATTCCTTAGCTTGGTAGTTCTTCCCGGTGGGAAAAACTGAGCAAGGAAACGAGTAGTGAGATCATCCCAAGAGGTGATGGATCCTACGGGTTGACGCTCTAGCCATTGACTAGCTTGGTTCCGCAAAGAGAATTGAAAGAGATGCTGTCGGGTCGTCTCTCGAGTGGCAACATCAAGGTCTATAGAATCAACGATTTTGAGAAAGTCCTTGATATGTTGATTAGGATCTTCAGAACGAAGTCCATGGAATGCGCATCCGCTTTGCACCAACCGGATGGTGTCGGATCGCAAGGGAGTGACATTGGCTCCTTGAGTGAGCTCAATGGTGTTTCGATAGCCATGGTGGCTAAGACGGGAGTACTCTCCTAAAGTACGGGCTCTAGGAGGTGGTGGTTGTTGTGGTGGGTTGTTGAGATCAAGGATATTACCACCTTCCATGATGTCGGATGGTAATGGTTACGAACAAAGAAACGAAGAAAAAAGATAGACTAAAGAAAACCTAGAAAAATAAAATAAAAATCTCACTAGAAAGGAACCTAGTGAGTAGACCTATAAAAAATAAAAATTCAACCTAAACAATAACTATTCCCCGGCAGCGGCGCCAAAAACTTGATGCGTGGTTTTGCAACCTTACAACAGGTTTTACCTCTCGAGGGATCTCAAGAGGCTTACAACCCTACCAGGCAGTGTACCTGACCGATGTAGTATAGTGTAGTGGTAAGTACGGGGGATTGATCGTTCTCCACAGGGAATAGTGATCGTTAGGTATGAAAAACTACTCTAATAGGTCTAAGGGTGAGAGAAGATTCTTTTTATGTTTTTATATTTTTTTATGAAAGCAAGTAAAATCTCGGGTTTGAAAGAGTGGGCGGAATTAGTTGCTAGTCAACTAACCCAAGTTACTACGAATGCAAATAAAATAAAATAACTGAAAATGAAAAGGTGGTATAACTTATGTGGAGAAAAATGTGTTTACTTAGATTTCCTTACTCCCTAACTATCTTTTACCGGTTGATTAGTGTGTATTAATTGCGTGGATGACGGGTGTATTCCTTAATACCAATCGTGGGGTGGCGTACGTACTTCCCCAACTCTACAAGCTCCTACTTCACTCCTATGTCGAGCCGGCTAGGAAGCTCCTAACATAGGATCACTAGAATTCGCTTGTGCATTAAATACAACCATAAAAACCTTTAGTACGCATTGGTTCATGTTTCTTAAGACGTTCAAGCAAGTTACCGAATAGGAAGTTAGCCAGTTTTCTTAAGCCTAACATAGATAAACAATCATCCAATACAACTAATAACACACTAATAACCAATAATCAATAGCTAGGTTTCATTAGATCTAAGCAAACACAAAGATAACCTAGCCTAGCATGTTAAACAAAAGACAAGAACAAGATAGAATCAAACAACACATAGACATATTGAATGATTAATTGATAACTTATCTTCAATGTAACATGGAAGATCTCAAGGCAAAAAGCCTTGAAAAAGCTGCTAAAATCGTCTTAGGGTTTTCACACACAAAGTTCCCCAATAAGTTCCACACTAATGACAAAAAATTGCAAAACTATATATAGACTTTCAGATCTGACGGCGTCACGTTATGGAGTGTGACGCCGTCACCTCGCCGCTTTTAGGGTTCCCGGATGGCCTTCTTGACGCCGTCCCTCTTTAGCTTAAGCCGTGACGACCTTGATCACTCCAAAGGGTGACGCCGTCAGAATTCCCATGCAAATTTCTCTGGCTTATCATGAGTAATTTTCACATCCACCACTTTTGCCAAGCCATGACGCCGTCCAGAACAAATCCTGACGCCGTCAAAGGTAATTTCCAGCACAATTTTGAGACTTTGTCGTTTTCTTCACTTTTATGCTCCAAAAACGTCCAAAATGCTTCCTTTTCCAGATTTCTTCCCAAAAGTACCTAAAATGACAAAAGGAACGATTTAGGGCAATATTTGATCAAATAAATACGATTTAGGGCTTAAATGACCCCTTAAAAGCGGTACACTTTTCGCTTCATCAACACCCGAGGGATGAGAGTATCCAAACACTTATTGTGAGGTGCTAGTGTATAATTTCCGTGCTTATTTTGACCAAGGTGGAATGATCATTTGTTGTAATTACTTTTATATTAATGTTAAATGACCCCTAACTTGTATTTCAATTGGTGGAAAAGCTCATTTGCTTGAGGACAAGCAAATCCCAAGTGTAGGGATATTTGATGAAGCGAAAAGTGTACCGCTTTTAGGGGGTCATTTAAGCCCTAATTCGTGATTATTTGATCAAATATTGCCCTAAATCGTTCCTTTTGTCATTTTAGGTACTTTGGAGAAGAAATCTGGAAAAGGAAGCATTTTGGACGTTTTTGGAGCAAAAAGTGAAGAAAACGGCAAAGTCTCCAAAATCAAGCTGGAAACAGAGCTTGACGGCGTCACGTACTGGCAAAAGGATGAATATGAATTTACACGTGACGCGCCAGAAGGTTTTTGTGGAATTAAAGGGTGACGGCGTCACGTGTTAATGGATGTAGGCCGTCAAGTGTTAAGTTAAAGAGAGACGGGCCAGAGGATTTTTGAAGGTGACGGCGTCAGGACTCATCCTGACGACGTCAGATGCCATAGAGTGACGACGTCAAAATGACAACTTGCACAAGAAGAAAAGTCGTCACAAGTTAATCAAATCAATCATAACTTACGCGCGGAGTAGCTGTCACTGTTTTGGCCATAAAATCTTCATACGAACTCGGATTTAGGTGATTCAAGAGGCCACGGAATCGGGACGAAAAGATCTACAATTTGGTGAAAAAGGGGAGCTGACGCCGTCACTTGTAAAGGCTGACGCCGTCAGATCGATGCGGACAGAAAATCAGCTATAAATACAACATCACAACTTCATTATTTGTAAGCCCCAAACCCTAAGTCCGATTCTAGGGTTAGGGTAGGTGTTTTTCCAGCAACTTAGAGGGTCCTAATCATGCCATAAACATCTTGTAATGGTTTGTTTATCGATTCAATCCTATGTTATGTCTTCAATTATGATTATTGTTGATTGCTCTTCATTAATTATGCTTGGCTAAATCACCTTGTGTCTACTTATGATTGTGTGAAACTTGTGTATAACTAATTAGATCTTATTGATTTCTTGTTGATGTGTGTGTCCATCTCCATCAATTAGGGCGTGACAACTTCAATAGATCTAGTTGGTTTAGTTTATAATTCTTGTTTCCTATTGTCTCTTGTTTGATTGGGTGATATCGATGTTAGGCTTAAGAAAACTGGCTAACTTCCTATTCGGTAACTTGCTTGAACGTCTTAAGAAACATGAACCAATGCGTACTAGGTTTATTTGGTTGTATTTAATGCATGAGCGAATTCTAGTGATCCCATGTTAGGAGCTTCTTAGCCGGCTCGACATAGGAGTGAAGTAGGAGCTTATAGAGTTGGGGAAGTACGTACGCCACCCCACGATTGGTATTAAGGAATACAACCCGTCAATTAAAACAAGGTGTGACAATTCAATAGGTAGAATTGGATAGCTAGCAAGGAGTAACATATCATAAGTAGACATGCTTCACTTCCCTTGTAGAACCCTAGTTTACTTTCCTGCACATTAGTTTAATTAGTAGCTTTTGGGTTAGTTGATTAGCAACTAATTCCGCCCCTTCTTCCAAAACCAGAGATTTTACTTGCTTTTCATAAAATATAAAAATACAAAAAGAATCATCCCTCACCTCTAGACCTAGTAGATAAATTTCAATCCTAACGAACACTATTCTTTGAGTTGAACGATCAATCCCCCGGTAATTGCCACTTCACTATACTACATCGGTCAGGTACACTGCCTAGTGGGGATTGCAAACTTCTCAAGATCCCTTGAGAGGTAAAATCTGTTGTAAGGTCGCAAAACCACGCATCAACCATGTTAATAAAGATATGGATATTAATCATTCTTTAATTAACAATTATGTTTCTCATTGTTTCTGATTGAACAAGATTACCAAATCGTCTGAACGTATTCCAGATAGATCTTGGGCGTGGCCACGCAAATATCTTGTCAACCCTTCGAGGGGCCCAGTAGTATTAAACTTCAAAACAAATTTGAAGGAACAAATTCTTTCTTGACAACAAGCAAAACCCATGAATTTTGCAACACTTCTGAAAACAATCCTTATGGCTACCAGTAACGTATAGCGGTAAATTGCTTTACAAAAATGCACTACATACATGACAGTTATCTGGTATTTCAAGTTTGAGGATAACTATATTCATGATTTACTTGATAACAAGATCCATAAAGTAAAATCATGTAGTTGTGATAAGTCCTATACTCCATTTACTGAATATCATGTGAAATTGGCATGTCAATGCATCAATATACTTTTAACGCATAAAACCTTCTAATTTTTTTATTTTATCTAGACCACCATTCGGTAACACGAGCTTAAATAAGCTTAAGCCCAGCTTGAGCCTTGTTTGAGGCTCGTTTAATAAAGGAACACAAGTCCATATTTGGTTCGGACATGTTACCTTTAAGGAAGCATGCAAGTTGTGAGGGGAAAGTATTGCAGGAAAAATAATACTTCTTCGGTCCCAATTTGATAGTCCACCAACAAAATGTGTTTGATTTAAGATATGTGCATTGAGTGCTATGTTAAAAGTCACTTTCACCTTTAAATTTAAACTTGTCTTTTTAAAATTCAACCTCCTAAATGATAGGATACATAATTAAGGGTAGAATAGTAAAATTGGAAGTTTGTAATTGTTATCGAGTGAAAATGGACAATGTTTGTGGGACAAACAAAAATAGTAACGTGGAGTCCTGGACAATGAAAGTGAGAGGGAATGAGTACCTAACAAGTTTAAGTTTGGTAAAAAGAAAAAAAAAAAAGTCTAAACAACACTAGGCTGACGCTAATGGTAACCGTAAATATTATGGTCACCCCCGACATATCAGCGCCACATCAGCTTTCTTTCTCCAAGACTATACTCAACCACAATTTGCTAATAAGTCAACCGCAACCACAACCAAATACTACCCTACAAAAACTAATAAAAAAAATACACACACAAAAGAGATTAAATCTTTCGGTTGGCTGACAAACCATAACTTTGAAAAGGTTGGGGTGGGACTCGGTTGCATCCGGTTGAGCTAATGGGAGGAACTCGGTTGGGGGGTCGGTTGGTTGAGGTATTCGGTTGCCATTAGCATTGGCCTTAGAACTCAACTCAACTATTGGTGAGTCAAACTTTATTATATTTTGAACATCTATGTACTTGTCTCTTCTCTTTTTTACCATAGTAAAATTTGAACAACTATGACTCTTCACCACAAGATACTTCATCACTTTACCCTATCTTTTTCAAGAAATTTTAGTATGTATCAAGTGAACAATGCAACAAAAGAGGAATAAGTAAACCATGTTTTTGTGTAAATTAAATGAACCAACCACCTCTACGTTAATTCTTTAGACCTCAACTAATCAACCATACCTGCAAGCCTCACATGCTACCTAGCATTTTCTGCAATAAATAAACACCTTTGCTAGCTAGTGTTACCAACATTTACTTATGAAAAGTAGTTAATCATGCTATTTGGTAACAAAAATAGGTTTAACTTTCTCATAAACCCTTTTTATTGTAATGTTTTGATAATCTAATTTGACCAAATAAAGTTAATGAAAATGATCGATATCAGATCAGATAAGTAGATACCTTGCTTCACGAAATGCTGTTGTTCTAGTTGGATATGGTCCAAAAACTTATCTTTTTTACCATACAAAAATCATTTTTATAACAGTTTTATTAAATTTAATCCCCATACACCGTGGAAGACGGTATTGGGACCCATAACCCGTGGAAGACGGTATTGGGAGTTACTTTACTTTTTTTTCCCAGAAATTTGTGCCCGGTTTAAAACTAATCACTACGCCAAAAGTTTGTGTATGTTCCAAATTTGATCACGGATTATGGACGTTGCACATCTTATAATTCATACCAAATACTCGTTCATCAAAATAACGTATGATAAAGTATAAGAAAAAGAATCATGGTTGTATATAAACTGTACATGTAATACTATATAGATCAATAACGATTATGTACATGGTCTTGTTTGCAAATGCATTTTTGTCTCAAGTTTGAGAGTTCGAACCTATCACTGTGCCCTTGATATAAACAAAATTATTAAAAAAAAAAAAAAAAAAAAAAAAAAAGGCAAAAAGTAGGGGGGTATTGAACTCAAAAAGCATTGAATCACTCAAGATGCAATGTAATCTTATTCGGGAATACATGGAGTATGACACAACATCAACGCGATCACTCATCCAAAGAGATGGACATTTACGAAAAAATTAAATAAATACACAGATCGATATATGAAGTCTAAAATTTTAATCCTGACCCATTAAACTTCGTGTTGCAAATCATGTCGAGGCGCTCCACCATTTCGGTGGTAAGATAGTTTTTCGAGTCACCAACTTCACCTTTTCGGAAAAACGCACTGTTATCTTCACCAGACGGAAGCTTTCCCTCCTTGTTCACCTTCAGATTACTCAGATTCTCAAAGCTACACAATTCCAAAATGGCATCAACAACTTTTTCATTCTCTTCTTTGTAAGAAAATGGACATCCTAAAAACTTAGCTAATTTACTCAGATAAAATTTTGGTTGCTCTTTCATCTCCTCATATTTTAGAAAAAGTAAATTGTCTGGATTTTTTAAGCTTTGATTCCAATAATCTAACACATGGTCCCAAAATGGTCCATACATGCTAACTCCTTTACAAAACTTTTCAAATGCTTCCTCAAGCGAACGCGTCCCCATTTCGTCAAGCCTCAACTTATTTGTGAAACACCATAGAGATATTAGAGTGTCCTTGGGATTTCTACAAAGATAAACAACCTTACATTGAGAATCAATGACAGATTTTGGTAGAGACACATAAGGCATGTGAGTTGAAAAGAGTCTTGGAGATTTAAACGATGTGAGATCAGGGTTCTCATCTTCTAGATAGAGTTTAATCTCCAAAAAAGGCACTAGCACGTGAGGATTGTTGGATAGTAATGGATGGTTGTTTAGCGATAGTGAGAGATTAGTACGGTTCATTAGGGTGAACAAGATGGCCTTTAACCAGGTAGTGCCTGATTTTGGAGTGGTAACGAGTAGAATATCGGTATCTTGAGCTTTAAAGTGTTTTTGACATGAAAGGATTCCTTGCAAATGCCTGCAAGGATGCCAAAAACCTTGATATTTGTAAAATGAAGAAGCAACCCACCCCTTTTCGGTAGGAAGGGTGGATATTAAGTCCCTACATTCTTGTGTGAGCTCATCTTGTTTCAGATACTTGGGTACACAAGATGGGGATATTTGCATTTTTTGATAGGGAGAAAATTAGAAGCTAGCTAGGGATTGGATCAATGCTAGAAACTGGATATATTCACGGAAATTTGACTTTAATTATGTGTGTTATGTGGCAAATATATAGTACGAAATTAGCAAGGCCAAAATATTTTTTAGCCTATTCAAAAACCCCACGTGAACTCTCTCTAGCGACCATTGGCGAATTCCGATTCTTCTTTTATCCCTAAATCGAATCTTAAATTCTAACTGACCCTTCATTGCATTGCTTCGTTTCTTTTATAAATTGTATTATTGTTTATATTAGATTCGTAGGATTGCTTTGTTGGGGCCCTTGGTATTTATTATTCGATCCAAAGGAATCTTTTTGCAATTCGTTATTGTTGATCGCACCTTTATCCTTTAATCATATTCGACATAACCATCCTTAGGTACGATCAGTATTTCGTGTGTCGGTTAGTTCTTGGATCTTCATGTGTATAAAACCCTAACTTTTTAGTTAGGGTTTTCTTTATTTTTTTCTTTTTATTGTTCGTTGCTTGCATGCTTGTTTTTTCTTGGCGATTGGGGTTGTTTGTTGTACGTGGGTTTATAGAGTGATGGAATCACCTGTGGAAAAGACTACTGAACAAATGCTGCATGCTGGTGATAAAACTAGTGTTAACTGTTCGAATGTTAAGGCCACATCTGGATCAATTAATGTCAATTTGAGTGATGGTAAGGCTGCTCCTAGTACCAGTGATACGAATGTGTTAAAAATGGGGACTCAATCAGGTTCTACTCCCGTATCTTTTGCGGATATGTTTAAGGATAAAACTCCCAAGAAGACCGTTAAGATTTCGGAGATGCGAAACAAAAATTATGTGGCTGGTGCTAATGTCACCATCCCTTTGGAAGCTGTCAATGAGGTACGCTCTAGATTCGCTAATGCGTTGTATGGTTATTTCATTGGTAAGAGACTCGCTTTCCCGGTAGTTGAAAATTACGTTAGAAATTCTTGGGCAAAGTTTGGTTTACAAAGGGTTATGCTTAATAATGGTTTTTTCCTTTTCCAATTTGAAACCAAAGAGGGTATGGAAAGGGTGTTGGAAGAAGGTCCATGGTTGATACGCTTGGTTCTTATCTTTTTGAATATTTGGACTCCGAACACTAAACTTATAAAAGATGATATAACTTTAGCTCCTGTTTGGATTAAACTTCATAATATTCCGGTTGTTGCGTACTCTGAGATTGGTCTTAGTTTGATTACAACGCAAATTGGTCGTCCTATCATGCTTGATTCCTACACGAGTACGATGTGCCTTAAGTCATGGGGTCGTAATTCCTATGCTAGGGCCCTTGTGGAAGTGTCGTCAAATGAAACCTTACTTGACTCTCTAGTGGTTGCTATCCCCTACCCTAATGGGTCAGGTCATTCATTGGAAAAAATTGATATTGAATATGAGTGGAAGCCGCCAAGATGTGAGACATGTAAAGTTTTTTTATCACAATGATGATGCATGTCCTAAGCGAGTGAAACCGGCTGTGAAAGATAAATCGTTGGTTGATGAAGAGGGTTTCGTTGAAGCTTATAAGAAGAAAGGTAAAGTTAAGGTTCATGGTACTAATCGTCATGTTGATGGGATTCGTTTTCATAAGCCTAAAGTTTCGTATTACTATAGGCCGGTTACTAAGCCAAAGAATGGAGGAGCATCGACATCCAAGCCTTCTGTCCAATCGAATATAGGTTCTCCAATGGTCAATGTAGTTTCTACTTGTAACGAACCTACTATTGATCCTACCAGTAGTACGGCTCCTCCCCGGGATGACCTATGTAAGAATAAGAATTGGGTGGAGGATATCAACATGGTTGAATTGAAGAACAGTTTTGATGCTCTTAAAGAAAAAGATTCGGTTTTGGAACCTGTGATTAGCACTACGTGTGTTCCTGAAAGTATTTCTAGTTCTTCCAATACTACTTTTCCATCACCTATAAAGAACACTCCTATTGTTGAGAAAATAGGGAAGCTTGAAAAGCTTATTATTGATGGGAAAGCCACCCTTGTGGATGATAATGGTAAACCTATTCTAGTGATTGATGGTAAAAGGAAGGGCAATCCTTTCTCTAAGGTGGGTGAAGTGGTTGATTCAGATAGTGATGATGAGGTGTTTGAGTCAAATGATCCTATGGACAGTTTAATTTTCATCAGCAGGTGGACATAACGAGCTTGAAGGCTATCTTTCTGATTATTATGCGGCCCAGGTCTATGACTTACCTGGGCATTTGGAGGAATTTAACAATCAGTATGATTTCAAGCTTCAAGGCCGTTCGAGGAAGTAATCCTTTTTTTTGTTTATTTTTTTTGCATGTCTTTTTATGTTTTTAGTGTTTGTTCTAGTTGTTGGTAGCTAGTTGTTCATTTATGGCATGTCATAAATGATCTAGTGGTTGTTCAAGCGATTGCTTGAGGTTAATGTGGCGTTTCAGCCACATTCCATTGTTCTTTAAACGGTTCTTTTTTGTTAATATATTTTGCCAAGGTGGAAGATCCCTTTTACCAAAAAAAAAAAAAATTTAGCCTTCACTAACTTTTCCATTATAATTCACATATTTAAAAGGATGTCAATATTATATGATAGATGATCGATGTTAAAAAAAAAAAATGATAGATATATAATATTTTATTCCACGTGAGTCATGCTTCAGATTTAAAGTAATCTAGTTGCACATTTGGTAGACCAATCAAGCAATAGGTTTAGTTGCAGACTCAATATAGTTGAGCTTTTTTTTTTTTTTTTTTTTTTTTTAAAGGCCATATAGTTGAGCTTTGTAAGACCGAGCGTTACGGTGGGAAGAGATGGCGCCCGAAGGCCATTGTTGGCTCGTGAAGCCCATGACAGAGGTGATCATTTGAAGCGTAAAGAGTCACTTTTGGGGTTGGTTCAGTGAAGTTCTTCAACTAACAAAAAAAAGAAAAAGGTTTTTTTGTGTGTGTTTGTGTGTGTGTGTGTGTGTGAGGTATATTGTGGATGTATTTTTATGTGTTTGCCTATGTGGTTAACACAGCGGCTGTTGGATTAGTGAGTTAGGTGGTGTTATGAAAAGCTGACGTGACGTTGAGATGAACTTGGTAAGAAGGCTAACATTAAACCCGGCCCAAAGAGTGGGCCTGTGGATCCAATAATCCAATGTAAGGTAAGCCCTATAAAAGTAAGGTCGCAGGGGTGTTCAAAAAATCCGAGAAACCGACAAATAGAGCCAATCCGATCAATTCAAAACCATAAAAAACCGATAACCGAAGAAATCGAAACCGAGAAACCCAAAACTGGAAAAACCCGCTTATCACGGTTAGGTTTCGGTTTTTACTTTTAGTTGTCCGCGGTTACCCGAACCGAACCGTGTATAATATACATGCAGGTTTCAACAAATCATTCATAAAAATGTACAAGTATTAACTATATTATTGCACCACTTTCATCGTATAATGCATTTTTACTTAACTAATGTGATCATCTACTAACGTCCATGGATTACATATGATTAAAGTAATCGTAATTTATAAAACTCAAATTAATATTATTAGTTATTTTAATATGATAATTTGAATCTTTTATTGCGACGGAACAACTTTACAAAGACTCTAATCTCTTCAATGCTATTTAATTTTACTACAATGACATATTACATTCTAATTTATGTTATTGTTCGTCTGATTCTATTCGATTAATTTTTTAGAATGGTTAACCGTGACCCGAATCGTGGGTAACCGCTCATTTCGGGTAAGCACATGTCCGGTTACCCGCCCAGTACGGTTCAGTTTCGAATAGTAAAATGAACTACCCGCCCCGCGATGGATAGTTAAAATCTCCAACCGAATCAAGCCGAACTGGCCCGTGAACACTCCTATAAGGTCGTAAGCAGTGATGGGTCTGAAAATACCGGTAATTTTTGGTTAAGATTATTTAATTGAAAGAAGGAATTGCATATATATCCTTCAAAGGTGAATAATTGCATATATATCCTTGGTATAGGTTTTTGATGCACATGGTACATTGATTTTTATGCATGCAAATGATATATATGCAATTTTGCACCTTTGTAAGGATATATATGCAAGTATTGAAACTATACTCCTAGACTCACCTAACTCTCCTGAGCCTATTAAGCCAAACTATTTGGTTTTTTTTAAGAGAAATATCGAGCTTCCAAGTTTTGGTTTTCATGTATATATAGATAGTGAGGTTGATACTTAACCAAATTCCTAAAAAAAATAGTAAACACAATGGATCTTAAGCTCTAGTAAAACTGTACCAACATGTAAAACACCAAGGTTATAAAAAGCGCGAGGCGTAGCGTGGCGGTATGACCAAGCCTCATGCCTTAGCGGCCAAGGTGAAGCTTTTGCGTTTATAAGACGTGACATAAGGCGGCACAAAATATGAAAATATTTATATATTTATATCATATTTTATATATATCTAGTTTACAAAAAGAGGTGGCATAAAGCATGGCGTGACGACATGACCAAAAAAAAAAAGTCTACATGACCAAAAAGACGTGGCATAAGGCAGCATAAGGCATCGCGCGCCTTTTAAAACCATATAAAACACTATATAAAAATTAAACATCATAATTACCATTGTTGCAAAAAAAAAAAAAAAAAAAAAAAAAGGCCTACAAGACCGATTAATCGCCACCTAAACGCTACTGTACCACCAACCTTTTCGATTTGTGTAAATCGGTCAACCGTGGGCAATTGCGGTCAACGATAGTCAAAATTGCTTAAAACTTGCAAATTTTGCCGAAAATATTCAAAACTCGCTGTAAATAATTTTAATCACTTATAATAGCTGTTTATCACTATTACAAGATTTTTTAAAGGAAAATCTTGCTGGAAATGTCTAAAATTCGCCGTAAATACACAAAACTTGCCAAATGCCAATCTGATTAATCCCACCTAGACCGATTACAAGTTACAAGGGGGTCGACCGTCTGACTACTGATTCACGATTTTTGCAAGTTTGATATCTGCAAATGTTAGGTTATTATTTTTTTTTTATAAAGGACAAATAATGTTAGGTTCAGATGTTAGATATCCTAAATCTATGGTTAATATAGAAATACGTTACGAAACCTTAAAAAAAAATGCATCTAAGGTAAACTTTCATTTTGTTCACTTACGTTACTAAACTAATGAAACATGACATTTTGAGGTCATTGGACTTATAAAAATATACATAAACATCACTCAACTATTAAACATTGTAATTTTAGGTCACCCATTTATCAAAATTAATTTTTATGCCACTCATTTATGGGTTTTCTTTTGTTTATATCAACAAACAACAACAACAAACCCAATCCTGCCGGGGCAAGGTATGGGGCTTTTGTTTATACCAATTTCATATAATTTTATCTGGAAAAACTTTCAAACAACGAGAATAAATTTAAATATAACATATTAAAACAACACAAACGATTATTGAAATGTAAAATATTAGTTTTAGTCATCGTTTAAGTGCAACTAACTTTAATTAGTTGAAAGTGAATTAAGATAATTTAACTAATAGTTTATGTTTAAATTGTTAATTTTATTGTGTTGATATGTTAAAGTTAGCTTTATTCATGCAATTGTATGAATATCCGATAAATATTTGAATGAGGTGGCCTATAAGTTATTTAAAAAAACTAAGTGACCTAAAGAAAAAATGTTTAATAATTCGGCGGCCTTTGGATCATAATCCCTTTATTAATAGATTTTGTTACTTAGTAATCTATCAATTATATTATCATTACTATGGACGCTGGTGCCTTCTACGAACACAACCTTCTACGAACACAACCATCTTTCCAAAGAACCAATTTAGTAATAAGATTTAATTAACAAAAATCGAACGACTTTTTAAAGCGCCTAATTAAATCTTTCAATTTTTGTTAATTAAATCTTATTACTAAATTGGTTCTTTCGAAAGATGGAATACACATATTGTAAGAGAGCCCGACATGGGGAGTACTTAAGGGCCATTCGTTAGAAAAAACCTAATGGCGCCGCCATTTGTGCGCCGGCGGTCGGTGCCATTGGTACGCCGTTGGTCATGCGTTGTTGCAATGGCTGGTGCCGTTGGGGATTTTTTTTTTTTTTTTTTTTTTTTTTTTTTTTTTCTTTTAAAACAAGTGATCGTTATACAACGGCAGGAGGAAGGAAGGTCCAAAAAAACCACTTTTTCAATTATAAATACCCACTTTTAATTAATACTAGACGAGTACCCGTGCATAGCAACGAGATTTTATAACGGCAGGTAGTTTTAGTGATAAAAAAAAGTTTATGGGTTATAAACAAAAAATAATAAAAGTTTGAGGATTTAGCGATTAAACATAATGTTTTGAAACACGATTCGACCTGGTTGGTTCAACCGGTAGAACCGTTCTGGTTGAAAAATGGGTCAATTTAAACCAGGTCAACCGGACGGATTTGGTAAAAAAAAAATGGTCAAATTAAACCGGGTCAACCCACTGGGTTTGAAGTGTCCCGGGTCAACACGGTTTTCAATGTGTATTGATAGTTTCCTTTTGAAAAATATCATTGCCATTAATGTACAGACATTCATTACCGAATTTACCACTTTCACATTCCTCATTTTAAGTTTTTTGGTTTATTTGCATTAAAATTACAATAGTTTCCTTTATTTGTTTAGATTTAAGGTTTTCAACATTTCACATTGCTTGACTTTTCACTTTTACACATTAACTATTTTTCTTTTATATGTACTATAGATTTTCAAATATTACAACCAAATCACAATTTATATACACTTTCATATACATTTCAAACACCTCTTCCATATTTCACTTTTAACTTCCATGGATCTTTTTGAAGATGAAACTCGGACAAAAAAATATTACGTTTATACGTCTATCATGAACAATTTCTAGCCTTTGATGACGATGATGGAGCCACTAGTTCACACACTCGGGCGCATATACCCCGAAACTATGAAGTCGCCGAAGAACGTTGTAACAAATGGCAATTTTCCATTTGTTATAACAATAATTAATGATCGGAATGCACGTATTTAGATTATTTTCCGACTTGTGGAAACGAGAGGTTATCTCGTAACGAATAGTTATTATTGAAAAATAACTCAAAAACAAATATGTGACAAAAACACGGAACGAAAACACATGCGAACCACGGATACAACTAATTCAAAACAACATCACATGGTCAAAACTAATCCTTTTCTGTGTCACTGTTTATTCGGCCCAACATGCCAAGCCCAACTTAAATATTTTATTTTTTTTTTCTTGTTTTGGCTAAATCGACCAAACAGCCTCTCCAAATGGGCTTCATATTTTGCGATTTTTGCACACAACTCGTTCAACTCTTTTTACCACTCCATTGCCCACCAAGCCAAGAATGGGGACGCCAAATTTTACCTCGTGAAACCAACATTTGGTGCTTGAAATTCTGCCAAAGCATTTGGCCAAAAGTTCACCCATTCGAGTTTTGACAATTTTTGTCAAAACATTCAAATCGACTCATAATTGATTGTAACCATTTTCAGTTATCACTAGACACCTAAAGGAAGATACCAAGTGTATTTATATCATCTTGGACTATGTCACGGGGTAGAATATCAAATTAAATATGTCGACACATATAAAACTTCGTATAAAACCTTACCGACACTTATATTATTAATACCTTCTCAAGTTTTCCCCAACAGTCTCATACATCAGGAAAAATACAGTAAGTATTTATTTCATATACTGTGTAAACAGATGGTATGACATAAAAGTCCACAATAATTCATCCTAGGCAATATACAAATCAACCTATACATTGTCCTAGCCCCTATGCAACCCATGCATTCTATAACCAGTGTAGGCATCATTCCTCTATATATTAACTCTCCCAAACTCACCACAAAGCCAGAAATAACTCAGTTCAAACTCACTCGAAATTATATCTTGCACATTTGGAGTTAAAACGGGATCGAGTTCATCCTTTTTGATCGAGCACAAGTTTTCTCAACCATCCAAGTCCTCTCCTACTCAGTCTCACTCAATTTTCAAGTGTTTTTAAGTTCCTTAAACCCAGTTTCGATTAATTTCAACTCATATCTCAATATAATTCAATTCGAGTATATGTGTTGAACGTATATATATTTGTTGACTTATTTTTACGTGCACAATATGGTTCCCTGGTTCGAACCATGTTCCACACATTAGTCTAGATGCCAAAGATCACGTATATACACATACACTTCATCCATGCATTCGGTTTTTACAAAAACAAACTCATTTGGAACTTGCGTTAAAAACTTAAAACGTATAACCAAAACACATAGAATTTTTCTAAGTGTTTTGACTATTGAAAACCAGCCCAACTCGCCTACTTTAAGGCCTCGTATTTTCGTATTCATACGAACAACACACAAATGTTTTTACCCAGTTCGAATCTCAACCTGGCCAACTTTAAACTTCGTGTTTTGAACTTTTCATGAAAAGCCATTGAAAGCCCTTAAGAACGCTCAAAGTAAAAGCTACATAACCGGATTTCAACACTTAGTTAAATTTTATAGTTTTTCAGTTTCAAAACAAGTGACTAGGCTATAAACTCTTATCATATCTTCGAATTTGTAAACATGACCACTCGTTATTTTTGCATCATCTCATTAACAACCTAGAAAACTACACTTTTCGTATTTTGAGTTCTCAAAAATAACTTGAACCCGTCACCTAGATTTACCCATTTTGATTTGACCAAATCGCTAGTTTTAACTAAAACTCAAATTTTGAAAAATCTTATATAATCCGAATTGGGGTGAACAAAAGCCCAACAAGACCTAGCGAATGAGCAGCCCAATGGGCCCATACTAAATATTTTTAGAATCACAAAAATAGCCCAAGTCCAGGCCCAAAAGTATTTTCATGCCCTCGCCTACAAATTTCTTAACGGGCTTTGTTTTATTTCGTTAAAGGCCCAATAAATCAATAATAAGCATTCTGGTCAAATAAGCAGTTGACTTAAGCTTCAATAAGCATAAATAAGCCTCGAAAATTTTTGTAGAAATTTTCCCCACATTTTTATGCGTTTTGGACTAAACATGCAAACATTTTCACCCTGAGGGACTGAAATTGACAACTTGGTAAAAACAGGGTCTGAACCTGTCAAAACAGAATCATTAGGGTTGAAAATGATTTTATATTAAAGTGTAAACTCAGTTTGTCATTTGGGTTAATTATGGGTTAAAAATGTAACTTTTATATAACCAAGGACTAACGGTGCAATGCAAACACCGTTCGGGTATAAAGTATGTAAACAGCGAAAGTTTAAGGGTAAACAGAAACATTAAAACATTTTTGTTTCCCATCCTCAATTTGCACAATACACCCTCACCTCTCACATTGTTTCATTGCAAACACAAACTTATTAACAATACTTTATATTTATATATATAACGACTTTTAAACAACACAACTCAACGTTTCGTTTCACCCATTTCGAGACGACGGTTATTATGAATTCTGAATCATAACAACAAGATAATATTATTAATAATATTATTTTTGAACTTTAAACATTTTAAGCATATCACACGCACATCACCGATCAAATCGTCATACGATTCCTCATATCGCATTCGTTATTCGTGCTGAGACGAATTCTCAAACATTATTGTTATTCAGGTCGTGTGAGAAGCTATTTCCGAAATCTAAATTGAATTTACATTTCATTGAATCCACTTTTGCCATTGTTGCTATCGCATCAGGTGAGTTCATGACCCCTACTTTTACTGGTTTTCTAACTGTTTTGGGGTAGAATACATGCTCATTTTAAACATACTCAGTGACTGTTTATTTGAAAACTGTAAACTGTTTACTCAATATCTGACTATTGAGCTATTATTTGAATTGGTTATTTGAAGGTATAATGTGATTGACTGATATGTAACCCCACTCTATTTGAACTTGTTTTACAACTGGGGTGAGAAACATGTAAAACTTTTATGGACCATATTATTGCCTATGCTATTACGTGGATTAGCCTAAGCCCTATTATGTCCCCTATGCCCAACTCATGAACCGTTAATTCCTGCTGGGAAGCGCGAATGTTATAAATAGATTTATTGGGAGTAACGTCCCCGTTCGGGTTGACCGGATAGGCAAACGAACGTATACCATGTCGAAACTACAAGTGTCTGGGATACACACTTGCTGGGCCATTAATATTTAACATGCTTCTAGAGCATGCACACTGTTATAGCTTCGGTTGCATGACTTAGTGCTAACGTAATAGACTAAATTTTTATATGACTCGCATGGGTTGCGATGTTCATATACCAAACTCATGGTCCAACTACTAGCGTAATAAACTATTTTATTTGGGTTGCATACCCTACTCTTGGTCTATAACTATAATCTTGCTATGAGGTAAATTGTATTTTTATGACATTGTGAGCGACACAATGGTCACAAAACTCTTATTGAACTCACAGTATCTTTACTGCTTTATCATAAACCTATGAACTCACCAACCTCGTGTTGACACTTTTTAGCATGTATTTTCAGGTATTAAGCAATAGCACACTGCTAAAGGCTTTTGGCATGGCATGGCATGGTCATAGAAGACTCTGATATATTCGGGACCACTTGAAATCTTTTATGGGCTTATATTTCCACATTTTTTTTAAATGTTGTAAACAAATCTCTTTTGAATATGAAATCTATTTTTAAATGTTGAGATAAAACCATTCTTTATACCTTGTGTTATGATATCAATTTAGTAGCACCCAAACATGTAAGCTTCCGCTAAACCAGATTTTGGGGGTGTTACAAACGTCTCTTGGGTGATTATTTTGGCGACAATCCAAAATACACTGAAACATATTTTAGGCGACGGTTCCGAATAAGCCGAACACTGAAAGGTCACTGCCGAATGTGCCCTTGGTAGAATGAGTATCTACCCTATAATGAAATGCACGTCCGCTATATGTCAATTGGTGCACGGGACAATACCCGATACTTTTGATTAATATTTACAAATTGGTGAAGATTGTAGTCGTGATAGTTTAGACAATTTTACCAAATGTATATGGGATTTATACTCGGAGGAGTATTTAAGAAAACCCTCACCCAATGATATTATGAGGCTATATGAAAAACACGAAAACTATCATGGGTTCCCGGGTATGCTTGGTAGTATCGATTGTATGTATTGAGAATGGAGGAATTTCCCGAATGCTTACAAAGCGCAACTCAAACGGGGGGATCATAAATATACGACAATAATGCTTGAAGCAGTTGCATCACAAGATTTGTGGATTTGACATGTATTTTTTTGTATAGCGGGTACAAATAATGACCTAAATGTTTTATATCGTTCTAATTTTTTTGACGACCTAATTGACGATGTCGCTCCCGAGGCCCCGTTAACGGTGAATGGTAAAACATACACCAAAGGATATTACCTAGCAGACGGTATATATCCCACTTGGTCTACTTTTGTCAAATCATATACTGTCGCCCGAACCCAATCTGATTTAAATTTTAAGAGGGCTCAAGAAAGTGCAATAAAATATGTGGAACGGGCTTTTGGTGTCCTACAGGGTCGTTGGGGGATTATAGCACAACCCGCACGTGCTTACCGGGTGAGCAAAATACGTAGGATCATGTATTGTTTCATTATATTGCATAATATGATACTAAACGATCAGAATTTCCAAATGAGTGAATTTAATGAGATATATGTTAGCCCCGTAGCAAATATTCAACGTACATGGATTGAGAGATGCACACACACCGAAGGAACCAAAAAGAACTACGTGACAAAGAAGTGCATACCACCCTTCGACATGATCTTGTAGATCATGTTTGGCAACGACAGCTAGAACGAAAACAAAGGCGAAATGTAGTCTCTTTATGTATTGTATTATGTTGGGATTCTAGATTTGATGTGACAAAAGAAATAAAAGAATGAAACAAGAAGGACTAAAGATGACAAAGAGAGAAAGCTACAATAATTAAAGATACAGGAAATAACTTATTATGTAGAAACGATTTTATATTATTTAGTCTTATCTCTTTGTAAACCCTAGCACTCTCTATTATATAAAGAGAGGCAGGGTACGTAGTTTACATCAGGTCTTCCAATGTAGACGTCTAGCTAAAGGTGTGTGTGTGTTTAGGCGTGATCTTATAAACGTCTAAACAAGTTTGTTCGTAGCCTCAAGGATCTCTTGATCCCTGTTACTGTTGAGTAACCGTGTTATATTGAGGCTGATTGTGATAATGAAGAAAAACTTTGTGTCAATAACAATTGTTTTGTTTTATTCCGCTGCATATTTATTCATTGTTATTGTTGAACCCTAAGGCTCAAAACGATCCAAGAACTTAATTGATGATGGCGTGCATAAGTTCTAACAGGTGGAATCAAAGCTTGGGGAGCTCGTTACCTAGGGATTCACAAAGTTTCTGTGTCGACTGAAGCAGATTTGAAAAAGTTGAGGTAATCGTTATTTGTTATCGATCTTTATATTTTATTGAGACGACAAAGATCTGATTGGTTGTTCTATAATTAAAACCTCGTACTCGATTTAAACTGATTGTTGCTTTGTCGTTTATCAATCAATGGGTCGAATTTTGTTGAATTAATTAGTCGGTGATTGGTTTGTCGCTGTGTGGTATGTTTAATTCGATTGTCTGACATACGCATGTGGGGATGATTTACGATGGTAATATTATATTCGATCTGATTGGTTTGTCGTGGTGTGAATATGCTGCTGGTATGACATACTAATTGGTTTGACATACAAATTGGGATAAGAAGAGGTTTGTCAGTACTGAGTGGTCAAATTGGTCGATATTTATTAATGTGTGGGGTCAGTGGATCAGTTATCAGAAGTGGGACGGTTTGCAATTCACGTTATTAATCTTGTACTGATATAATCGTAATAATTGGTCATGAAGTTTGTCGCTGCACTTGATGATGATTTGCACGTGGGTACAATATTATACTCTGCTGCTAAGTTATTTTACTCTGCTGTCGGTGGTAATTTTACTCTGCTGCTTGTTATATAACTCTGCTGCTTGTTATATGACTCTGCTGCTCGATGTGAATTTACTCTGCTGCTACGCATATTGATTCTGCTGCTGGACTTACTCTCTGCTGCTATGTTATTGTTTCTACACGATTGATACTTGCATGATTTACGAGCAGTGAGGGGAAGTAAGTATGGTTATTGGTTTACACACACACAGGGGAAGTTCACACATACAAAGGAGTTTGGTTTTTATGTTCGTTAATGTTTTAAAAGGCTCGCTTTAATTTTCTTATTGGAGAAGAAGAGTTTTTGTTGCTTCTTTGATGATGCAGTGGAATTTTTCAAGGTTGTGTCTTAGCATACCTTTTGAGAGGAGGTAACCTGTTTGTTCGTTCAAGTGACTAAGAATTAACAAAACACTTGAAGGAGTTACGTTATTGTGCTCAGTGATTATTGTCAAGAGATTGCGGTCTCCCTATACGTTAAGTATACGTTCGAAGTCGTATTTAGTACAAGGCATAGGACACAAGGTTGGTTTTTTCTACTTCAGCATCAAATTCGTGATGATTATTTTTCTTCTACAATATATCAAGCCTACAGATTTGAAGAATCATTTGATGTTCATGCACCACTCGAGGGGAAGTGTTTGATTTTTACTATTGTTGATCATTATTACTACTGCTAGTTGGAGTTTCTATTGTTTTGGATTCATTATTCGTATTTGAGCTTCATGGAGGGAAATTTGAACATTGGACGACTTGGATTGGAAGTTTGTGATATTGGTTAGTGGTGGTCAAGATCATGTTTTCATATGTTCCCTATTTGTTGATAACAAAAAGGGGAAGGGATGTGGTGGTGGCATGGCATGGTTTAAGGGGAAGACAGTTTGTTTCATTCAGGGAGATGATTACATCTCAACTTCTGCTACTTCGTCTAGGGAAGTTCGTACACGACTTTGTTTGTTTTGTCATCATCAAATAGGGGAAGATTGTTGGGATTCTAGATTTGATGTGACAAAAGAAATAAAAGAATGAAACAAGAAGGACTAAAGATGACAAAGAGAGAAAGCTACAATAATTAAAGATACAGGAAATAACTTATTATGTAGAAACGATTTTATATTATTTAGTCTTATCTCTTTGTAAACCCTAGCACTCTCTATTATATAAAGAGAGGCAGGGTACGTAGTTTACATCAGGTCTTCCAATGTAGACGTCTAGCTAAAGGTGTGTGTGTGTTTAGGCGTGATCTTATAAACGTCTAAACAAGTTTGTTCGTAGCCTCAAGGATCTCTTGATCCCTGTTACTGTTGAGTAACCGTGTTATATTGAGGCTGATTGTGATAATGAAGAAAAACTTTGTGTCAATAACAATTGTTTTGTTTTATTCCGCTGCATATTTATTCATTGTTATTGTTGAACCCTAAGGCTCAAAACGATCCAAGAACTTAATTGATGATGGCGTGCATAAGTTCTAACATATTATTTTTATCGAAATGTCGTATTATATCTTTAATATTTGTAGTATCGTACTTTTTAATTCGTATTCGTATTTGTAATTCATATCATATTTTTAATATATCATATTTGAATTTTAGTTTAAAATGTGTTTGTATAAAATAAAATGAAAAAGAAAAATGTGTTTGCACCAATAAGTGTTATTGTTTTTCCTTAGGGAAGGTGTTTTAGGTATTAGTGTGTTATTGGGATGTCATGAGGTGACGCTGAAGTGACACACCAATAAGTGTTATTTGTTGGGAATTAAATTTGAGTTGATAATGGACAAAACATGAAAGATGAAGGAGACTTATGAAGACAAAGATCGATGAAGGACTTAATATGCATTATGTTAAATGTCTTTGTAACCCTAATCTCTATTATATAAAGAGATGGGGCGTATAGTTTTAGACAGGTGTTAGAGATGTAACACCATGTTGTAGTCGATAATCACTCTTTATCACACAATATTTGCACGTTAAAGCAAGAGATGAGATGGGACAATGGATGTGTTGGATCGTATGATATAAGATAGATATGGATGTTAAAAACTTTTCTATTAAACACATACAACACTCACAGTGAACCACTTCCTCAAATGAGGAAATTGATGAAGCGAAAAGTGTACCGCTTTTAGGGGGTCATTTAAGCCCTAAATCGTATTTATTTGATCAAATATTGCCCTAAATCGTTCATTTTGTCATTTTAGGTACTTTGGAGAAGAAATCTGGAAAAGGAAGCATTTTGGACGTTTTTGGAGCATAAAAGTGAAGAAAACGACAAAGTCTCTAAATCTGCTGGAATAGTACCTGTGACGGCGTCAAGCCCCAGTGTGACGCCGTCAACCCTTGACGCGCCAGAGAGGATTTTGGAGGATTAAAAGGGGACGGCGTCAAGAAGGCCATCAAGAAACCCTAACCGCGGCGAGGTGACGGCGTCAGCTCTATAACGTGACGCCGTCAGATTTGTTTTCCTATATATATTTTCATAATTTTTAGTCATTAGTGTGAAACTTTGTGAGGAGAAACCCTAAGACGATTTTTCTGCCATTTTTAAGGGTTTTATACCCTTGGATCTCCCATGTTCAATTGAAGATAAGTAATCAATTAATCATTCAATATGTCTATGTGTTGTTTGATTATATCTTGTTCTTGTCTTTTATTTAACATGCTAGGCTAGATTTATCTTGTGTTTGCTTAGATCTAATGAAACCTAACTATTGATTATTGGTTGTTGGTGTGTTATTAATTTTATTGGATGATTGTTTATCGATGTTAGGCTTAAGAAAACTGGCTAACCTCCTATACGGTAACTTGCTTGAACGTCTTAAGAAACATGAACCAATGCGTACTAAGGTTATTATGGTTGTATTTAATGCATGAGCGAATTCTAGTGATCCCATGTTAGGAGCTTCTTAGCCGGCTCGACATAGGAGTGAAGTAGGAGCTTATAGAGTTGGGGAAGTACGTACGCCACCCCACGATTGGTATTAAGGAATACACCCGTCATCCACGCAATTAATACACACTAATCAACCGGTAAAAGATATTTAGGGAGTAAGGAAATCTAAGTAAACACATTTCTCTCCATATAAGTTCCACAACCTTTTTATTTTCAGTTATTTTATTTTATTTGCAATTGTAGTTATTTGGGTTAGTTGACTAGCAACTAATTCCGCCCACTCCTTCAAACCTGAGATTTTACTTGCTTTTATAAAAAAATATAAAAATACAAAAAGAATCTTCCCTCACCCTTAGACCTATTAGAGTAGTTTTTCAATCCTAACGACAATATTCCCCTAGAGAACGATCAATCCCTCGGTACTTGCCACTACACTATACTACATCGGTCAGGTACACTGCCTGGTGGGGATTGCAAGCCTCTTGAGATCCCTCGAGAGGTAAAACCTGTTGTAAGGTCGCAAAACCACCATCAAGTTTTTGGCGCCGCTGCCGGGGAGTAGTTATTGTTTAGGTTGAATTTTTATTTTATTAGGTCTACTCACTAGATTCCTTTCTAGTGAGATTTTTATTTTATTTTTCTAGGTTTTCTTTAGTCTATCTTTTTTCTTCGTTTCTTTGTTCGTAACCATTACCATCCGACATCATGGAAGGTGGTAATATCCTCGATCCCAACAACCCATCACCACAACAACACCCACCTCCTAGAGCCCGTACCTTAGGAGGCTACTCTCGTCCTAGCGACCATGGCTATCGAAACACCATTGAGCTCACTCAAGGAGCCAATGTCACTCCCTTGCGATCCGACACCATCCGGTTGGTGCAAAGCGGATGCGCATTCCATGGACTTCGTTCCGAAGATCCTAATCAACATCTCAAGGACTTTCTCAAAATCGTTGATTCCATAGACCTTGATGTTGCCACTCGAGAGACGACCCGACTACGTCTCTTTCAATTCTCTCTGCGGGACCAAGCTAGTCAATGGCTAGAGCGCCTACCCGCAGGATCCATCACCTCTTGGGATGATCTAACCACTCGTTTCCTTGCTCAGTTTTTCCCACCAGGAAGAACTACCAAGCTAAGGAATGATATCTTGATGTTCCAACAACGTCAAGGCGAAACCCTCTACGAGGCATGGACTCGATTCAAGGACTTACTCCAAAAAGTCCCTCACCGTGGCATAGAACTTTGGCTCCAAGTCCAAATCTTCTATGACCACATCAATCTCTCCAGGAGGCAAACCATTGACTAATCGGCCGGTGGTAAGCTACGTGATCTAAGTGCGGAACAATCATGGGCTCTCCTGGAAGATCTTGCTCTTTATGACAACGAAAGTTGGAATGATCCCCGTGATTTGAATAAAACGGTCATGGCAATATCTTTGCCTTCGAACAATTCAAGCACTTCCGACCGTAGGATCATAGAACTTGAAGACCAAGTCAAGTTTCTTATGAAATCCTACGAGGCTCCTAAACCTTCAAGCCAAGTGAACAAAATCACTTCTTCGTGTAAATTATGTAGTGGTCCCCACGACACTCGTGATTGCATGGAACTCCCCAAACAGGCTTTCAAAGAATTCGCATCCTCGCGAATCGATAAGGCGGGAGATAAGTGGCTCACCACTAATTATGGACCCAAGAATTCCGAAGATAGGTATGAGGCGTGGAAGAGTAAGCCAAATTTTAGTTGGAACCAAACGCGAAGCGTATCATTCAATGACTCTCCCCCACTGTTAGACTCGCTTTTTTATAAAGATGTCGTCACTCACGTGAATTGGACTAGGTTTGTATTAAGTAGCTCACACAGGGACTACTTATGTGTAATAGGCAAACTAGTGATGTAAAAGGGCCTATAAGTACCCACATGACTCTCCATGTGGGTGTGTGGGAGTATTGTTTCATTTCATTTGTTTCTTTTAATAAAGCAAACATTTGACCAGGATTCTCTCCACCCTCTCACTACTCTCTCTCTAGAAAGATGAACATCTTCATCTTTCACCAAATCCGGCCACCTGAACCACGAAACATATGAAACAAGGTCTCTACAATTGGTATCAGCAGCAAACCTGGGAGATTCTTGGTGAGTTTACTGATTTTTGTGGTTCGATTCAAAGTTTTAGGCTGTTTTTATCTTCATTTTAGTCATCGGAAAATTCGTTTTTCCGGTCATCGGAATTTATTTCCGTTTCATATGATAAAAACGGGCTTATTACTGGTCTTATGTATCCTTGATGGTCAAAAACATCTCAAATCCATGGTCATACGAGGTTAGATCACGTAACAGTTCTAGCTTTAAGGTTTGATTGAGCTCGTTTTCGTCCTCTAAATCCGTGATATGTGATAGATCTGATGGATATACGGTTGAGTTTTATGCTCAAAATGGGTTTTATGGTCAGATCTGGACAGAAAAAGATGGTCGGAAAATGGTCGGAAAATGAACAGTGGACCTCAATTATTGGACTCAATTATTGCTGCAAATTCGATAAAGGAGTTGACTTTTATCGCATTTGCCATTTTATCGCATTTGAATTTTATCGCGATTGGATGTTATCTCGATTGGGAATTATCGCAGTTGGGATTTATCGCAATTGAGGTTTATCGCACTTGAGATTATCGCACTTGAGCTTTATCGCATTTGGGCTGTTATCGCACTTGAGATTTATCGCGAATGGGATTTATCGCAGTTGGGGTTATCGCAGTTGGGGTTATCGCAGTTGGGGTTATCGCATTTGGGATGTTATCTCGTTTGGGATGTTATCGCGATTCAGTTCTTTTGAAATTGAGAAACATGTCCGATTATAACCTTTCCATTTTCATACCCTTCATCTAAGTATCCCTTCCAAAAAAAAAAAAAAAAAAAAGAATTTTTTGGCGGGAAAACGCGAGTAAAATTTAATTTTTTCAGGTGATTAAACGTTCGATTTTTACGCGAGATTCAAATTTTGGTATAATAGTGAAAATTTTGGCCCAAAATTCAAATTTTTTGGTCAAAATTCGAATTTTTTAGGTGAAAATTGACGTCAAAATCTGTTATACTCAAATTTTTCTAGCCTTCTTGTAACGGCATTTCCTAGTGTATTTCAAATTATGTCAAAAAAAAAAAAAAAAAAGAAAAAAAGGAGGAGGGATATAGGGTTACCATTGCAACAATCACGGCTAATATGGTTAAGAAGAATGATTACGGGAGAAGAATGGTATTATTGATTTGATTTTGAAGTGACACTTTTCGTGCATGTGAACTTATTTATCTCAAAGTCTAGAGGTTGGTTGGATGCATGACTTTTCGAGATACTTGTTTGGGCACTCATGGGTGTAGTGATTAAGTCTTGGATTATCTAGTTTTCATAGGTCAAGGGGTGGATGGACGAAGACCTAGTTAACTATCAAAACTGAGATGGAGTACTCAGTGACACACAAAGATGTGGATAGTTCAAGAGATGTTCATATACTATTAAGGAAGGATGGATGGGTATATGAAACGACCTATGCTTTAAGGAGTTACGTTGTAGTGCTCAGTATAGGTTCTTAGTCACATTATCGTACAAGATTAAGTCACATTTGAGGGGAGGTGTTTACTTCTTGTTCAAGTTGGTCATATCGGGTTATCTCTACATGTGGTCATTTATTAGAAGCCGGTGAATTTTACGGTTGGTTTGAGAGACGTATTGAGAGTATTTTTTAACATATTCTCACAATAATTAAGCCTCGACGGGTTGTCGACGTGCTATCATGGATTTAGTATTGCTTCAAGATCAAGGTACTCCAAGCCATGTACATTATTATATGATGATTACGATGACTCGCAATCATCAGGAGGGAGAAGTACGCCCTTAGGAGGGAAAAGGAAATGGAGAGAGAAGTACGGCTTATTACCTACTTTGATGCATTTACTTTGTGAGATATGTTAATGCTCCCGAACGACAACCATTGTGCTTACAGTCTCCGCTGCGTGGTTAAAAGGCTAAAGAGTGTTGTCGATTCAGGAGGGAGCAGAAAAGAATAAAGGGCTCACTAGTTAGGAGGGAGTAATAACCTAGCTAGTACATTACAGTTGAAGTTCAGAGCTACAAGGATGTGTGCCGTCAGCACCAAAGATCGAAGCTGCGATCTTTCGGATTAGAGAACTTCAAGTCTGCCAAAGGATCTAGACTACAGAGACTCTGCACTTCAGCAAAAGTTTATTATTGTAATTTACTTTGTATTGTTTATAGGTCTCATTGTAACCATTCACTTGTGACGACATCTTGGAGGGAGATTGTTAGACTCGCTTTTTTATAAAGATGTCGTCACTCACGTGAATTGGACTAGGTTTGTATTAAGTAGCTCACACAGGGACTACTTATGTGTAATAGGCAAACTAGTGATGTAAAAGGGCCTATAAGTACCCACATGACTCTCCATGTGGGTGTGTGGGAGTATTGTTTCATTTCATTTGTTTCTTTTAATAAAGCAAACATTTGACCAGGATTCTCTCCACCCTCTCACTACTCTCTCTCTAGAAAGATGAACATCTTCATCTTTCACCAAATCCGGCCACCTGAACCACGAAACATATGAAACAAGGTCTCTACACCCACTCACCTGGTCTGAACATTATCCTCATCAGCATACGCATAAACGACAAAATCGCTAGGAATCACTGCAAAAATTCATTCTCTCTCAAGAAACACAACTCTCTAAACTTGAGAATCAATTCAGACAACAACAAGTTGATATGAACAACAAGGTTGATAACCTGTTAAGGGTTATCAATGATCACATTGCTGGCAGGTCAACTTGTGAGTTGGCACGAGTCAATGAGATCAAATCTGTCACGGTGACTGATGAAGCGAAAAGTGTACCGCTTTTAAGGGGTCATTTAAGCCCTAAATCGTATTTATTTGATCAAATATTGCCCTAAATCGTTCCTTTTGTCATTTTAGGTACTTTGGAGAAGAAATCTGGAAAAGGAGGCATTTTGGACGTTTTTGGAGCATAAAAGTGAAGAAAACGGCAAAGTCTCAAAATCTTGCTGAAAGTTACCTTTGACGGCGTCAGGATTATCTCCAGACGGCGTCATGGCTTGGCAAAAGTGGTGGATATGAAAATTACTCATGATAAGCCAGAGAAATTTGCATGGGAATTCTGACGGCGTCACCCTTTGGAGTGAACAAGGTCGTCACGGCTTAATTTAAAGAGGGACGGCGTCACGCCTAATTCTGACGGCGTCAAGCCTTGATAAGCCAGAACGGATTTTGGAAAGCTAAAGAGGGACGGCGTCAAGAAGGCCATCCGGGAACCCTAAAAGCGGCGAGGTGACGGCGTCACACTCCATAACGTGACGCCGTCAGATCTGAAAGTCTATATATAGTTTTGCAATTTTTTGTTATTAGTGTGGAACTTATTGTGGAACTTTGTGTGTAAGAACCCTAAGACGATTTTAGCAGCTTTTTCAAGGCTTTTTGCCTTGAGATCTTCCATGTTACATTGAAGATAAGTTATCAATTAATCATTCAATATGTCTATGTGTTGTTTGATTCTATCTTGTTCTTGTCTTTTGTTTAACATGCTAGGCTAGGTTTTCTTTGTGTTTGCTTAGATCTAATGAAACCTAGCTATTGATTATTGGTTATTAGTGTGTTATTAGTTGTATTGGATGATTGTTCATCTATGTTAGGCTTAAGAAAACTGGCTAACTTCCTATTCGGTAACTTGCTTGAACGTCTTAAGAAGCATGAACCAATGCGTACTAAGGTTTTTATGGTTGTATTTAATGCACAAGCGAATTCTAGTGATCCCATGATAGGAGCTTCCTAGCCGGCTCGACATAGGAGTGAAGTAGGAGCTTGTAGAGTTGGGGAAGTACGTACGCCACCCCACGATTGGTATTAAGGAATACACCCGTCATCCACGCAATTAATACACACTAATCAACCGGTAAAAGATAGTTAGGGAGTAAGGAAATCTAAGTAAACACATTTCTCTCCACATAAGTTTTACCACCTTTTCATTTTCGTTATTTTATTTTATTTGCATTTGTAGTTATTTGGGTTTGTTGACTAGCAACTAATTCCGCCCACTCTTTCAAACCCGAGATTTTACTTGCTTTCATAAAATTATAAAAACATAAAAAGAATCTTCTCTCACCCTTAGACCTATTAGAGTAGTTTTTCATACCTAACGAACACTATTCCCTGTGGAGAACGATCAATCCCCCGTACTTACCACTACACTATACTACATCGGTCAGGTACACTGCCTGGTGGGGTTGTAAGCCTCTTGAGATCCCTCGAGAGGTAAAACCTGTTGTAAGGTTGCAAAACCACGCATCATGTTTTTGGCGCCGCTGCCGGGGAATAGTTATTGTTTAGGTTGAATTTTTATTTTATAGGTCTACTCACTAGATTCCTTTCTTGTGAGATTTTTATTTTATTTTTCTAGGCCTTCTTTAGTCTATCTTTTTTTCTTCGTTTCTTTGTTCGTAACCATTACCATCCGACATCATGGAAGGTGGTAATATCCTCGATCCCAACAACCCACCACAACAACCACCACAACCTCCTAGAGCCCGTACTTTAGGAGAGTATTCCCGTCCTAGCCACCATGGCTATCGAAACACCATTGAGCTCACTCAAGGAGCCAATGTCACTCCCTTGCGATCCGACACCATCCGGTTGGTGCAAAGCGGATGCGCATTCCATGGACTTCGTTCTGAAGATCCTAATCAACATCTCAAGGACTTTCTCAAAATTGTTGATTCTATAGACCTTGATGTTGCCACTCGAGAGACGACCCGACTACGTCTCTTTCAATTCTCTCTGCGGGACCAAGCTAGTCAATGGCTAGAGCGCCTACCCGCAGGATCCATCACCTCTTGGGATGATCTAACCACTCGTTTCCTTGCTCAGTTTTTCCCACCAGGAAGAACTACCAAGCTAAGGAATGATATCTTGATGTTCCAACAACGTCAAGGCGAAACCCTCTACGAGGCATGGACTCGATTCAAGGACTTACTCCAAAAAGTCCCTCACCATGGCATAGAACTTTGGCTCCAAGTCCAAATCTTCTATGACCACATCAATCTCTCCAGGAGGCAAACCATTGACTAATCGGCCGGTGGTAAGCTACGTGATCTAAGTGCGGAACAATCATGGGCTCTCCTGGAAGATCTTGCTCTTTATGACAACGAAAGTTGGAATGATCCCCGTGATTTGAATAAAACGGTCATGGCAATATCTTTGCCTTCGAACAATTCAAGCACTTCCGACCGTAGGATCATAGAACTTGAAGACCAAGTCAAGTTTCTTATGAAATCCTACGAGGCTCCTAAACCTTCAAGCCAAGTGAACAAAATCACTTCTTCATGTGAATTATGTAGTGGTCCCCACGACACTCGTGATTGCATGGAACTCCCCGAACAAGCTTTTGCGGACTACGCATCCTCGCGTACCGACAGAGCGGGAGACAAGTGGTACACTTTCAAACCCGAGCCAAACCCCTACGGTGATGCATACAACTCCTCATGGAAAAATCACCCAAACCTTAGGTGGAAGCAAAACCAAAACGCACAACAAACCAATTCTTCCAACCCACCTAATCGTTTCCAATCAAGCGGTTCCAACTCGAACCGTACTTTCAACAACAATCCTTCCAGCAATGGTAGTACCAATAACTTTGAAGGATTGATGTCTCAATTTATGGCATCTCAAGAAGCTCGGATAGCTAGATTCGAATCCGAATTCAATCAACAACAAACGGAGATGACCAATAAAATTGACAACTTGTTGAAAGCCCTCAATAACCAAGTGCTATCACCTCCACATAAGGACACTAGGAACACAAATAGCGGACCCCAAGTAAAAAACCCATCTTCATCCAAACACGTCCACTTCGTCAACATTGTCACTATCAAACCAATTGATAGGAATGAGGATAATAGTGAACCTGAGGATGAGGTTAAGAAAGTCAAGGTTGATAAAGAAGTTAGGAAAAGTGAGATTGAAGAAGTAGATGATGATGAGGACCACTTCAATAGGCTACCCACTAAGGAAGAGCACGCATATCATACAGACTTATTCGATGACCCCGAGACACCATACTTCCTAGGTAGACCAATTATAAAAATAGGCGACCCTTCTAATCTCAACATACCATGCAACATCGGACATTTACATGTGTGGAAAGCCTACATCGACCTTAGATCACCCATAAACATCATGACTAGAGCCCACTACAACTTGATAATGAAAAATCAACTTGGGTATAGGATGTTCCCTGACAAGGGTTGGATGAGTAACTTCACGGGAAGAGTTAAGGAATTACCGGTTTATGTAGGAAACTTCACCTATGTCACCGACTTTGTAATTGTAGAAGATATCCGCCCAATAGTCGATGCATCCTTAACTCAAGTGGTTTTTGGAAAACCATTTGTTGAGGTCTCTAGAATGACTTATGAACCTTCCTTAGGGATAGTTAGATTTAAGGATGAGACCGATGAGGTAAACTACCAAATGCCATTTAAGATAGAGCAATTCCAACACTTGTCAAATGTTGAGAAGGAGCTTAAGCAAGCGGTCTACTATAGGAATGATGAGGATAGAATTAAAGGAGTAGACTATGTTATGGAAAGGATATCCGGTTTCTACAAGGATTGTTTGAAATTAGGACCGGAATATAAAACCGGAAATGAGAATGGCCTAGGAACCGTGACCAATGATGGAGTCACGTAATGTACGTGACTTTGAGTCTAGCTACAAGACTCGTTAATAAAGAAAAGCGCTTCTTGGGAGGCAACCCAAGTTTTATTTGCTTTGTGTGTTTATTTATTTGTTTGTTTGATTTTATTTGTTTCCGTATGTATGTTTAAATTTTATTATTATTGATTCATGTTCAAAAACTAATTTGTGAAAATGCTTTATTTTGTTTTTAACTTCGTCTTAACTACATATAAAGGTATTTTGCAAAAGTTAAGTGTAAGGAAAATCCAAATCGGTTTATTAGAACAAATGAACATGAATCATAACAATAATAAATTAACATACATATTAGTATTTGTTTGAGTCAAATGCTTGTATCGAGTCATAATGATATTTTGCAGGAATTCCAGGAAGTAAGGTATAGCTTTTTCCAGAAATTTTCCGGAAACTTAACATGAGAATTCTGTCAGATCATTTCTGACGGCGTCAGGATTTACAACCTGACGGCGTCAAGTTTAATTTTCTGAAAATTTTTGAAAGTTTTGTTTTCATAAAAAGTTTTTATTAAATCTATAACTTATAATCTCCAGGAATCTGCAAAATTATCATTCCACAAGCATTATATCCTTATATATAGAGTTTATCCCGCCGATGTTATGCAGGTTTTCGTGTTTGTTTTCTCAGGTTTAACAGATTATTTTGGACAAGGAAATGTTTGTTGAATCAAGCTTTTGGCGATGCATTAGTCATGGAGCTTTTACATTCTCTTGGAAGAAGATTTAACCATGTTACCACATTATCCACCGAGCGAATCAGGGGAGTATTTGATTTCATTCTTTTACTTTATGCTTTTACATCTTGTTATTTGAACATTGGGGACAATGTTCATCTTAAGTGTAAGGGGGGGGGGGGGTAAAAGTACGATTAGAGAATGCTATTATGCTTGATTTTTGTTTGTTTAATAGTAGATGTGTAATAAAACTGAGATAAATACCTGTTAGGGTAATTTTAGTGTCAAAATTAAAATTTTTTACAACATTTAGGAGTGAAACTTTGATCTTAATGAGCGTCTCACGGATAGGAGTTATATGACTAGCATAAAAACCGTACCACTAAAAAATTTTCCACCCCCAAATATGTGAGGTTCGCCCCTAGAATTGGTAGGAAAAGCATTTATGCTATGATGTGTGTACCGGTAGCACTGAGATTCTAGAACTTGCGTTAGGACCATTCCGAGGACACAAGTGAGACTACATTCGTGTAGTTAGATTTACTACATGATAAGAGGCATTAGGATTAACCCATTGTTTTACACCTGTGTTTTTGTTATAATTACGTTGGCTACATTGGTCAAGTAATTCTCCTACACCCTTTGCGTTGTACTCATTTTTAGTACACGATACCCCTAGTACACCCCTCAGAGCCTATCTTTTCGTTTCGACCTTTAAGCATTTTCCTTAAAGGAAGAATTTGTTACACCCCACTAAAATGTACACCCAAATCGCCTTAGCCTACCTTGTATGCACTCATTTTTAGTGCATTATTGTGACAACATTTGTTTAAACCCCAAGTTAATTATCTAGTTGATTACATGGTTGCTAAGTCGAGTCATATCCTTGTACATATTGTTTTGGGACGATTGGGACTCATGGGTAAAGTACTAGTGTAATGGAATAATGGGGAAGAACATCATTTATTACCCCCATATGTGCTAAATATTTTAAAAAGTACTCCAAGTGGTTTCAATTATCTTAATTCGAGTCATTAGAATAGTTATTTGTAAAGTTATGTAAAAGTTCAAGTGTAAGGGGGATGCAATGCCCCTATGATGTATTATTTTGGATGGTAGGGCAAAAGTGTATGAAAAAAAAAAAAAAATCAAAAAATCAAGAAAAATACAAAAAAATGAGAAAAAGAAAAGTAGAAAAAAAACATACGGACTACCATCCCGTTTTGTTTTATGTTTATTTTATGTTTTTGTTATTTTGTTTTTAGCTTAAGATTGAGTCGAGTCTTGGTTTAGCAACATTGTATAGTACATGTAATTGATCAAGATCTTTAACTCGCCACCAGTAAAATATCCCTTATCCAACAAAACCGTGTTTATCATATCCCTACACCTAACGTTATAACCCGTTTAAAAGCCTTCTTTGATAGTTTATCTTAGGTGCTTACGCCTAGTGGAGGAGGTTTTCGATCCTTTCCCAAGCCTATGGTAATCTATTTGCTATGACAGGTAGTGAGAGATATTATCCGTTTTCATTTATGAGATTTATTTTGATGACACTTGAGAGATGTGAGTATCTAAACACTACTTGTTAGGTGCTAGTCTATAATCTCCGTGCTTATTATGATTAAAGTGGAACGACTATTTGTTGTAATTACTTTTATATTAGTGTTAAATGACCCCTAACTTGTATTTTGATTAGAATAAAAGCGCATTTGCTTGAGGACAAGCAAATCTCAAGTGTAAGGGTATTTGATGAAGCGAAAAGTGTACCGCTTTTAGGGGGTCATTTAAGCCCTAAATCGTATTTATTTGATCAGATATTGCCCTAAATCGTTCCTTTTGTCATTTTAGGTACTTTGGAGAAGAAATCTGGAAAAGGAAGCATTTTGGACGTTTTTGGAGCATAAAAGTGAAGAAAACGGCAAAGTCTCAAAATTATGCTGGAAAGTACCTTTGACGGCGTCAGGATTTGTTCTGGACGGCGTCATGGCTTGGCAAAAGTGGTGGATATGAAAATTACTCATGATAAGCCAGAGAAATTTGCATGGGAATTCTGACGGCGTCACCCTTTGGAGTGAACAAGGTCGTCACGGCTTAATTTAAAGAGGGACGGCGTCACGCCTAATTCTGACGGCGTCAAGCCTTGATAAGCCAGAACGGATTTTGGAGAACTAAAGAGGGACGGCGTCAAGAAGGCCATCCGGGAACCCTAAAAGCGGCGAGGTGACGGCGTCACACTCCATAACGTGACGCCGTCAGATCTGAAAGTCTATATATAGTTTTGCAATTTTTTGTTATTAGTGTGGAACTTATTGTGGAACTTTGTGTGTAAGAACCCTAAGACGATTTTAGCAGCTTTTTCAAGGCTTTTTGCCTTGAGATCTTCCATGTTACATTGAAGATAAGTTATCAATTAATCATTCAATATGTCTATGTGTTGTTTGATTCTATCTTGTTCTTGTCTTTTGTTTAACATGCTAGGCTAGGTTTTCTTTGTGTTTGCTTAGATCTAATGAAACCTAGCTATTGATTATTGGTTATTAGTGTGTTATTAGTTGTATTGGATGATTGTTCATCTATGTTAGGCTTAAGAAAACTGGCTAACTTCCTATTCGGTAACTTGCTTGAACGTCTTAAGAAGCATGAACCAATGCGTACTAAGGTTTTTATGGTTGTATTTAATGCACAAGCGAATTCTAGTGATCCCATGTTAGGAGCTTCCTAGCCGGCTCGACATAGGAGTGAAGTAGGAGCTTGTAGAGTTGGGGAAGTACGTACGCCACCCCACGATTGGTATTAAGGAATACACCCGTCATCCACGCAATTAATACACACTAATCAACCGGTAAAAGATAGTTAGGGAGTAAGGAAATCTAAGTAAACACATTTCCTTCCACATAAGTTTTACCAACTTTTCATTTTTGTTATTTTATTTTATTTGAATTCGTAGTAATTTGGGTTAGTTGACTAGCAACTAATTCCGCCCACTCTTTCAAACCCGAGATTTTACGTGCTTTCATAAAAATATAAAAACATAAAAAGAATCTTCTCTCACCCTTAGACCTATTAGAGTAATTTTTCATACCTAACGAACACTATTCCCTGTGGAGAACGATCAATCCCCCGTACTTACCACTACACTATACTACATCGGTCAGGTACACTGCCTGGTGGGGTTGTAAGCCTCTTGAGATCCCTCGAGAGGTAAAACCTGTTGTAAGGTTGCAAAACCACGCATCAGTGACTCACCAAACACCCCCTCCTGTAAAAATCAAGCACCCTAGTAAACTCTTCAAACACATATCACAAAACGGAAAAGAAACTAGAGATACTCATACCCCTTCAAAACCACTCCACTTCGTGAACACCATTACAACAATACCTATTCCTAAACCCAACCTGGACCAACAATCAACCGAGAATGTGGACAATGAAATGGAGGGTGAAGTTCCCAAAAAGAACCCCGAGGCGCCCGGCGACTATCTAGACTCACCAAAGAACTCTAGTACAAGAGAGGTGAGTGATGAGGAGGGCTCGGAAGAGAAATCTGAAATGCCTCATGGGCTCCCAGGACTGCTAGACCGCCCCCTGGTGGAGGAACTTGAGAGGGGCACAGCAAAGCTGCCTATGAGATTTGGAGAGAGAATAGAGGATGGCGCTCCCAGGGTCTTTAAGATATCTTGCACCACTAGGAAAAAGTTTATAAAAGATGCCTACATAAACCCCAACTCTTCGATGAATGCAATATCCCTTTCTCTATATAACGAAGCCTTCACCAAACAGGTCAAATATGAAGGGTTTAATATCATCGGGGTAATAGGAAGGGTACCAATTGCGATAGAAAAGTTCCTCTTTCATATCGAGCTAACTGTATTTAATAACATGAACTCGATCATCCGCCCATCCTTAACTAGCCTTGTTCTAGGCAAACCATTCATAAAAGCAACGGGAGTGATACTCGATGAGGATGATAGTAGTGCATTATTTACCGATGGTGTCAGGAAAGTGATTTTTCGGGATGGCAGTAAAGAAGTGTATGAGTATCAACCCTCAGCAATTTGCAACACATGGGGGCTACACGGTAGAAGGCCTGGCCGAATTAAGCGACGTGATCCGAATAATCTCAAAATACCTTGCATGATTGGTCACAAGCATTTTTATAATGTTTACATTGACACATGTTTACCCAAAAATGTGATGTCCTTGTTTCATTATAACAACATTTGTAGATGGGGGATGATTCATAAAGGGAAGGATGACATCGGCATAGATGATGATGTACAGGTGTTTGTAGGAAATATGACATTCACTATGAGCTTCGTAATCGTCGATAATATCGAAAAGTACATTGATCCCAGGTTATCACAAGTTGTTTTTGGGGCACCTTTTTGCAAGGCCACAAGCTTGGTTGTGGACGAGCTCAATGGGATCATGACTTTCACCGATGGGATTAGGGAAATCTCATACCAAACGCCTTACAAGATGAGAGAATTCAAGGAGATTGATTATGGAGGGCTCGATGGGTTAAGTTCCCAACTCGTGTTATGTGATGATGATGTGAGAAGAGGATGTAAGGACACTTTTGACCTGTCGAGTGGATTCTTTAAGCATGTTAAGGAGCTTAGTTCTAAATACCAAAATAATCCTTTTGATCTCGAGGACCCGAAATACCTTTACTATGAAAGTGATTCTGATAGAGAATCAAAGGGGAACCTAGAAACCGTGACCAATGATGGAGTCACGTAATGTACGGTGACTTTGTGTCTAGCTACAAGACTCGTTAATAAAGAAAAGCTCTTCTTGGGAGGCAACCCAAGCTTTATTTGCTTTGTGTGTTTATTTATTTGTTTGTTTGATTTTATTTGCTTCCGTATGTATGTTTAATTTTTATTATTATTGATTCGTGTTCGAAACAAAATTGTGAAAATGCTTTATCTTGTTTTTAACTTCGTCTTAACTACATATAAAGGTATTTTGCAAAAGTTAAGTGTAAGGGAAATCCAAATCGGTTTATTAGAACAAATGAACATGAATCGTAACAATAATAAATTAACATACATATTAGTATTTGTTTGAGTCAAATGCTTGTATCGAGTCATAATGATATTTTGCAGGAATTCCAGGAAGTAAGGTATAGCTTTTTCCAGAAATTTTCCGGAAACTTAACATGAGAATTCTGTCAGATCATTTTTGACGGCGTCAGGTTTTAATTTTCTGAAATTTTTGAAAGTTTTGTTTTTCTTCCGGAATCATAAAATGCTTTATTAAATCTCTAACTTATAAACTCCAGGAATCTGCAAAATAATCATTCCACAAGCATTATATCCTTATACAGATTTATCCCGCCGATGTTATGCAGGTTTTCGTGTTTGTTTTCTCAGGATTAACAGGTTATTTTGGACAAGGAGATGTATGTGGAATCTAGCTTTTGGCGATGCTTTAGTCTTGAAGCTTCAACATTACCTTGGAAGAAGATCTAACCATGTTACCCCTTTATCCACCGAGCGAATCAGGGGAGTATTTGATTTCATTCTTTTACCTTATTTACTTTTACATCTTGTTATTTGAACATTGGGGACAATCTTCATCTTAAGTGTAAGGGGGGGGGGGGTAAAGTACGATACCTTAGAGAATGCTATTACGCTTGATTTTTTCGTTTGTTTAATGGTAGATGTGTAATAAAACTGAGAAAAATACCTGTTAAGGCAATTTTAGTGCCAAATTTAAAATTTTTTACAACATATAGGAGTGAAACTTTGGTCTTAATGAGCGTCTCACGGATAGGAGTTATATGACTAGCACAAAACCGTACCACTAAAAAATTTTCCACCCCCAAATATGTGAGGTTCGCCCCTAGAATTGGTAGGAAAAGCATTTATGCTATGATGTGTGTACCGGTAGCACTTAGATTCTAGAACTTGCGTTAGGACCATTCCTAGGCCACAAGTGAGACTACATTCGTGTAGTTAGATTTACTACATGATAAGAGGCATTAGGATTAACCCATTGTTTTACACCTGTGTTTTTGTTATAATTACATTGGCTACATTGGTCAAGTAATTCTCCCACACACTTTGCGTTGTACTCATTTTTAGTACACGATACCCCTAGTATACCCCTCAGAGCCTATCTTTTCGTTTCTAACTTTAAGCATTTTACTTAAAGTAAGAATTTGTTTACACCCCACTTAAATGTACACCCAAATCGCCTTAGCCTACCTTGTATGCACTCATTTTTAGTGCATTATTGTGACAACATTTGTTTAAACCCCAAGTTAATTATCTAATTGATTACATGGTTGCTAAGTCGAGTCATATCCTTGTACATATTGTTTTGGGACGATTGGGACTCATGGGTAAAGTACTAGTGTAATGGAGTAATGGGGAAGAACAACATTATTACCCCCATATGTGCTAAATATTTTAAAAGTACTCCAAGTGTTTCGATTATCTTAATTCGAGTCATTAGAATAGTTAATTGTAAAGTTATGTAAAAGTTCAAGTGTAAGGGGGATACAACCCCCCTGCAATGTATTATTTTGGATGGTAGGGCAAGAGTGTATGCAAAAAACCAAAAAAAAAAAAAAAAAAAAAAAAAAAATCGAAAAATCAAGAAAAATACAAAAAAATGAGAAAAAGAAAAGTAGAAAAAAACATACGGACTACCATCCCGTTTCATTTTATGTTTATTTTATCTTTTTGTTATTTTCATTAGCTTAAGTCGAGTCTAGTCTTGGCTTAGCAACGCCATATTGTACATGTAATTAATCAAGATCTTTAACTCGCCACCAGTAAAATATCCTTTATCCAACAAAACCGTGTTTATCATATCCCTACACCTAACGTTATAACCCGTTTAAAAGCTCTCTTTGATAGTTTATCTTAGGTGCTTACGCCTAGTGGAGGAGGTTTTTGATCCTTTCCCAAGCCTATGGTAATCTATTTGCTATGACAGGTAGTGAGAGATATTATTCATTTTCATTTATGAGATATACTTTTATGACACCTGAGAGATGTGAGTATCTAAACACTACTTGTGAGGTGCTAGTTTGTAATCTCCGTGCTTGTTATGATTAAAGTGGAACGACTATTTGTTGTAATTACTTTTATATTAGCGTTAAATGACCCCTAACTTGTATTTTGATTAGAATAAAAGCGCATTTGCTTGAGGACAAGCAAATCTCAAGTGTAAGGGTATTTGATGAAGTGAAAAGTGTACCGCTTTTAGGGGGTCATTTAATCCCTAAATCGTATTTATTTGATCAAATATTGCCCTAAATCGTTCCTTTTGTCATTTTAGGTACTTTGGAGAAGAAATCTGGAAAAGGAAGTATTTTGGACGTTTTTGGAGCATAAAAGTGAAGAAAACGACAAAGTCTCTAAATCTGCTGGAATAGTACCTGTGACGGCGTCAAGCCCCAGTGTGACGTCGTCAACCCTTGACGCGCCAGAGAGGATTTTGGAGGATTAAAAGGGGACAGCGTCAAGAAGGCCATCAAGAAACCCTAACCGCGGCGAGGTGACGGCGTCAGCTCTATAACGTGACGCCGTCAGATCTGTTTTCCTATATATATCTTCATAATTTTTAGTCCTTAGTGTGAAACTTTGTGAGGAGAAACCCTAAGACGATTTTTCTGCCATTTTTAAGGGTTTTACACCCTTGGATCTCCCATGTTCAATTGAAGATAAGTAATCAATTAATCATTCAATATGTCTATGTGTTGTTTGATTATATCTTGTTCTTGTCTTTTATTTAACATGCTAGGCTAGATTTATCTTGTGTTTGCTTAGATCTAATGAAACCTAACTATTGATTATTGGTTGTTGGTGTGTTATTAATTGTATTGGATGATTGTTTATCGATGTTATGCTTAAGAAAACTGGCTAACCTCCTATACGGTAACTTGCTTGAACGTCTTAAGAAACATGAACCAATGCGTACTAAGGTTATTATGGTTGTATTTAATGCATGAGCGAATTCTAGTGATCCCATGTTAGGAGCTTCTTAGCCGGCTCGACATAGGAGTGAAGTAGGAGCTTATAGAGTTGGGGAAGTACGTACGCCACCCCACGATTAGTATTAAGGAATACAACCGTCATCCACGCAATTAATACACACTAATCAACCGGTAAAAGATAGTTAGGGAGTAAGGAAATCTAAGTAAACACATTTCCCTCCATATAAGTTCCACAACCTTTTTATTTTCAGTTATTTTATTTTATTTACAATTGTAGTTATTTGGGTTAGTTGACTAGCAACTAATTCCGCCCACTCCTTCAAACCCGAGATTTTACTTGCTTTTATAAAAAAATATAAAAATACAAAAAGAATCTTCCCTCACCCTTAGACCTATTAGAGTAGTTTTTCAATCCTAACGACACTATTCCCCTAGAGAACGATCAATCCCTCGGTACTTGCCACTACACTATACTACATCGGTCAGGTACACTGCCTGGTGGGGATTGCAAGCCTCTTGAGATCCCTCGAGAGGTAAAACCTGTTGTAAGGTTGCAAAACCATGCATCAGAAATTGTGCTTTAAATAGCACACCCTATTTGCGCTAAAAGGCTTTGAGATGGGCTTGATGGGCTTTACCACTTGGGTTGGGCTTTTACATAGCATTCTAACTCAAACACAAGCCCATAATACACAAGGTTCTAATATGTTGAATGACCATCACTTTATTCACTAAAATTAAAGCTAACAATCTCCCCCTAAGGGATGGTCATTCAAACTATGCACTACGTGCTTAGATCTTTAGACTTCAGGGTCTTGAACTTTTTTATTCTTTGTTCCTTCATGCATTGTGATCTTCATCGTATTGTCTTTTGATTGTTCTTTGCCTTGATCAACATCTTCATGTATTTACAACGTCTTTTCTTCCATTGTAGATGTTGAGACATACGATGATGGATGGACTTTCTTCAGTACCTGCATAAAACAGTTAGCAATAAATTGTCCAGCTCTTTCTAGGTTCAGATCTCATTATGACACAACTTATGTTCTTTTTGGTGAACACAAGTGTATTTTATTGGAAGTGTTTCTAAGAGATCTTTGATGAATCTCATGGCTCTAGACTCAATTATGTGCGTTTTGGTTTTAGACGTCGGAGGCGTGCAGCAGAGTGCCACCTTTTCAATATCAACACATCTCGGAGTGAGAGGTCGATAGATTATGCATTGATCTCCGTGAGAAATGAAACAAATATCTTTTAAGAGATATCTGAGTGGCAAGGAGGGGTTTGTGCACCGCGTCACTGGGTCCATGACGTCTTATCTTCAATATCAGTATCACCTTAGTGAGTACCGATAGCATATGTATTGACCCGGTTTCTTTCATAAGTTTTCATGGAGGGCTATTTCTTTTCACCCTTACAAAAACTTTTCTTTTTCATTCTTCAACCCCTTCATTCTCCTTTCTCATTATGCCCTTTTTTTCAATCTTACCTAAGGACTTCTAATTATAGACTATTGGAATTGTCATTGGGTAGATCCCTCCGGTTCTGGCGGATCATTAGACATTACCTAACCATAATCACCTTATTACTCCATGATTATCCTATATTTTTTGATCGCATGCCATAAAACCATTTGTGAAAATCTCTCAAAGTGTTTATGAGAAAACACATTTAGATCACTTTGAGAGTTTAGCATTTTCTGAAATACTCCCCCTTCACATGTGCTCATGCATTTTTGAAATAAATTGAACATGTTGGGTAGAGTTCGCACATTTGAAATGATCAATTTTCGATGAACATGACCTTCGCGAGACACGCTTACATCACTAGTTAGACTAGCTTGAAATTATTACCCATCCCGGTCATATCAATGATCATCTCTCGAATTGGTACATTCTACTTAGACAAGTCCTTTGCGAGACACGTTTACATCAATGGGTAACCATCTTGAAATTATTACCCGTCCTGGACTAGTCTTTTCGATAATGGACAGTTGGTTTCGTCAATTCGAGGGTTAAAACTGAGTCTGTCTTTGAGATTCGAACCTTGATCATATTTTAATCCCATTTCTCCCCCTCAAAAATAGCATTTCGATAGTATTTTTGATACCGTTTGATTAAAATCATTGTTTTGGAAAGCTAATAGGGAGAAACGATGTTGCATGAACTTTTTGGAACAAATTTCTTTTTGGAATACTCCCCCTCAAAACTTGCATTGGTTTTGACCTTTTTGAAAACTTTGGAGCAAGTGGGGAGTAATGATTTGAAAATCTTAAGCAAAATATTTGAAAAGTTTTGAAAAACCTTTTGAGAAATTTTGAGTAAAATTTTGCTTAAGATTAAGAAGTTTGAATTGATAAACTTTGCATGAAAACTTCTTTTCTTTTAGGATTGTTGCATTAAAGTGTATAACAGGGTCCTTTCTTTGAAAAACGGGTTATACACTGTTATGTGTGCATAAGCCACAACGTTGAAACTCGGGTTGTAAGCTGAAATACTTACAAGCCATTGATTTTTAGGAAAAGCGCTCGAAATTTTTTTGATGAAGCACTTTCCATTCTTTGAAGATCGGGTCCTGAACTGATGAGTTCAGAAGCTATTAAATTAAGCGCGGGTTTTGAACTGAATTGAACAAAAGCCATTATGACCAGATTAGACAACAACTTTTGGAACCCATTTGAGCACTGCACCAACGGGTTTAGCATGTTTTGCAATCCATTTTTAAGTTGTGTCAATCTGGTTCAAAGAAGTTGAATTCCAACGAGGACTGAAAACTGTTTTTTCATCTGGAAATAACACTCGCGGAATCAACAGAGATTTAAAAATCTTTTTCAAAGCAGAGTCATTCTTGTTTTGCAGCGGAAGTTTTTCAGAGTTTGAAGGACTTTGCTTTGGTCTCCACACTTGCCTTACCCATGTAAAGCGAGATTGTGGAGTTTGAAATCTCGAAGTCTCTTCATGAGACATGTTTGACCTTGAAAGCTTTGGAGGAGTAGGTGTTTCAGAAAATCGTGGTTTCTTTGAAAACTTCCTTCCTTTTTGCAAAGAATAGGTTGTAAACTGGGAAACCTTTTTCGAAAATGGTTTTGAAGATTTACCCGTGTAAGTCTTCTTCGAAACACTACCCTCTTGGGGAAACATGTTTGAAACAGTAGATTTTCCTTTTGAACGGTTAAGATCATCAAACTTTGTTTTTAAGGCATTGTATGATGATCGCAAATCACTGTATTCTTTTTGAAGAAGATCTTGAGATGCCAATTTAGATTCCAAAGAAGCAATTTGTTTCAAAAAATGATCTTTTTCAGCTTTTGAATCATCTATTTTACGAGCCAATTTTCGTTCGAAAACAATATTTTCTTTTTCAAGTATTTCAAAATATGTTTCGAATTTGTTTGTTTTGTTGAAAAGATCAGTTTTGGCATCCTCAAGATCGTTTGTACGTTGAGCTAAAAGCGTTTCAAGCTCAAGTACTTTAGTTTGAAGCACATGATTTGCGTTTTCCATTTCAGAATCTGAAGAATTAGAATCAAACAGAGGATTTGGATAGGAAACTTTTTGTAACTTGAGGTTTCAATACTTCAGACTCCTTTTGTTTCGTGTTTGATTTTTGATTCAGAACACGTGAACGTTTGATTGAATTAAGCAGGTTTTTGTAAGTCTGTTTCAAATGCTCATTTTCCTTTTGTAATGATGCCACAGCATGTTCCAATTCAATATTTTTTGTATCAAGTTCATCCAAATCAATCTTGATATTGGCATCATCACGATTTTCTTCAAAAATATTTTCCTTTTCTGAAGAAGCAGTTCTTTTTGACAATTCTTCTTTGACTTTAGCTACTTCTTTTGAAAGTTCGGTGATTTTCCTTTTGAAACAAAGATTTTCAGATTTCAAGAAGTATGTATGTTCAGAATCCACATTCTCATGCTCAAGGCTGACAGACACCGATTTGAATGACTCAATTTGATTTGGGAAAAATTCTTTTTGAATATCAAGATTTAAGCATTTTGCATCAAATTCATCTTCAAGAGAATGGATGTACTTTAAATCTTCTCTCATTTCAGTGACAAGAAATTTTTAAAAGTGTTCAAAACTGAAATTGATATTTGTAATGACCAAGAAACACGTTAGGGAGGTGGAGGAAACATCATAAACACGAACTAAAGATTAAACTTTGAATTTTTGGTTTATTGAATGCCGAGGTGTGTATGTTTTCTAGAGAGAGAAGCTAGAGAAAACACACACACCTCTTTGTTACAAATGAATCCTCAAACCCTCCTACACAACTAGGAGGGTATTTATACAAAGATATCTATGCCTTATTGGCAAGACTAGTCCTCGTATTTACAAACTATGCAATTCCGACATATGACAAAACTTTAAAGCTAACAATCTCTCCCCAAAGTGATGTCATACGGGAATTGCTTACAATGTTCCCTACAAGTAAAATTCAATACAAAAACATGAGAAAGATCTTCAAACTTCATTACTTCGTTCAGCTTGCATAATCTTCTCAGCCGCCATTTCTTTACTTGCAGACGAACTAAGTGAGCAAATCTAATTAGGGTTTAATTCAGAGTACCCTGAGTGTTTTGTGTCAAATGTTTATTAGCTTTTGTGAAAAGAAATAAACAAAGACAAAGAGAAACTATTGCACACACACACACTCTTTTCTTATCTTAAAATGAGGCACACCTTCTGTGAAGAGATGTGTGTGTGTTTATACGCATGCCATCAAACATACATTTGTTTGATGGGCTTTTTGTTGGACTATCTATTGGACTATACTTGTATTACACATATACAAGTTATAACTAACAAAGCTAATACATATAGCCCACTAATCTAAACTAAATATTATACTTGACACATTAAATTGTTAGCAAATGACCATCACTTTATATTGACATAAAATGATTGCTAACAATCTCCCCCTAAGGGATGGTCATTTCAATGATGCTCCCGTGATTGGTCTTTTGTATTTGATGTCTTAAACTTCGCGTGTCAATGTATAATATTCTTCGTTCAGTGTTCCTTCATGCGCTGCGATCTTCAAGGAATCGTCTTTTGGTCTGACTTGCCTTGATCTGCTTCTTCTGTCCAGATGCGTCGTCATAGCAGATGATGATGGTTGATAGACTTTCGTCGGTACCTGCATAAAACAGTTAGCAATAATTCGTCCTTCGGCCATCATGTCGTGAGGCAAGATCCTTGGATCTCATTAAGACTCATACAGCTTGTATCCTTTTGAGTGAACACAAGTGTATTGGATAGGAAGTGTTCCTTAGAGATCTTTTGATGAATCTCATGGCTCTAAACTCAATTATGTGCGTTTTGATTTTAGTCGTTGGAGGCATGGAGCAGAGTGCCACCTTTTCAATATCAACACATCTCGGAGTGAGAGGCCGATAGATTATGTAGTGTTCTCCGTGAGAAATGAAACAAATATCTTTTAAGAGATATCTGAGTGGCAAGGAGGGGTGGTGCAAATGCGTCACTGGGTCCATGACGTCTTATCTTCAATACCAGTATCACCTTAGTGAGTACCGATAGCAGATGTATTGACCCAGTTTCTGTCCTAAGTTTTCATGGAGGGCTATTTCTTTTCACCCTTACAAAAACTTTTCTTTTTCATTCTTCAACCCCTTCTTTCTCCTTTCTCATTATACTCCTTTTTGTCAATCTTTACTAAGGACTTCTAATGCTAAGCTATTGGAATTGTCCTTGGGTAGATCCCTCCGGTTCTGGCGGATCATTGGACATAACCTAACCATAATCACCTTATTACTCCATGATTATCCAAGATTATTTGTCACATGCCATTAAACCTTGTGAAAATCTCTCAACGTGTTTATGAGAAAACACATTTTGTTAACACATCAAGAGTTTTACATTTTTAAACACTCCCCCTTCACATGTGCTCATGCATTTTTGAAATAAACTGCACATGTTGGATAGAGTTCGCACATTTGAAATGATTGAATTTCAATGAACATGACCTTCGCGAGACACGCTTACATCACTAGTTAGACTAGCTTGAAATTATTACCCGTCGCGGTCATATTCAAAGATCATCTCTCGAATTGGTAGATTCTACTCAGACAAGTACTTTGCGAGACACGCTTGCATCATTGGTAAACCAGCTTGAAATTATTACCCGTCCAGGACATGTCTTTTCGAGAATGGACATTTAGTTTCGTCAATTCGAGGGTTGTTCTGAGTCTTTTTGAAGAACTCGTTTTGAGATTCAAACGACAAAACTTCTTTTAGATCACATTTTAATCACGTCCTCTCCCCCATATTTATAATAAACACCTAATCTCCCACTCAAAAATAGCATGAAGTGGTATTTTTGAAAACAGTTGATTAAAATGAAACTTTTTGTGGAGAGACGGACTGATTTTAGCATGAAAAATGGAACATTTTTCTTTTTCTACTCCCCCTTAATTATAGCAAATGGTTAAACTTTAGAGTTTAAAAAGCATTTAGGGGTCTTAGAGGGAGTTGTTGTGAGCACAAAATTTATAAAAAGACTTTGAAAAATCTTTTGAAACAATTTTGATTAAGTGCTCACGGGTTTTAGCTTTTCGCCATTAACATTGCGAGTTCTGATCGGAAATAATCAGAAGTCATTCAATGTAGCGTTTATTTGAAACCTTTTCCGGCATACCCGAGCTACATTTAAAAGATTTCACGTTTAAGAACGGGTTCCGTACTGAAATGCACGAAAGCCATAATGAAGAAAAATTTGAGAAACGACATGTTTTAGAAAAACATAAAAAATAACTCTCGCTCAAGCATCTGTAAATACCCGTATCATTGTTAAATGACATTTCTAAGTACGTACAGAATATTGATTAGACGAGAGACATGTCGTGAGAAGAATATTTTTGGTTTTTGATGTTTTATATTTTTTATGGCTTTTTGAAATTTTCTGTATTTACCGTATAGATTATTAACAAGTATATATTTACAAAAATATTTACATGCGAAGCTTTTTGATATAAATCAAGAAGATTCGAGAAGACGTTCTAACTCTTCGGGAGTTAGGCTTCGCATTCCAATTCGACGAACTAAGTTTTCAAACCGCTCTTTTGGGAGGGCCTTAGTAAATAGATCGGCGAGTTGATAATCAGTCTTAACAAAAAATAATTCAACAGTACCCTCTTCAACGTGCTCTTTTATGAAGTGGTAGCGGACTCTAATATGCTTGGTCTTCGAGTGTTGCACTGGGTTGCACGAGATGGCTATGGCACTTTTTGAATCGCAATACAAAGGTATGCGGTTGAAAGAGAAACCATAATCCGTGAGTTGTGTTCTCATCCAAAGGACTTGAGCACAACACACAGATAGAGACACATACTCGGCCTCTGCTGTTGATAAAGCAGTGCAATCTTGTTTTCTTGATGACCAGCCTACTAGCTTTTCTCCCAGAAATTGTGCTCCGCCTGATGTACTTTTCGCTGTAACTTGGCATCCAGCATGATCGGCATCTGAAAAGGCAATTAGTGTAAACTCCGAATCCTTCGGATACCAAAGTCCCATGTTAATGGTTCTTCGAAGGTATCGAAAGATCCGTTTAACCTCTTGGAGGTGAAGTTCGGTAGGCCTTGCCTGAAACCGTGCAAGTAAGCAAACAGCAAAATGAATATCTGGTCGGCTTGCAGTTAGGTACATGAGAGAACCAATCATGCTCCGATATTTCTTCGGATCCATGGGTTTCCCATATAGGTCAGTGCCAATTTTTGGTGAAGTGACCATAGGAGTACCAACAGAGTCACAATTGTCCATTCCATGTTTTTTCAAAATCTCAATTGTGTATTTAGCCTGATTAAGAAAAATACCACGCGGGGATTGATGAATTTGTAAGCCTAAAAAGAATTTTAATTCACCCATCATGGACATTTCGAATTTGCTTTTCATGAGATTTGCAAAATGTTTTGAATGTTTCGAATTAGTGGACCCAAATATTATGTCGTCCACGTAAATCTGAACAATAAAAATATCATTTTTGTATTTTCTTGTAAACAAGGTCGGATCAATTGTTCCTTTGGTGAAATTATTTGACAACAAGAAAGATGATAACTCGTCATACCACGCCCGTGGGGCTTGTTTCAAACCATAGATTGCCTTCTTTAGCCTGTAGACGTATTCCGGATGATCTTTGTCAACGAAACCGTCTGGTTGACTCACATACACTTCTTCTTTCAGAGTTCCATTCAAGAAAGCGGTCTTGATGTCCATCTAATAAACTGTGATGTTCTTGTGAGCGGCATAAGCTAAGAAAATCCTGACGGCTTCAAGCCTTGCAACCGGTGCGAATGACTCTTCAAAATCTATCCCTTCTTCTTGTCTGAATCCCTTTGCCACCAGACGAGCTTTGTTGCGAATTACAGTCATTTCTTCATCCTTTTTGTTTTTCCATAACCATTTAAGATCAATGACTAGTTTGTCAATTGGTCTTGGAACTAAATCCCAGGTGTCATGGATTTGAAATTGAAGAAGTTCTTCCTGCATCGCTTCAATCCAGGCATTATCAGCCATTGTTTCCCGAATGTTCTTAGGTTCTATGAGACTGACTGAGCAGACATAGATGCGCATGTCGCAAACGGTATGAAGTTGTTTTCTTGTCTGAATTGGTCTTGAGGGTTCACCAATAACCTGTTCAATCGGATGGTCTTTTGTCCACTGTAATGTTGAAGGATACCTTGGACTGAATAACTGCGTGTTAGTCGGTTCATGTAATCTGGAAGATGATTCACCAGATTCCGTTCCAAACGGGTTTTCAAAGACTTCTTCGTCTAACACAGCATTATTTTGTTCTTGCTCATCAATTCTTGGTAGAACAATTTCAATGAATGGAGTTGCAGGAGTAGATGTAGATGATGTTGATGGTGAGGGAGGTGGTGCGCCAGCTTCGAATGTTGTAGATGCATCTGGATGTGGTGGAGGTGGTGGTGGTTGTTGAGTGGGTGCAGCGGAATGTTGGTTAGATGCATTTTTCGAAGCGCCACCATAGTATTCATCGTACATGAACTCGAAGAAATTATCCAGTTCTTGAGTTGTGGGTTGTTCGTCATGAATTGATTGAGCTCCTTGAGGTGCGAGTCCCGAACTGATATGTCCGGAAGTCATCGGGTTAAGCGCGGGTTCTAGAGCGAGTCTCTCTAGAAAACATACACACCTCGGCATTCAATAAACCGAAAATTCAAAGTTTAATCTTTAGTTCCTGTTTATGATGTTTCCTCCACCTCCCTAACGTGTTTCTTGGTCATTACAATTGGTATCAAGAGCTAACCGGGTGGCTGCTCGTGGTGTTTTTAAGGTGATAAAGGTGATTTTTGTTGTGTCTTATCTCGGTTTTTCTTCATTTTCTCCAACAGCCGAGTTTAGTGTTATATTTATGTTCGATTTGTGATTAAAAGAACCCAACTGCTACGTTTTTATCATAAAAAACGTGAGCCTTTGTGGTCTTTCTGGATTCATACGCATGAACAAAGGCAGAAAGTTGTGTTTTCTAAGCTTCTTTGATCGAAAATCACATTATCTTAGTATAAGATTTGTGTTTTGGAATATATTGAATATCTTATTCATTGGTTTATGAATTATTGGTCAAAGTTGGTGGAATTGGTGAAAGACAGTCTGGCAAAGCATGGGGAAGAGAAAAAGTAGCTAAAAGTCAAGAGTTGGTAAGCTGAAAAGTTTCGAAATTGCCAAAAGTTTCGGAATTGATCAGATCTTTTGGAATTGCTCAGATCTCTCGCAATTGCAATCTTCTCTCGCAATTGTACTGCTCTCGCAATTCAGCTTCTGGTCTCGCAATTGCCACTTCTTCGCAATTGCAAACTGTATCGCAATTGCTGCTTTCTCTCGCAATTGTATCTTCCTTCGAAATTGTCCAAGTTCTCGCAATTGCACTCCTTCTCGCAATTGGCATGACTTTCGCAATTGCACTCCCTTCTCGCAATTGCAACAGACTTTCGAAATTGATACTGTCTTTCGCAATTCAACAATCTCTCGCAATCGAACAACATATCGCAATTGGCATGAGTTTTTTGGCGGGAAAAGTTGAGTAAAATTTATTTTTCACAGGAGACTTTACGGTCCATTTTTACGCGAGATTCAAATTCTGGTACAAAAGTGAAAATTTTGGCCCAAAATTCAAATTTTTTGGCCAAAATTCGAATTTTTCGGGGAATTTTCGGCGTAAAAATTTCTTAAACTCAAAATTTTCCGGCATCATTAGAATTGCATTTTATGGCATTTTTCACAACAACATCACAAATGATATTATCGGACTGCACCTTCAACATCACCACGTATAGCCGAAAAGATCCTGATCAAGATTCACAATCAAATGAAAATGGTCAAATTATCAGCTGTGACTACAAGGATGATGATTCGTTGTTACTTATTTGAAGATGAAGTGGAATATCACGAGTGCGTGTACTTAGTATCTTGAAGATTTCGCAAATCTGACCCTTTCGCATTTGGTTGAACTCTTTTGCAATTGGTTGAACTTTTTCGCAATTGGTCCCTTTTCGCAGTTGGTTGGTTGCATGATTCTTCAAGATCCTTGCTCGATCTTAAACGGTTCTCAGAGCATTCGATGATTAAGTCTTGATTTATCTAGTTTTCATAGGTCAAGGGGTGGACGGATGAAGACCTAGTTAACTATCACTCAAAGGAGATACGTTGTAGTACTCAGTGTCACACAAAGATGTGGATAATTCAAGAGATGTTCATATACTATTAAGGAAGGATGGATGGGTATATGAAACGACCTATGCTTTAAGGAGTTACGTTGTAGTGCTCAGTATAGGTTCTTAGTCACACTATCGTGCAAGTTTAAGTCACAAGTTTGGGTTATTCTACTTCAGTCTCAAGTTCGTAATAGTGGGTTTTCTCCATCAGTAGTCACTACATAAAGCCGTTGTTTTTGATACAGGAGGTTAGATTGGGTATATCGACATCTTCTCACGGGCTGATATGATTCCTGATAAAGGGCTTCCAGTTTGTATTTCACGTATACATCAGTATGCTAATTCCGATAAATCGCAACCAGCAGGGGAGAGAAATGTACGGGCTGATCTCTCATGGGAAAAATAACTGGGATGCATTTGGTGAGATAAAGATGTTGATACCATATTCCCCCGAACTGCAGGGCACTCAGGGCATTCAAAATATGAGGTTGTCAGTTTGAGGGAGAGCGCTAATTAGGGGAGAGCACTCAGGGCACTCTGAATTAAACCCTAATTAGATTTTCTCACTTAGTTCGTCTGCAAGTAAAGAAATGGCGGCTGAGAAGATTATGCAAGCTGAACGAAGTAATGAAGTTTGAAGATCTTTCTCATGTTTTTGTATTGAATTTTACTTGTAGGGAACATTGTAAGCAATTCCCGTATGACATCACTTTGGGGAGAGATTGTTAGCTTTAAAGTTTTGTCATATGTCGGAATTGCATAGTTTGTAAATACGAGGACTAGTCTTGCCAATAAGGCATAGATATCTTTGTATAAATACCCTCCTAGTTGTGTAGGAGGGTTTGAGGATTCATTTGTAACAAAGAGGTGTGTGTGTTTTCTCTAGCTTCTCTCTCTAGAAAACATACACACCTCGGCATTCAATAAACCAAAAATTCAAAGTTTAATCTTTAGTTCGTATTTATGATGTTTCCTCCACCTCCCTAACGTGTTTCTTGGTCATTACAATATTTTTCACAAGAGGTTCAATCTCATCTTTTAGTAACTTACAGACTTCACTTTTTAGCCAAGAGTCTGATAACATGAGACGACGGTAGTCACTCTCGGTGTATTTTTGTTTTGACCAAATGACCTTTAACGTGTGGTCAATGTGATATTTAAGATTACAAAACTGTTTCCTTGCTTTATTTTGCCATAAATTAGCATCATAAGTAGCAAGTTGAACTTCTTTGAAAAATCTTTTCACATTTGTTTCTTTTCTTTTTAAAGGTGGTTTTGGTATTTCTGACAATTGTATACAACCATACACAAAGCCTTGGTACGAGAGAGGGCTTTTTGTTTTTTTTGACTTTTAAGCGTTTTTCCTCTGCCAATTTTTCATCTTTTTCTGATATGAACAGAGCATCAGTCGGCAAAAATTTATGTTCCACCTGATCTGTATTTTCAAAACCAATTCCTGATTTTCCCTTATGGACTTTCTCAGCTTTAGGGATCATCATTTGAAGAGTTTGAGCACTTTGGTCTGTTTTTCGAAGTTTTTCTTCAAGATTGTTTGCACGTTTTAAAACCTCTTGATTTTCATTTTCAAGTTTTGTATTAACAATCTTAAAATTTGAAGTGGTTTCCTGAAGCATTGAGTATCTCATTTTTAATTCAACGTTCTCTTTTAAAAGAGCTTCGATCTTTCTGTTGGCGGGGCCCATATTTGCATTCAGATTTTTAATGGAAAGTTTTTTCACGTGAAAGGGCCGCGCGACACTCAACTTCAAGTTCTTTATTTCGTTTGAGAACATCTTCATTTAATTTCTGAGCTTGAGATTTAAGTTCTGAGATTTGAACGTCTTTGTAATGTGTTATTTTCTCAAAATATTTTTTCATTCCTTTAAATCCCTCAAGCTCTTTGGATAATGAGGCATTCGATTGCTTAGCTTTACGATTGTCCTCTTTGCATTTTTCAAGTTCACGTTTGAAATTATCGATTAAAGAAGCAAATATGGCATGATCTTGATCATGAGACGATCCATCCTGGGCAGGCTCACCTCCATTAGGATCCATATCTGGGGTTGTGGGAGTGATATTACTATCAAACCTTTGCTCCACATATGTGTCACTGATGGACTCAGGATGCGCAGGATGTGTCTTGTCATGAACAAACATATTCTCGAACAAATCAACATTATCATGATCGTTTGAATGTTGTACCGTAGCCACTATTGCAATGTCGGATGAAAGTCTGATGTGGTCAACTTCAGTATCCCAAACAGCTTCATTCCTGTGCGAACCCTCAGCATCCGAATCGTATCTTGGAGTGCTGCATTCAACATGCTGTTCTGAAGATGTGTCTGTTTCCGTGAAGGCCAAGCTAGCATCAGATGTTGTACCCTCATCGACCTTTTCTTCTTTGTTTGCCTCTTTCTCATTCACCTCTGTTTCCTTTAATAGCACTTCTTTTTCAATCTGCTCTCTTTCCTGCTTCAGCTTCTCCATTTCAATTCTTTCCCGTTCTTTCACTTTCATTTCTTCCCGCATCTCTATTAGATGAAGTGATCTTTGATTAAGCTGCGATTCCAACAAGTCTATTCTCCAACGCAACTCATTTCTAAACGTTTCAGCTTTCAGGTCACTTGTGACGCATCCACTCCATGTTTGGATATTGGAATCATAACCAGGATGTCTTTCGACTACTCTGAAATCTAAGTCGAAAAACCATTTAAAATGCGTCTTGAGTGCTTGGTATGCTTCATTGCACTCATATCCTCGTTCTATTTGGTTCTCTATACGAAATATGTTATGCAATAGTTCCTCTTTGAATGTGCGATAATCCATTTTAGGTTCGAAGAATCTAGCAAACATTCGATCAAAAGGATATGTGTCCACTATAGATATTTTTGCCTCTGTGAGTCTTGCACATAGATTCTTGATTGCTTTAAAGTGTATGAGACATCGTTCCTTTGAGTGAATAACGTTTAGCATAACTGTAGACATTTGTCCCTCTTGAGAACTCGATTCCATTTTCTTGAGATGTGTGACAAAGTTGATTCAGGATCGTTGCAACGAAATAGGAGTTGAGGTTGTTGACGGTTAAGCTTGGTTGTTGATGTTTTGGTTTGTTGGTGATGATCGTTGAAGTTGTAACAAATTAAATAACGTTACGAAACTTGATTCAAGTATAATTAAGACAAAGTCAAAAGTTTACAATCTCGACAAGAGATATGTAAATTACAATTGGACCAAAATTTATACAAATTATGGATAAATATCAATTTAGATAGAAATATATCTAATTTATATAAATCGGTAACTTATATAAAATCTAACACTCTTATACAAGAGGGTAGATAACCATTTTTCGAAGTATTTTACACTCTTATACAAGAGTAAAAATACCGAGTTCACTTTCGAGTTGACGAAATTACGTTCGAGTCAAATCCTTAAAAGTTATCTAACTTTGAAGTCTTTTAATCACAATTGCGAGGGCCAAAAGTGTCAAATTCGAAAGATCTCTTAAGGCAGCTGAAGGTACAAGGACTGAAGTTGCCAACTCTCAAAATTGCATCAATTGCGAGACTATAGTTGAATTGCGAGACCAATTTCGATAGAACACCACCAATTGCGAGACTGCACTTGAATTGCGAAACAGCCCCCAATTGCGAGACAGCCCCCAATTGCGATAAAGGTTTGAATTGCGAGACAGCCCAATTGCGATAAAGGTTTGAATTGCGAGACAGTCCATTTGCGATAAAGCAGCAGCAATTGCGAGAGAGTGAAGCAATTGCGATAGATCTGAGCAATTCCGAAACTTTTAAGCTTTTTCCCACTTTTTGACTTTTGAGTACTTGTGCCCACGTGATACCTTACACCTTTTCACCACCTCCTGACACTTTTCAACAACTTGACCAATAATATCAAGATATTCCAATTAAAATATTCAATAAACACAACAACTAAATCTTTCTTGAAAATGCTCGATCTGTGCACCAAGAACAAACACAAAAATCTTCCAAACCAAGTCTTTAGAACATAAAATAACCACAAACTTAGCACTTGATTTTTGTATGGATCGAAAAGAAAGTAAAACACAAATTGTCACTTTTCTATAAAAAAGAAAGAATGACAATGGATGTTTTATTTTCTAAGATGAAACAAAAATACTCCTTTATGTTCTTGTGACTTTCCTACAGTAGCCAAAAGAACACAATAGGCCACGTTTTTAAGAGATAAAAAACGCAACACAAGTGTATTTTTCAACAAGATTCGAACTCAAAGAACTTCCTACCTCGTTGACCAGCTGTTGATACCACTTGTTGTAGTCGATAATCACTCTTTATCACACAATATTTGCACGTTAAAGCAAGAGATGAGATGGGACAATGGATGTGTTGGATCGTATGATATAAGATAGATATGGATGTTAAAGACTTTTCTATTAAACACATACAACACTCACAGTGAACCACTTCCTCAAATGAGGAAATTGTGCTTTAAATAGCACACCCTATTTGCCCTAAAAGGCTTTGAGATGGGCTTGATGGGCTTTACCACTTGGGTTGGGCTTTTACATAGCATTCTAACTCAAACACAAGCCCATAATACACAAGGTTCTAATATGTTGAATGACCATCACTTTAATCACTAAAAGTAAAGCTAACACACCAAGTAAAGGTGTGTGTGTGTGTGTGTGTCTAGGCGTGTTTCTACACCATGTAGACGCCTAGGGTTAGAGTTTTGGTTAAGCCTCAAGGATCTTTGATCCCTGTTAAAGTAGGTAACCGTGCTACACTTGATCACGCAACATTGGGGCTGTTTGTGTTCGTAATTTGTTGTTAGAGATGATGACGAAGAAACCTTGTATCAATAATAATGATGTTTTGTTTATTTCGCTGCATACCATGTTCATTCATTATTATTGTAATCCCTAGAAGCTTAAAACGATCTAGGAAGTTGTTAATTATAACTTCAAAATTGGTATCAGAGCCAAGGTGCTCGTGATCGTGGGATTATACAAGGTTTTGTCGAAGAAAAGAATAAAAATTCGTAACACGTTTCTATTTTCGCAACTCACTGCAGGGCTGTTTTCAAAGGACGATAACTCCTTCGTTAACCGTTGGATCGGGTTGAAATTTTTACTGGGTATTTGTCATATATCAAGGTACGATTTCACCGGAGGGATCTTTAATTTGAGGTATAGATCGTCAGGTATAAATTTTTGAAAACTGCTGCAGAGGCGTTTTGTGATTTTTGAATTTTTAGGGTTTCTTGATTCAACTTCCTGAATTTGGTTCTATTCGTGTTAATTCATCATGGAAGTTGGTTATTTGTTGTTTGGTGTTGATTATACTCGTAATAAAGCAACTTTAGATTGGATATACTCGCTTTGTGCATAGGGTTTCACTGGTTCTCTTATACGATTGAAGAAAACCCTACTTTGTGTGGATGCTGCTGTGTCACGCTTATAAATTTGCATTTGTTCTATGCATACTTTGATTCTTACGTGATGCTACTGGAACGTATGGTCTTTAGGGTTGTTCAAAACCCTAATCTGGTAACTATTCATAACCACCCAGGTTCTGGTATCACAAGTTGTTACGAGAATATGATCACCAAGGTACTGCTGTTCAAAGTGCAAAAGAGGGTTTGTTTGTACTGCTATTGAACCTCGGTTTTGTACTGCTCGATATACAATATTTAGTACTATTTATGGTTCGAGGTTTGTATTGCTCATCTATCTTCTACTTTGTACTGCTATCCGTTTTCAGTTCATACTGCCAATGATTGATTAGTACTGCTAAAGTTCACTTAGTACTACCCGTGTTCACTTGGTACTGCTCGAGAAAAGAAGTTAGTACTTCTTTCGTTAATTGGTTAGTATTGCTGCCATGGTTTGTACTATTCGCAAGGTTAAGTTATGGCAGTTTCATGGCTCGACACACACGGGGAAAACACACACAAAAGAAGATGTTTGGTTTTGGATTTTGGTTTTGGTTCTAAAAGGTTTTATGGCTCGAATTTATTTGTTCTAATTGATTCGAAGAGGATTACTTATTACTTATTTGATGATGAAGTGGAATTTTTCAAGTGGTGACTACGAATTGACAAACACATTAAGGAGTTAGTGCTCAGTGTCTCATTGAAGATGAGTTTTATTGTCAAGAGATTGTGGTCTCCCTATACATCGGTTTGGGTATACGTTCGAAGTCCAATATTTGGTACAAGATATAAGACACAAGTTTAGGTTATTCTACTTCAGTTTCAAATTGGTAATGGTTAGTTTTTTTCATCATTACATAAAGCTTACAAAATTGAAGATTCAACAAATGGTTAACATATGGGTTTCAGGGGAAGCTTAATGTTCAAATGATTAACCATTTATAAGCTACATCAAGGTGAAGGTTTTTATAACTGCTAGTTGGTTGTAACACCCCCAAATTTAATAATCGCGAAAGCATTCGGGTCATGGGGTGCTACTAAAATTGGAAATCACAACGCAAGGTAATAAAGAACGGAATACATACTCCGTTTAAATTACATTCATTCAAGATTAATAGAGTTTACAATAGAATTTCATGTTCAGAAAATTTAGGCCCATTAGTTTGGTTGTCCCATACAAAACAAGTCATAGTTATGTGTGCAAACACTTGTGGAAATAGGCTATGACCCTTTCCTTGCCAATACCTTGCACAAATCAGACATATCAAGCACATGAGAAAAACATGCTAAAAGTCAACAAAAAGCTGGTGAGTTCATAGGTTTAAATTAAAGTAGTAAACAATAAGTTTGGACCAATAGTTTTGTGTACGAACATTACAACGCATATAATGCCATACAAAATAGTCTATCGCGCTAGCACTAAGTTCATGCAACCGAGGCTCGACAGTTCAGTTCACTACTTTATAGCGCATAAATAATAATCAGGGGCCCATAGCGAGTGTTTAACCCAATACACTCGTAGTCCGAATTGGTATACGCCTGCATTGCCCCGTCTGGCCAACCGAGCGGGGGAGTCACCCCAATAGATCTATTTATATCAATCGCGCTTCCCAGTGGGAACTAACGGTTCATGAAGGTGGGCATAACAGTGGGTTCAGGGGCTTAGGCTAACTATGCAATAGTTTTGAGAAAATAAACAGTAATGTGGTCCAGAAAGTGTTTTGCATGCTTCTCACCCCATAGTTGTAAAACAAGTATAAGTAAAGTGGTGCTATAAACTCAACTCAATAGAGTAAACAGTGAATGCAGTGAATCAACGAGTGTACGGCACCAACACGCGACCTAGATTAGTAAGGCATGTTTTAGTTCACAGACTAAGTTTAAGACTCCACAAAATTTAATTCAAAAGTTTTAAAGTGCTTATGTTATTGTTGCTTGTGTGGCAGCATATAAGTTTAAAAGAGTTTTCTAAGTATTTGTAGGTATTGGCTCTTGGAAGTGCATAAGTGTATGTCCATAAGAATATCAAGGACGAATAAGATTCTGATTCCACAATAACCGAAAGACGATGAATGAAAAGTGATTACGGATAGTACTAGACGTTGTCAGAATATTGGAACATTATTGTAAAAATAGTCGTTATTAAAATGTATAAATAGTTATATATTTTAAAGTGTATGAATAATTATGTGTAAGTAGTGGTTTTATTTAAATGATTTGTAATTTAAAAAAAAAACTAGCTTATAAAGGTTGTATATAAAACGTTTCGTTTGTCAAATTTTAATAAAAACATGATAAGTGTATTTATTTGATAGAAGTCGGGCATGACCCGTGCATGTGTATTGATTTCTCGGGGTAACGATGTGTCACAAATATATGTGTTTATGTAATAGCCGTTTTATAATTGCTATAAAACTTAAGTAGATTTTCTAAAATACCATTTTAAGCGTTTACAAATTTTGATAAGCGATATAAGTATGTTAACTATTTACAAGTTTTGTTTTGACTAGTTCTTGTAATTTTATAAAAAGTTTATAATCGTATGTATATATAGTGTCTTGTGTTGTAATATATGTTTTCACAACTTGTTGTGATTTATGGCGAAATTTGTGATTACGTGAAAAGAAATGAGTCGGAATTTGAGCTGTGGAATAAATCTCTTACGAGGCTACATCAGTACACACATTGATACAATGGTTACGATATTGATTTTTATTTAGTCGTATATATACTTGGCCGAATTATTATAAACGCACCCTTTACCACCCTTGTTGGGCAGTGGCCCAATTAAAGCCAAGGAGGGGGGGGGGGGGGATTTGATGGACTGTCAACTAATAACCCACGCACCCTGGTTAGGCTTCGTGGGCTGTGAGCAGCTAATGCACATATATATATACTTTTTGGGCTTTTCGTTTCATGCTTAGCACACGAACACACAACCCCACTTAGGACTTGTGTATTAATCTGGAAATTATAGAAGCAAGTCATTTGACACAGAGTAAGGTTTTAGCACCAGGTTCATGTCGAGCTCGGGTGACGAGCTCAACACTACTCTACGACGTGACATCGAGGACTCACGTGAGGCTGTTGGTTGGGTTCTACACCATGGCCTCACCGCACATAAAAAATACTTTAACCAAGTCTTGATATAAGACTCATTGAGGTTGCAACGACTCGGATATGACTCGACACCCTTTGGTGTTTTGAGTCTAGACTTGCACCAACAACACCCCCTTTGGGGTGTTCTTGTAGGACTCGAACCAAGGCAGCCCTATATGGGTTGTCTTTGAGCAAAATGTGATTCGAGCAACTCACACCCGCAACCAAGTGATGACCATTTTTCCTAGGCTGCTAGGTGAACGCACTTGGGGTTGTCTCGCTAAACCTAACAAGACTCAACCTGTGGCACACACACCTTATATGGGTGGTTGCCTAATGAAGATTGAACTGGAGCAAAACCAACCATAACACACCCTTGTGGGTTTGGTTTTTCTTAAACCAAAACAATCACAACAGAACTACTAATCCTGAACGAAATTCAGGTTTCAACCGCAACACAAAACACTTTACAACATGACCCATTTCATGGTCTCACCACTGTGGTTCGACCCAAAAGTTATACACGACTCGAGAGAGTTTCGACAGGTTCTACACAACTTATGAGTTAACATCTAGTAGACCTCTAATCATATAAACAGCAATTCGACTTGAGCAAACAGGAAAATCGAACAAAGACAAACTAACCATAACACTCCCAATTTACGAGCCAATACTCGGATCTTTTTGGTTAAGTTTTGTGAGCCACACATGTATAACAACAACAACAAATATACCCTTTTGCAGGTTTCAATTCGACAACTTAAGACAATAATTCCACCATGACTTTAAAATAAAAACAAATCGATTATCACATTCGAATAACAATTAATTGAATGAAAGTATTTTTAATGAAAAGGAGGTTATACCTTTACAATAGCGACGGATAACAAGAAGGACCAAGAATCAAAACCTAACTCCGAATCGAGCAATCCAAATCCGAACCCCAGTTAATCCACACTTCCAATGAAATTGGTACCCTTCGAATCCTTGATCTCAATAAGACTTTTTGGGAGTGAGTTAGAGTGTGTGGATCTACTGGACTTCGAATAATCATTAAAAGATGATACTTTAGAAGGGCCTCGACCTTCTTTTGAGTCTGGAAGCTGAGGAACTTCCGTTTGAAGCCTAGATCGCTCTCCATCCTCGTCACCTTATCTTATCTACAGCCGTTGACTCTTTGGGGAAGAGTTATGTGAGCAATAAATATAAACACCTTTGCTAGTTACTGTTACCAACATTTCTTATGAAAAGTAGTTAATCATGCTATTTGGTAACAAAAATAGGTTTAACTTTCTCATAAACAACCCTTTCTATCGTAATGTTTTGATAATCTAATTTGACCAAATAAAGTTAAAATGAAAATGATCGATATCAGATCAGATAAGTAGATACCTTGCTTCACGAAATGCTGTTGTTCTAGTTGGATATGGTCCAAAAACTAATCTTTTTTACCATACAAAAAGCATTTTTATAACAGTTTTATTAAATTTAATCACTAGCTCAGAAGTTTGAGCCCGGTTTAAAACTAATCACTACGCCAAAAGTTTGTGTATGTTCCAAATTTGATCACGGATTATGGAAGTTGCACATCTTATAATTCATACCAAATACTCGTTCATCAAAATAACGTATGATAAAGTATATGAAAAAGAATCATGGTTGTATATAAACTGTACATGTAATACTATATAGATCAATAACGATTATGTACATGGTCTTGTTTGCAAATGCATTTTTGTCTCAAGTTTGAGAGTTCGAACCTATCACCGTGCCCTTGTTTATACAACTCCTGTTAGTAGTTTTTTTTTTTTTTTTTTTTTTTTTTTTTTTTTTTTTTTTTTTTTTTACAGCTCATGTTTATTTGTTGTAAATTTGAATGACTATCTATGGTTCATATTTGGAAAGATCATTTATTTTGACATACCATTAGTCTCTGTAAAGTAGATGCATGTGACGGTAAATCTGAGCTGTTGATTTGGAAAGCATCCACTATGGACGAACCTATTAAAAGTTTATAAAATTGACACATCTTATAATGTCATTAATTCTTAAAACTTTTTATGTTATGAACCTATTCCTACTATAGATAAACCTTTTGAGGTTTATAAAATTGCTCCAACATTTTAATGTCATTTTTTATTTAGTTAAAAACAAAAATCAAAAAAAGAAAATAAACATTTTTTTGGACCTCTCCAAGATCCTAGACCTTTTTCATGCCACCTAGGCATGAAATGGTTCCTCACTATGGTATAAAAATTCTTTGCCCTCTTCATAAGTGTTTAGACCTGTTCTTAAACTTCCATAGTGGATGCTCTAAGAAATGGTGTATTTTTATGTGTAGTATGATATCCCACCTAAAAGTAACATATCCTCATTTATTTCTTGTTAGTTTATTGAGTTGTGAGCAAGAAAAGGAAGTGCTTGTATAGGATGAAAATGAGACATTGCTTATACATGGGCCACTCTGAGTATTTGGTAGGGTCGTCGGGCACATGTTAAACATCTTTTAGTGAACAAAAACAAGTGTACTAATTAAGCAAATTTAATTGTAAGCCAAATTAACTGTTGCCTATGCATTGGCGTTTCCGAGTCTTTGGCAAGGTTGGGTACATGTTAAACGTCTTTATGTGAAGAAAGCTAGTGTATTAAGCCAAATTAATCTAGAGTCAAAATTATTAGTATGGTTCACGTCCGATACACAAAATCTACTGAAACATGCATCAACGTAGTTGTTACTTTTGATTTGCTTCTCGTTCAGTTTATTTTAAGTGGCAAAGGTATTAAAGGCTGAGAGGAAGCTAGAGCACCCAAATAACATGCACAAAAGAAGCCTGGAAGACACCTATAAGCAAACCAGAAAACTTATGAAGATCAAACTACTTATCAACTTGTTTTCAGCAAGGAGTTTTGGGTAGCTTATTCCAAACTTCTTAAGCACATAAGGAGTTTAAATAAGGATCTTAAACATGTTCCTGTAAAAGAGTGTTCGAATGATGGGGTTGCATTGAAAGTTTTGCTAGTCAAATGTTAGCCTAAAAGGGTGCACACAAGGTGTTTTTGTTTTGGTTTGAAAGAATTATGTGTACTCATGTATATATTGGAAATCGACTTCGGGTTGGTGTTTGTGTTTAAAGTTGTGTTTGGTCTTGGTTTATTTTGATTCAAGTATGTTCGAATATGGTCAGTGGATATGCTTGAGGTTTTGTTAGTTTAATGCGGTTCGAGTGAACCTTTAAGTGTTGATTTGAGTAAAATTGGTTGAGTATATCTCGGTTTATTGATGAGCCGAGAGGCCACGCAAGCTCACCATAAAAAGTGGCTCATTTCCTTTTCTTTTGGTTCGATCACCACCCTGAAGGGTGCTGTGGTTATTGAGAAAAACCATTCAAATGGTCGTATTTGGTGTTGTTATCTCGTGTATATACCACCCCCAAAAGGGTGCTTGTTTCACTCGGTTATAAAACACACACGGGTGTGTTTTGGTTGTGACTTGTACGCTAGGTCGTAGGTTATTATGTTAAACCAAAGGACTTTGTGCTATGGTCACAAACTCATCTCAAAACTTGATTAACCCACACCGCTTGCCTTGTTTTAAGTCGACCATTGGGTCATTGGCAACACCTTTGGGTGCTCGGTTCGTTGGTTTACAACGGGAACACGCCAAGAGACCGAAACCTTATAACTCCTGTCTTATCGGGTTCATATTTCGAACCATTCTTCCCTCCCCAAGACTGCTCAACCGAATTGTACACAAACATATTTGCTACTCTAAAACTTAGGTCTACTGGGAACAAGTTAGCATCATCCAAAGTGGGCCGAAGTCCCTTGAAGCCCACCAAGTCCACCAAGCCATCCTTCACTTTGAATCTATATTAATCACACTTTGGGCCGAAGCCCATGTGGAACAGCAGGCCGCTGGCCTTGTACAGTGCGACCCAAGATATTGTGCAAAATTGAACCTGTTTCTTTTAATTAAACATGGGCCACAGCCTACTTCGTCACACGCATAAATATTATTGTCGATAAATCGTTCCAAACACACGAGATGTGATCATTACCGTTCAAGTAGTCATTAAAAATCATTTCAACTTCGTATTAAAACAACTCGACGAATAATTGTTTTCATTACATGTCATGAAAATATAATAACTTGATATGTATATATATGTTGTACGGAGTAATTTAAAAACCCGACGTGAGTTTTATAACAAACACTTGAATTACAAATCATTTTTGAACACATAGTTTTCATATTTAACGATATATATATAACCTACTTGAAGCACTAAAATGGGAAATATAAACAAATTTAATGTTTTCATGGCATATTACTCGGGATTGTTTTATCAAAACTTATATAAATCGTTAGATTGTGAAACGGTTATTTTTCAAACACAAATTTCAATTTTGTTAAAACAACGACTTCTTGTGAACAAGAATTAATGACACATCATGAAATAACGTAGACAATGATGAGAACATTTTCAAACTTAACATTTCTTTACAAAAACCATATGTATATATACACACACCATCGTACACACCTTTACTCATGTAAAACACATACACTCACTTAACAACAACGTTCCCACATGTCGTCAATGCTTGACATGCTATAGCAATTGTCTTACGTATGTAGCTTTCCGATTTCTGTCAATCTGAAGGCCTACCTGTTCTAGTCTTTTGTACGCTTGTACACTCCAATGAGCCAATATCTACAAATGTTAAAAACATTGTTCCAACTTAAATGCTGCCACACCAGCAACATCAACATAAACTCTTTAAAACATTTGGAATTCCTGAATTTGAACTGTGAACTAAAACAACCTTACTAATCTAGGTCGCGTGTCGGTGTTGAACACTGTCTGAACTATTTTGTGATCTGACTGCTATTTATCAAGGTGTGTTTATAGCCCCACACTACTTAAACTTGCTTTACTATTGGGGTGAGAAACATGCAAAACTATTTTATGGACCAAACTATTGTCTATGCTGTTACGTGGTTTAGCCTAAGCCCTGTTATGTCCCTTCATGCCCAACTCATGAACTGTCAATTCCTGCTGGGAAGCGCGACGGTTATAAATAGATCTATTGGGTGTAACGTCCCCGTTCAGGTTGAACAGATAGGCAAACGAACGTATACCATGTCAAAACTACAAGTGTCTGGGATACATACTTGCCGGGCCACTGATATTTAACATGCTTCTAAAGCATGCACACAAGTTATAGCTTCGGTTGCATGAACTTAGTCCTAACGTAATAATCTGCATTTTTATATGACATTGCATGGGTTGCGATGTTCATATGTTAAACTCATGGTCCAACTGCTGATTTACTGCTTATTGATAAACCTATGAACTCACCAGCTTTTTGCTGACTTTTTAAGCATGTTTTTCTCTGGTGTTTAAGCTGACTGTTATGACAAGGAGGTGGCATGGCAAGGGTCATAGACTACTGTCTGAATGTTGTGGCTTTTTAATTACAACTTTTTTTTGTCTGGGACAACTAAACTTGTGGGCCTCATTTTATTAACTCAAACGATGTTGTAAACAATATTTTCATGAATTAATTAAAACGGAGTATGTATTCCGTTCTTTGTTACCTTGTGTTGTGATTATCAATTTAGTAGCACCCCATGACCCGAATGCTTCCGCAAAGCCAGATTTTGGGGGTGTTACAGATTGGCATCAGAGCCTAGGTTATAGAGAACTAGGTACATATAAATCCTAAACTATAACCGCTTTTTACAAAAACAAGTCCCTATGACCGCCACTTGCCTGCCTGCCTTGCTCACTATTTATTTGCCGATTACTTGTCTTAGCTACTTTTTACTATCTGTTGATTTTTACTCAGCTACATGTATTATATGTATATTTATACATAGTTAACTTATACTATTTATTATGAGTATTTTCGATATACTTACACACATATACCATTTTGTCACAGACTATGTCTTCACATCACATTCCTCCGATCTCCCCAAACTTTGACGATCCATACATGCAGGTGATGCAAGCTTTTAATGCACCAGACCCGGATCACACTGAGCCTGTACTCACCTTAGCATTACCTACACCTACTACAGATCAGACTCCTATCCAGCTTATCCCTACTACTATTGATTCTACCACTCCATATATCCACACTCATCCTGTTCGCCGAACTACCCGCATGAGAGTCCCAGGATATCGTATGCGGTACTCAGATTTACCATCCTTACCCCAAAGGAGGACCCGAGCTGTCTATATGGGTACCTCTACGACCCCAGTATCTCTTTCACCCACATCATTCCCTAATCAGTCACCCCCTCATCAGAGGCTCAGGAGAGCCGATGACTCTTACACAGCTGAGGATCCCGAGGAAGAATCAGAGGATGATCCAGAAGAGGAACTGGAGGAGGAGCCAATATCAGACCCTACACTCGAGCAGACTATACCAGTAGACCGCGACATGGGAAAGCGGTTATGGTGGAGGTTCTGGGTACATTTGAGATTGGGCAGAGTTTTAGAGCTGCTCAGATGACAGGAGGAGATATGGATATGCCTCTGGGATTGGGACTGAGAGCTGTTGGGTTACGGGCTAGAGATGAGGCTCCAGTTACTTGTGAGATCCATTGGGAGATATGGAAGGATATTGAGTGTGTTCTTAGCACTCCACTTTAGGCGGATAGCCCCACATATGAGCCATCCTCACCATCATTTGTGCCACCATCTCTGTTAATGCCAGATTCCCCTCCACCTGCTGCCTCACCTATAGTGGAGGAGGAAGAGGATGATGCCACGAGATTCTTGATCCAGCTTGGTTCACAAGGAAATTTATTGGATGTTCACTCTTATCAGTTAGAGAGACTTGGACGCCGTGATGAGCAAGTTAGCAGGGAACTTGCTGGAGTTCGTCACAGACTGGGTGATATTAAACCTTCCAAAATTTCTTTAACCATCACCGACTCTGACTCTTGCATCCGATGCCAGTTAGTCTACTCAGTATCCCATGCCCTAGCCTCATCTCTCCCTATATCACCCAGTCTCTGACGAACTCCTGCAAGTTCCGTGCTAACTTTCTCATCACGGCGTCCAAGTCTCTCTAACTAATTAGAGTGAACATCCAATAAATTTGCCTGTGCCCCAAGCTGGATCAAGAATCTCATGGCATCATCCTTTTCCTCCTCCACTATAGGTGAGGCAGCAGGTGGAGGGGAATCTGGCATTAACGGAGATGGTGGCACAAATAATGGTGAGGATGGCTCATATGTGGGGCTATCCGCCTGAATTGGAGTGATATGAACACACTCAATATCCTTCCATATCTCCCCATTGATCTCACAAGTAACTGGAGCCTCATCTCTAGCCCGTAACCCAGCAGGTCTTAGTCCCAATCCCAGAGGCATATCCATATCTCCTCCTATTATCTGAGCAGCTCTACAACTCTACCCAATCTCAAATGTACCCGGAACCTCTTCCATAACCGCTTTCCCATCTCGCGGTTCTGCTGGTATAGTCTGCTTGGGTGTAGGATCTGATATTGGGTCCTCCTCCAGTTCCTCTTCTGGATCCTCCTCTGATTCTTCCTTGGGATCCTCAGCTGTGTAAGAGTCATCGTCTCTCCTAAGCCTCTGATGAGGGGGTGACTGATCAGGGGATGAGGTGGGTGAAAGAGATACTGGGGTAGTAGAGGTACCCATATAGACAGCTCAGGTCCTCCTTTGGAGTAAGGATGGTAAATCTGAGTACCGCATTTGATATCCTGGGACTCTCATGCGGGTAGTTCGGCGAACAGGATGAGTTTGGATATATGGAGTGGTAGTATCAGTAGTAGTAGGGATAAGCTGGATAAGAGTCTGATCTGTAGTAGGTGTAGGTAATGCTGAGGTTAGTACAGGCTCAGTTTGATCAGGGTCTAGTGCATTAAAAGCTTGCAGCACCTGCATGTATGGATCGTCGGAGTTTGGCGAGATCGGAGGAATGTGATGTGAAGACATAGTCTGTGACAAAATGGTATATGTGTGTAAGTATATCGAAAATACTCATAATAAATAGTATAAGTTACGTATGTATAAATATACATATAGTAGCTGAGTAAAAACCAACAGATAGTAACAAGTAGCTAAGACAAGTAATCAGCAAATAAATAGTGAGTAAGGCAGGCAGGCAAGTTGCCGTCATAGGGACTTGTTTTTGTAAAAAGCGGTAATAGTTTAGGATTTATTTGTACCTAGTTCTCTATAACCTAGGCTTTGATGCCAATCTGTAACACCCCTAAAATCTGGCTTTGCGGAAGCATTCGGGTCATGGGGTGCTACTAAATTGATAATCATAACACAAGGTAACAAAGAACGGAATACATACACCGTTTTAATTAATTCATGAAAATATTATTTACAACATCGTTTGAGTTAATAAAATGAGGCCCACAAGTTTAGTTGTCCCAGACAATAACAAGTCGTAAGTAAAAAGCCAAAACATTCAGAAAGTAGTCTATGACCGTTGCCCTACCACCACCTTGTCATAACAGTCAGCTTAAACACCTGAGAAAAACATGCTTAAAAAGTCATCAAAAAGCGGGTGAGATCATAGGTTTATCAATAAGCAGTTAATCAGCAGTTGGACCATGAGTTTAGCATATGAACATCGCAACCCATGCAATGTCATATAAAAATACAGACTATTACGTTAGCACTAAGTTCATGCAACTGAAGCTATAACTTGTGTGCATGCTTTAGAAGCATGTTAAATATCAGTGGCCCGGCAAGTGTGTATCCCAAACTCTTTTAGTTTCGACATGGTATACGTTCGTTTGCCTATCCGGTCAACCCGAAAGGGGACGTTACTCCCAATAGATCTATTTATAACACTCGCACTTCCCAGCAGGAATTGACGGTTCATGAGTTTGGCATAAAGGGACATAACAGGGCTTAGGCTAAACCACGTAACAACATAGACAATTGTTTGGTCCATAAAATAGTTTTGCATGTTTCTCACCCCAATAGTAAAACAAGTTTAAGTAGTGTGGGGCTATAAACACACCTTGATAAATAGCAGTCAGATCACAAAATAGTTCAGACAGAGTTCAGCACCGACACGCGACCTAGATTAGTAAGGTTGTTTTAATTCACAGTTCAAATTCAGGAATTCCAAATGTTTTTAAGAGTTTATGTTGATGTTGCTGGTGTGGCAGCATTTAAGTTGGAACTATGTTTTTAACATTTGTAGATATTGGCTCATTGGAGTGTACAAGCGTACAAAAGACTAGAACGAGTAGGCCTTCGGATTGACAGAAATCGGAAAGCTATGTATGGAAGACAATTCCTATTGCATGTCAAGCATTTACGACATGTGGGAACGTTGTTGATAAGTGAGTGTATGTGTTTTACATGAGTAAAGGTGTGTACGATGGTGTGTGTATATATACATATGGTTTTTGTAAAGAAATGTTAAGTTTGAAAATGTTCTCATCATTGTCTACGTTATTTCTTGATGTGTCATTAATTCGTGTTCACAAGAAGTCGTTGTTTTAACAAAATTGAAATTTGTGTTTGAAAAATAACCGTTTCACAATCTAAAGATTTATATAAGTTTTGGTAAAACAATCCCGAGTAATATGCCATGAAAACAATAAATTTGTTTATATTTCCCATTTTAGTGTTTCAAGTAGGTTATATATATATCGTTAAATATAAAAACTATGTGTTCAAAAATGATTTGTAATTCAAGTGTTTGTTATAAAACTCACGTCAGGTTTTTAAATTACTCTGTACAACATATATATACATATCAAGTTATTATATTTTCATGACATGTAATGAAAACAATTATTCATCGAGTTGTTTTAATACGAAGTTGAAATGATTTTTAATGACTACTTGAACGGTAATGATCACATCTCATGTGTTTGGAAAGATTTATCGACAATAATGTTTATGCGTGTGACGGAAGTGGGCAGTGGCTCATGTTTAAATAAAAGAAACAGGTTCAATTTTGCACAATATCTTGGGCCGCACTATACAAGGCCAGCGGCCTGCTGTTCCACATGGGCTTCGGCCTAAAGTGTGATTAATACAGATTTAATGTGAAGGATGGCTTGGTGGACTTGGTGGGCTTCAAGGGACTTCGGCCCACTTTGGATGATGCTAACTTGTTCCCAGTAGACCTAAGTTTTAAGAGTAGCAAATATGTTTGTGTACAATTCGGTTGAGCAGTCTTGTGGAGGGAAGAATGGTTCAAAATATGAACCCGATAAGACATGAGTTATAAGGTTTCGGTCTCTTGGCGTGTTCCCTTTGTAAACCAACAAACCGAGCACCAAAAGGTGTTTCCAACGACCCAATGGTCGACTCAAAACAAGGCAAGAGGTGTGGGTTAATCAAGTTTTGAGATGAGTTTGTGACCATAGCACAAAGTCTTTTGGTTCGACATAATAACCTACGACCTAGCATACAAGTCACAAACAAAAAACACCCGTGTGTGTTTTATAACCGGGTGAAACAAGCACCCTTTTGGGGGTGGTATATACACGAAATAACAACACCAAATACGACCATTTGAGAGGTTTTTCTCAATAACCACGACACCCTTTGGGGTGGTGATCGAACCAAAAGAAAAGGAAATGAGCCACTTTTAGTGGTGAGCTTGTGTGGCCTCTCGGCTCATCAACAAGACGAGATATACTCAACCCAATTTTACTCAAATCAACACTTAAAGGTTCACTCGAACCGCATTAAACTAACACAACCTCAAGCATATCCACTGACCAGATTCGAACATACTTGAATCGAAATAAACCAAGACCAAACACATCTTTAAACACAAACACTAACCCGAAGTCAATTTCTAGTATATACATGACTATACATAATTCTTTCAAACCAAAACACAAACACCTTGTGTGAACCCTTTTAGGCTAACATTCGACTAGCAAAACTTTCAACGCAACCCCATCATTCGAACAGTCTTTTACACGAACATACATTTGGTTCAAGGCTCGATTTAACAAGATGAATGAGGACAAGCATAACAACCTATTTATCGGCAACACTACATGAATCCTGAGCCAATAATTGTGTCTCATGTTTTATCAGTTCCAAAATTTCTTTAACCACACCAAGACCAACATATAAATCGACATAATATTGCCTTAGAAGAATATTCATATCGACAACAAAATGATGAACAATTCGAGAGTACAAAGAAGAAAATAACAAGAGTGAGATTAAACCTTACAAAGGATTATAGTGAATCGATTACAGGAGATGTTAAGAGGTTCGAACATGAGGACCGTAGAGGGGTGTTAGCGTCGAAGAGACGCATTGCACAGCTGGAGACTATAGTAGGACATCTGGAGACTATTGTAGCCCGGATGGCACAGGAGCTGGAGTAGTTACGCATAGGACGTGATGAATTCTAGTCTTCGCAGTTATGATGTACCCCCCACTAAACTGAGTAGTCGTCAGTTAGTGGCATTTGTAGTTTTCTTTATCTGTATTCAAAACTTATTCGAGCTTGTAACTTTTATGAACCCAAATTTATCTAAATCTAAGGCAAGCTTGATTATTTATTCCATTGTGCCAACTTCTTTATGATTACTCATATACTCTACCTGTGATTATACACTTGTGCGATAATAAACTCTCGAAATCTCAATTATCTCTATCTTTCTGATACAGCAAAATGCCTCCAAAAAGGAAAACTAGAACCGCTCGTGCACAACCAACAAATCCAGGCCCAGCTAGGGCAACTACAGCAGCTCCACCTGTAAGTCGAGCCATGCTCGACCAATTGGTAGAAGAATAGGTGGCAGCAGCTCTGGCTGCAGCTAACAACTCAACAACTGATGGTGGGAATTCGAGACCCACAAACAACAACGCTGGAGGCTGTACTTATCAAGACTTCCGGAAGATAATGACTGGAGGTTTTGGTGGTACTGAAGGAGCAGTTGTTCTGGTTCGATGGATTAAAAAGTTAGAGACGGTATTCCGAATCAGTGGTTGTTTGGAAGAGGACAAGGTTAAGTATGCATCGTTTACATTTCAGGATGCAGCTCTAACCTGGTGGAACAATTACTCGAAATCAGCTGGTTACGACATTGCGTATGAGATGTCGTGGGAAAGTTTCAAGCAGATGGTTTTTAAGAAATATTGCCCTCGTAATGAGGTGAAGAAGCTAGAGGTTGAATTCTGGAATCTCAAGGTATAAGGTACCAATATGGCTGTGTATAATCAGCGTTTTCAGGAGCTCGCTTTGTTGTGTCCTGACATGGTCCAAACTGAGACCCGCCTACTGGAGAGATACGTTGGCGGATTACCCCCATCTATTAAGGGTAATGTTACAACTTACAAGGCCGCTGACCTCCATGAAACCATGAAAGTGGCCAAGAAGTTGATGGATTAGGTGATTGAGGACTCAACTGAAACGGTTGCAACCAACAAGCGTAAATGTGATGACCATTCCCGCAACAACAGCAACCATCACCCAAACAAGAAGCAAGATGTTGCTAAGGTCTACGCTACTGGGCCAACCGAGAAGAGAGGGTATGCAGCTGGACCAGCTGAGAGAAAGGGTTATGCCGGGAAGCACCCATTGTGCAACCACTGTAAACTACACCAAAGCGGGCCGTGCACAGTGAAATGCCGCAACTGTCAAAAGGTTGGGCATATGGCCAGAGACTGTAGGTCAAGAACTCTTGCCACTGCACAGGCAGCACCAGAGCAGAACCCAAAGGGCAATGTAACTTGTTTTGGGTGCGGGAAGAAAGGGCACTACAAGAATGAGTGCCGTGAGCCAAAGAATCAAGTTGCTGTGGGAAACCAAGTAGCTGATGATCAGCAGGGAAATCGTGGTAACGATGGAGGAGCCCACGGAAGGGTCTATGCCGTGTGTAAAGCAGTAGCACAAGATGACCCGAATTTCGTGACGGGTACGTTCCTTTTAAATAACCGCTACACATCCATATTGTTTGATACGAGGGCAGATAGGAGTTTTGTTTTAACTGCATTTAGTACACTAGTTGATATCGCCCCGACCACCTTAGATAACGTATACAATGTGGAACTAGATAACGGGAAAATAGAAAGAGTAGAAACTATCGTAAGAAGTTGTACTCTAAGTCTGTTAAACCACCCATTCAACATCGATCTTATGTCGGTAGAATTGGGTAGTTTTGACGTCTTTATCGGCATAGATTGGTTGTCAAAATATCATGCCACCATTCTTTGCGACGAGAAAATCGCCCGACTGCCTTATGGGAACGAGATTCTAAACGTTGAAGGTGACAGAAGAGGTCGAAGAAACACCTCGCGACTAAACGTCATCTCTTGCACGAAGGCTCAGAAATGCCTTGAGAAAGGATGCCTTCTCTTCATAGCATAAGTCTCTAAACGGGAAGAAAAGAAGCAGGAGGAAAAACGTTTGGAGGATGTTCCAATCGTAAGAGATTTTCCAGAAGTCTTTCCCGAAGACTTACCTGGACTCCCGCCAAACCGACAAGTCGAATTTCGAATCGACTTGATACCTGGTGCCGCACCCGTGGCACGGGCACCTTATCGGTTATCTCCGACTGAACTGCAAGAATTTTTGAATCAATTATCGGAACTCACGGAGAAAGGATTCATCAGACCGAGTTCTTCTCCTTGGGGAGCCCCTGTTCTCTTTGTCAAGAAGAAAGATGGATCTTTTAGGATGTGCATCGATTACCATGAATTGAACAAAATAACCATCAAGAACCGTTATCTACTTCCAAGAATCGACGATCTGTTCGATCAACTCCAGGGTTCATGTGTTTACTCCAAGATCGATCTGAGATCCGGATACCACCAACTTAGGGTTCGGGAAGAGGATATCCCCAAAACGGCTTTCAGAACTCGCTACGGTGACTATGAGTTCCAGGTTATGCCATTCGGCCTAACCAACGCACCGGCGGTATTCATGGTCCTAATGAATAGGGTGTGCAAGCCGTATCTGGACAAATTCGTGATTGTCTTCATCGATGATATTCTAATATACTCTAAGAGCGAGAAGGAACATGAGTAACACCTCAGGCTAATCTTAGAGCTATTGAAGAAAGAAGAATTGTACGCAAAATTCTCGAAGTGCGAATTCTGGATTCCAACTGTTCAATTTCTAGGACATGTGATCGACAGTCAAGGCATACATGTAGATCCTGCCAAGATTGAGTCGATAAAGGATTGAGCGACACCCACAACACCCACCTAAATACGCCAATTCTTAGGACTTGCAGGGTACTACCGGAGGTTTATCGAGGGATTCTCGAAGATTGCTAAGCCCTTGACTAAGTTAACTCAAAAGAACGTAAGATTCGAATGGGAAGATAAAGCGAAAGAAACTTTTCAACTCCTTAAGGGTAAGTTGTGCAGCGCACCAATCTTAGCCCTACTTGAAGGCAGTGAAGACTTTGTGGTCTACTGCGACGCCTCACACAAAGGGCTAGGAGTTGTCTTGATGCAGCAAGAGAAGGTGATAGCCTATGCTTCTCGACAATTGAAAAAGCACGAGAAAAACTATACTACACATGATTTGGAACTGTGATCAGTAGTGTTTGCACTAAGGATATGGAGACATTACCTTTACGGTACTAAATGTATAGTTTACACTGACCACAGGAGTCTGCAAGATATCCTCGACCAAAAAGAGCTCAATATTAGGCAACGCCGTTGGTTAGAATTGCTCAGCGATTATGATTGCGAGATTCGATACCATCCCGGCAAAGCAAACGTAGTAGCAGATGCTCTTACTCAAAAAGAATGACCAAAACCCCTTAGAGTACGATCGTTAGGTATGACGATATTCTCACCACTCCCATCGAAGATCCTTGAGGCTCAAGCCGAGTCGCTCAGGGAAGAAAACCGACCTAACGAGAAAATTCATGGGATGCCTAAAAAGGAAAACAGATTTGTAAAGAGAGCTGACGGAACGTTATGTTTCAAAGATAGAAGTTGGGTCCCACTCTGTGGAGGGATACGTGATCTTATCATGCACGAGTCCCATAAATCTAAATACTCCATCCACCCGGGAGCCGACAAAATGTATCTCGATCTGAAAAAACTCTACTGGTGGCCCAATATGAAAGCTGACATTGCAACATATGTTAGTCAGTGTTTAACATGCTCAAAGGTCAAAGCTGAACATCAGCGACCATCGGGTTTACTGGTGCATCCCGAAATTCTTGAATGGAAATGGGAACGCATAACGATGGATTTCATTACTAAACTGCCAAGGACATCTAGCGGTTACGACACCATTTGGGTAATCATTGATTGTCTTACCAAATCCGCCCACTTCCTACCGATCAAAGAAAACGATAGCATGGATAAACTTGCACGGTTATACGTGAAAGAAATAGTTGCACGACATGGAGTCCCAATTTCTATCATCTCTGACAGAGACAGTCGCTTCACGTCAAACTTCTAGAGATCATTGCAAGATACATTGGGTACTGATCTCGATATGAGCACCGCGTATCATCCTCAAATAGATGGTCAATGCGAAAGAACCATCCAAAACCTAGAGGACATGCTACGAGCGTGTGTGATAGAATTTGGAAATGGCTGGGATAGGCATTTTCCGTTAGCCGAGTTTTCGTACAATAATAGCTATCACACAAGCATCAAAGCTGCACCTTATGAGGCATTTTATGGTCGAAAGTGCAGATCACCTATATGTTGGGCTGAAGTAGGAGAAAGCTAGCTCACTGGTCCTGAACTAGTACAGGAGACCACTGAAAAGATTGTGCAAATCAAGCGCCAAATGCAAACGGCTCGAGACCGTCGGAAAAGCTATGCAGACAAAAGACGAAAACCACTTGAGTTCCAAGTTGGTGACCACGTCATGTTGAAAGTCTCGCCATGGAAAGGCGTGATTCTTTCGAAATACGTGGGAAGTTAAATCCCCGATACATTGGACCTTTCAAAATCATCACCAGAATCGGGCCGGTAGCTTACCGACTCGAGCTACCGTCAGAACTCAGCTCTGTACACAACGTATTTCATGTGAGTAATATGAAGAAATGTCTCTCAAACGAAACGCTCATCACGGCGTCCAAGTCTCTCTAACTGATTAGAGTGAACATCCAATAAATTTCCCTGTGCCCCAAGCTGGATCAAGAATCTCATGGCATCATCCTCTTCCTCCTTCACTATAGGTGAGGCAGCAGGTGGAGGTGAATCTGGCACTAACGGAGATGGTGGCACAAATAATGGTGAGGATGCCTCATATGTGGGGCTATCCGCCTGAAGTGGAGTGCTATGAACACACTCAATATCCTTCCATATCTCCCCATTGATCTCACAAGTAACTGGAGCCTCATCTCTAGCCCGTAACCCAGCAGGTCTCAGTCCCAATCCCAGAGGCATATCCATATCTCCTCCTATTATCTGAGCAGCTCTACAACTCTACCCAATCTCAAATGTACCCGGAACCTCTTCCATAACCGCTTTCCCATCTCGCGGTTCTGCTGGTATAGTCTACTTGGGTGTAGGATCTGATATTAGGTCCTCCTCCAGTTCCTCTTCTGGATCCTCCTCTGATTCTTCCTTGGGATCCTCAGCTGTGTAAGAGTCATCGTCTCTCCTAAGCCTCTGATGAGGGGGTGACTGATCAGGGGATGAGGTGGGTGAAAGAGATACTGGGGTAGTAGAGGTACCCATATAGACAGCTCGGGTCCTCCTTTGGAGTAAGGATGGTAAATCTGAGTACCGCATTCGATATCCTGGGACTCTCATGCGGGTAGTTCGGCGAACAGGATGAGTTTGGATATATGGAGTGGTAGTATCAGTAGTAGTAGGGATAAGCTGGATAAGAGTCTGATCTGTAGTAGGTGTAGGTAATGCTGAGGTTAGTACAGGCTCAGTTTGATCAGGGTCTAGTGCATTAAAAGCTTGCAGCACCTGCATGTATGGATCGTCCGAGTTTGGCGAGATCGGAGGAATGTGATGTGAAGACATAGTCTGTGACAAAATGGTATATGTGTGTAAGTATATCGAAAATACTCATAATAAATAGTATAAGTTACGTATGTATAAATATACATATAGTAGCTGAGTAAAAACCAACAGATAGTAACAAGTAGCTAAGACAAGTAATCAGCAAATAAATAGTGAGTAAGGCAGGCAGGCAAGTTGCCGTCATAGGGACTTGTTTTTGTAAAAAGCGGTAATAGTTTAGGATTTATTTGTACCTAGTTCTCTATAACCTAGGCTTTGATGCCAATCTGTAACACCCCTAAAATCTGGCTTTGCGGAAGCATTCGGGTCATGGGGTGCTACTAAATTGATAATCATAACACAAGGTAACAAAGAACGGAATACATACACCGTTTTAATTAATTCATGAAAATATTATTTACAACATCGTTTGAGTTAATAAAATGAGGCCCACAAGTTTAGTTGTCCCAGACAATAACAAGTCGTAAGTAAAAAGCCAAAACATTCATAAAGTAGTCTATGACCGTTGCCCTACCACCACCTTGTCATAACAGTCAGCTTAAACACCTGAGAAAAACATACTTAAAAAGTCATCAAAAAGCGGGTGAGATAATAGGTTTATCAATAAGCAGTTAATCAGCAGTTGGACCATGAGTTTAGCATATGAACATCGCAACCCATGCAATGTCATATAAAAATACAGACTATTACGTTAGCACTAAGTTCATGCAACTGAAGCTATAAATTGTGTGCATGCTTTAGAAGCATGTTAAATATCAGTGGCCCGACAAGTGTGTATCCCAAACTCTTTTAGTTTCGACATGGTATACGTTCGTTTGCCTATCCGGTCAACCCGAAAGGGGACGTTACTCCCAATAGATCTATTTATAACACTCGCACTTCCCAGCAGGAATTGACGGTTCATGAGTTTGGCATAAAGGGACATAACAGGGCTTAGGCTAAACCACGTAACAACATAGACAATTGTTTGGTCCATAAAATAGTTTTGCATGTTTCTCACCCCAATAGTAAAACAAGTTTAAGTAGTGTGGGGCTATAAACACACCTTGATAAATAGCAGTCAGATCACAAAATAGTTCAGACAGAGTTCAGCACCGACACGCGACCTAGATTAGTAAGGTTGTTTTAATTCACAGTTCAAATTCAGGAATTCCAAATGTTTTTAAGAGTTTATGTTGATGTTGCTGGTGTGGCAGCATTTAAGTTGGAACAATGTTTTTAACATTTGTAGATATTGGCTCATTGGAGTGTACAAGCGTACAAAAGACTAGAACGAGTAGGCCTTCGGATTGACAGAAATCGGAAAGCTATGTACGGAAGACAATTCCTATTGCATGTCAAGCATTTACGACATGTGGGAACGTTGTTGATAAGTGAGTGTATGTGTTTTACATGAGTAAAGGTGTGTACGATGGTGTGTGTATATATACATATGGTTTTTGTAAAGAAATGTTAAGTTTGAAAATGTTCTCATCATTGTCTACGTTATTTCTTGATGTGTCATTAATTCGTGTTCACAAGAAGTCGTTGTTTTAACAAAATTGAAATTTGTGTTTGAAAAATAACCGTTTCACAATCTAAAGATTTATATAAGTTTTGGTAAAACAATCCGAGTAATATGCCATGAAAACAATAAATTTGTTTATATTTCCCATTTTATTGTTTCAAGTAGGTTATATATATATCGTTAAATATAAAAACTATGTGTTCAAAAATGATTTGTAATTCAAGTGTTTGTTATAAAACTCACGTCGGGTTTTTAAATTACTCTGTACAACATATATATAGATATCAAGTTATTATATTTTCATGACATGTAATGAAAACAATTATTCATCGAGTTGTTTTAATACGAAGTTGAAATGATTTTTAATGACTACTTGAACGGTAATGATCACATCTCATGTGTTTGGAATGATTTATCGACAATAATATTTATGCGTGTGACGGAGTGGGCTGTGGCTCATGTTTAAATAAAAGAAACAGGTTCAATTTTGCACAATATCTTGGGCCGCACTATACAAGGCCAGCGGCCTGCTGTTCCACATGGGCTTCGGCCTAAAGTGTGATTAATATAGATTTAATGTGAAGGATGGCTTGGTGGACTTGGTGGGCTTCAAGGGACTTTGGCCCACTTTGGATGATGCTAACTTGTTCCCAGTAGACCTAAGTTTTAAGAGTAGCAAATATGTTTGTGTACAATTCGGTTGAGCAGTCTTGTGGAGGGAAGAATGGTTCAAAATATGAACCCGATAAGACATGAGTTATAAGGTTTCGGTCTCTTGGCGTGTTCCCGTTGTAAACCAACGAACCGAGCACCAAAAGGTGTTTCCAACGACCCAATGGTCGACTCAAAACAAGGCAAGAGGTGTGGGTTAATCAAGTTTTGAGATGAGTTTGTGACCATAGCACAAAGTCTTTTGGTTCGACATAATAACCTACGACCTAGCATACAAGTCACAAACAAAAAACACCCGTGTGTGTTTTATAACCGGGTGAAACAAGCACCCTTTTGGGGGTGGTATATACACGAAATAACAACACCAAATACGACCATTTGAGAGGTTTTTCTCAATAACCACGACACCCTTCGGGGTGGTGATCGAACCAAAAGAAAAGGAAATGAGCCACTTTTAGTGGTGAGCTTGTGTGGCCTCTCGGCTCATCAACAAGACGAGATATACTCAACCCAATTTTACTCAAATCAACACTTAAAGGTTCACTCGAACCGCATTAAACTAACACAACCTCAAGCATATCCACTGACTAGATTCGAACATACTTGAATCGAAATAAACCAAGACCAAACACATCTTTAAACACAAACACTAACCCGAAGTCAATTTCTAGTATATACATGACTATACATAATTCTTTCAAACCAAAACACAAACACCTTGTGTGAACCCTTTTAGGCTAACATTTGACTATCAAAACTTTCAACGCAACCCCATCATTCGAATAGTCTTTTACGCGAACATACATTTGGTTCAAGGCTCGATTTAACAAGATGAATGAGGACAAGCATAACAACCTATTTATCGACAACACTACATGAATCCTGAGCCAATAATTGTGTCTCATGTTTTATCAGTTCCAAAATTTCTTTAACCACACCAAGACCAACATATAAATCGACATAATATTGCCTTAGAAGAATATTCATATCGACAACAAAATGATGAACAATTCGAGAGTACAAAGAAGAAAATAACAAGAGTGAGATTAAACCTTACAAAGGATTATAGTGAATCGATTACAGGAGATGTTAAGAGGTTCGAACATGAGGACCGTAGAGGGGTGTTAGCGTCGAAGAGACGCATTGCACAGCTGGAGACTATAGTAGGACATCTGGAGACTATTGTAGCCCGGATGGCACAGGAGCTGGAGTAGTTACGCATAGGACGTGATGAATTCTAGTCTTCGCAGTTATGATGTACCCCCCACTAAACTGAGTAGTCGTCAGTTAGTGGCATTTGTAGTTTTCTTTATCTGTATTCAAAACTTATTCGAGCTTGTAACTTTTATGAACCCGAATTTATCTAAATCTAAGGCAAGCTTGATTATTTATTCCATTGTGCCAACTTATTTATGATTACTCATATACTCTACCTGTGATTATACACTTGTGCGATAATAAACTCTCGAAATCTCAATTATCTCTATCTTTCTGATACAGCAAAATGCCTCCAAAAAGAACAACTAGAACCGCTCGTGCACAACCAACAAATCCAGGCCCAGCTAGGGCAACTGCAGCAGCTCCACCTGTAAGTCGAGCCATGCTCGACCAATTGGTAGAAGAATAGGTGGCAGCAGCTCTGGCTGCAGCTAACAACTCAACAACTGATGGTGGAAATTCGAGACCCACAAACAACAACGCTGCAGGCTGTACTTATCAAGACTTCCGGAAGATAATGATTGGAGGTTTTGGTGGTACTGAAGGAGCAGTTGTTCTGGTTCGATGGATTAAAAAGTTAGAGACGGTATTCCGAATCAGTGGTTGTTTAGAAGAGGAAAAGGTTAAGTATGCATCGTTTACATTTCAGGATGCAGCTCTAACCTGGTGGAACAATTACTCGAAATCAGCTGGTTACGACATTGCGTATGAGATGTCGTGGGAAAGTTTCAAGCAGATGGTTTTTAAGAAATATTGCCCTCGTAATGAGGTGAAGAAGCTAGAGGTTGAATTCTGGAATCTCAAGGTATAAGGTACCAATATGGCTGTGTATAATCAGCGTTTTCAGGAGCTCGCTTTGTTGTGTCCCGACATGGTCCAAACTGAGACCCGCCTACTGGAGAGATACGTTGGCGGATTACCCCCATCTATTAAGGGTAATGTTACAACTTACAAGGCCGCTGACCTCCATGAAACCATGAAAGTGGCCAAGAAGTTGATGGATCAAGTGATTGAGGACTCAACTGAAACGGTTGCAACCAACAAGCGTAAATGTGATGACCATTCCCGCAACAACAGCAACCATCACCCAAACAAGAAGCAAGATGTTGCTAAGGTCTACGTTACTGGGCCAACCGAGAAGAGAGGGTATGCAGCTGGACCAGCTGAGAGAAAGGGTTATGCCGGGAAGCACCCATTGTGCAACCACTGTAAACTACACCAAAGCGGGCCGTGCACAGTGAAATGCCGCAACTGTCAAAAGGTTGGGCATATGGCCAGAGACTGTAGGTCAAGAACTCTTGCCACTGCACAGGCAGCACCAGAGCAGAACCCAAAGGGCAATATAACTTGTTTTGGGTGCGGGAAGAAAGGGCACTACAAGAATGAGTGCCGTGAGCCAAAGAATCAAGTTGCTGTGGGAAACCAAGTAGCTGATGATCAGCAGGGAAATCGTGGTAACGATGGAGGAGCCCGCGGAAGGGTCTATGCCGTGTGTAAAGCAGTAGCACAAGATGACCCGAATTTCGTGACGGGTACGTTCCTTTTAAATAACCGCTGCACATCCATATTGTTTGATACGAGGGCAGGTAGGAGTTTTGTTTTAACTGCATTTAGTACACTAGTTGATATCGCCCCGACCACCTTAGATAACGTATACAATGTGGAACTAGCTAACGGGAACATAGAAAGAGTAGAAACTATCGTAAGAAGTTGTACTCTAAATCTGTTAAACCACCCATTCAACATCGATCTTATGTCGGTAGAATTGGGTAGTTTTGACGTCTTTACCGGCATAGATTGGTTGTCAAAATATCATGCCACCATTCTTTGCGACGAGAAAATCGCCCGACTGCCTTATGGGAACGAGATTCTAAACGTTGAAGGTGACAGAAGAGGTCGAAGAAACACCTCGCGACTAAACGTCATCTCTTGCACGAAGGCTCAGAAATGCCTTGAGAAAGGATGCCTTCTCTTCATAGCATAAGTCTCTAAACGGGAAGAAAAGAAGCAGGAGGAAAAACGTTTGGAGGATGTTCCAATCGTAAGAGATTTTCCAAAAGTCTTTCCCGAAGTCTTACCTGGACTCCCGCCAAACCGACAAGTCGAATTTCGAATCGACTTGATAGCTGGTGCCGCACCCGTGGCACGGGCACCTTATCGGTTATCTCCGACTGAACTGCAAGAATTTTTGAATCAATTATCGGAACTCACGAAGAAAGGATTCATCAGACCGAGTTCTTCTCCTTAGGGAGCCCCTGTTCTCTTTGTCAAGAAGAAAGATGGATCTTTTAGGATGTGCATCGATTACCATGAATTGAACAAAATAACCATCAAGAACCGTTATCCACTTCCAAGAATCGACGATCTGTTCGATCAACTCCAGGGTTCATGTGTTTACTCCAAGATCGATCTGAGATCCGGATACCACCAACTTAGGGTTCGGGAAGAGGATATCCCCAAAACGGCTTTCAGAACTCGCTACGGTGACTATGAGTTCCAGGTTATGCCATTCGGCCTAACCAACGCATCGGCGGTATTCATGGTCCTAATGAATAGGGTGTGCAAGCCGTATCTGGACAAATTCATGATTGTCTTCATCGATGATATTCTAATATACTCTAAGAGCGAGAAGGAACATGAGTAACACCTCAGGCAAATCTTAGAGCTATTGAAGAAAGAAGAATTGTACGCAAAATTCTCGAAGTGCGAATTCTGGATTCCAACTGTTCAATTTCTAGGACATGTGATCGACAGTCAAGGCATACATGTAGATCCTGCCAAGATTGAGTCGATAAAGGATTGAGCGACACCCACAACACCCACCGAAATACGCCAATTCTTAGGACTTGCAGGGTACTACCGGAGGTTTATCGAGGGATTCTCGAAGATTGCTAAGCCCTTGACTAAGTTAACTCAAAAGAACGTAAGATTCGAATGGGAAGATAAAGCGAAAGAAACTTTTCAACTCCTTAAGGGTAAGTTGTGCAGCGCACCAATCTTAGCCCTACCTGAAGGCAGTGAAGACTTTGTGGTCTACTGCGACACCTCACACAAAGGGCTAGAAGTTGTCTTGATGCAGCAAGAGAAGGTGATAGCCTATGCTTCTCGACAATTGAAAAAGCACGAGAAAAACTATACTACACATGATTTGGAACTGGGATCAGTAGTGTTTGCACTAAGGATATGGAGACATTACCTTTACGGTACTAAATGTATAGTTTACATGACCACAAGAGTCTGCAAGATATCCTCGGCCAAAAAGAGCTCAATATTAGGCAACGCCGTTGGTTAGAATTGCTCAGCGATTATGATTGCGAGATTCGATACCATCCCGGCAAAGCAAACGTAGTAGCAGATGCTCTTACTAAAAAAGAATGACCAAAACCCCTTAGAGTACGATCGTTAGGTATGACGATATTCTCACCACTCCCATCGAAGATCCTTGAGGCTCAAGCCGAGTCGCTCAGGGAAGAAAACCGACCTAACGAGAAAATTCATGGGATGCCTGAAAAGGAAAACGATTTGTAAAGAGAGCTGACGGAACATTATGTTTCAAAGATAGAAGTTGGGTCCCACTCTGTGTGAGGGATACGTGATCTTATCATGCACGAGTCCCATAAATCTAAATACTCCATCCACCCGGGAGCCGACAAAATGTATCTCGATCTGAAAAAACTCTACTGGTGGCCCAATATGAAAGCTGACATTGCAACATATGTTAGTCAGTGTTTAACATGCTCAAAGGTCAAAGCTGAACATCAGCGACCATCGGGTTTACTGGTACATCCCAAATTCTTGAATGGAAATGGGAACGCATAACGATGGATTTCATTACTAAACTGCCAAGGACATCTAGCGGTTACGACACCATTTGGGTAATCGTTGATTGTCTTACCAAATCCGCCCACTTCCTACCGATCAAAGAAAACGATAGCATGGATAAACTTGCACGGTTATACCTGAAAGAAATAGTTGCACGACATGGAGTCCCAATTTCTATCATCTCCGACAGAGACAGTCGCTTCACGTAAACTTCTGAGATCATTGCAAGATCATTGGGTACTGATCTGATATGAGCACCGTATCATCCTCAAACAGATGGTCAATGCGAAAGAACCATCCAAACCCTAGAGGACATCTACGAGCGTGTGTGATAGAATTTGGAAATGGCTGGGATAGGCATTTTGCCGTTAGCCGAGTTTTTTACAATAATAGCTATCACACAAGCATCAAAGCTGCACCTTATGAGGCATTTTATGGTCGAAAGTGCAGATCACCTATATGTTGGGCTGAAGTAGGAGAAAGCCTAGCTCACTGGTCCTGAACTAGTACAGGAGACCATTGAAAAGATTGTGCAAATCAAGCGCCAATGCAACGGCTCGAGACCGTCGGAAAAGCTATGCAGACAAAAGACGAAAACCACTTGAGTTCCAAGTTGGTGACCACGTCATGTTGAAAGTCTCGCCATGGAAAGGCGTGATTCTTTCGAAATACGTGGGAAGTTAAATCCCCGATACATTGGACCTTTCAAAATCATCACCAGAATCGGGCCGGTAGCTTACCGACTCGAGCTACCGTCAGAACTCAGCTCTGTACACAACGTATTTCATGTGAGTAATATGAAGAAATGTCTCTCAAACGAAACGCTTGCCATTCCTCTGGAGGAAATCCAGGTGGACGAGAGACTGAGTTTCAATGAAGAACCTGTCGAAATAATGGATCGTGAAATCAAACGACTTAAGCAAAGCCGCATTCCTATTGTTAAAGTTCGTTGGAACTCTCGCAGAGGTCCCGAACACACGTGGGAACGTGAGGACGAGATCAAGCGTAAATACCCACACCTTTTCTCAAATTCATCGGATAACTCTAAGTGAAAACCGAGGACGGTTTTCCTTCTAAGGCGGGGAGGATGTGACAAATGGTAATTTTCCCACTAATATTTTAATAATAAATGTCAATTTATTATTACACAGCTGTCAAACTAAACATTTATTTTGTTTACATATTTATTACGGGAAGCAAACCCGCATGCAGTAGCGTACAATAACTCACCAAAACTATTTAAATTTATCAGTTAAAGTGAATTTATCACTTTCTGACAATTTCAGACACTAACGTAACAAAAACGAGAGGTTATCTTGTTTTTCCTAAAAACCGACACCACATTAGTAAAGGTTAAACTTTAAAATTCATTTTTGGGAGTCAGCAAATTTATTTTACATCAGTATTGTAAAAACGGCTCCAGATTTATATTTTCACGTTTACGTGAAACCGAGGTACCACAATTTTACCTCAGCTGAACAGGACACGGGGTATACACAATACATTAGGGTGGTGGCAACCCATCAAGTGCACTACATCCCATCTAGCACTCCAAACCAATCCCCTTATGCCACATCATTCACTTACTTTTTCCATCACTCACTCATATTTTTGTAGGCAACACCATCTAGCACTACATCCCATCACTCACTTCAAATTTTTTTAAACAAAACTAAAATTCCATTAAAATTAAAAAACATTACATAATATTACTAAAAAACATAAAATAACTAAAATTCCATTAAAATAAAAAACCTTACATAGAATATTACTAAAAAAACCTTAAAACTACATTAAAACTAAATTAAAACTAACGTAAAAACATTAAAACTTAACTTAAAAACATAAAATCCTACAAACTACACGGCCAACCCTATTTGGAGCATATCTCGCGTTTCCTTTTGATGACGAATTCCTTAAAAGTCGGGTCTGGGATATTGTCGTGCGGGTCCATAACGAACTTCATGTCACGATTGTAGACCTCCCCGTCAATAAACTTGAAATATTCTTCGTCCTTTTTCTTTTGAACCTCCAACTGCGCCTTCAATAAACTTTCTTTTTCGGCCGTGTAACTTGCGAAGGTATCACGAATTGAACTTCGGCTTGAATCTTTATAATTCGCATTTTTTTACCTCTCGATTGACGTGATGGAGCAGGGTTATCGTTGAGGTTCGGTAAGTGACAGTTAAAATCTTCCTCGTTTGTTGGCGTTTGAGCGTTACTTGCCTCGGACGACTTTCTTTTCTTGCTAGATCCCTGGGATTCTTGAGTCGGACCAATCACCGGTTGTTCGAGCCACTTTGGTTGATCTTTGAGAATGTGCCACGCTTTAGAATGTGGGAATGCTTTCCTAAATGTTTTTCAAATTGGGATTGGCTCTCTCAAAGATTTGTAGATCATTGCACCACTTTGGTTGATACGCACCTACATATTATAAAAAAAAATGTAATACAAGTATATATAAAACTTCAAAATATTATATATATATATATATTATATATATATATATATATATATATATATATATATATATATATATAACGTTGTATATAAATATATATATATATAACGTATGTATTTATTTAAAACTTCAAAAAATCAAAAGGATTTAAATTATACCGCTTGATGGAAGTAACCGTTGAAAGCAATGATAGCCGCGTTCATAGGAATCCATTTCGAGTTCAATTGATCTTTCATGCGTGTGCTTCTCGGCATAAGGCTTTGATAGTGCTTTAGAACTCGCTTCCAAAATCCCTGCTTTGTTTGACGGTCGCCAACTTGTTTGTCCACTGAAATTTTAATCCAAGCCTTAGCTAACGCCTCCTCCTCCTCGGCCATCCAAAGCTTGTTGAATTTTTTTTGAGGCCGCGTTACCACCACCTCGGTTTCAACTTCTTCGACATCTTCGTCTTCTTCGGCTTCTTCATTAAGTGGTTGTGTGTTGGGTACCATGTCAACATGGTCGAAATCTTCTTCATCATCAGTATCATCACGAATGGGTAACAGAGCGCTTTCCCGTTCACGCCTTTTTTGTTGGGTATACCGCGGCTCAAACGGGTCGAAGTGAGTAGGCAATTGCGGGAGGGGTTGTTGGGTGTAGAAAAATGGTGGAGATTGAGGTTCGTACATTTGGGGGCGGTAAACGGGTTGCGATTGAGAAGATGATTCATACAATTGGGGGCGGTAAACGGGTTGCGATTGCGAAGATGATTCGTACAATTGGGGGCGGTAAACGGGTTGTGATTGAACTCGAGGACGAAATGCACCCCTCGATACTCGGTTGGTATTCCTAGGATCCCTATTTTTTTTAGGCTCCATATTTTTTTTTTGAGTTGATCTTTGGTTTGGTTGGTTTTTTTGAGTTGATTAAATGTGCAATGGGTTGTGATTGATCTTTGTTTGCAAAACTTGTACAATATTTATGCTTCAAAAAATAGCCGTTTGGGTTGTGATTAATTTCTGCCAACTAAAATTTAATGCAATCTACTAAGGTGGTTGGCTATTGATGTACTACCATATGATGGTTATTAATCTAGCTTGTTGTATATCTTCACTTATTAATTTATACACTGTATAAATTTTTATTTCAGATTTTGGAAAGTTATTTTGATCTCTCTTGTGATTTGATAGTCATATATTAGTATGGGTTTTTCGTTGTAGCAGTTTTATTGTATTATCACTTATTGCATTTCAACTTTTGTTGAAATGGTTGTTTATATATTCTTAGTTTTTCGTCAAATAAAAAAATAAAAAATATTATCCACATAAATAAGTGAAGGTTATTAAATGTGCAACGGTCAAAAATTAAATGTGCAACGTTCCTTTTTTTTCCTTGTCTAGTGCGTGATGTGATCACGCAAAACTCATCTAGTGCCCCAACTAGTGTTCACGGCGGCGGTGGTCTAGTGCTAGATCCATCTCATCTGGTGTTATCTAGCGTACGTTTCCATCACCCCAATACACCCAATCTCTTCCACTTACCCACGTGATAGTTATCCTCACTTTTCCCGGTTCCTCGTCTTTTTCGATCACCACAACACACACAACAAACCATTCTTTTTGACTTTCTTGGTGAAGAAACCCATGAACACCCTATCCTCTTCTTCCATCGCCATCCATAGCCATTCTATAAATGCTTTTGCACTTCCCCATTGTTTTTTCGGATCTAAAATTCCGATCCAAATGGGTCAAACTTCGTTGAATTCGATACAAGGAGAAGGATATTAGCCAAGAATCGTGAAACCTCATCCTTGGATGATCAAAAGTAGGTCAATAAACTGCCTTGAATCGCTCCTTAAGAGCACCGATTCCAGGAAAAAGCAACCACATCAAAACCTACTTCACCTCAATCATATACTTCAGTCAAAGGTTTCAACTAGAAGAAAAGGGTGTGTGGCTTTCTTGGAATTGGGGTGGACTCTTATCATTGTCTCCTATAATCAATTCACTATAATCCCTTTGTAAGCTTTAATCTCACTCTTGTTGTTTTCTTCTTTGTACTCTTGAATTGTTCATCATTTTGTTGTCGATATGAATATTCTTCTTAGGAAATATTATGTCAATTTATATGTTGGTCTTGGTGTGGTTACAGAAATTTTGGAACTGATAAAACATGAGACACAATTATTGGCTCATGATTCATGTAGTGTTGTCGATAAATAGGTTGTTATGCTTGTCCTCATTCATCTTGTTAAATCGAGCTTTGAACCGAATGTATGTTAGAAACGTTTAGGCTAAGTCAAGTTGAGTCATTGTGGCTAGGATTTTGTTAAATCAAAGTGCTTGAGTCAAGTTCACACTTGGGTTGTCTTGCGTTGTCCACATACATTTTCCTGTAAAAGAGTGTTCGAATGATGGGGTTGCGTTGAAAGTTTTGCTAGTCGAATGTTAGCCTAAAAGGGTGCACACAAGGTGTTTTTGTTTTGGTTTGAAAGAATGGTGAGTAGTCATGTATATATTGGAAATCGACTTCGGGTTGGTGTTTTTGTTTAAAGTTGTGTTTGGTCTTGGTTTATTTCGATTCAACTATGTTCGAATATGGTCAGTGGATATGCTTGAGGTTTTGTTAGTTTAATGCGGTTCGAGTGAACCTTTAAGTGTTGATTTGAGTAAAATTGGGTTGAGTATATCTCGGTTTGTTGATGAGCCGAGAGGCCACACAAGCTCACCACGAAAAGTGGCTCATTTCCTTTTCTTTTGGTTTGATCACCACCCCGAAGCGGGCCGTGGTTATTGAGAAAAACCACTCAAATGGTCGTATTTGGTGTTGTTATCTCGTGTATATACCACCCCAAAAGGGTGCTTGTTTCACTCGGTTATAAAACACACACGGGTGTGTTTTGGTTGTGACTTGTACGCTAGGTCGTAGGTTATTATGTCAAACCAAAGGGCTTTGTGCTATGGTCACAAACTCATCTCAAAACTTGATTAACCCACACCTTTTGCTGCTCGGTTCGTTGGTTTACAACGGGAACACGCCAAGAGACCGAAACCTTATAACTCATGTCTTATCAGGTTCATATTTCGAACCATTCTTCCCTCCCCAAGACTGCTCAACTAAATTGTACACAAACATATTTGCTACTCTTAAAACTTAGGTCTACTGGGAACAAGTTAGCATCATCCAAAGTGGGCCGAAGTCCCTTGAAGCCCACCAAGTCCACCAAGCCATCCTTCACTTTGAATCTATATTAATCACACTTTGGGCCGAAGCCCATGTGGAACAGCAGGCCGCTGGCCTTGTATAGTGCGGCCCAAGATATTGTGCAAAATTGAACCTGTTTCTTTTATTTAAACATGGGCCACAGCCCACTCTGTCACACGCATAAATATTATTGACGATAAATCGTTCCAAACACACGAGATGTGATCATTACCGTTCAAGTAGTAATTAAAAATCATTTCAACTTCATATTAAAACAACTCAACGAATAATTGTTTTCATTACATGTCATGAAAATATAATAACTTGATATGTATATATATGTTGTATGGAGTAATTTAAAAACCCGACGTGAGTTTTATAACAAACACTTGAATTACAAATCATTTTTGAACACATAGTTTTCATATTTAACGATATATATATAACCTACTTGAAACACTAAAATGAGAAATATATACAAATTTATTGTTTTCATGGCATATTACTCGGGATTGTTTTACCAAAACTTATATAAATCGTTAGATTGTGAAACGGTTATTTTTCAAACACAAATTTCAATTTTGTTAAAACAATGACTTCTTGTGAACAGGAATTAATGACACATCATGAAATAACGTAGACAATGATGAGAACATTTTCAATCTTAACATTTCTTTACAAAAACCATATGTATATATACACACACCATCGTACTCACCTTTACTCATGTAAAACACATACACTCACTTCACAACAACGTTCCTACATGTCGTCAATGCTTGACATCCTATAGTAATTGTCTTCCGTACGTAGCTTTCCGATTTCTGTCAATCCGAAGGCCTACTCGTTCTAGTCTTTTGTACCCTTGTACACTCCATTGAGCCAATATCTACAAATGTTAAAAACATTGTTCCAACTTAAATGCTGCCACACCAGCAACATCAACATAAACTCTTTAAAACATTTGGAATTCCTGAATTGAACACTGTCTGAACTATTTTGTGATCTGACTGCTATTTATCAAGGTGAGTTTATAGCCCCACACTACTTAAACTTCTTTTACTATTGGGGTGAGAAACATGCAAAACTATTTTATGGACCAAACTATTGTCTATGCTGTTACGTGGTTTAGCCTAAGCCCTGTTATGTCCCTTTATGCCCAACTCATGAACCGTCAATTCCTGCTGGGAAGCGCGAGTGTTATAAATAGATCTATTGGGAGTAACGTCCCCGTTCGGGTTGACCGGATAGGCAAACGAACGTATACCATGTCGAAACTACAAGTGTCTGGGATACACACTTGCCGGGCCACTGATATTTAACATGCTTCTAAAGCATGCACACAAGTTATACTTCGTAGCTGTCTTTTTATATGACATTGCATAGGTTGCATAGGTTGCGATGTTCATATGCTAAAATCATGGTCCAACTGCTGATTTACTGCTTATTGATAAACCTATGAATTCACCAGCTTTTTGCTGACTTTTTAAGCCTGTTTTTCTCAGGTGTTTAAGCTGACTGTTATGACAAGGTGGTGGTAGGGCAAGGGTCATAGACTACTGTCTGAATGTTGTGGCTTTTTAATTACGACTTGTTTTTGTCTGGGACAACTAAACTTTTGGGCCTCATTTTATTAACTCAAACGATGTTTTAAACAATATTTTCATGAATTAATTAAAACGGAGTATGTAATCCGTTCTTTGTTACCTTGTGTTATGATTATCAATTTAGTAGCATCCCATGACCCGAATGCTTCCGCAAAGCCAGATTTTGGGGCTGTTACAATTACCAAATCTTCTGAACATATTCAGGGGAAATCTTGGGTGTGGCCACACATACATCTTGTCAACCCTACGAGAGGCCCAGCAGTATTAAACTTCAAGCAAATTTGAAGGAACAAATTCTCTCTTGACTACGAGCATAACCCATGAACTTTGCAACACTCCTGAAAACAATCCTTATAGCTACCAGTTACGTATAGTGGTAAATTGCTTCACAGAAATGCACTACATCCATGACAGTTATCTGGTATCTCAAGTCTGAGAATAACTATATAAACATGATTTACTTGATGACAAGATCTATAAAGTAAACATGATTTACACCAGACAACGTTGTAGGAGGTTGTTTCTCTCGGTTTTTTATTCAAAGATCGCAACTGGTCACGTTTTTTCTTCATAAAAACGTGAGTTTTGGTGTAAAGCTTTGATCTTTACGTGCTTTTAAGGAAAAAGGTTGTAGCGTTTTCAGTTATTACGAGTGGTTTAGTAAGTTTTGGTAGTTCTTCATTCGCATATTAGCTTCCAAAACTAGTTTCTTACGTTAAAAGGTTTGATCTTTAGAGTTTATTCGAGATTTTGCAAGTGATTTAATCGTGAAAAAGGCTACAAAGATTGTGTTTAACTCGAGTTTTGGACCGTCATTATTGCTTGAAATTCTTGTATAAGAATATTATGTAAGAGTGGGTGGATCTCACAGTTGCTGAAATTATTGGTGGAGTGTCACAAAAGTCAAAGATTTATCGCAATTGTGGGCTGTTATCGAAATTCTATAATTTCTATCGAAATTGCGCAACTTATCAAAATTGTGCAACTTATCGAAATTGTGCAACTTATCGAAATTGTGCAACTTATCGAAATTGTGGAAATTATCACAATTGTCCTGGCTATTGCAATTCTCTTGGGTTATCAGAATTGTTTTTGAAGACTTGGCGGGAAAAGTTGAGTAAAATTTAATTTTTACAGGAGATTAAACGTTCAATTTTTACGCGAAATTCAAATTTTGGCCCAAAATTCAAATTTTTAGGTCAAAATTCGAATTTTTTCGGTGAAATTTGGCGTAAAATTTTTTAAAACTCAAAATTTTCTAATAACCTTAGAATTGCATTTTATGGTGTATTTCAAATTATGGTAGAGAAATTTTTTCAAATTCAATTTTTGGAGGGAAACCAGAAATCACCATTAAGAAAGCCTTCAAATGATCTTCAGCAAAGGACCAAGACCTCACAACAACAATTGAGCTTAACCTTCATCAACCACAACTCCTATTTTGTTGCAACGATCCAAGACCAACCTTATAACACACCAAAGTTACATGGAATCGAGTTCTCAAGAGGGAAAGATGCCTCAAGTTGTGCAAAACGCTATTCATTCGAAGGAAAATTGTCTATCACACTTTAAGGCAGTTAAGATTCCATGTGTGGCACTTTCAGAAGCAAGGTTACCACCATGGGGTAGATCATTTCATCGAGTTTTTGCAATACTCTTCGGATCTGAAAGGGATTTTTCAACCTTCAGAGGGAAAATCTTGCACAACATATTTCAAATAGAGAACCAAATTGAACAAGGAAGTAACTGCATAGTAGCATATCAAGCGCTCAAGACGCACTTAAAATGGTTTCTCTACTTAGATTTCAGAATGATCAAAAGCTCTCCAGATTATGAATCAACAAGTCAAATATGGAGTGAATGCATCATTAGATACCTGGAAGTGGAATCATTTAGAAATCAGTTGCTTACACAAATGAGCACACTGGAATTGGTGCTTACTAAAAGATCACTTCATCTAAAAGAGATGCTGGAAATGAAGAAAGTGAAAGAACAGGAAAGAATTGAAATGGAAAAGCAGAAACGGGATAGAGAGCAGATTGAAACAGAAGCACTATTCAAGGAAACAGAGGTGAATGAGAGAGAGACAAACAAAGATGAACAAACAGTCAATGAGGGTACAACATCTGATGATAGATTGGTTCTCACGGGAAGTGATACATCTTCAGAACAGCAGGTTGAAAGCAGTACTTCAAGATATGATTCGGATGCTGATGATACACATAGGAATGAAGTTGTTTGGGATACTGAGGATGACCATACCAACCCTTGATCTGACACAGAGAGATTGGCTATGGTACAACATTCAAACGATAATGATAATGTTGTTTTGTTTGATAATGGGTTTGCTTATGATAAGACACATCCTGCGCACCCTGAGTCCATAAGTGACACATATGTGGTGGAACGGGTTGATAGTAATATCACTCCTATTATTCCAGATATGGATCCTAATGGAGGTGAGCTTGCCCAGGATGGATCTTCTTATGAACAAGACCGTGCTTTATTTGCTTCATTAATCGAAAATTTCAAACATGAACTTGAAAAGTGCAACGCGGACAATCGCAAGGCTAAGCAAGCGAATGCCTTATTGTCTAAAGAGCTTGAGAGATTGAAAGAAATAGAAAAAGATTTTGAAAAAGTAAGAAAAAGCAAATCTGAACTTGAAATTGAAATCTCAAACCTTAAATCTCAAGCTCGAAAGTTTGAAATTAACGAAGATTTTGTCACACCTCTTTTAAAACGAACGGAAGAACTTGAAGTTGGATATAGAGACGCTCTTTATCGTGAAAAACGTTCAATTCAAAAAGTGGATGAACAAATGGTACTTAACAACAGAAAGGTTCAAGCGCTTTTAAAAGAAGTCTCTGATTTAAAAAGTGAAAATTCAATGCTTCAGAAAACCACTTCAAATTTTAAGATTGTTAATACAAAACTTGAGAATGAAAATCGAGAGTTTATGAAATGAGCAAACAATCTTGAAGCAAAACTTCGAAAAACAGGACAAAGTGTTCAAACTCTTCAAATGATGCTTCCTAAAGATGAGAACCTTCATTACGGAAAATCCGGACTTGGTTTTGAAAATACAGATCATGTGGAAAATAATTTGGAAAAAGATTTGAGAAATGAAAAACCTTGTTTTCTAAACAAAGTGCAAAAGTTGACACCCAGTCTGTACGATGCTGAAAAATTGGGAAAAGGTTTGTCGACTGATGTTCTGTTCAATTCAGAAGGTGAAGAAAAATCTGAAGAGGAAAAACGTTTAAAAGTAAAACAAAGAAAAAGCCCATTCTCGTACCAAGGCTTTGTGTATGGTTGTACACAATTGACAGATATACCAAAAGAACCTTTGAAAAGAAAAGACACAAATGTGAAAGATATCAACTTAAGCTTGGAATACTTTGAAAAATATCTTGTCACTGAAATGAGAGAAGATTTAAAGTACATCCATTCTCTAGAAGACGAATTTGATGAAAAATGCTTAACACTTGATATTCAAAAAGAATTTTTCACAAATCAAATAGAGTCATTCAAGTCAGTATCTGTCAGCCATGAGTATGAGAATGTGGATTTTGAACAAACATCTTCTTTGAAATCTGAAAATCTTTGTCTCAAAAAGAAAATCACTGAACTTTCAAAAGAAGCAACTGAAGTCAAAGAAGAATTGTCAAAAAGAACTGCTCAGTTTGAGAAAGATTTTACAAAACACCAAGCACAAAGTATTTCTTTCCAACTCAAACTGCAGGAACAGAAAGATTTTCTAAAAACTATTTGACAACAGTGCTTAATGAAAAGGAAAAGATTTTTGAAGAAAATTGTGATGATGCCAAAATCAAGTTTGATTTGGATGAACTTGATACAAAAAATATTGAATTGGAACATGTTGTGGCATCATTACAAAAAGAAAATGAGCATTTGAAACAGACTTACAAAAACCTGTTTGATTCAATCAAACGTTCACGAGTTCAGACAAAAAACTCAAACACAAAACAAAAGGAGACTGAAGTTTTGAAGTCTCAATTGTCTGAATTCGCTGATAAAAAGTTTGAAAAGGTTTTGCAAACGATTGAATCAATGAAGATGAAAAAGGCTGAGTCTCAAATCAGAAAAGTTTCCTTTCCAAATCCCCTGTTTGAATCTAATACTCCTGATTTTGAAATGGAAACGGAAAATGAAAATCATGTGCTTCAAACAAAAGTGATTGAGCTTGAAACGCTTTTAGCTCAACGGACAAACGATCTTGAGGATGCTAAAACTGATCTTTTCAACAAAGCGACCAAATTCGAAAATTATTTTGAAAGACTTGAAAAAGAAAATATTCAGTTCGAACGGAAATTGGCTCGTAAAACGGATGATTCAAAAGCTGAAAAAGATCAATTTTTGAAACAAATTGCCTCCTTGGAATCTAAATTGGCATCTCAATATCATCTTTCTCATCAAAAAGAATACAGTGATCTGAGAACATCATATAATGCCTTAAAAACAAAGTTTGATGCTCTTAATCGATCAAAAGGAAAAGCTCCAATTTCAGATTTTTCATCAACAGAAGTGAGTGTTTCAAAGAAGGTTTACACGGGTGAATCTTCAAAACCATTTTCGAAAAAGGTCTCCCAGTTTACAACCTATTCTTTGCAAAAAGGAAGGATGTTCTCGAAGAAACCAAGTTTTTCTGAAACACTTACTCCTCAAAAGCTTTCAAGGTCAAATACGTCTAATGAAGAGAATACAGGTTTTCAAACTCCACACTCTCGCTTTACACGGTTAAAGCAAATGTGGAAAACAAAGAAAAGTCGTTCAAAACCTTTGAAATATTCAAACTCTGAAATGCTTCCGCTACAACACAAGAATGACTCTGCTTTGAAAATTCCAAATTCGGGAAGGTTTCCATTCATCTCAAAAATGAATTTTCGAAATGAAACACCGGGTTTCAAAAATGGATGGAAAACCTCTTCTTCAAGTTTTAAAACTCCAAGAGAGACACCGGGTTTCTCAAACAATTTTCAAAAGAAAAAGAGTTTTAAATCACCGTTGATTCCTCGAGTGTTATTTCAAAATGAAACACCGGTTTTCAGTCCTCGTTGGAATTCAACTTCTTTTAATCAGATTGACACAACATACAAATGGATTTCAAAATATGCTAAACCTGTTGGCGCCGTGCTTAAATGGGTTCCAAAGGTTCTTGTCTAATCTGATCTCAATGGCTTCGGAATAACTCAGTTTCGGACCCGTGCTTTAAAGAAAGGAAAGTGTTTACTCAATACTTTCGAGCACTTATCCTAAAATCTAAATGGTTTCTGAGAGACTCGCTCTCGAACCCGCGCTTAACCCGATGGCTCCCAATTATACCAGATCAGGACCCGAACCAAACGTTAAGACTTCTGGACACATCAGTTCAAGACTCGTACCCCAAGGAGCTCAATCAACTCACACCGAAACGCCTACAAATCAAGAACTGGAAAACTTCTTCGAGTTTATGTATGATGAGTACTATAGTGGAGCTTCGATAAATGCATCTAAACAACGTTTCGCTGCACCCGCTCAAAATCAACAACCACCACCACAAACACATAAAGATGCATCAACAACATTCGAAGCTGACACACCAACTCCCTCCGCTTCATCAACATTTACTCCAACAACTCCAGTAATTGAGATTGTCTTACCAAGAGTTGATGAGCAAGAACAAAACGATGCTGTGTTAGAAGAAGAAGTATTTGAAAATCCATTTGCAACAGATTCTGCTGAATCATCTTCAAGGTTACATGAACAATCTAACACACATTCGTCAAATCCAAGGTACCCTTCTACGTTACAGTGGACAAAAGACCATCCAATAGAACAAGTTATTGGTGAACCTTCAAGGCCAATTCAGACGATAAAACAACTCAACACCGATTGTGACATGTACATCTACGTCTGCTCAGTCAGTGTAATAGAGCCAAAGAACATTCAGGAAGCAATGGCAGACAATGCTTGGATTGAAGCGATGCAGGAAGAACTTCTCCAATATCAATTACATGACACTTGGGATTTAGTTCCAAGACCAATTGACAAACTAGTCATTGATCTTAAGTGGTTATGGAAAAACAAAAAGGATGAAGAGATGACTGTAATTCGCAACAAAGCTCGTCTAGTGGCAAAAGGATTCAGATAGGAAGAGGGGATAGATTTTGAAGAGTCATTCGCGCCAGTAGCAAGGCTTGAAGCAGTCAGGATTTTCTTAGCATATGCAGCTCATAAAAACATCACGCTTTATCAGATGGACATCAAGACAGCTTTCTTGAATGGAACTCTGAAAGAAGAAGTGTACGTGAGTCAGCCAGACGGATTCGTCGACAAAGATCATCCGGACTACATCTACAAGCTAAAGAAAGCTATCTATGGTTTGAAACAAGCCCCAAGGGCGTGGTATGACGAGTTATCATCTTTCCTACTTCATAATAATATAACCAAAGGAACAATTGATCCAACCCTGTTTACAAGAAAATTCAAAATGACATTTTGATTGTTCAGATTTACGTGGAAGATATAATATTTGGGTCCACTAATCCGAAACATTCAAAACATTTTGCAAATCTCATGAAAAGCAAATTTGAAATGTCCATGATGGTTGAATTAAAATTCTTTCTGGGTTTACAAATTCATCAATCCCCACGTGGTATTTTTCTAAATCAAGCTAAATATACTATTGAGATCTTGAAAAAACATGGAATGGAAAATTGTGACTCTGTTGGTACTCCAAGGGTCACCTCACCAAAATTATGAGCTGATTTATATGGGAAACCCATGGATCCGAAGAAATATCGGAGCATGATTGGTTCTCTCATGTACCTAACTGCTAGTCGACCCGATATACATTTTGCTGTTTGTTTATTAGCACGGTTTCAGGCAAGGCCTACCGAACTTCACCTCCAAGAGGTTAAATGGATCTTTCGGTACCTACGAAGAACCATTAACATGGGACTTTGGTATCCGAAGAATTCGGAGTTTACACTAATCGCATTTTCAGATGCAGACCATGCCGGTTGCCAAGTTACAGCAAAGAGTACATCAGGCGGAGCGCAATTTTTGGGAGAAAAGCTAGTAGGCTGGTCTTCAAGGAAACAAGACTGCACTGCACTATCAACCGCAGAAGCCGAGTATGTGTCTTTATCTGCGTGTTGTGCCCAAGTTCTATGGATGAGGACACAACTCACAGATTATGGCTTCTCTTTCGACCGCATACCTATGTATTGTGACTCGAAAAGTGCCATAGCCATCTCGTGCAATCCAGTTCAACACTCGAAGACCAAGCATATTAGAGTCCACTATCACTTCATAAAAGAACACGTAGAAGAGGGTACTGTTGAATTATTTTTCGTTAAGACTGAATACCAACTCGCCGATCTATTTACTAAAGCCCTCCCAAAAGAGCGGTTTGAAAACTTAGTTCGTCGAATTAGAATGCGAAGCCTAACACCCGAAGAGTTAGAAAGTCTTCTCGAATCTTCTTGATTTATTTCAAAAAGCTTCGCTGTAAATATTTTTGAAAAACAAAATACAAAATTTGAAAAACCAACAAAAGCAAAATATAAAAATAGAAAATTTTCAAACATACAAAAACAATATAAAAACAAAAAAACAAAAATAATCTTCTCACGACATGTCTCTCGTATAATTGATATTCTGTACGTATCTAGAAATGTCATTCAACAATGATACGGGCATGTACAGATGCTTGAGCGAGAGTTCATTTAAATTTTTTCTAAAACATGTTGTTTCTCGAAATTTTCTTAATAACGGCTTTCGTATATTTCAGTACGAATCCCGCGCTACATTGATGACTTCTGATTATTTCTGATCAGGACACGCAATGTTAATGGCTAAAATAAAATCCTTGAGCACATGATCAAGTCCTTTCAAACAGATTTTTTCATAATCTTTCTCAAAATTATGTTCTCAAGACAACTCCCTCCTAAACCCTTAAACGGATTTTAAACACACATGTTTACAAATATGATTTGTTTAAGGGGGAGTATAAAATGAAAAACAAAAAGTTCCAACTTTCATGCTCAAATCCGTCCTTCTCTCCAACAAGTTTTTAATTTAATCATTCTATATCAAAATTATCACTACGTGCAATTTTTGAGGGGGAGAAGACGTGATTAAATGTGATCAAAAAGTAATATCAGTAAGTCGAGCTCTTCAAAAGTCTCAGTGTGAACACTCGAATTGAAAAAAAATAAATGTCCGTTGTCGAAAAGATTTGATCAGGACGGGTAATAATTTCAAGCTGGTTATCCAGTAATGTAAACGTGTCTCGCAAAGGACTTGTCTGAGTAGAATGTACCAATTTGAGAGATGATCATTGAATATGACCGGGACGAGTAATAATTTCAAGCTAGTCTAACTAGTGATGTAAGCATGTCTCGCGAAGGTCATATAAATTGAAAATCAATCAATTCAAATGTGCGAACTCCACCCAACATGTGCTATTTATTCTAAAAATGCTTGTGCACATGTGAAGGGGGAGTATTTCAAAAATGCAAAACTCTAAATGTGTTATCTAAATGTGTTTACTCATAAATACCTTGAGAGATTTTCAAAAGGTTTTTATGGCAAGTGATCGATAATCTAGGATAATCATGGAGTAATAAGGTGATTATGGTTAGGTTATGTGCTATGATCCGTCAGAACCGGAGGGATCTACCCAAGGACAACTCCAATAGATTAGAATTAGAAGTCCTTAGGTATGATTGAAAAAGGAGTAAAATGAGAAAGGGATAGAAGGGGTTGAAGAATTAAAAAGAAAAAGTTTAATGCAATGGTGAAAAGAAATAGCCCTCCATGAAAACTTAGGTCAGAAACCGGGTCAATACATCTGCTATCGGTACTCACTAAGGTGATACTGATATTGAAGACAAGACGTCATGGACCCAGTGACGCGCTGCACCACCCCTCCTAGCCACTCAGATATCTCTTAAAAGATATTTTTTTCATTTCTCACAAAGAACACTTCATAATCTATCGGCCTCTCACTCCGAGATGTATTGATATTGAAAAGGTGGCACTCTGCTCCATACCTCCGATGAGTAAAACCAAAACGCACATAATTGAGTCTAGAGCCATGAGATTCATCAAAGATCTCTTAGGAACACTTCCAATACAATACACTTGTGTTCACCTAAAAGGACACAAGTTGTAAGAGTCTTAATGAGATCTAAGGAGCTTGCCTTATATCTTGATGGTTACGTGCTTCAAACGGTCTACAGTCTTGAAGTGATACTCCGGTATACTTCAGAGGCTCTCAACGGCCTTGGTAAAGATTAGATAAAGTTTTCACACTATGCTGTTAACAATCTCGAAATCTGAACCTATAAGCGCTGAACGATTTATTGCTAACTGTTCTATGCAGGTACTGAGGAAAGTCCATCAACCATCATATGTCTTAACATCTACATTGGAAGAAACGACGCTGTGAATACATGAAGATGTTGATCAAGGCAAAGAACAATCATATGACGATACTTTGAAGATCACAATGCATGAAGGAACAAAGAATCAAGACTATTCTGCAACGACACACAAAGTTCAAGACCCAGAAGTCTAAAGACCTAATCACATGGTGCATCTTTTGAATGACCATCCCTTAGGGGGAGATTGTTAGCTTTAAATTTATATATTGAAGTGATGGTCATTCATATTGTTAGAACTTTGTGTAATATGATTATCTAGTCAAGGTTAGTGGGCTTGTGTTAGAGTTAGTGAGAATTGTAAAAGTCCAATCCATTGGCCAAAAGCCCATGAGCCCATTGAAGGCCCTTTAGGGCATCATCTCTTGTACTATATAAAGCACTTTACACCTCATTTGTAGGTGGTGAAAGTGTGTGTATTGTGAGTGCAGTTTAATAGAAGAAAAGTTATCTCATCTCTCTTTCTCTCTAAGATATACGATCCATATACATCTCACTTTTCCCATCTCTCTTGTGCTTAAACGAGTCATATATTAGTGTGATAAAGATAGAGCTCGAGTACTACAAAGTCCTATATTCAATTCATTGAATATCATGTGAAATTGGCATGTCAACGCATCAATATACTTTCAAGTACATTTTACCAATACTCAGATTTGTCTTAATTTAATGATATTCCCATATCATTAATCGACAACGGACAATTTAGAATAATCAGTATACTTAAAGATTAAACATGCAAATACATGATATATTATTAAGAAAACGATAATCAAACATAACAAGTATTTTATTAAAATAATAATTGTTCATAACAACCCATTATCCAAACACTAATCACAGATGGGCATGAAACTACTAGCTAAACGAAGTCCTATGCCTTCAGCATGTTGATTAAGCTTTCCACCAGGTAAAGCCTTCGTTAAAGGATCAGCTAGATTATTATCTGTGTGAACTTTGAGTAACTCGATTTCACCTATCTCCACTTGTTCTCTAACGTAATGATATTTAATCGGGAAATGTCTTGTGCCCTTCATGATTCCAGGTTCATTGGCAAATGTAATTGCGGATGAATTGTCACAATACATCTTTATAGGTCTTTCGATTGAGGGCATAACTCCAAGCCCTGAAACGAACTTCCTAATCCAGACTGCTTCTATTACAGCTTCTAAGGCAGCAATATACTCACTTTCTATTGCAGACATCGCTATGGTACTCTGCTTCTTGCTCTTCCAATCCACAGCTCCTCTATTAATGACAAAGACATAACTCGTCTGAGACTTCGTATCATCTTTATCACATTTCCAGGAAGCATCGCAGTAACCTGTAACATCAAGTTCTGCTTCTGGATTTCCCCCATATACTAAAAACATATCTCTTGTAGCTCTCAAGTACTTGAGAATATGTTTAACTGCAGTCCAGTGGAGTTCACCTGGATTCTGCTGATATTGACTGGTTATGTTTTGAGCAAATGCCACATCAGGCCTTGTGCATCTCACCGCATACATAATAGATCCCATAGCTGAAGCATAAGGGACTCTCTACATGCGTGCCACCTCTTCAGGTGTTGAAGCACAAGCTTTGCTACTTAGGCTATGTTGTTCTTGCATTGGCAAATATCCCTTCTTGGAATTTTGCATATTGAATCTCTTTAATATTTTATCAATGTAAGCACTTTGGCTTAATCCAATCAACCGCTTTGATCTATCTCTATAGATCTTGATTCCTAGAATGTATGTTGCTTCTCCTAGATCCTTCATGGAAAAACATTTCCTAAGATAGGCTTTCACCTCTTTTAATCTTGGAATATTTTTACCCATGATTAATATGTCATCAACATATAGGACTAGCTAAATAACATCACTCCCACTAGCTTTGTGATATACACATGGCTCATCAAGATTTTGAGTAAATCCAAACCTTTTGATTTCTTCATCAAATCTCTTATTCCATTGCCGTGATGTTTGTTTCAATCCATAAATGGATCTTTGAAGTTTGCATACACGGTTTAGAAATTCTGGATTCACAAACCCCTCTGGTTGCTCCATATAGATGTCTTCATCTAGGAGACCATTTAAGAAGGCAGTTTTGACATCCAGTTGCCAAATCTCATAATCATAGTACGCTGCTATGGCTATGAGAATCCTAATAGCCCTAATATTAGCTACAGGAGAAGAGGTCTCCTCATAGTCAAAACCATAAGTTCAGGTAAAGCCTTTAGCTACCAAACGGGCCTTATAGGTGTGTACATTGCCATCCATGTTAGTTTTCTTCTTGAAGAGCCACTTACTTCCAACTACCTTGGCATTGCGAGGAAGGTCTACTTCAATCCGGACTTGATTATCTCTCATGGATTGTATTTCCCCATTCATAGCAATCTGCCATTTATCCTTTTCAGGATCATTCATGGCAGCTCTATAATTAGCAGGTTCTCCAAGATCCCCTAATATTGTTTCCTCAACCTCTACGTTAAGACATAGACGTTCAGGTGCTTTCACAGTCCTTGCAGATCTGCGAATGGGTACAACTTCAGGTGGAGGACCCAGACTTTCAGGTTCCACAAGAAGTTCGCTAGTATTTTAAGAAGGTAATGTATCCTCTTGATCATCTTCCAGATCATAGATCCTCCCACTGAATTCTTGAGATAGGAGATCTTTTTCAACAAAATCTCCATACCTAGCAACAATTACTTTGTTTTCAGGTGGGTAGTAAAAGTAGTAACCCATCATTTCCTTTGGGTATCCTACAAAGATACACTTTACAGATCTCTGTTGGAGTTTATCTGCTGAGTCACGTTTAACAAATGCCACGAAACCCCAGACCTTTAAATAAGACAAGTTAGGCGTTTTCCCAAACCATAACTCATAAGGTGTCTTATCAACCTTCTTGGTCGGAACCATATTTAATATGCGAATCGCAGATTCTGTAACACCCCCAAAATTTGACTTTGCGGAAGCACTAGAATCATGGGGTGCTACTGAAATGGAAATCATAACAGAAGGTAACGAAGAACCAATTACACATTTTATAAAAATGTATTCATTTGTTTAATCCAAATATAACAATCTGTATGTTTCAAGTTTATTTACAAGTTTAATGGTCCCTAAAAAACAAGTCTTAATCATTTGTTAAAATGTTATGGCCAAAAGTATAAGTCTGTCGCCTTGCCAAGCCTTGCCACACTTGTATAAATCTAGAAACCTGAGAAAAATATGCTAAAAGTCAGCAAAAAGCTGGTGAGTTCATAGGTTTAAATTAAAATAGTTATAACATATTGGGCCCAACAGTTTTATTGAAATGTCACATTTATATTTTTATTACGCTAGCACTAAGTTCATGCAACCGAAGCTATAACAGGTCTGCATGCTCTAGAAGCATGTTAATCAATAAAAAGCCCTGGCAAGTGTTTATCCCAGACACTTGTACCTTGATATGGTATACGCTTGTTTGCCTATCCGGTCAAACCGAACGGGGACGTTACTCCCAATAGATCTATTTATAACATTCACGCTTCCTGTCGGGAATAAACGGTTCATGAAATTCGGGCAGTATGGAACATAACAGGACTTAGGCTAACTGCGCAATAACTTTGGTATAAATAATGTTAATGGTCCATAAAATTGGTTTTGCATGTTTCTCACCCCATTCATATAAAACAATTATAAGTAAAAAGGGGCTATAAACTCACCTTAATAATGGATGCAGTGAATGCAAGGATGTATGGCACCAACACGCGACCTAGATTAAATAACCATGTCTCCGTTTCAAGTATTAAATTAAGTCTTTTCATAATTTTTAATTCCAATATTTCAGAGTGCTTATGTTGTTGTTGTTGCTTGTGTGGCGGCAAGTGAGGTTACGAAAGGATTTCCTAAGAAATGGTAAGGGTTAGCTCTACGAATGACTTAAATGTATGGTTTGAGAAAATGGGAGAGTATTATAGGAAACTTAAGTGGCGGAGTTTGAAAAGAATTAAAAGGAACAATTACATCGAGATTTAATATATGTATTTGCAGTTTGGTGGTTATATCCGATTATGTTGATTTTTGAAGTAAAACCTAGCGTGAGTGACGCTTACTATCTAATGAACTAAGTTTACATTATCGTTAATAATTAGTCATGCCTCGTGTTTATGAATTACCATTCTAGAAAAACATTTGATCTCATTTTAAGTACGGTTCGCGTTAATATCTCGTTTTCGTTAATGACATTATTATGTTTTAAAGTGACAAGTATAGGCGCAAATTTTATATATGTTCTAACGTGTGTTATATAATATACTCATTGGTTTGTTAGTAGTTCCCTCGAGTTTTTAGATTGAAATGACAAGTATGTATATGTAAAATTTTGTTTTCCTTTTCATCAATGTTTATATTTTACATTACATATAATTGTAAGACGGTTCCCAAGTGACAAATATAAGTTAAAGGGTTCCATTATATAGTTGTCAAGTTCTTTAAGTTACGGCTATACAAGTTTTATGTATATATATGCTAGCTCAATATGAAAATATTTGCTATTTGCGTGATCGGCTATACAAATTTTATTTCACGACTAGTATATATATATATATATATATATATATATATATATATATATTGTGTGTGTGTGTGTGTGTGTGTGTGTGTGTGTATGTTTCAACAGTTTGCTAACAATGCCATTTGTTGGGCTTCGGCCCAACTGGATTAGAGGAGGGGGGAGTGTGTCGCTATTGGGTTGGGTCAATTTACTAGTGATCACAATGGGCCTGGTGGGCCGAAGGTACTACTACTCCAACAGACTAGAACAATTGAAATCCTAGTTGGGCTTGAGATTTAATTCTAAGTGGGCTATTTCTTGGGTTTTTCCTCGTACAAACACAACACAACACCTTCAAGTCTTAATCTTTGACCACCATTTCGGCACCAAAAGAGGTAGGAAACTTACGTCTCGGCTAATTCTTGGGTTGAGTACTACTCAACGCCAAGGTTTTTTGACGTTGTGGGTTGCAAGTGGTCTTAACCTTGGCCTAAACTTCATGCTTTGACACGAAAAGGAACTATTCCTAAGGAGAATTTGTCATTGATTCACAAGCACTCTTGTGCCACTAATACTTGAGCTTAAAATTTACCTGTTAAAGGTAGTACTCCATTTGAGTACTAACAGCTCTTGGTGGGTTTGTTTTTGGGCGAAAATGGTTCTACTCTATTGGGGTTTGGTCCTGAGTTTGAGAGGGCACATCCAAGACTGGAACCGAGGGTACAACCCTCAAGTATTGGGTTTAACTTAACAAGAAAACTTGGCCAAAATCTCCCCTATGCACGATGATTTTTCCCAGCCTAAGATTATCACCAAACACCTCATTTTGGGGTGGTTATCTATTCGACTAAAGATAGTCATGGTACCTATTCGAGTCACTAACATTAACCTAACGAGAATACATCATTCTTAAAGGGTTCTTCTACTCGAATCTTATTGTCTACTATCACCAATCCTAATTCAATACTTGAATCCATGGCTCCTGGGGGTCATTTGAATCACAATATAGCGACAACAACCAACGAGATTATCAACCTAATAATCGAGTTCTAGACTTCCTAAATTCCTACGCCATACGAATATAACAACAACATTTAACAAGATTTTCTTCAATAACAATCATCACTTTTGGAAAATTTTAACAACCGAAACTAAATATAAACAACACCTAAATTAACCTTTATTCGGCTTCAGATAATCAAGAAAATTCTAACATAAATGGATTTGAAAATGAATCCGAATATAACTTAATTCTTACAATGATTTTTGAGAGGTGATGGACTCGAATGAAAACTCCAATCCGAAAAACCCAACTGTTCCAAACCGAACCACAATCACCACAACCCTTGTTCTTTCTCAAGTGATTCTCAGAACCGTTGTATGTATTTGTTGAGATGTGGTTCGATCCCCCCTTAAAGCATTGGTTTAAAAGGACGATTTCGAAGAGTAACTCCGTGGTTACTTTTGGATTTGGGAGGGATAAAATTGCCATTCAAGTGTTCCTTCTATTTCAATTGTAATATTCTAGGCTTAACTTGGGTGTTTTTCAAGATCCGTGTAGATGATAGGGCATCTAGGTCAAAGGAAAAGGAGAAGGAGAAGGCAGTGTTGAAGATGGTGATGTATCGAATGGTGTTTTTGGGAGAAGGTGGGGCGGACAAAAAAGGGATAGGGTACCTAAGGTAGAAGACAACTGGTTTTGGGATAAGTGTGAGTGGTTGGGTTTTATTTTAAGTATTTAGAGATAGGTTTAATTAAAGAGTAGGTACATTATACCCGTGTCTCGCTAAACTGAGTTAAACTCGGGTCCTTCCCAGAACCGTTTTAATTATGGAAGTTTGGATTTCTTTAGAGACATTTATATGATACTTGAATGTATTTTGAGTTTTATGAGTTCATATTAATTCCTAAGTTTTAGATTTATTTCTGTTTAGATCTTGGTACGCGTGTGGTGTCATCTGAGTAAAACTGGGATAACCTCCAGTTTTTACTACAATACAGTGGGTAAAATGTGAGATGGGATAATTTCACTGTTCTTGGTAAGATTTCCGGGTGACACAGTGTGCAGGTCTATTTTCCGTGATAATCATATAAATGCCTAATCTGGTGATTTTGTCATAATAAATGAACTGTTATGAATTAAATATTAGGGGAAATTTACCATTTGCCACAGATTTCAAGGCATAATCCCAAGAGGATAAAGGAAGAGTTGTAAGATTAAACATTGATCGCACCATGTCCAACAATGTACAATTTCTTCTCTCAGATACACCATTATGTTGTGGAGTATAAGGAGATGTGAGATGCTGGACAATTCCATTCTCAGCTAAATAATCTTTAAACTCTTGACTCAGGTACTCACCACCTTTTTCGGATCGAAGAGCTTTAATCTTCTTTCCAAGTTGCAATTCAACTTCAGCTTTGAAAAATGTTGGGAATTAAATATTCTGAAGTTTAAGTATTGGGAAATACTCAAAGTGTGTTCCTGCTGCTAATGCATTTGTTCCTGCTGGTTGTGTTATTATTGCTGCTGCTAGTTAAACGTGTTCCTGCTGCTAGTATAATCTGTTGCTGCTGGTGAGTGGATAAGCTTGGAAAAGTCAAAGATAGAATAAGAAATATCTTTTGTTGTGTCATCAGTGAAGTAAACAAATTGTATACTCTTAAGTGTATGAGTTGTTTCAAAAACATATAACTGTTAAGACTTAGAACAAACACAAGAATATCACAAGTTGTAAGAACTTAAGATTCAAGGTTGTAACCCTAGTGATAATTCAAGATCACTCGTATTATTATCATTAATAATATTGAATCATTTTGGTGAAAAGCTTTCATTGTTTATTGTCATATAACTAATCATAACCTTTCCATTTCCATAACACAAATAACCTTCTAAGTGTGATTAAGTAAATTCCGCGTACTTAATCATATTAACTCAATATATCATACACACAAAGAACAAAAGGTTTAACCACCTTAACCGTGTGCCGAATCCTATCAAGTGGTATCAGAGAAAGGTTGATATAGTTGATTTAGAAGCTAAAATAGAAATGGATGTACAAGATGCTCAGGTTTCAAATGTTGCTGCAAAGTTGCCCATGATCAAACAAAACGAGTTTGAGTTATGGAGGATGAGAATTGAGCAATATTTTATGGTTCAAGATTATACTCTTTGGGATATCATTATGTATGGTGATTCTTTTTCACCAAGCTATTCAGATGTTGTCCTTGAAGGCAAAACACTTAGGAAAAGAAATACTGGACCAGTTTCCAATGATGAAAAGATACAGAAGAGAAATGATCAAAAAGCAAGAAATTTGTTGCTTATGACCATTCCTGGTGAGCAGATGCTATCTTTTAACAAGTATCTTGATGCAAAAACTCTTTTTGAAGAGATTTGTGCATGGTTTGGTGGTAATGAAACTACCAAAAAGACACAGAAGACATTGCTGAAGCAACAATTTGTAAACTTTACTACTTTTAGGAATGAAACTCTTGATAAGCTGTTCTCAAGGTTGCACAAGCTTGTCAGTCAGTTAGCTGTGTTGGGTGTTGAGATAGAGAAGGAAGATCTCAACATGAAGTTTTTGAGAAGTCTACCTGATGAGTTCCATACTCATGTTATTGTCTGGATGAACAAGCCAGACATTGAAACCATGAAACTTAATGATTTGCACAACAACTTCAAAATTGTTGAACAAAGTCTAAAGAAGTCTGGAAACTATGGTACTAGTTCTGGGAAAGCTGCACTCTTATCATTTCCTAGTACTAGTAAGTCTGAAGAGGTAGATGAAGTTGAAAGTGTTTCTAATGCTACTTATGGTGGTCCTTCTACTAGTTTACAAAAGGATGTTGCTGGACTTAGAGATCCAACATTTTATGCCTTTATAACCAGTCAATCTAGTGGTTCTCCTCTAAATCATGAAGACCTTGAGCAGGTAGATGGTGATGATTTGGAAGAGATGGATATTAAGTGGCAGGTTGCTTTACTTAGCATGAGGGCTAAGAAGTTTTGGCAAAAAACTAGGAAGCAAATTACCATAAATGGTAATGAAACTGCTGGGTTTGATAAGAAGAAAGTGGAGTGTTTCAACTGTCATAGGTTAGGACACTTTGCTAAAGAATGTAGAAGCCCAAGGAAGCAGGATAATAGGAACACATGGTATAAGCAAGATAAGAGAAAGGAAGTAATTGTTGAAGAGCCAAAGGCTATGTTGGCTATTGATGGTGTTGGATATGATTGGAGATCTATGGCTAATGAAGAGGATGCACCACCAAATGCTGCTCTTGTTGCCAATGAGATTGCTCTAATGGCCTTTTCTGATTCAGAGGTAAATTCTATCATAAATTGTACTGAATCATGCTCTAATCTTAAAGCTTATGAAGACCTTAGTAAGAGATTTGATGCTCATCGAGAAGAGCTACTTAATTCTCTTTTTAATTTAGCTAATCACAAAAGAGGTCTAGGTGTTCTAGAAAAACAAGTCTTACATTTTAAGAATAAATAATCTAGTTTTGTTAATGACATTAATATACTTAAAAATGACATTAGGATCAAAGATGAGTGTATTGTTGAGCTGAATGATTCATTAGCTAGACACAAAAATGAAAAAGGAAATATTAAGATAACTGTAGATGCTTTAGCTCATGCCTCAGAGAGAGTTAATAAGCTTTTTGAAGCTCAAGTAACCAATAAAGCTAATTCTGGTGTAGGTTATAACACTGTTCCTCCACCATATAGAGGTATTCATTCACCTCCAGGTATTGACCTAGCACACACAGGTTTAGCTGAGTTTCAAGAACCAATCATGGAATATGGTTCTAAGGCTAGTAAGAGCCTTAAGGTAGAAAAGATAAGTAAAAGTTTAGATAAAACTTTACTCTATCAGGACAAGGTGTCCTTTGTTAATAAAGGAGATGCTATAGTTGTTGAAGATTGTACAACTGATAGTGATGATGATGAAGAACAGGTTATGTCTAAACCTGAAGTGGTTTAGAAAGTAGGAACAAGTGTTCCTAAGATAGTCAAACACAATACTGATAGGCCTAAATCAAACTGTAATACTCAAGAATCAACTTTTAATATCTTTCGGTGGACGAGGTTGATGAAAATGGAAGAGATCCATGTTCGGTTTTAGTGAGAGAGTAGAGAGAAGGTGGAGATAACCTTTAGATATTATTGAAATGAAAAGATAAGGTTTTTACAGCCACATCCCACAAGTGAGGACTTGTGGGGTATTTAAATGCCATACAAGACAACTTTAAGAGTATTACATTATTAGTCCCTGCACTTTATGCATTCTAGTTGTCTATTTCCAATTCACGTAAATATCGCCCAGCTTCATTTCTAACAATCTCCCTCCAGCTGGAGATATACGTGAATTGGTTACAATGATTCCTAACAAGTACATAAAACGATGAATACAATGCTGAGGTAGAGCAGTTTCCTTTTGAGGGTGTTTTCATAGCTCTTGATCTTCTCGTATCTTTCTCAGCTTGCTTGAATTACTTGCAGAATCACTGTAATGACCTAATTGGGTTATTACTCCCTCCCAATTAGTAAGGCATTTACTTTTACATGCTCCCTCCCAAATTGACAACCCGTTTGATATAGCCCTAACGCTTGTAGAAGAAGTTTCTATAAAATTTTGCCAAATTGTCTTCAGTCTCTTGCACAGCGGAAAATGGATTTTAGACTGATAACTTGTAACTTCTTCACAGGTTTGTTTGGGGAGCATCATATCGACATCTTCAGCTCACTTAGAATGCTCCCAGTTCTTCAATAAACAGCCCCGATGTACACATTACATACATTTCTCCCTCCAGGATGATGACGATCTTTCGGACTCATCCTACATATGTGTACATAGACATATCAACTAGAAGCAACATACAAGTTAATACCCCATGAGTGGATGTCGATAACTATTCTCTCTATGATTCTCTTAGGATCAGTCTCTTCTCAAACCTCTTGTATCAAATCAACGGCCTTTTGTAGTGACTGCTGATGGAGAAACCCACTATGACGAACTTGAGACTGAAGTAAAATAACCAAGACTTGTGACTTAAACTTGCACGAAAGTGTGACTAAGAACCTATACTGAGCACTACAATGTAACTCCTTAAAGCATAGGTCGTTTCATATACCCATCCATCCTTCCTTAACTGTATATGAACATCTCTTGAATTATCCACATCTTTGTGTGACACTGAGTACTACAACTTATCTCCTTTAAGTGATAGTTGACTAGGTCTTCGTCCATCCTCCCCTTGACCTATGAAAACTAGATAACCCAAGACTTAATCACTATTCTATAAATGCTCAAACAAGGATCTCGAAGAATCATGCATCCAACCAACCCCGATATCTTCAAGATACTAAGTACACGTACCCGTGATATTCCACTTCAACTTCAAATAAGTAATAATGAATCATCCTTGTAGTCACAGTTGAATAATTTAGCCATTGTCATTTGATTGGGATTCTTGATTAGGATCTTTTCGGCTATACGTGGTGATGTTGAAGGTGTAGACCGATAATTTCATTTTTGATTTTGGTGTGAAATATGCCATAAAATGACATTCTAATGATGCTGGACAAATTTGAGTTTTAGAAATTTTTACGCCAAAAATTCCCCGAAAAATTCGAATTTTGGCCAAAAAATTTGAATTTTGGGCCAAAATTTTCACTCTTGTACCAGAATTTGAATCTCGCGTAAAAATTGACCGTTAAGTCATTCCTCAAATTTAAATTTTACTCAAATTTTCCCGCCAATTGCGAGATGAAGGACCAATTGCGAAAGGTTGCTTGAATTGCGAAATATTGTTGAATTGCGAAGGATGGTGAATTGCGAAATCAGCTCCAATTGCGAGACCAATTGCAAAAAGCAATTGCGAGACCAATTGCGAGAAGCAATTGTGAGATACAATTGCGATACCAATTGCGAGAAGCAATTGCGAGATACAATTGCGAAGATCTGCCAATTCCGAAAGTAATTCCGAAATGAATTCTGAAATCAATTTCGAAAGATCACCTATCACAATCTTATACAAGAATGCGACGTTTCATATTTACGAGAGGCTTGTGAATTGCGAGAGGCAGCAATTTTGAGAGGCAGAAGCAATTGCGAGAGAGTGGCAATTTCGAAACTTTCCAACCACTCTTGACTTTTTGGCAGACCAATAATTCACCCACTAGCCTTACACATCAATAATTCAAGGACTAAAATAATCAATTATAATCCACAAACAAATCTTATCTAAGAATTTTTGATGATATTTGATCTAGGGACCAAGAACAAACACAAAAGTTTGATCTTCCACACCAAGAAATGAGTGAAAACTAGTAACCTTTCACAAATCAAGTCGATTTCACACAAACAAACACAACCTTTGATCTTCACATGTGTACGATTTCAAGATAAACAACATAAACAACCAAAATTTTTGAAGAACAAAAACATGACAGTTTGGTATTTAAAGAACAAAGATCGAACACAAAAACTTCAAAACTACTACTGATGAACAATAACGAGCAAGAACACACCAAAAATTCACATTTTTTACCTTAAACACACCACGATTCGCCCCCGGTTAGCTCTCTGATACCAATTGTAATACTCAAGAATCGACTTTTAACATCTTCCGGTGGACGAGGTTGATGAAAATGGAAGAGATCTATGTTCGGTTTTAGTGAGAGAGTAGAGAGAAGGTGGAGATAACCTTTAGATATTATTGAAATGAAAAGATAAGGTTTTTACGGCCACACCCCACAAGTGAAGACTTGTGGGGTATTTAAATGCCATACAAGACAACTTTAAGAGAATTACATTATTAGTCCCTGCACTTTATGCATTCTAGTTGTCTATTTCCAATTCACGTAAATATCGCCAGCTTCATTTCTAACACAAACATTAAGCATGTTAGGCAACCAGTTAGATATTGTGAACAATATAAAACCACCAACAAGCCCAGAGGTAACCAAAGGAATTGGAACAACCTCAAGTCTAACCAATTAGGTGATGACTTTGCTTTTTATAATAAAGCTTGTTACACATGTGGTAGTTTAGACCATCTTGCCGCTTTCTGCAACCAATGGGTATCTGGGTATAAAAACAATAGAGTGAACTTCAAAAGGCAAACTCCTAAGTCTCACTCTCACTCTAGTTCTAAGAGAACAAACCCTAGAGTAGTCAAAAACAAGTCTGGCTCAAACTCAAATCCTGCTGCTAGACTAATGGTTCCTGCTGCTAGACTATTTGTTCCTGCTGCTCGACCATCTATGACTGTTAACCCAAAATCAACAGCTAAGGGTGCAAAAAAAACTTTCAAACATGCACCAACAACTGTTCTAAGGCCCATTCAAACAAAAGCAGTGGTCCAAAAACAAGTTTGGAAACCAAAGGGTAGAACTGAAAAGTTAGCAGTTCCTGCTGCTAAGAAATCAGTTACTGCTGCTAAGGGATACAGGGCAAATGCTGTTAAGGCCTCAGCATGTTGGATTCTAAAATCCAATGTTGCATCAACTGTCCTTAAAAGATTGAATTATATTGATGCAAGAGGCATATCCAAGTCAGTAATGGCTTGGGTCCCCAAAAGAAACTAACACTCTTATTTGTGTGCAGGAACATTCAACTGATAAACAAGAAGATCAAGGATTCTCAGATAGTGGATGTTCAAGGCACATGACAGGCAACATGTCTTATCTTTCAGATTTTCAATCATTCAATGGAGGATATGTTACCTTTGGAGGGGGTGTTCGTGGCAAAATTTCTGGTAAAGGTACAATCAAAACCGGAAATTTAGATTTTGAAGATGTGTACTATGTAAAAGAGCTAAATTATAATCTTTTTAGTGTCTCACAAATGTGTGACAAAAAGAACAATGTTCTTTTCTGTGAGACTGAATGTCTTGTACTTTCTCCTCATTTTAAGATGCCTGATGAAAGTCAAGTACTTCTTAGAATTCCTAGAAAGGGCAATATGTACAGTGTAGACATGAAAAACATTGTTCCTAAAAAGAATTTAACTTGTCTTGTTGCAAAGGCCACATTGGATGAATCAATGAAATGGCATAGAAGGCTTGGTCATATTAATTTCAAAACCATAAATAAAATTGTTAAGAATGGTTTGGTAAGAGGTTTACCTCACAAAAGATTTGAAAATGATCAAACATGCATTGCTTGTCTTAAAGGCAAACAACACAAAGCCACTTGTAAGCCCAAGATTTTTAACTCTATCAATCAATCTTTGTTTATGCTACATATGAACTTATTTGGACCTGTTTCTGTTATGAGCATAATGCATAAGAGATATTGTCTAGTTATTACTGATGACTATAGTAGATTTACATGGGTTTTCTTTTTATCTACTAAGGATGAGACATCAAGCATCCTTAAGGATTTCATTACACAGATAGAAAACCAAGTAAGCAAGAAAGTAAAAGTCATTAGATGTGATAATGAGACAGAGTTTAAGAATAGAGTTATGGATGATTTCTGCAAAGAAAAAGGTATTAGGAGAGAATTTAGTGTTGCTAGAACTCCACAACAGAATGGAGTAGCTGAAAGAAAGAATAGAACACTAATAGAAGCTACTAGAACAATGTTAGCTGATTCTAAGCTACCTATAACCTTTTGGGCTGAAGCAGTCAACACTGCATGCTATGTCCAAAATAAAGTTTTAGTTATTCAGCCTCACAATAAGACATCATATGAACTTTTTAATGGTAGAACTCCTGCAATAGGATTTCTTAGACCTTTTGGATGTCATGTGACAATTCTCAATACTGTACCTTAGACCATTTAGGAAAATTCAATGGTAGAGCAGATGAAGGATTCTTTGTTGGATATTCTCTTAATAGCAAAGCATTTAGAGTTTACAACACAAGAACAGAGATAGTAGAGGAAAACCTACATGTGGAGTTTTTAGAAAACAAATCCAATGTAGAAGGTCAAGGACCAAAATGGCTATTTGATCTAGAGTATCTAACAAATTCAATGAATTATGTGCCTTTTGTTGCAGAAACTAATGATTTTGCAGGTTCTAATACAACAATTGAGGCAGAGTTAGAGAAAGATCAAAATGATGTGATAATGCCAATAGGGTTAAGTACAATTGTGGAATCAACCTCAACAACTGATGAATCTTCTTCTAGCAAAGCTAAAGAAGGTGTTGAAGATGAAAGGAAAGAAGTTGAAACTCAGGAATAACAAAATGTTTCTGCTGGTAGCATTTCTGTTGCTGCTGGTAGTGTATCTGTTCCTGCTGATGACTCTGCTGCTGAGCCAGAGCACTCTGCTGCTAGGCTTAATGTTCCTGCTGCTGGGCTAAACTCTTCTGATGCAGGCCCATCACAAACAAAAGAAGCATAATTCTCAGATAATGAGATGGAATTCAACAATCTTCTATCAAATTATCAAGTTCCTTCTACTCCACAAACAAGAATTCACAAAGTCCGCTCCCTGGAACATGTGATTGGAGATGTACAGTCAGGTGTGAAGACAAGACATCAATTGATTACTTCAGACCAACAAGGGCTTCTTGATGCCCTTTATGCTTCAAAACAGAATGAGCTTTCAAACTCTTGCTTGTTTGTATGTTTTCTCTCACAGGTTGAACCAAAGAACATTCTTAAGGCCCTAGATGATTCAAGCTGGTTAGAGGCTATGCAAGAAGAGCTTCTTCAGTTCAAGATTCAAAAGATTTGGGTGTTAGTTGATTTACCTACAGGTGTGAAGGTAATTGGCACTAGATGGGTTTTTAAGAACAAAAGGGATGAAAGGGGAATAATGATTAAGAATAAGGCTAGATTAGTAGCCCAAGGGTACACACAAGAAGAAGGGATAGACTATGATGAGGTTTATGCTCCTGTAGCAAGGATTGAGGCAATTAGGCTGTTTCTAGCTTATGCTTCATTTTTAGGCTTCACAGTCTACCAAATAGATGTCAAGAGTGCATTTTTATATGGAACAATTGAAGAAGAGGTGTATGTTTCACAACCTCCAGGCTTCATTGACCTATTACATCCAAACAAAGTGTACAGAGTAATGAAAGCTCTATATGGCCTTCATCAGGCACCAAGAGCTTGGTATATAACACTAGCTTCCTACTTATTAGAAAATGGATTTCAAAGAGGAAAGATTGATCAAACACTTTTCATCAAACAGCACAAGAAGGATCTTCTATTAGTGCAGATGTATGTGGATGACATTATCTATGGATCTACTAGGAAAGAAATGTGTTTAGAGTTTGAGAAACTTATGAAAGATAAGTTTCAGATGAGTTCTATGGGAGAACTTACATTCTTTTTGGGTTTGCAAGTTAAACAATCATCTGAAGGCATATTTATTAGTCAAGACAAATATGTTGCAGAGATACTTAGAAAATTTCAATTTGCTGATTCAAAAATAGCAAGCACACCAATGGACTCTGAGAAACACCTTCTGAAAGATGAAGATGGAGAGAGTGTGGATGTACACACTTACAGATCTATGATAGGCTCTTTGATGTACCTTACATCATCCAGACCTGATATCATGTTCCCTGTTTGTGTTTGTGCAAGATTTCAAGTAACTCCAAAGGTTTCTCATTTAACTGCAGTCAAGAGAATTTTTAGATATCTCAAAGGTCAACCAAGGTTGGGTATATGGTATTCTAGGGAATCTCTTTTTGACTTGGTAGCATATTCGGATAGTGATTATGCTAGTGCTAGCTTGGACAGAAAGTCAACAACTGGAGGATGTCAATTCCTTGGGTGTAGACTTTGTCTCATGGCAGTGTAAGAAGCAAACAAGTGTGGCAAATTCAACAACTGAAGCTGAATATATAGCTGCTGCAAGTTGCTCTAGTCAAGTTCTATGGCTTCAAAACCAACTTCTTGATTATGGGTACAATTTCTTAAACACTGTTATTCATATTGATAATAGTAGTACAATTTGTATTATTAAAAATCCAGTGCAACATTCTAAAACAAAACACATTGAAATTAGACATCACTTTATAAGAGACTGCAATGAGAAAAAGTTAATTCAAGTTCTTAAAGTTGCTTCAGAACACAACTTTGCAGATCTGCTAACAAAAGCTTTTGATGTATCAATATTTCAGTACTTGGTAGCAAGTATTGGAATGCTTAATCTTTGAATTTTCAATCAAATGTGTTTATGTAAATAAATTTTTGTTTCTGTTGCTGGTTTTATATAATACTGCTGCTATTACAAAAAGTTTGTGCTGCTAGTACAAATTTAAAATGTTTTATTCATACAGTTAGTCTTATGATTTTTCTAATGCAAGACAAGTACTTTGTACATTGTTCTTTTGGTTTTAGACTAACAATTTCAGGTATGAATATGTGAACACAAAGGAAATTTCAAGTGAAATGGAAGCAACAAAAAGCTGATATTGGTTGCTGACATAATAGGTTTATGATGTACTGAGTTTGGGAATTTAAAACTCCTTAAAACTATTTTCTTGAAACCTAGTTATGATATTTCACATTGAATTGTTGACTTAGTTGATCAGATAGTAACTGATGCAACTCACTTTCTATCATTTTATACTTTTAAGTATAATGAGCAAGTCTAAGGACATCTGATAGAAAGAACAGCTAGTAAAAGTGAATCTAACACTTGTGCTAGAGGTAACAATTACTATGAGCTGGAAACCCTGTCAGGAAAACTCCTTGAATGAGTTTATCTTTACACAGGCAGTTATTTATAACTGAAAAACATTGGTTCTCACACAACCAGAGGTTGCTTTAAACCGAAATTTTGATTAAGTGTCTGTTATACACTTAATCCCTTCAAAATGGTTGAAAGCAGTATGATTTTTCAATTCTAAAATCATGAACATACTGCTAAGTCAAACAATTTCTTAAACAAAGATTTTCAAAGGATTCATAAAAACCATCCATTGATGGACCATGAATCAAATATCCAATGAATCACCTCTCATAGGAGTTAACACACCTAGAAGTGATGATGGCAGTAACTTAAACTCTTAAGGAATTGATGGCTTAATGTACAACATTGTTTGACAACAAGTTCTAAATGATGGATCAGATGATAAGGAAAGATTTATTTTGGTACATAGTGAGATCTTCCAAACAAGGGGAGGAAACAAAAGTTATTTGTATCTCAGGGGAGGTAACAATCTCAGGGGAGGAAATAATAGCTCAGAAAAGGAAGATAATCTAATGAAAGGAAGGAGAAGACAAGAGCATACAAGATGATGACATGGAGGTTGAAAATGACAAGATCAGAACTAAAGCCCAAGAAAGGAAATATCTCAGGGGAGGAAATAAAGCCCAAGAAAGGAAGATTAACGAAATGTAAGGGAGGAAAAGACAAGAGCATACAAGATGATGACATGGAGGTTGAAAATGATAAGAATAGAGCAGATTCTGGAGTATTATATATATTCAGAAGGGATGAAGCATTCCAAAGGAGAAAGTTCTATCTAGGTCAAACGAAGAAAAGTTTCAATTTCAGTTTACCACGTTTGTTCATCACTTGCAAAGGCATGCTGATAGATGATTTCACTTGTTGAAACAAGCATCCAAGATACACAGCATCATTGCCTCTTATAATTCCTCCATCCAAGGAAATTGCACCATCTTTTAATATGACCAAGCCTTCTATGCCATTTCATTGATTCATTCAACGTGGCCTTTGCAACAAGACAAGTTAAATTCTTTTTAGGAACAATGTTTTTCATGTCTACAGTGTACATATTGCCCTTTCTAGGAATTCTAAGAAGTACTTGACTTTCATCAGGCATCTTAAAATCAGGAGAAATTGCACCATCTTTTAGTCCAAGATTGGAGCAATGTTTTGATATTGTTAAAGTCAAAGAAGAACAAAGCAAATAAGTTCAGAATAGAAGAAAGTTCAGATCAAGGGTCTGACTATGAAGTGTTTGAAAGATCTTCACAAGTCCTCATTTAATTTAGAAAACATGTTGAAAAGGATTCACATGTTTAGGGGAGGATTGTTGGGAATTAAATATTCTGAAGTTTAAGTATCGGGAAATACTCAAAGTGTGTTCCTGCTGCTAATGCATTTGTTCCTGCTGGTAGTGTTATTATTGCTGCTGCTAGTTAAACGTGTTCCTGCTGCTAGTATAATCTGTTGCTGCTGGTGAGTGGATAAGCTTGGAAAAGTCAAAGATAGAATAAGAAATATCTTTTGTTGTGTCATCAGTGAAGTAAACAAATTGTATACTCTTAAGTGTATGAGTTGTTTCAATGACTCTTATAAGCTATAGCAAGTAGCTTATAGCTTGACAAGACTTTAACATATTGTAAAGATCTTCTTGGACTATAAAAGAAGATCTTAGACTCGATATTATGTGTGCACAAAAATAGATAAGTTGAAAAACATATAACTATTAAGACTTAGAACAAACACAAGAATATCACAAGTTGTAAGAACTTAAGATTCAAGGTTGTAACCCTAGTGATAATTCAAGATCACTCGTATTATTATCATTAATAATATTGAATCATTTTGGTGAAAAGCTTTCATTGTTTATTGTCATATAACTAATCATAACCTTTCCATTTCCATAACACAAATAACCTTCTAAGTGTGGTTAAGTAAATTCCGCGTACTTAATCATATTAACTCAATATATCATACACACAAAGAACAAAAGGTTTAACCACCTAAACCGTGTGCCGAATCCTATGAAAAACCTTAAATGTTTCAAATACCTCATGTTTATGTTTAAGTAAATAAACATATCCATAACGGCTAAAATCATCTGTAAAGGTTAAGAAGTAGCTAGCACCTCTCTTTGACACATGTCTAAGTGGTCCACATACATCAGTATGTATCAAACCAAGTAGATCATCAGCCCTTTCCATACGATTATTGAAAGTTTTCTTTGTCATCTTCCCAGATATACAAGATTCGCATTTATCAAATGATTCATCATTAATATCTTGTAAAAGCCCATCATGTTGCAGCTTTTTCATACGAGTCTTGCCTATGCGAGCAAGTCGACAATGCCAAAGATAAGATGAATCCAAGACATTCTTGACCCTCTTATTATTAATGTTATACATTGAATTATAATCATTGCATTCATTCATATCAATTTCAAATACACCATTCACAACAATAGCATTAAAATAAAAAACATTATTTAACGAAACAGAAATTTCATTGCTTGAAACAGTATGTTGAAAAGCAATATTCAATAAACACGAAAAGGAAACTACACCCCAAACAATTGAAGGTACATAATGACAATTATTCAAAAACAGTACTAAGCCTGAAGGCAAAACTAATTTAAATACTCCTATAGCTTCAACAGCTGCATGTGCTCTATTGCCCACGTGCAGATATTGTTCCCCATAGGTCAATCTCCTTTCAACTCTTAATCCCTGCAGTGTATTGCAAATATGAATACCACATCCAATATCGTATACCCAGGAATTTATTTTATGAGTTAATGAAAATAATTCAATCATGAAAAAGTTACCTGAAGTGTTGGGTTTACCAGCCTCAACCTTCATCTTTTTCGCACGCAACTCCTCAAGATAGAGTGGACAGTTTCGCTTCCAATGTCCTATCTCATGGCAGTGGTGACAAGCTTGATCCTTCTTGTTCGGATTCGCCTTGTTCTTCTGAGGGTAGTTCTTCTTAGGCATAGGTTGATAGGCCATAACTTGTTTACCCTTGTCAACCTTACCTTTACCCTTTTTATTCGCCTGCGGTTTTGGCTTTTGGATCCTACCTCCTTGTATAGCTAATACCTGAGGAGTAGGTGCCTTGTTTGGTAAACCCTTTTCATAGTCCACAAGCATTGCGAGCAATTCTGTGACTGTCTTCCCTGAGCAATGCATGTTATAGTTCTGAACAAAACCTTTAAAATACTTGTTCAAGGACCTATTGATTAGGTTCACACACACATTCTCAGGATAGACGTAGTTGATCTCGTGTAGTTGGTCCATGTACATTTTCATTTCCAACACATGATCACGAACAGGTTTACCTTCCCCCTGCTTGCAACTGTGTAATGCATCAATCAAATCACGCAATTCAACAGCTGCTGGCTTCTCATAAGTCTTTTGGAGTTCTTCCAGCATGTCTTTAGGAAAATAGTTCTCAAACTGCTTTTGCAATTTGGGGACCATACTTCCGAGCATCAAGCACGCAACTTCATTGTGCTTTTCGAACTCCAATTGCCATGTTTGTCTGACCTCTTCAGGTTCAGTAGCAGCTGGCTCTTGAGGGCAAGGCTTAGTCAAATATTTAAGCTTTTTGGACACTCTCAAGACAATCCTGAGTGACCTATGCCAGTCATTGAAATTTGAGCCAGTTAATTTTTCCCTTTCAAAGTGGTTTTTGAAAGCAGAACTGAGTACAACATTTTCGGTTGAGCCATTTCTACAGAAAAAGTTCAAATATTAGTATTCTAATAATACAATTTTTCAAGAAAAGAAAATACCCAGGAAATATTCATATAACCATTTAATCTTCTTGAAAACTAGGATCCAAATTTTCATAGTTTCACTACATTAGTTGATCTCCTAGTAGTGAAAGTACAAAATATGATAATCTGTCGAACAATAATCGGCAAACAATTTCCGACTCCTAGATCATTATGGTAATTACATTTGCCAAATACAATTTGAAAAGTAAGCATGTTTCTTCCCATCTTATGCCTTAAGTTTCTAGGTCTCACTAACAACTTAATTAATTCGTCTAATTTAGAAACTGCAAGTACTCCATTACTAGTTTCACGCATAATGGAAATTTACCTTGTCATTAAAATCTAGGCAAGGTCTCACTTACGCTAAATAATAACTCCAAGTGTTTCTTATAATTAGATAGCATGGACTTAAATTTTTAGGGTATTTATTTTGATGTGACAATCAAAATATGTACGAAGAAGCATGCACACATCTTCGTATCATAAGTTTTCAAAACGTTTTTATTTTACCAATTAGGCTAAGATTTAAATCAATAAAGTTTTAATTGAGGTATTGGGTTCACCAATCAAAGAATTACCAACAACTATCGTCCACTACATCCTACTGCTGCATGAGTCAAAAGACCCAAGTTATTTGAATAATTACTACAAAAGTGGCACGTGAAATTGAGGTCAATTCACCCTTAAGATGATTTTGTAGAAAAAAAATTGCTTACTTGGTAGCTCCAATTAGACTCACAAAGGAGCAGAGAGACAAACGTCTGCCCAAAGGCTAATTAAAAACGCGTCTCTTTCGGATGAGAATTTAATGTCAAGCCTCCTTATACCCCTCTTATAGTTTGTGTTAGCATTTAAATTAATTATTGAAGTGATGGTCATTTGTACTTTAATAACTTTGTAATTGTGTCGATTTAGATAGGTAGTCAAAGGGCTCGGTTATGTAAAATGGCTAAGTTTTATGTAGTACATGTATTACTAGGAAAGATGGGCTAAGTCCAACTCATGTATCAAAAGCTCAACCGAGCCCACTCCAAGGCCTTTTAGGTCGCCAACCATTTCCCTATTTAAGCACACTCTCACCACAAGTTTTAGTGTGCCTCATTGTCTAGTAAAGGTGAGAGTGTGTGTGCGCTCTTAAGGTTGTGTTTGTTTTCTTCCTTTGCAAGCAAATAAACATCGACTAGTATTTATAACATACGATCCACTTTACTCTTCATCTTTACTTCTTTATCTTTGAGTGTCACGTGTTCTTATAGTTATAGTTGTAGTAATAGAGTTTAGTTTATATAGGGTTTACAGTTTGTCTAAACTGGGTGAGCCGTTCACACTATTGGTACAAAACTCATCACTCAATTAAAAGTTTATGATTATTAGTCTTAAAAAATATGTTATAAACTATAATATTGATAGTCTCGCCAGGGAGCAAATTACCGTTCGAAGCGAACTACTGTCGGCACATAAGACTTTGCAATATATAATTTATCACATCATAGTTTCATAGTTATTAGGTCAATTTATTTTCTATTCAAAAAATTACCCATTTCTTGCTTACAATTCTTCATACAATTTAAACAAAAAAACAAGTAATTAATAAAAATAAGTAACCAAATAATAACACATAATCTTAACAATTAAATCATATAGCGACATGCAAATTTTTGATAAAATTCTACTAATAATCTATCTATGGTTTTAATATGCATATATTTAACTAAGACTCCCATTGGTTTTCGAGCAAATGATACCAATGGACCACATACACCAAACAATTTGGTTGCGTAAGTCCTAGCAAATATATACCAAGTAGCACATAAATATATTCATTAATTTAATTAATTTGGGGTCTTCCCCAATTTTAGATCTATCTTATTACATGTGACAAACAACTTAACAATTAATATAAACCCTAATCCATGATAAACATGCATGTTTCATCATGGATTAATTACAAGTCACAAGATACGCAACCTTTACACACATAAACATGTTACTAATTTTAGGGTTCCAAACTAATTTTAATTAAGAGGGCATCGCCCCCCCCCCCCCCCCAAATTAGGGTTTCAATTTTCTTTATGTTCTAAACCCTGAAAAGATGACTAACATGTAATCCTAATCAAAGATTCGATTTTTATGTGTTTCGGTAATTCAATTACATGTTAAAACGGCTCGTGATGCCACTGTTAGAATTTAATAAACATGACAATCATATATTTATTCTAATAACAATCAAACACGTTGCGGAAGCGTAGGATCATATTTAACATATAAAAGATTAACCGAAAATTAAAGACACGTACCTTTGATTCTAGTAAGAACAAGAATCAATACTTCAAATCTTCTTCTTTAATTATCAAAGTGGATTAGCGAGATACCCCTTACCGTTTTGTATCTCAATCCAAGATGTATAAACTATAGTGAGTTTATACCACAGTCATGTACACACGTACTATAACCGAACTAATGATTATGCTAGTAATGTAAACACAAGAAAACCAAAACAATTTTGTTTATTGAAAAACTTTGATCGATCGACCCTTAAGGGTTGTATACGATCGGTTCTAGCAAGAGAAGAAGAAGGAAAAGCCTAGGGTTATAGCAAGAGTGCAAGTGTAAAGAAAACCAATAACCCTAGCCTTTGTATTTATAGGTGAGTAACTTAATGAACAAGTTTGACATGGATTGGGTTTAGGCAACCCAATGCCGATCGCTTATGGACTCCTCAAGGGTTTCCGGAACCTTCTCAATCCTCTAATTACACCTATGGTCCTTCCTTTATTCCCTAACGGTCGTTAGTCAATTCCCGTTAATTACTTAATGTCCGTTTGTCATTATTTTGTGTTTAAATAATTATTTATTTAACCATATAATTCTGACTCTCAACTATATGTTACTCTCTAGTTTATTGAGTTGTGAATATGAAAATAACTTCATAGAACTTAAGGAAGCTGAGAATGATGTGTATTTGTTCAATTCAAACTTTTAGGGACAACTTTTTACGCATAGATGTAAAGAATGTCTGTATCTTACCCTCTAACCCTGTAATTCTGATTTTTGAGCTTTATGTTACACGTTAGTTACTTGCGTTGTTAGCTTATTGAGTTGTGACTTGTGAGTATAGTATTTAATTGCTTCCGGGAATGCATGATATCATATTTGTGGATATGATTTTGCTAAAAAAGCTTTGTTTGGTATTTTGGTCTTCAGTTACAAAGCAAAACAAAACAAACCAGAGAACTCGAGGCAGGCATTGCTAATCCAAACTACTTATCTACTTGTATCGAGCAAACAGTGTAGAGTGGCTTGTTCCAAACTTCTTAAGCACAATAGCAGATTAGATAAGCATCTTAAATATGATTCATCTCATTTTGCCAATTCAACTTTGATAATACTTGCAATCACTAGAAATATTAACGAAATATTATTATAACAGAAATCTTATGACACCATTGGGCCGCACTATATTCACCATTGACTCCATATTAAGCATTAAAATAAGGGATAATTACAAAAATAGACCATGGATCGAAGTGATTTTCTTTTTCTACCCCGTACCCCGGGCAACTGGGCAACTCGCCCCATATGATGACACGTGTCCCCAGTTGTCCAAAAAATGTCGATTGTTGCCCAAAAAAATACACAAGTTGCCAAAAAATACACAAGTTGCCCAAAAAATACACTTCCAGATTTCAATTGCCCTAAAATAATCAATAAAAAACTCGGGGTAGATAAGGAAACTTTTTTTGTAATTATCACTTGGTTGCTTGGGTTATTTTTGTAATTATCCCTTAAAATAATCAATAAAAAACTTATGTAGGTTTGCATTTTCAAAATACAACTTTTTTTTTTTTTCTAGTAGCAAAAGATTAACGTAGTGTTTGGTACGTTGTGATGAGAGTATGAATGGAAAAGATCATTACGACGGAATAAAAAATATTATGTTTGTTTACAATTATAGAATGCAATGACTCATTACATGGAATCACCCATTACATCAAAACCAACCATTTTCATCCATTAGGATAAGGGTGGCAATTCGGGTCGGGGTCGGGTTGACAGGTTGGCGGGTCAGAAAACCTCAACCCAAACCTGGCCCATTTAAATCATCGGGTCAGCTATGTCAACCCTAACCTGTTTACACATAACCCGAACCTAACCCATTTAACCCGTATATATACTTGGTTGGCGGGTTAAATAGGTTACACGGGTTAAATAGGTTAAACGGGTTTCAGGGAGATCTATTTAACCCGTTTTATATATAAATGTTGGCACATTACACAAGTTAAACACGTTAAACGGGTTTGCGGGTGAACCCGTTTAACCCATTTAACCTGTATAATAAAATATAAATATTTTTTAATTTAAGAAAAAACCTTAAACGGGTTGGCGGGTCGACCCGCTTAATTTATTCCCAACCCGAACCTTACCTGTTTAATAAACGGGTTAGATTGGTCGACCCAAACCCGACCCAAAATCTACTTAGACTCAACCCAAACTTGTTAATTTTCGTGTCGATTTCAGGTCGGGTTTCGTGTCTGGTCAGAAATTGCCGCCCCTATTTTAGGGGTCCCTTGTTTTTTTTCATTACATCTTGGAATGAAATCATATTTACATAAAGGCCACTTATTAACTATCCATTACTTCATTTATTCAATTACGACGTTCATTCCATTTCGTCGCTACTTCATTCCGTCATACCAAACTGACCCTAACATCACTAATCCTTCGCGTTATTCCGGTTTAATTTACTAAATGGGCCAAAATAATTTGTTGGCTTACGAATTGGTCCATGTCATGGTGTCATTTGTTTTTTTTTTTTGGAAGAAGCACTTTTTCCCTCTTTTCACTTCTTTTGTATGCGGGCGTGCAAAGGTTTTTGTTTTTTTTCGGACATAAGTGCTTCTTTTCACTTCCAACCTCTTCAAAAATTAGACATACTTTCACTTCTTCTCATGTTTTCAACACAAATCCTATCTATTTCTCTTTCATTCTTTTCTTTCAAAAGCACAAAAAACAAACGCTTTTCTTCTTTGCAGATAAAGACTTTAGATGTACATCTTCTTCTTTAAACATGGTTTGCAGATGAAGACATAAAACCTCTAAAAAACAAACAACACCTTATTTTTTCCAAGTTACTTCAAATGCAGCTCTATCTCCAAATTACTTTTGTGAAATACGAATTTTCTATTTCTATTACATTTGTTTTTGACGAATTCTTCAAACCACGTACTAAAATGAATGTGTAGCCGAAACGATCTTACCGATATTACAGGTATTGAATAGGTCAAAAACGTTATTTTTGGCTAAAGATGATGAAAAATAAATCCTTTAAAAAGAAAAAAGTATTAAGGGGCCGTTTGGTTTGAGGGAATCGGTATGGGGGAATGGGTTTGACAATGATTTCATATGTTTGGTGTAACGGGTTTGACAATGATTTCATATGTTTGGTTTGAGGGAATCGGTTTGAAGATACCCACAACTATGACTTTTTCCATACCAGGTAGAATAGATGGGTTTGAAGATACCCACAACTATGACTTTTTTCATACCCATTGTCATTCTACCCCATACCAAATCCGATACCCATTGTGATTCCTAGCAACAAACCAAACGGCCCCTAAGTTTAGGAGAATATTAAAAGCGGCATGTTTTAAATAACCTTTTCTTCAAGTAGGCTATATTTTATGTGGATACAGCTTTTCAAAAAAAAAATAAAAAATAAAAAATAAATTGATACATTTGTTATGATGAAAAATCTCGTGTCCTTCAATTTCCTTTTCACCTAACTCGTACATACATACACAAAGAAGCTTACACATTTATGTCGATGAAGTACGATTATGACTAGCCAAATAAGCAACCCCATAAGCTAACAATCCCTAGAGTTTTTTTTATGTCTTGAGGCAAGAAGCAAGCTTTGTCTTTTCAAGTCAAAAGTTTCAATATAGCATGGAGCTAGCAATTATGTGCGCGGAATAGTAAATTTACAAACCTAAGATTTTTAGTGATGGGCGTGCGTTGGAGTAAATTTTTGGCAGTTTTAATGCCTACTCAAGTTTTAAATTTATATTTAGCCGACTTATCAATAACACACACACTTAACGAGCAGTGTACCCGGTCAGTATGAATATAATGGTAAGTAGAGTGTCGATCACTAAGAGTGGAACGTATTATCTCCTTATTCTAATCAGTATTTTAATATCCTAACGCAAGGGGTTTCAGCCTGAGAGACTGGCACGATTTGTTTGCAATTAAATAATAAAATAAACCAATAGGCACGAATCAGCAAGTAGCACACACGTACACAGATAGATACTTGAGACAATAAGAGGGCTGTCCTTATGATTAAGTAGTTTGTCACTTGTTTTATTGATAGCTTTATATGAAGTGTATGTAGTTAACCCTTTCTCGTTGGTCCTATTCTTATCGGCGAGTAAACCCTTAATGATTACTTATGTCTAAAAGTTATTCCTAAGTGATCAATTTAGTAATAACCGTGGGAGCCACATTATGTCCCGCAGTCAAATGCCCGCAAGCCACTAATAAACACAGAGGTTATCAATGCACTAATAAGTAGTAACCAAAGACATCAACATATAAGCTTTAATTGATGGGAAAGCAAGTATTAAAGGGAGTGCAATCTTTCGTTGTCACATTACACAAGCCACCAATCCTGATGAATTAAAGTTTGCTAACACAATAGAACAAAACTACTTAATGAATTAAACACATGCAGCACCTTCTTACAGCTCTTGTATCTTTGATTTGGGTGTGTCTTGTGCTGCCTCCTTGACTGAATTCGTCCTAGGTTTCTCCTGTTCGGTCTTCGAAACTTATATATCCTCTCCCGAAATTCGTCTGGTCTTGGGGTATTTATAGTTTCTGTCTGAGGGAAGATGCGGCGCATCTAAGGAGTAGATGCGGCACATGTACTTAACTTCGCGTGGGGTCCAAGATTATAATATTCAGGAATATTCGTACACCGCCAGAAGATGCGGCGTAACTCCATGATTAGATGCGGCGCATGTCCTCTTGTATCTTGGATCGTATCTGGTGATATCTTGATAGAGATGCGGCGCATGTCATGAGTGAGATGCGGCGCATCTGGAGCAGATTAGTCTTGATCTTCTTCATTTCAGTAGACTCTTCACATTATGCATGTTTTGCTCCATAATCAGTCCAAAATTGCTAAGTTTCACCAAATGCTTGTTTTTACCTGAGAATTACAAAAGTAAACGATTAAGTATCAATCCTCATACATAATATAGTAAAACAAGTCAAATAAATAGGATAAATGATAGTAATAAAATGTACTTATTTGAGTTCATCAAATATCCCCCCACTTGAACTTTACTTGTCCCCAAGTAAACCTTAGAATTTCTTTTATGAAAATGTATCCTAAAAGATGTTAGGATTTATTTTTATATTTAAGCATGTATTCGTTTATTTCATAATCACACAACTAAACACTTAACGAATTAGAAGTAAAATAAAATAAGTTGATAAAAGCAAATCTAATCGTTTAACTGTCCAGTCGTGACGAATATTCTATCATAAGCTTGGCAAGTATACACATCTCCACCACTAAAGCTAAGGAATAACAAGTCTAAAGCGGTAAAAAGGGTTTTTAGGCTTAAGGGTTAATTATTCTTTTTTCACTATCGATTTCAAATTTCAGAAAAGGCGACAAAATCACAAATACATGATCGAATCCACGAACACGATACTTGCAATTGCTCAAATCCTTAACTCGAACAGGCTAAAGATAGGTCCAAACTTCACCAATAATAATATATCAAAAAGGGCGACAAAATCATAAATACATAGCCGAATCCACGACTACGATACTTAAGATTGCTCAAATCCCTAATCTCAATAAATCAAAGGTTTGGTTGGATAAAGAATAATAAAGGGTATGGTAACATTTGGGATATAAATTGGTGTAAAAATAAAAATAAACAAAACAAATAAATTAAAATCCTAAGTGTGGTTAATCACTATCCCAACCATCCCATGAATAAGACTCATATCATAGAATAACTCACGCTTTAACACTTGAAACACACGCTTTAGGTAGACACGAATTATACTCAACAAGATCTTAATCAAAGAATAAACCTTAATTGGCGTTCCCATAACTGCCAATTCCCATTCAATCCATAGATATAGTACAACAAATAGTGGTGATATCGACCACTTACATAACTTTACATAAGTTGGTTAAAACTAACTTCCAACTTTTCTTTCTTTCTTTTTCTTTTCTTATTTTTTCGATTTTTTTTTTTTTTTTTTTTTTTTTTTTTTAACTTGAAACATAAACATAGATGTGTAAAATTTCACCACATCACTACAACTTTCTTTCCGGATAATTTTTCTATACTTTTCATACTTCAGAAATAACGGTAATAGTGAAAGTAGTAAACACACGAAAAATAAACTCAAAAATATATAATATTTACTTTCACTCCAATTGCATTGTGCAATTTCCCGACCTAACCATAGATAATGAATTACGCACGCGAACACAGGTAATGTAAGGAAACACACTTTGCCTATAGCAATTAACCAACCACGGATTCTAATCTACAGGGTAGGCTAAGGTGTAAGGGTGTAACGAAACATTTTAAACATAGGTGTAAGAAATGAAAGGAATGGCTCTGAGGGTTTTTCTAGGGGTATCTTACTCTAAAAATGAGAGTAACAAAAGGGTTTATACGGGGGTTAACTAACCAGTGTAGTTAGTTAATAACACATAACATATAATAGGCTATTTTGGGTGTAATCCTAGAAATTTACCAATTTAGACAAGTCATTCCAATTATATAAAATAATACTCATTATGGTGGTCTCGAATAGTATACAAGCCAAGTTCTAAAGTTTACAAGTCACCGGCACACTCATAGATTTGTGAATTTTGGAAAATCACAATTTTTGAAAATAACGTCATGTGTGCAGCTATGCAACTTAGATCTTAAACAAAAACATGCTAAATTTTTTTTTAAGTTTGATATATTAAGCACATTTTAAGCATAATTTTTGAAAAAGTTTAGGACAAGTAAGTGTTAAGTGTTCTAATTCTCCAATCCCCCCACTTAAGTTAAACAACGTCCTCGTTGTTTGTATAAAAGGTTAAAAACAGGAAAATAAAAGAATTAGAACAGAAAAACTCCCCTGAGATTTGCTCGGTATGATCCTCCATTAGTATAAGAGCAAAAATCATCTTTCTTGTGGATTAGAACGTTAAAGCTTCATACTTGATGTATCCACAGGAAATCCAGGAAACTATAATACCACCAACACTTTAAAACACACCTAAGATAAGAAAGGTTCAACTTGCATAATACATTAGTAGTTAGATAAGAATAAAACTTAAAAATTAAAACTGAAAATCATCAGGTCAGTCGATGCGCCGTATCTTATGGAAGAAGATACGCCGTATCGAGCCTGGAATTAATACGGATCAGAATAAAGATGCGCCGCATCCTTAACCAGGGATGCGCCGCATTAAAATAAACTGATAAATAGTTTTAAAGTCGAAAATAAAAAATGCAGAAAAATAAAATAGGATATGACCATTGCAGGAGATGCGTCGCATCTCAGGATGGAGATGCGCCGTATCTTCGTGCGGGCCTGACTGACTCGACACAGAAAACAGAAAATTAAAAGATAAATCCGGGTTGTCTCCCGGCCAGCACTTGTCTTTATTCCAGAGTCTTCAAGTTAGACTCACGTTCAGCTCTTTAATATCGATCATTGAAGGAGTCGGAAACATCGCGCTCCCTCATCGCCAATTCAGTAATATTGAACACTCCTTGCTCGTCCTTAATTTCCACGCCGTTCTTTTTCAATATCTGTATAAACAAAGTCCTGTCCCTTTCGGGCAGAGATGACAAAATGATAGACGGGAAATTTTTATTATCATATAGGCATAAATAAGCAAGGTGGGGTGGTAGTTCAATAAACACATCATTGTTCAAATTCGTTTTCTCAACTATTCTCCTACGCTTATTAATTACTACACAATCATACCACTCATCATCAGAATCATTAACAACATCGCGTCTAAGTTCGGTAGGTACATTAAGGTCAATGAATTCCTCAAAGTTCTCATAATTAGGATTAGTTGAGTTGTTTTGAATCAATGTTTCTCCCATAAGTCTAGCTTCAAGATCGAGGTCCATACGCTCTCTTAATCCTAGCACATAAACACCTCTAATTATGCTCTTAACAGGATCTTGACATTTATAGACTAGTTTATTATTTCCTACCCTTAATGAGATTTTTCTCTTAAACACATCAATCTTAGCATGGGCAGTAGACAAGAAAGGCCTTCCGAGGATTAAAGGAATCTTAACATCCTCGGGCATGTCTAGTATAACAAAGTCTACGGGAAAAATAAACTGCTCAATCTTAACTAGTACATTATTAGCAATCCCTTCAGGTCGTTTTAACCGTTTTATCAGCCAATTCAATAAGTAATTTAGTTGGTGCTAATTTTCCTAGTCCTAGGGTAGCGAATGTCTTAAGAGGCATAACACTAACACTAGCTCCTAAGTCAGCTAACACATTATTGAAAGATATATTATTAATAGAACAAGGCAAAGTAAAACTTCCTGGGTCTCTTTCTTCATGAGGCAAGGCATTTAAGTCGGTTGCAGAGCTCTCTTCTTTCATTGTTGCCTTGATCTCCTCTTCAATCTTTGTCTTTTCTTTTAGTAGTCTCCTTAAGCTGATTGAAGAATTAAAGAAAAATTTGGGTCTTGCACCATCATCACCATTCATCGATCTTCTAGGTATATTAGGAGTGACTTCTTCAGTGGTGCTTATGGCCTTGACATGATCTCTTGGGTTGGTTTCAGTTGAGCTCGGTAAACTTCCATATCCCCTTTCTTGAAGAACCTTGCTCATTTGACCAATTTGCTGTTCCAATGCTTTGATCGAAGCTCCTTGATTTCTTGTAGTAGTGTCTGTTGAAGCTCGGATTTCTTTGATCATAGCAGTATTCTCTTCATGTCTTTTAGCAGCATCGGCCATAATTTGCTTTAAAGTATCGTCTAAAGTCTGCCTCCTCTCTTGATAAGCGGGATTGAAGTTGTTCTTTTGATAGAATCCCGGTGTAGCTTCCCTAAATCTTCCTGAAGGTCGGAATGGTTGTCCAAATTGGGTGTAATATGCTTCTTCAAATGTCTCACTTTCATTCTTGTTCGGGCAATCTTTAGTGTAGTGAGGTCCTTCGCACTTTTCACATCCAACTTGGGCAGCATATGCTCTTTCATCTCGCTTCTTCATCTCTCTACTAATTTTATCCAATTGAGCTTGAATAGCAGCAATCCCGTCAAAATTAGTGCTGCTCTTAGATCTAGTAGAGGTCCCATCGTGCCATTTCTGAGAATGATCAATAGCTTCTTGGATCGCTTTCCTAGCATTAGTTGCACTCATTTGAGGTACAGCTCCCTTAGCATCCAAAATCTGTCTTGTAGGCACGTCCAATCCTTGATAAAACAATATTATCTCCTGCATAGGGGTTAGATAGTGTTGAGGACATTTTATCAATAAATCTTTAAACCGTTCCCAAGCTTGATAAAGGGTTTCATCAGGCTCTTGCTTGAAACTATTGATAGCCTCCATCTTTTTAGCAGTCTTAGCAGGTGGACAATATCTCTTCAGGAATTTGCTCTTCAAATCTCCCCATGTAGTGATTGAACTAGCAGGTTCATTCCTTAGCCACTTGTTAGCAGCTCCTTTTAGCGAGATTGGAAAGATTCTTAGCATGATCTGATCCTCAGTGACTCCTTCTGAAGTAAACAAATCTTTAATCTTCAGGACCTTTTCAACATGCTCATTAGCATCCTCATGTTCCGTTCCACTGAAAGCATTCTCTCTTAGTTCTTTGAGAAACTGACCCTTCAACTCAAATTTTGACTTATCATCAAACTTTGGTCTAGCAACTCCTGAAGTGTAATCAGCACGGGTGCTGTTCATGTATTCCTCCATAGTAATGTTTTCGCCCATTGTTTCTGTTTCAACTTCCTCTTTTTCTTCAGAAAAGTAATCAAGCTCGAGTGAACTTGAAAGATCAAAGCTTCTTGTGTTGAAAAGCCTTTTAAGCGAATGCAGGGCTCGTTCAGGATCTTCGAAAGGTTGAATCAAGTTCTTCGTAGAGCTCCTGGTCATGCACTTCCTGAAATCAACACAAAAAATATCAGTAGGGTATGCTCGAGAAAGTAATATATCAGATAATTAATAACGGAAACGGAATACGAAAAATTAAAGTAACTGATATCTGCAGACGATGCGCCGTATCCAAAGAATTGGATACGCCGTATCTTAATACGTTAAAATTAGATCCGACTTTATTCAGAAAATAGATACGCCGCTTTAGAATTTATGAATGCGCCGTATCGAATTAATTAATCAAAAATCAGCTTATCTAATTAAAATTAAATGCGTCGTATTAACGAAAGTTAATGCGCCGTATTTTTGTTACGTTTAAAAATAAATATCGATTTTTGATTCAGAAAGATGCGCCGTATCGACAAAGATCGATACGCCGTATCCGTTTAATAATTCGCAAACTGTTTTTAATTAAAATAATAGATACGCTGTATCTGCTAAAGCAGATGCGTCGTATGGCGTTAACGTTTAGAAAATTTTTTTTTATCAAAAACAGATACGCCGTATCTGCAAAAGCAGATGCGTCGTATTACTTTATCGCTATTTGAAAAAAAATTTCGTATTAAAAACAGATACGCCGTATCTTGGGGAAAAGATGCGTCGTATCGAATTAATTAAACGCGTTGTATTTTTAAAAATTAAACGCAATACGCCGTATCTGAGAGGTCAGATGCGCCGTATCGTTTGATTTAGCACAGTACAACGATAGCAGAACAGAAAAATATACGAAAAATAAAAACAAAAATAAAAACACACAAACAAAAAATAAAACACACAAAAATAAAAATAAAAGCAAACAAATAACACACAATACAACAAATATGCAAAATAGTACAATGATGCAATTAATCTAATAAAAAGAAAAACCTAATTAAAATACTAATCAAATTAACAGATAATAACAATTCACTCACCGGCAGCGGCGTCAAAAACTTGATGGGCGTGCGTTGGAGTAAAGTTTTGGCAGTTTTAATGCCTATTCAAGTTTTAAATTTATATTTAGCCGACTTATCAATAACACACACACTTAACGAGCAGTGTACCCGGTCAGTATGAATATAATGGTAAGTAGAGTGTCGATCACTAAGAGTGGAACGTATTATCTCGTTATTCTAATCAGTATTTTAATATCCTAACGCAAGGGGGTTTCAGCCTGAGAGACTGGCACGATTTGTTTGCAATTAAATAATAAAATAAACCAATAGGCACAAATCAGCAAGTAGCACACACGTACACAGATAGATACTTGAGACAATAAGAGGGCTGTCCTTATGATTAAGTAGATTGTCACTTGTTTTATTGATAGCTTTATATGAAGTGTATGTAGTTAACCCTTTCTCGTTGGTCCTATTCTTATCGGCGAGTAAACCCTTAATGATTACTTATGTCTAAAATTTATTCCTAAGTGATCAATTTAGTAATAACCGTGGGAGCCACATTATGTCCCGCAGTCAAATGCCCGCAAGCCACTAATAAACACAGAGGTTATCAATGCACTAATAAGTAGTAACCAAAGACATCAACATATAAGCTTTAATTGATGGGAAAGCAAGTATTAAAGGGAGTGCAATCTTTCGTTGTCACATTACACAAGCCATCAATCCTGATGAATTAAAGTTTGCTAACACAATAAAACAAAACTACTTAATGAATTAAACACATGCAGCACCTTCTTACAGCTCTTGTATCTTTGATTTGGGTGTGTCTTGTGCTGCCTCCTTGACTGAATTCGTCCTAGGTTTCTCCTGTTCGGTCTTCGAAACTTATATATCCTCTCCCGAAATTCGTCTGGTCTTGGGGTATTTATAGTTTCTGTCTGAGGGAAGATGCGGCGCATCTAAGGAGTAGATGCGGCGCATGTACTTAACTTCGCGTGGGGTCCAAGATTATAATATTCAGGAATATTCGTACACCGCCAGAAGATGCGGCGTAACTCCATGATTAGATGCGGCGCATGTCCTCTTGTATCTTGGATCGTATCTGGTGATATCTTGATAGAGATGCGGCGCATGTCATGAGTAAGATGCGGCGCATCTGGAGCAGATTAGTCTTGATCTTCTTCATTTCAGTAGACTCTTCACATTATGCATGTTTTGCTCCATAATCAGTCCAAAATTGCTAAGTTTCACCAAATGCTTGTTTTTACCTGAGAATTACAAAAGTAAACGATTAAGTATCAATCCTCATACATAATATAGTAAAACAAGTCAAATAAATAGGATAAATGATAGTAATAAAATGTACTTATTTGAGTTCATCACAAACCTAAGATTTTTAGTCATATAAGTTGGCTTTATTTTATTGCAGACATATTTTGCGAATTGCTGATTTATAGAAGTAATCATCTCCAAAGTGACCTAGTGGTAAGTTTCCCCTAAAGTTTCATTGGGAATCATGGTTCAAACATTTTTTGTAAAATATTTGGGATAAGAAAAGTTGTATTTCGGTTAGGCCACGTACATGACAACACAAAAAACTCATAGGTTCCCCATATAATTTGGATAAGAATCCTTTCTCATTTATCAGCGTTTAATCTAAACCTTCTTAATGAATACATCATATACATATGAAAACACCAACAAGGCACCAATTGAAATCATGATATACCATCAGGCATCAACTAGTACCCACATAAAATTAGAAGGAAATGCTAGCCTGAATTCCACATTGAAGATTAAGATGGTTAAAGTTAAATAGTTAAACCATGCATGTTTGATAATAAATGATACCTACCTTTTTTTGACTTGTGACCAGAACGACCTTCAATGATTATTCAATAAATTTTTTTAGGTAGCGAAGTTGGCTTCATTTATTGCACAGGTTTCACTTAATGAATACACATGTTCATTAAATTTGCGTAGGTAAGGCTCATATCAGAATCACATCACAAAGTACAATGAGGTTACATATGATAATCTTATCGAATGTTGTTTACCGAATTGTATGTCAATCACTGTTAGGTTGCTTATTTGCATTTGGTTACTCACCTTTTAAGCGAGGCGTTGAATTGGGCTTAGTTGTCCTTTCAACGGGCATTGGACCACCCTCAAGCACCTTTGAAGTCCGTTGAATCCACTTAAAACCAACGCTCGTTAATCCAATAACGGGCATTGATTTATTTTTTAACCAAAATATAGCCGTTGAAGGTGGCTTTAACGGATAGATTTGATTTAAATAATCATTTAATTCTTTTTATTTTACCTATAATTCTTTAATTTTACCTATAAATATTACCATTTTATTTCATTTTTTTACACCTTCTTTCAAATTATTTCTTCATTCTACACAAGAAAATCACAATGAATCCCAATCATTTTAACATTCCCGCTTTTGGGTCAAGCCGAAACACACCGTATCATCCTCCACGAAGAGCCCCCGAGCAACAAAACGACCAAGAACTAAATAACAACCAACTTTTCGGCTACATGACGCACTTGCCTTACCCGAATCAAAACCCAAATATGATGTACCAAAATTTTATGTCATTTGAAAATCCGCAAGATGATGTTGTTTCACCAACACAACCTTCACCGACACAACCTTCACCAACACAACGTTCTCCAACACAACCTTCAACAACACAACCTTCTCAATAAGAAGCGTACGGGTCATCAAAACGATCTCACAAGAAAAACCTCGGGGTGGTGGCCGAGGCCGAGGTGGTGGCCGAGGACGAGGTGGTGGTGATGAAGGTGGCGTTGAAGAAACGGTTAAAAAAAGTAACACAAAAGAAGTGGTTGTCCAATGAACTTGAGGCGTTAACGTCTTCGTACATCGCGATATCCGAAGATCCCGATGTAGCGAATTTTCAAGTAGGTGGGACTTTTTGGTTACGTGTTCATCAACAGTTTGTCAAGAGACGTGCGAGGCCCGAGGATGAATGAACGAGAGATTGTTTAACGTCTAAATGGAGGGACGTTAGCCAAAAGTGTTCGGCATACAACGCAATTTACATTCGCCTTAAACGTGGCTGCCCGAGTGGGGGTGATGATGCTCAAGTGCAAAAAGAAGCTTTGCTTGAGTTCCAAGAGACCGAAGGTAACTTTACTAACTATTTCCCGAGTTGGAAACTTTTAAGGGAATCCCCAAAATAGAAACTAGTAAGTGATGGCCATCAAAGGCGTGCGAAAAGATCCAAAACATCTTCGTCAACCGTCGACGAGAGCCAATCGTCGGACGCACATGTCAACTTTGATTTAAACAAAGAAGATGATGTTGATGTTTTCGAAGACATGGCCCGACCAATGGGTAGGAATAAGGCTAGAGACAAACGACCAATGAATAGGGATGTTATGGAAGAAGAATTCAAGGGTGTGAGAATCCGAATTGATGATATATACGAATTAAGCCAACAATGTTTAGAGAAAAAAAACGAAGAATTAGCGGCGAAGATTGAAGCACGAAACAAGATGATCAAGTTGGAGGAGGATCGTCAACTAACCGAAGATATTGAGTACTTTTCAAAACCGATACCAACCGAACCCGGTTTGATACGAGACTTGATGTTGATGAAAATAGAGAAAATCAAAGAAAAATATGGAATAACCGAACCCGTTAATCTTTAAGTTTTTAATCTAGGTTTTTAAGTTTTTTATTTTAATTGTTGTTTTATTTAAGTTTTTAATAGTTGTTTTATTTTAATGTATGATTTTAATTATTGTTTTATTTTAATGTATGAATTTAATTGTTATTTTAAATCAAAACAAACAAACAAAAAAAAAATAATAATAAAAAAAATAAAAAATAAAATTAAAGTAATGATGATGTTGGTATCATTCAACGCCTCAACCATTACTCTCAAATTTTTAAAAAAGGCCCATATGACACACATAACATTTGTCAACATTTGCCCCAACCCACACCAAAAAATTACAACACCACTACTCTTGGTCTAAGTAATTTTTTGGCCAGTCCTCTTTTGTGGACCTAGGTCTAAATAAACCAACTTTTTCACCTTGTGATATGATGGCAACGTTTCATCTTTTGCAACATATTTGCAGCCATTGTCATCAAGCTGTACGTCATCCTCTGCACACCGGTCTGCCAATTTTTATTCAAAATTTCAAAATCTGCTATTGAATACCTTGGGTGGGAAAAGTAGAAGAATCATTTTTTGCCAGTCTTATAAATAGTTACTCCCTCAATACCTTTTTTCAACAAAAAAACACACATGCATTACACTCACCATCTTCCACCGTAGAACCATTGTCATCAGTATGTTATCCCCAAGTGTTAGTCACACAATCACTATTGTTTGTTCAATAAATATATTCAAACAAAAACCCCAACAGAACTCACACCGATGCACATTCTCAAACCCATATTTGTTTACGCTCTATCTTTCATTATTGAAATAGGTGGTCTTGGAATTGTAACAAGCAGGTACATTTTATGGCACATTTTAATTGTTCACATAATATCGTCTAATAGAACTGCATGTACACTATCTTAAATAAAAGGGTTTAACGCAACTTGTTAAAGGGACTAGCCGAGTACCCGCGCGTTGCGGCGGCGGGTACCCTGCAATTTTATTTATTTGCGGCAAAATGTTATGCAAAAATTAAGTATGACAAAAAAATAAGCATTATGTGCAAACATAAAGATAAAACTAAAAATATCATTACGAAAGGAGATATGACATTTTGCATAATTGATTTACTGATTGAATATGGGTTCAGTTGTTACATCCATGCAACAACAACTTTCATTTTATCCCAAACAAGGATCATTAAACCTTCAACAATATCGGTATCACTTTATATATCCTATCTTGAGCACAATATTTTAAATTGTAATTTTTTTTCTTTTTTTTTCGTTCTACACAGATATGTTTAAAAGATAAATGGAGCTGCACAACTTAAAAGTATATAACATTAGAATTTCATTCTAAATAGTAAAACCATTGATGTCAAATTGTGAGACATCACCGTCTAAGCGTTTTCTCACTTTGTTCTTTCCAATTCCCACTATCTTCGTCTATAGACCTCATGTCGCACTACAAAACAAACAAACAAAAGAATATGTTGTTTCACTTCATACAAATAAATTACAAAATGCTTTTTACTCGTGTACTTTTAAACTTTATTAATATTCAACTCTATTAACCAAGTAAAAAAGATGAAGTATATTTGCATTACGTCAGCACCATAATTTCTCTTTAAGTTATGAACCTAATTTTATTCATTTCTTTTCTTCACTGATTCTTTTCCATGCAACTGTAGTACACTTTAAATAGGAAACCAACTACATAATGCATGTGCTAAACTTAAGAAAATAAACAAAACATGGGAACATGGCTACTGATAACTAAACATGCATGGAACAAACTTCTAATCGTGACTCCTAAATTAATGCATGGTACTTCTAGTCTAACATGCAACAATTTTTATTTTTTAGTATTTATTTATTTTTTATTTTTTGTAACATGAAACAGCTAATTAACAAGATAATGGTCTTTGGTCTCTTGCACGTATCAATCGTCTACTTCACCAAATGTCACCGGTAAAGTGCTCCATCAAATACCGCCAATCAGGTGATCCCCAGCTCCAACGAACAACATCATCCCATTTCCAGTATAGCAAGTTTTCTCACTTTTCTGGCCTCATGCGTTTTTTTTTTTCAAAATGCTTTCAACCTGAAACGTCAAACGTAATAGTATCGTTAGTATTTGAGAAAACAGAAACGTTTTTATGTTGATGTTGTATATTGCCGTTGAATTGGTCAGGGAAAAGCATTGTTACCCTTGAAACCCAACGGCGGGGTGGTACATATACAGATAAATATGGCATCATATTGGTCACCTCAATTGTTGTGTCGCGCTCAACTTCGATGGCCACCATATATAGGTGTTGAGGTGGGTGAAAGAGATAGGCCGGGGACTGTAGCAAGTTCGTGGCATTGCTGGTGGTCGGCTCACGTTGGTATAGCCCATATTTTTATAACAGATGAAATTTTTGTGTGTTTATTTGTTTGTGTACCCAAAGGTTTTGGTGTATATTGCCATTATATAGTGTTACAAGAAAGGGGGCAGATTGATATTGTTGGTTGCTAAGGCTGTTTGCAGTAAGGTCGGTCGACCCTTATGCGATCGAGTGCCCCGATCGATTTCGTTATTGTGGCTTGTCGATCTCTGGGAATCGATCCCACTAACTTGGTCATTCCTGCGATCTAGTTTGTGCAAAGGAAAAAAATTGTTTTGTTTGAATGAAACTTGTGATTGGTCAAATGATGAGGCAAGATAATGATATTATGAGATTAGGATAGAATTTGCATGAGACGTGTTGTTTTATATACATATCTATACGTGTACATGTATTAAAAGGAATTCAGTTTTAATTTTATTATGTAACGTTTTAATTTTATTTGAATTATTATGTAATGTTTTAATTTTTAATAAAATTTGAGTTTGTGTTTAAAAATTTATATATATATAAAAAAAAAAAATAATAAAAAAAAAAAAAAATTGAACTTGGTCGCCCTTACTGGGGCACCTAATCGCCTGTAGGTCGCTAGAGAGAGAAAGCTGACGTGACAGAGAAAAATGGGGGAACTTGGTCGCCTTACTGTGGGCAGCCTAATGTTAAGGAAGCTAATTTCAAGGAGGCTAATATTTGGGAGGGAAACTAATGTTATGGAAAGATATGACATAGGTTTTAGACGTTTAGTTTTTCATGTTAAATTAGACGTTTGGTTTTTCATATTCAATCACCTTGTAGTAAAAGCATAGACATTTACATTTTTTTTTTTATATTTAATCACATTCAATGAGTAAGATTTATGAAGGTTTTAATTTTTTATATTTAATAATATTTAATCACCTTGTAGTAAAAGCATAGACGTTTACATTTTTTATATTTAATCACATTGAATGAGTAAGATTTATTAAGGTTTTAATTTTTTATATTTAATCACCTTGTAGTAAAAGCATAGACGTTTTTATTTTTTATATTTAATCACATTGAATGAGTAAGATTTATAAAGGTTTTAATTTTTTATATTTAATCATATTATGGGGAAAATTTCCTATTAAAGAAATGTTTTTTGTCTTAAAAATTTTAAGACTTTTTTATTTAGAAAGTCCTAAACCCTTTATAGAGTAGTAAATTTTCCGGTGAATAATGTATTTTAGTTTATTATGTTCTTTTTGACAATAAATTTACGAATATCAAGAATTTTGTTTAGCCCGTGCCCGTTCGGGCTCTAGCCCGTTTGGCCTGCACCTGTTCGGGCTCAAGCCCATTTGGCCCGTTGCCCGTTCGGGCTTGAATATTTGTATAATGTGATTTATTATTTGTATTAGTAACATTTAATGTATGAATTGTGTTTAATTTGGTTGTACAATATGCTTGATAATTTGTATTTCTTATGTAAGGGGTGTTTTAATAGCTGTATTAATTGTATTTATTGACCAGTTAATTAATTGACTACATTAAAAAGCATTAATGTGGGTTTTTTTTTATGTGCATTAAAGTGGTATACATTATGCTTCTTATTTTGTAAGTCTGAAAATTATATGTATTAAAGTGGTGTACACTATGCTTCTTTTCTTGTAAGTCTTAAAAGATTACAAGCATTGAAAGCTATACTTGTAACAACCTAGACTTTTTAAAGACACTTAAATTTCTAGGCTTTTAATTATATGTGTATGCATCTTTCCTATTAAAGAAATGTTTTTGGTCTTAAACATTTTAAGACTTCTAAATATAGATGTCCTAAATACATTATAAGGTAGTATAGATAATTAAAATTTGCATTCATTTTACCAAATTTTAAACTGAATAATTTTTTGGTAGAAAATAAAATGAGGCCGGGGAAGTGATATGCTTTGTTAGGTGATGAGGGGTAGAAATCTTTTGCAATTGCACATGTTGTAATACATACGATTGAGTACGCAGACAAGAATATTTTTAAAAGTTTACCATATTAAGGGGTGTTTGGCTAAGCTTAAGAATTGGGTTTTTGCTTATATTAGTCATTATTAAATATTGGGTTTTGGCCGTACAATAGCTAAGTACTTTTCGAAATGTCCCGTTTTGGTACGTGTGCTATTTTTCGTTCCACTTAATGTAGTCTACTTTCATGTTTTGTACCATTTTGCACATACAAACTTGTTTTACCGAAACTGATAGCACCATTGCCATGTTTTCTTGACACGTTGGATTTCCACTAGCGAAAATTAACTTATGTATCCCCTTTTCTTTCCCAAATCAAACCCAAAAAAAAAATAAATAAATAAAAAAAAAAAAAAAAATCTCTAATCGAAGCTAGTGAGTAACTTTAACTCTCTGACTTTTTTCTTTGTCCTCATGAAAGATTCAAATTATATACATTTTGATTATTCAAATTCACATAATATTTCTCGAAACTCGTATTCTATTTAAACTCTTTCTTTAATAAATTACCATCACATATTTGAGGCAAACTATGCACCTGATAGGTTCAGAGGTTATCACTCCAATGAACAACAATTCTTTCCCTCTGAAAACCCGTATTTCCAAGATTCGGACGGGAAGCATCTTGACATTTGCATGCAAACTAAAGGAACTGTATTGGAACTCATTCCTGAACACATTCGGGGACATTTATTTCGCCATCAACAAGAAGAGTTCAATTTTTTATAGGAGAATTTGGTGGGAACAATCGAGATTCAAGGATTACAAATGCTTGGTCCACGAGGCAGTGGTGGTGGTGATGGTTGCATCATCTCACATGCACCTGGCACTGGTAAAACCCTCTTGACCATTGTATTCATCGAGACATTTCTAAAAAAGTTTCCTGGATGCTGCCCTGTTATAGTTGCTCCGGCGAGCATGCTTCTAACATGGGAAGCCGAATTCAAGAAATGGAAAGTTGGGTTCTCATTTATTAACCTCAACAACTTGGCGAAACGATATTGGCTGTTCCAAGAATAATAAAGATTGGATACGTGTTATAAATATACAATCTTAGAGAAAGGGTGGAAGTGTTCTTGGACTTTTATGTCACGTTGGACTTTTAGCTGGTTTTAAAAAATTTAGCCGGTTGCAGGTAAACTTGTGTGCAAAATGGTATAAAACATGAAAGTAAACTACATTAAGTGGAACGAAAAATAGTACGCGTATCAAAACGGGACATTTCGAAAAGTACGTAGCTATTATACGGCCAAAACCCTTAAATATTTGTTTTAGATTATCATTATTAATACAAGATAAAATGACAAAAAGTACATCAACATTAATTGAGTGTAAACATTACGGAGTAAATGAGAGTATAAAAGTTTTTTTTATATAATATCCTTATATAAGTTCACCAATCCTTAAAAATCCATAAAGTTTGCGCTTATCAAAACCCCCTTTATATAAACTCATAAGCTCACACATATAAGCTTAGCTAAACATTTAGTTTAGGCTTAGATTTTAAATCGATAAAAGGTGCAAACAAAGGATATTGAATTTAATTAGAAATAACATAATAAGACAAAGGTATATAAAATTGATGATCTTGATATTGATACAGATGCAAACAGAAAGTCTAAGAAAAATACAAAAAAAAAAAAAAAAAAAAAAAAAAAAAAGTTAAAAAAAAGTTAAAAAAAATGGGAAAAAAACTAATTTTTTGTGATGGCAAATATGATGAGGAAGGTACGGATTTTTAACTCAATGATAACTTGCAGGCTAACACTACGTATGGTATGTGAGAATGGCACATACGTCAAAAAAATTCTAGATTTGTAAAAATGAACTTTTCACAAATCCGTGTGATACTTTTCACAAACCGTTAAGATCAATTTCACCATATGAAATCTCAACCGTTGATTCATTTCTTCTTCACAATAAATCACCTCCAAAAGCTTCACTCATTCTCACACACTCTTTCTTACAGTTCTCCCTTTTTCTTCATAATATTCATAATATTCAGACGCCACATTTTCACATCTTCATCTAAAACCACACTTCATCTAATTTCCTAATTTATGATTTCTTTCATAAACCCGTCTTTGTTTACTTTGTTATTGTACGATACACATACACAAAAGATTTCTTTCATTATTGAAATAGGTGATCTCGGAAAACAATTTGTGTGTTGGTTTGGAAGCCCCATGAGTGTAAGACATGTGATAATAGCCTCTTTATAATGTAAATTTGTTATGTTGCGTTACATATAAAAATATTTTGATGTTAATCATATTTATTTGTTAATTTTTTTATTATACTCTATAAAGGACTTTTCTCCTACTTTTAAACTGTGGTTTTGCATTTGTACAAGCTAGTTTGAAAACTTGTGTTATATACTATCTTAAATAAAAAAGTTTTATCAAGGGGTAGACTTGGCAAATGGATCATTAAAATCTACATTCATTTTTCCTATCTTAAACTGAAAATAAGTTTTCGGTAGAAAATAAAATGGCACTGAGGGAGTGATATGCTTTGTTATGACACATTCGTGATAAGTACACCGATATGTCGGGCAATGGAAAATTGTCTGCTCAACTTGGATTAACATCTAAACACTTAACCAATGTTTACTTTGTCTAGTTTATGAATTGTGTGTTATGCAAAAAGTGTTATTATGTTTAGCTTAGTGATGCTTTGTTATTAATCAATTAGGATGTAGGGGCATCAGGGAACAAATCCACAGACGGGCGAGACATCGTACTTAGACACGTTGCATTTATCCGTGTACTCATGCCTTTATACAGCAATGACCCTGATAAGATTGATGAGCTTTGTTGAAGGTAATTTTGAACAATATTTAAATGAAGGCGAGAAAGAAGTTGATACCGGAAAGGAAGATAAAGTTAATGAAGATAATGTTGAAGGTGATACTGTTGAGGGTGTCTACAGCATCAAAGATGTTTCAAAAGAAGTGATAATCATTCCTTCAAGGTTTTATCATCCTTCAATAATTTTTGAAGATAAGAAAAGAGTGTTGGAAGCAAAAGGCCTCATTTTCAATTGCAAATTTTTGTAGAGGCAAGTCATTCCCTACTTGAAGCAAAAGACTAGAAAACAAGCATCGATCAACACTTGAAGCAATAAGTGAGATTAGTTAATTATGAAGTCAACGATATGTTGGAGTTTTTATATTAATATCATAACAATTATATGTAAACATAAACATAAACATCAAAGCATGCAGCGGAATAAAAGATCTAATACTTGTAATTTAATTAACTGAATTAAAAGAATATGCGTACCTTTTGATTTCTAGCAAAACAAGAAATCAATCAACCAAGAACTAGTAAAACCCTAAATTAGGGTTTAGTGAACTCGACTAATACTTAGTCGAATGGGTAAAAGAACACAAGCAAAAGTATGCTTGATCTTCGTTCTTGTACACATGTATTACTAACATTTCAATGAGAAAAGCTATGTTCTTGTATCACAAAACAAACCCGACACTTGGTTTGAGCTCAAGAAAATCGACCCTATGGGAATAGGAGGGATGTCGATTGGATTTGAGCACAAGGGAGGAAGAAGAAGAGAAGTTAGGGTTTGCTAGGAACCAAGATTAGAGAATAATGAATACAAGGGGTTTGTATTTATACTAATCCAATCTTGTAGTCCAAGTTAGGGTAGGAATACCCCTAATCTTCTTGATCGGCCGAACATAAGGGATCCCCAAGGATTCTAGATCCTTCTTGGATTGTTTCCTTATATTCGTCTCCCTTTAACCTTTAACGACCGTTAGTCAATTCCCGTTAAGTACTAACGTCCGTTAAGTGTTCATTTGTGAATTTAATAATTAAACATAACTTATTATATTAATTATTAAAACATTGAAACTCATACGTAATGTGTGCAATCCCGAAGTCTCGTGTTCGAATCCGGTCATACGTATATTAATTTATATCCATAAACTTAACAGCTCCAACTTGGATATGCATTAATATAGTAATGACATTGGTTAGTCTAGCATAACACCCCAATGCCCCCAGAACGACCCTGAGTGTGGTTTCCTGGAAAAAACCTTTTGATGATTCATCATCATACGTATCCTTTTGTTTCTAATACCACGTTAATATGGATATGGATCTAAGTCATTCCATAATTAACTATTCTGTTTCTCGTTATTTATAATTGATCAAGATTACCAAATCATCCGAACGTATTCCAGATAGATCTTGGGTGCGGCTGCACAAACATCTTGCCAACCCTATGAGGGGCCCAACAGTATTATACTTCAAAACAAATTTGAAGGAACAAATTCTTTCTTGACTACAAGCATAACCCTTGAACTTTGCATCACCTCCGAAAATAGCCCTTATAACTACCAGTTACTGATAGCGTTAGACTATCTTACAGAAAATGAGCTACATCCGCAGCTGTTATCTGGTATCTCAAGTCTGAGGATAAATATTCATGATTTACTTTAATGACAAAGATCCATAAAGTACAATCATGTGGTTGGGATCTGTCATATATTCAATTTATCCATTATTGAATATCATGTGAATTTGGCATGTACAACGCATCAATATACTTAAGTATATTCTACCAAAACTCAGATTTGCCTTAATTCAATAATACTCCCATATTATTGATCGACAACGAACTATTTAGAATAACATAAGTTATACATGGATTAAACATGCAAATATAGGATACAATCTATTATTAATGAAAACAAACGTACCAAGTACTTAATTCATTGTAAATAATAATTGCTTAACATCCCTTATCCAAATACTAAAAAGATCAATGCATGATAATTCCCATTAATGAATTATGCCTCAAGTCATGTCAAACATACTTATTGACAAGGCATAAATCAACTAATTTGATCTATCAGAATTTTGAGAATACTTATTGTCACACCCCAAAAATGGCGCAGCGAAATGGCATTTACGGGGTATGACCTCATTGTCAAGAACACAAGGTGTCACAATAGAGAAATACTAAATGCATAGCATACGATTGATAATAGTCGCAAACTCCCACAACCGGGATAGTACAATGTTCCAAAATAACATAAGTCTGTAAGTTAAACAACGTCACTAAGGAACTATCAAATGCAACTCCGTGAGATATAACCCGGGAGGGTCTTGTCTTAAGTCTTGCTAAGCCAGTCAATACTCTACCTTCTAAGCAGCCTCAATAACACCTGAAAATGGTACTCGAAAACGTCAACATAATGTTGGTGAGCTCGTAGGTTTAAAAGTAAAACCGCTGAGCTGTGATATCATAGTGTAGGACAAAAGTGAGCATGATAACCAATTATAATCACATGTCGAAACCAAATAATGTCGCGCCAACTGAACCTGTCACGGTTGCACACATAAACAAAACACACAGAGGGGAGCTACCCCGATAGATCTATCAATTGTTTCGGCTCTTCAAGAGAGTTAACAGTTACGCATCAATGTACACACAGTCAAACTAATTGTAGCACATAATCGTATCAACACACATAATGTCCAAAAACATGAAAACATTATAATCACAGCATGAAAACAGTTAAAATATCATTTGAGTACCATTTTCCCCCAAGGAAAAACATAATAAAAAGGGGCTACGAGAACTCTCCTTATAGTCTGAACAGTGAACGCTGTGAAATTAGCGAGTGCACGGCACCAACACGCAACCTAAATTACATAACCACGTTTTAGTTTCAAATATTAATTTTCCAGTCTCTTCAGGTTTTATTTTCAATGTTTGGGTATACCTATGTGTTGTTACTCATGTGGTTTCTAAAGTCTCTCCTAAGGGAGGGTGATGTGTACTCTTATAATTGTCCTAAAGTCATGGAAACTAGTGGTCGGGATTCTTTTACGGCCTAAGGTATGGTTTAAACCTAGCTGAGATATGTATATTGTACGTTAGATTCACCTATGTTGGTTTTTAATATGGACTTAATAGTTGAGAAATTCATCACTTAATGGTTTCTAACCGCTAACTTGAATAATTTAATTTGTCTCTTAATTATGATTTATTTATACAACATTAGTTTAAAGATTTAGGTCTTGACTAATCTATTCTAGTTAACATATATAAGTTAGCGACGTTCCCTTTTAATTTATTTGTTATTAATATGTTAGATATAAGTGTTTCCGTATTTTATATATTTCGACATGTGTCATGGTTTACAACTATCGCGAACTTACTTTGACATATTACTTTACTATGCATTTTAATCTAGTTTATATATATTTATCTATTTCCAAAGTGTTTGTAAGGTTAATTGTTCGACAAGGTGTACGTATATGTTTATATTAGTCTAGTCGTACATATATCCCTTATTTCCAAAAATGTAAGTGGAGTTAATTACATGTAAATGTGTATACATGTTTTATATCTAGTCGTTTAATCGTTTGCGTTGCGCTTATTATTTCGGCTATTCAAACTTTTATACATATGTTAGTGTAATTACAATCACACTTCGTTCTCGGCTAAAATTGTTTTTACGTAACCTTAAGTTAAATAATTTTAGTCAAGTATTTATATTTTGCCTATACAAGTTGTATGAATTTTCAATGTTTTCCCTTCTTGTGTTTTCGGCTATCACAATTTTAGAGTTAGTCGATTTAAACTAGTTTGTACGGCTATTGTTCACTTTCTTTGTTTGCGACAACATTTTCATATTTGTTATTCGGAGGTGGTTCTTAACACTTAATGGGCTGAGTTTAGTTATCAAAACTGATGGGCTGGACTAAATCAATATATCTGTTGGGCTCGTTATTGGACTGGGTCGAATCGGGAACCAAATTGGGCCTGGTGCTACTAATACACAAACACAACACACATTCCTACTATATTTCAAGTTGTCACAGACTTGTGTTCTTCTTGGGATTCCTCTTTGGCCACGAGTTGTTACTAACAAGGTCTAAGGGTTTGGCTCGTAGGCTATGTTTCGGGTATTACTTCACACCGAGACCTTGGAGTCTTGGTGCTACCAAAGATTGTTGGGTTTTGAACTACGGCGGACTAACAAAATGCATCATCCCTGGGCTGGGCTGTTTTTCTTTTCCTATTCGAGTCCTAACATCAACTATTTCTAATCCCGAATTTACCATTTGTGTCTATGGTTCCTGGGGTCATTTTGAATGGCCCTATTGTCACAACGACCACAAGGTTTCCAACATATTAGTCACATTCAAATCCTACGCCATCTTAAGGCATTCGAATCGTTCATACAGCTACCATAACTGACATTCTCATTAGCCAGTAATCATTTCTAGGTCCTTAATTTTCTACTATCACTCGCAGACTAGCACTTGCCGGAGGTCTCTTTGGAAGCAGCCTCTCTACCCTCGGGTTTTCCTAGGGGTAGGGGTAGGGTCTGTCTACATTCTACCTCCCCCATACCCTGCTCTGGCGGGATTGGGTGTGTTGTTGTTGTTGTTGTATTTCTAGGTCCTTAATTTTCTACTATCACTCGAGACTAGTCTTGATACTAGAGCCTATGAGTCTCTCGAACCACATGTTTTTGCCAAAATGATTAACAGGGTTCATTAACCTAGCAATCGAGTCCTAAATTTCCAGTGTCCTAAGCCACTTGAACATACAACAACAACGACATCTAACTAGTATTTCTACATCAAAGATTATCACTGCTGGAAATTACTTATTAACCGAAAACTATATGAAATCAACACTTAACAATATTTTCTCCATATTCATTACTTTTGGAAATCTTATACGACCCAACTAATATCATATCACCTAAATTATTTTTCTCAAAATTTATTAGTGTTTCTAGGAATACAATTCGACAGAAAACCAACAAGATCAATACTTAACTTAATCATTTGGACTAGTAATTTTATCATAAATGGGTCTAAAAAGGTAATAAATCCAAATCAAATTCCTAACCTTACCATGATTCTTTGAATGATGAACTCGAATGAATCTTCACTCCACTACTCCAATCCGAGTATCCCAACCTCCAAATCGAATCACAACCTCCACTCTTATCCTCCCTTGAGAACTTCTCAGATTTGGTGGTATTTGTTGATGAAAATTGTGATTCGATATCTCCTTGGAAGGCTCGGATTTATGATGGATTGTGGAGAGTAGCTACATGGGAGCTTTCAGGTTTGGGAGATATAACCAACCCTTTTTCATGCTATTTCTATATCAATGATCCTTAATACTATGCTTACCCGTGACTATGGAAGAGGACAAGGTTTCTAGGTTAAAGATATTAATGGTGACTGAGTGAGGATGGTGATGGTTCGGTGTTGTTTAGGGAAGAGAGGGAGGCGACAAAAAGGGTGAGGGTAGGGTTACAGTCAAAGTTTGGGATAATATGTGAGTGGGTGGATGAGTTTTATTTAAGTGTGTAGTGGGGTTTTATCTAAAGTGATTTTATTTAATACCCGAGTCCCGTTAAACTGTGTCAAATCCGGATTCGTCCTAAACCATTTCAAGTTCGAGAGTGTATATTTTTAGTATCGTTATATAATACCTGAATTTATTTCTGAGTCCTTAATTATTTTCTAGCGTTTCCTGAATCTCTGTTTGGTCCCGGTTTGCGTGTGGTGTCGTTCTCTCGCTTCGTGCAGCTTAGATATAAATCATACATGAAATAAATTATCTGACTTCTAAAATATATTATATGGAGTTTTTAAATGTTGGAAAATTCACGATTGCTACACTTATTTTAAGAATTCAATTAATGAAATTCTTGTATGTGTGCATTCAACTATCTTGATATTGCCACATAAAATGCGTGACATCCTCAACCACGAATTTATGACAGGTAAACTATCAAACCTTTTATAGTGTAAAGTATTCTAATTCTTTAATCTATAATGCAACTATGCTTGCAGTTAATCATAACTAGTACTCATGGCCATTAACTAGGATGAAATCCTACCATGACTAGTATTAAGTGTCATCTCAATCTTATTAGCATCATTGTATGCAAACAACAATATGCTCTTTAAAATTCCATAAACTTTGATATCCATCGTATAATGTTTGATACCTTCAAATCTTTCAAGATTTGTCAACTATATCAATTACGCAACAATTTTCCATATGGTTCATACTTAGAATTTAGGAGCAACTCCAGGCTGAGGATGTTAATTCTAAATCCAACCATATCCATTACACTTAGTTATCTAATAACTTTCAATTATATATTAATGTTGTCAAATCATCTTTCATCAAGCATGATACAACAAATAACATGATGTACATGATAAATCCTTGTCTCAAACTTAGATTTTTTTCATGTCATATCTTTTCAAAGATATGTTTCTATCTAGACGTTCTAATAGTATATCATGTTTATTAGAATCAATTATTTATACCGCTTATGTTTATAACAATAAACATATATTCCAAGGTTGTATGTTTATTTCCTAAATCTTCACGTGAAGTTTCATTCCAAAACTAAGACTTAACATTTAATGTTAATAGAATGTTACTTCCTATATGTTATACAACATATATGAAATAAGAAAATAAATATAACACACCCACTAGCTTTCAGGAATATTAAGAAATATCTTATTTTAATTATAAATCAACACTAGGATTTAATAACTAAATATAAGTATATCTCCTAGATGCATTCATTAATCCATTCATAAATGATTGCACTTTGTATACTCCCAAAGATTATTTGAATTCAAATACTACTTTCAATTACTTATCATCCTCGCACAAGTAAATAATCAAGAAAGAGTTTTGATATTCTATTATGTTAGAAACAAAGCTGGACGATATTTACGTGAATTGGAATTAGACAACTAGTTTGCATTTAGTGCAAGGACCTATTGTGTAATACTCTAATAGTTGTCAAGTGGGCATATAAATACCCTTCAAGTTGTCACTTGAAGGGTGTGGCTGTGTGAAACTTTCAACACAGAAATAAGATCAAAAGTTTTATCTCCACCTTCTCTCTAACTTCTCACTAAAATAAACATGGATCGATCATACTTTGCATCACCTCGACCTCCGGAAGGTGTTAAAACACGATTCTTGGTCGTTATAATTGGTATCAAGAGCAAACTTGGGAGATTCAATGTGAATCGTGGTGTGTTTTAATTCTTTATGTTCGGTTTCACTGGTACAGATTCTGCCTATCGTCACACTGGAAATGCGTGACTATATGCATATAGTCACATACGTTTTTTTGGGTGTGTGTGACAAAAAGTCGCGCCACCGTAGGTATCATATGGTCACATTGTTTATTTTGTGGCCGTTTTCATCGAAAAAGAGTGACCAAAACCCGAATATGTGTGACTAATTAGGCACAAGTTTTGTTGGATTCATCAGTATGTGTGACTATTTCCCATCCTATGGCCACACGAAAATATAATAAATGTGACGTTTGTGATGATTTAGTCACACATCGTGTGTTGTTTTTTTTCGAGTTAGTCACATACAATTTAAAAAACAGTGGCCAAAAGTGTTAATAAGTGTGACCATATGCTGTTTAAAGTGAAGAAATGTGTACTATTGATCATCCAATGGTCACATGAATTCTTAGTTTGTGTGGCCTTTTGTAATATTTAGTCACACAAAGCATGTTTGCTTTGGGTATTTAGTCACATACAATTAAGCATAAAGTGGCCAAAAGTGTTAATAAGTGTGACCATATGCTGTTTTAAGTGAAGAAATGTGTATTTTGTGTGACTATTGATCATCCAATGGTCACATGAATTCTTAGTTTGTGTGGCCTTTTGTAATATTTAGTCACACAAAGCATGTTTGTTTTGGGTATTTAGTCACATACAATTAAGCATAAAGTGGCCAAAAGTGTTAATAAGTGTGACCATATGTTGTTTTAAGTGAAGAAATGTGTATTTTGTGTGACTATTGATCATCCAATGGCCACATGAATTTTATGTTTGTGTGGCCTTTTGTAATATTTAGTCACACAAAGCATGTTTGTTTTGGTTATTTAGTCACATACAATTAAGCATTAAGTGGCCAAAAGTGTTAATAAGTGTGACCATATGTTGTTTTAAGTGAAGAAATGTGTATTTTGTGTGACTATTGATCATCCAATGGCCACATGAATTTTATGTTTGTGTGGCCTTTTGTAATATTTAGTCACACAAAGCATGTTTGTTTTGGTTATTTAGTCACATACAATTAAGCATTAAGTGGCCAAAAGTGTTGATAAGTGTGACCATATGCTGTTTAAAGTGAAGAAATTTGTATTTTGTGTGACTATTGATCATCCAATGGCCACTTGAATTTTATGTTTGTGTGGCCTTTTATAATATTTAGTCATACAAAGCATGCTTGTTTTGGGTATTTAGTCACATACAATTAAGCATAAAGTGGCCAAAGTTGTTAATAAGTGTGACCATATGCTGTTTAAAGTGAAGAAATGTGTATTTTGCGTGACCATTGTTCTTCCAATGGTCACATGAATTTTTATTTTGTGTGGCCTTTGGTACTATTTAGTCACACATCGAATTAAACAAAGAGTGACCAATAATGTTGGAGCAGAGTTGCTACTGCTAGCAGTACAAAGGTAGTCCAAGGTAGTCCTGCTGAAGCAGAGTTACTGCTGCTAGTACTATGCTAGTGCTGCTGGAATGTGTATATATATTATATATAAAACAATATTAAAAAACACAAGAAATTTCAAATTGAATTAAACTCTAATGTGTATAACTGGACAAAATATACAATTGTAATGTCGTACTTAATTAATCAAATATCTAAAGACTTTTGAACCTTCACCCCCTTAGCAGTTTGCCTTAAGTCGTTAGCAGATATATATTGTTTCTTCGTTGGTGCCTGTGGTACACATTTAGTCACATGGTTTGTTGGTGTAACCTGTAGTAAACAAAAGACGCTTCTATCAAACATTGAATTACATATGAATAATTATATATGTAGGTTGAAAAAACACATGTACGTACCACCTCTTCAAAAATAACTTGATCCTTTGGCCATGCAACGAAACTACCTTCGACTTCCTTAACTGTTTTGAACCCATTATTTGCTACGTCCGGTATGCATGCTGCATCAACTAACGATGAATCAATTGACACTCTGTAGCAATCATTTAGGAGTGGTAGGTTATGCAGCATTTGCTTTCCATGAGACTGGTATACGGTACCAAAAGCAACGATATTTGATTTCTTTGTGTGCCAGAGTTTGCACTTAAGTGTCTACAAAAAAAAAAAAAAAAATTGCATGTATATATCAGAAATTATTTAAACAAAAGAATAACAAGAAACATGTTGAAATACATACTGTTGGCAGTGCTTGTGTTAGAGACACATCTTGTTGCGATTGGGAATCTGGAGACCCGTTTCGTCGCTTCTTTTGCTTTGGCTTATTGGGTCCGACAGTTTTAGCAAGTTCCTATATGTATATATAAAACACGTTACATTATTTAAACAAAAGAGTAACAAGAAACATGTTGAAATACATACTGTTGGCAGTGGTTGTGTTGGAGACGACACATTTTGTAGCGATTGGGAATCTGGAGACCCGTTTCGTCGTGACTTAAGGTTATGCTTAGGCCTGACAGTTTTAGCAGCAGGTTCCTATACGTATATATAAAACACGGTACATTAGTCGATCATGTATGTAAAATTCAAAAATCAAAGGGCGATCTTTTATTACTATACTTACCATTGTTTCCGTTACCTTTTTAGAAGTTTCAAGGCCATTGGATTTCTCCTCAATTCCCGCATCTTTAGGACTTACAACACCACTTGTCTGAGTGCCATTGGAGTCACCTGCAATATTGTCAATGGCCATTGGAGTCACCTGCAATATAAATTAAGAAATACAGTCACTCATCAGTTTATGTTCAATGCCTAGTATCATTAGCATCAGTGGTGTTAGCATTAGAAAATGAAATTGTTAACAACATAAAAAATGGCTTACAACTGAGGCTATTGGCGATGGTTGAGTTGGCAGAGTTATATTCATCCCTTTATCATTCAACTGTTGCAGAATTTGAGAAAGCATTACATTTGTGTTTTCCACCTCACCGGATAATTTATTGACCTGCACATCTTTTTCGGTCATCTCGGCGGACAATTTTTTGATCAATTTATCTTTTTCTTCACGCTCGCGTCTCTCATTATCCAGTTGAGTTTGAAGTAAGGCAATTTTTTCATTGGCTTCTTGTTTTCTTCGAGGAAGGCCAAAATACTCTTTGTATGTTACTGCACCTCCCACTCCCCTGGCATAACCGCCCTTTTCCTTACCAAATACAAATGTCATGGCATCAGTGCCATCATCAAAACCCGATGTTCCTTCCTTGATCTTGTCATCAGCTTCTTTCTGCACAAAAAATATAGGAAATGTTGGGATTAAAAGTCTTCTTGATGCTGTTACTACTGCTAGTACACAAGCTACTACTGCTAGTACACAGTTAAATGTTGCTGCTATATAAGCATAATAATAGAATTAGCAGTCAAACTTACAAGTTCATCTCCCTTTGATTTAATATCATCATTTGGGTATTCGCCGTCTTTGTTTACCCTTCCTTTCACCCACATTACATCACGGGGGGGGTTCTTCATCCGCTTCAATCTCTTTATTTTCGATCTAATAAACATCAAATGCATACCCATGTAAAGTTAAACCAAGATAAACGAAAATATGTGGATGCTTACACATGTACAGTTAAACCAAGATAATCGAAAATATGAGGGTATTAATGCAAATGTGCAAATTGGGCAATGTAAACGGATTCATTTCTCATACTGATCGTCTCTTAATTGGTAAAACAAACATTGTGTAATCTTACCATTTTCTCTTTGACATAAGCATATCCACCTCGTCCCATTTTATGCTGATAAATATTTTGGGAACGCGCCATTTTACCTTTCTCAGATTTCTCCTAAAAACACAAAATCATAAGGCGTTTAGATGCGGTAATGCTGCAAACTGAAAATAACAAAATGACATATACACTTAATTAAAGATGACTAATTAAAACCTTGTATGCTTCGGTGGTCGTGTATTTAACATACTCGACCCAGTCTTCTGATTTCATTATTGTATTATACAAGTCCGGGACTTCATTCAGTTTGGAAGGTGTATTTAGGTTGGGCAAAATGTAGTTGACTTTGAGCTTCCTTCTGTAATTCCTTAGCATTTTACCAAGACTAATCATTATCAATTTTCTGTATTGGACGTCAACAACAAAAAATTTCTGAAAAGATTAACACAATGTTGTTAATTAGTTGCACATAATGTAACTGCATACATAAACTTATGTAGTATTGGGTTACAAAATAGTATATATGTACCAAGATTTCATCCCATAGTTTATCTCTTGCTTCTTTATTCACCTTCTTCCAGTGTAGAATCTTCACACCTATCTGCTCACGAGCCACATCTCCTAAAAAACTCACAAACACTGCTCTGTTTTCCCCTGTTACCCTACCGAGTGCATCGAAGGTTACCTTGAGCTTTGTTGCACCAGGTTTGTCATGCTTCGCGCGAAACTTTACTAGCCTGGTTGAGCCCCTCTTAGCTACTATCTCAGGTGTTTGGTTGGTTAAAGGCTCATCTATATCTTCTTCATCAGAAGACTTTTCGGATTCATATTCTAAGGCGTTATCATCATGTACAATATGATCAAGAGGAAGCAAAGTATGGTTATCAACAATGGGTTCAGTTTCCATGACTCTTGAGCAACAAAGGGTAAAAGAAAATGATTATGGCTTAGCTTGGAGAGTAATGGTGAGAGAAGATTTGATTTTTGTTTTTTATTTGCAGTCTTTTTTTTAGGAGAGAAAAGAGGCTATACACCAAGAATATGAATCGTTTGTGATTCAAAAAATTTCGATCCAAAAATTTGCCTCCAAGTTGTAATTTGAAATTAACAATTGAATTATTTGAAAATTTTCCCTTTGAACCTGTTAATTAAAGCATAAACTTGATTTTTGTTTTTTATTTACTATCTTAATAATCGCAAATAATGTATCATACTGTGCAACCATCACATCAACAGTACAAACGTAATTACTACATATTGTACCCTTACCAATTACATTTACAAAACACAAATTACTAATTACCTTTTTGTTATTTGGTTTCATTGTTTGCGTGCTTGTGTTTGCCATAAGAATGTGTGTGTTGATTAGGGTTTATTGATTTTTGTGTGTGTTTACAAATGACCGGGTAAAGGGATTAATTGCTGGTTGAATATTGAATTTGTGGTTTGGTTTAACTATAGCTGACGTGGCAAGATTTGTTTAAAAAAAAAAAAAAAAAAAAAAAATAATGGTGATGAGGTGGCGGTGAAATCCGGCTATAGCCGGTAAATAGGGATGGCAACGGTTCGGGTTCGGGGCGGGTTTTAGTATACCCATAACCGAACCCGTTTATAATATACCCGTACCCGCCCCATATCCCACCGGATACCCGATTAATATTATCCATCGGTTTTTCGGGTTTCCCCGCGGGTATTAGTTATCCGTACGTAGTTGAATATTATATGGACAAAATTGGCGGTATTAAGATTAAGTCACGCTAAAATCCACCGAAAAAACAAAAGAAAATACTCTAACCACTCCCAACAATAACTCAGCTTTAAACTTTAACACAATGCCACGTCAGCTTTAACACACTCACCCTTAATTAACTGAGCTTTAGTTATACACAAGATGTTTAACGAATGAGCCGAGATGATATGGTTGTATACGAGATGTTTAACGAATGAGCCGAGATGATATGGTTGTATATATACGAGATGTTTAACGAATGAGCCGAGATAATATGGTTGTATACGAGATGTTTAACGAATGAGCCGAGATGATATGATTATACACGAGATGTTTAACGAATGAGCCGAGATGATATATATGGTTGTACACGAGATGTTTAACGAATGAGCCGAGATGATATGGTTGTATACGAGATGTTTAACGAATGAGCCGAGATGATATGGTTATACACGAGATGTTTAACGAATTGAATGAGCCGAGATGATATGGTTGTATACGAGATGTTTAACGAATGAGCCGAGATTATATGTTTGTACATGAGCAACACACCCAACAATAACTCACGCAACCTTTCGACCCTGTTTCATCATTTCTTAAAAGAGTTTAATTTCTAGACCAACCCTGATAGCTGGATGGTCTTGAGGCAACTCACGCAACCTTTCGACCTCTGGATCAGCACGATTATGCATCTGTAGCATAATACGAGTTATCTCACCTAGCAAATTGTTAATCAATTTGAGTTCTTTTTCTTGTTCATTGTGTAATCGGGTGAGGATAGCCTTTTGCACCTCTGCTAGTTAATTTGTTAGCCACAGTGTTTGTGTTAAAATTAGTGATACTTGCGAGAGAGTTTTATAAGAAGTTGTGTGAGAAAACGAAGTGTTGTGAAAGTGGCTTTGATAGTGGAAAGCCGTTAAACTAGCCGTTGGAGGCTATTTTAAAAATCAGATTGAAAGTAAAAGTAACCGTACGAGTATTATTCAAATTCAAACGTAAAGTAACAGTACAACATATTAATAACGAGCGGGATATTTAAATTTTAAAATTTCAAATTCAAATTAAACAAAAAGGCGGGATATATTTAAAATTTATCAATTCAATTCAAATTCAATTCAATTTATAAATTGAAAATAAAGTATCAAATACAAATACATTAAACATGAAATAGAAATACATTAAACATGAAATAGAAATACATTAAATGTCAAATAAAAACTACGTTAACATAAACAATGATTGATTAACATAAACAACATACGATTAACATAAACAACGGACGATTAATAAAAACTATCATCTGAATCTGGGTAACCATCTTCAGAGGATTCGGAAGGTGTGAAAAAACCAGACTCCCACCTTTGCCTACGTTCTTCATCCTCCCTGGCTTGCCGCTCCAAACGATCAGCTTCCTCTTCTCTTTCAAGTGCTTCCATTTCCAGGAGGACTTGCATATCTGCTTCCTCTTGCCTAAGTTGTTCCTCAGTTAACCCAAACGGATTTGGGTCTTGGTTATGAACTGGTTCATTTTCAGGTTGATTATTCACCGGAAAATTTTCCGGTTGGAAAACCGGAAAGATATGCTCGGGTGGAGTATGGAATTTTTCATTTTCGCTAGGTGGGCTTGGAAACTGTTGGCCAAAATCCTTTTGGCGAGGTGGGCTTGGAAATTGTTGGCCAAAATCCTTTTGGCGAGGTGGGCTTGGAAATTGTTGCCCGAAATCTTTTCTGGAAGACATCTTGAATTTGAGATGCTTGGATCTTGAGTATTTGAGAAGTTTGGAATGTGTTTCTGTGTGACTTGTGCTTCAGAAGCATTGGTATTTATAGGGTACAAATGCACACGTTTTATTAACGTGACTTTGAATTTTAATTGTTGGGGCTAACCTGCGTTAACGCAGCGTTAATATGTTGTACTTTATCTTACGTTTGAATTTGAATTTTAATTTTAATTTGTTAAGGCTGAGTTATTGTTGGAAGTGGCCTAAATATACCCATACTTCTCAAACACATTCAGACTGCGATAGATATTAAAGCATGTATTTACATTAAACATGTACTAGAAAATATCAATTACCCTAATGAAAAAGTCAATTAGTCATTAAAGTTAGCACACAAATTACATTAAACATCATTAATATAATATAGAAAATATCAATTACCCTAATGAAAAAGTCAATTAGTCAATCCAACACCAAACACACTTCTAGATCAACTACACTAGTCAAATCCAAACCAAACACAAACCAAATCCGATCAATATTATCCATCTGTTTACTTTTGGCGCCTCTCGATGGTCCCTCTTCCCGCCTAAAGTATTGGGAACCGTTCGTATACCTCTCTAGCCTATTTTTACAACTCGACATGGAAAACCGTTCATAATTAATCAACCGTACCATATACAACTCCTTTGATATTTTCATTAGAAAATAAATTTCAAATTTCAATGGCCGACTCCTCTTCAACTCCTTCTTCCAACAAAAACAAACGCCCAAGGGATGATTCTCCTCCACCAATGCCTGAAAATTATAAAAAAATGGGCATATCCCAAAATATTTGGGAGAAATGTAGTAAAGGCCCGTATGGTGTTGAAAACGCATTGTTAGAAATTCACAACAAGCGTATAAATATGTATGAAGAAAGGAACAAGAAAGATTTAGAGGTCATTGAGGAGCATCAGAAGAAAATTGAGGAGAGGAACAAAAAAATAGAAGAAGAAAGAGAGAAAATAGTTGATGTTTACAGAAGTATTGAAGCTAGTAAATATGTGTCTTAATGTATCTTTTCTTTATATATTTTGCCTATGTATATTTTGCCTATGTAAATGTAAACTTATTTTGACTTGGTTTAATATATGAATGCAGTTATTATGTACAAGTTTATGATATTTGAATACAGCTATTATTATTGTACTGCTAGGTAAACAATTGTACTGCTATCGAAACGTTGTACTGCTGGGTATCCTTTTAGCAGTGGTTGGGAGTGCAGGGTAGTTTGTATCACTTTTTACTTAAAGTGTATAAACCCCCAATTGCTGCACACAATCACATTCACGCACACATTACTCTCTCTCTTCCACTCCCTAATCGAATTTTAATTGTCAAATTGCAAAACCCCCAAATCAAATCATAATGTCGAACCTAACTTTTACCGAACCTCATAATAATGTTGCCTTTTTAGAAAAATCCAATAAGTCTGTAGATTTTACTGAGATCATTGATTTCCTTAATGCAAGCTATATTAAGTTTGCATTAACAGTAAAACCTACTATATATACTTCCAACATTATCCAGTTTTGGTCGTCTGCTAAGGTCAAAACTATTAATGGGGAAGCACAAATCCATGCCCTTGTAGATGGGCAGATGATTATCATTACAGAGGCGTCTATTCGAAGAGATCTTCTCCTAGATGATGCTAACGGAGTTGAGAATCTTCCAAATACTACAATCTTTGAAAAACTTGCACTGATGGGCTATGAGAGATATACAGATGCTTTAAAGTTCCAAAAAGGTAATTTTTCTCCTCAGTGGAAATTCTTAATTCATACTGTCTTAGTGTGTCTAAGTCCAAAGACCACTGCATGGAATGAATTTAGCAGTAATTTAGCTTCTGCTATAATTTGTTTGGCTGAAAATACTCAAAGATTTAATTTCTCAAAATTAATTTTTGATAATATGGTTAAGAACTTGGATGGTTCTTTGGCTAAATATTTTCTATATCCAAGGTTTTTGCAACTCTTTTTGGACAACCAATTTAAAAAAAAGAAAAGTCACAAAAATGTTTATCCCACTCCCTGCCTTACCAAAAAGGTTTTTGCTAATATGAGTAGGGTTGGAAAAGATTTTTCAGGGAGAGTGACACCTTTGTTTCCAACAATGTTGGCACTAGCCCAAACCCAAATGGGTGAAGGTTCAGCAATCCCAGCTGGTACCCATCACACACCCACAGAACAACAACAAAAGACCTATAAACGTAGGACTAACACCAAGAACACTGAGCTACCTCAGGCTAGTGGTTCTATACCAACTGTTGCAGATGAGGATGTCACTGGGGGGGAGAGTGACATGTTGGCAAGGGCTGCCACTACTGTGTCTAGCTTAGCAGCAGCACAGGACAGTGGTAACATCATTAAGACCCGAACCAAGACAACTTCTAATGAAGAAAGTTCCTCTGGAACTGATTCAGGTGAAGGTCCCAGTCACATGGAAACAATGGGGGGTTCGGATGTTCATCCTAGGGGTGAGACTGAACTTAACTTTTCCAGTGATCCACCTCTCGGGCTAGGTAACACAAGCCGAAGTGGTGAGGATAGTATGCAACTTTTGAATGAATTGAAGGATACCTGTGCCAAGCTGTCTGCACAAATTGGTGATCTGCGAGCAATAGCTTCTTCCCAAGATGGAGTCATCAAAGCTCAAGGTGGGGAGATAAAGGCTTTGAAGAGAAGGGTTAGGTATTTAGAAGGAGTCAAAGGATCAAGAATTCCCAAACAAAAGGTTAAATCTTCTGAAGCTTCTAAGGATGCTCCCAAACAGGGAGGGAATGAAGGCAAAGTTTCAGGGGAGGATAACCAAGGGAATCAAGTGGTGATTGATCATCGTCTGGGCAAGGTTACAAATGCTGATAGTGCTACTGAGCCAATTACAGTTGGTACTACAAAAGCTAGTACTGCTACACCAGAGGTTTTTGCAAATGCTGTTAGTGTACTTGCTGAGCTGAAGACAGCAAAACCAGTAACCAAAGGTGTTGTGATACAAGAGCCATCATCCTCTCCAAAAGCTAAACAATCAACTCCACAGGTACAAGGCAAAGGTAAAGGGATTCTTACTGAAGAGCCTGTGGAGAAACCATTATCAAAAGAAGAGCAATTAAAAGTTGATGCTGAACTTGCTATGAAATTCTCAGAAAAGTATGATGCAGAACATCAGACAATTTTGGAACAAAGGAGAATACAAGAAGAAAAAGATGCAGAGTTAATAGCTTCATGGGATGAGCAAAGGGCTCAGGTTGCAGCTGATTCTGAGCTTGCTAAGAAACTACATAAACAAGAGCAAGATAAGTACTCAGTAGATGAAAAAGCCAGGATGCTGAAAGAATTTTTTGATGAAAAAAAGAAGTTGTATGCAGAACAAAGATATGCAGCTAAGAAGAACAAGCCACCCACTCAAAAACAAAGAAGAGATCTCATGTGCAGGTAGTTTTTTTTTTTTTTTTTTTTTTTTTTTTTTTTTTTTTTGCAAAGGTATTTATATTAATATCAACAATACCCAATATGTACATCATATCATAAACATCTACTCATGTGCAGGTATTTGAAGAATGTGGACAGATGGAAACTAAAGGATTTGAAATTCTTGGATGATAAAAGAATTGAAGAATTATATGCAATTGCCAAGAGAAACAATGATCTCTTCTTGAATGACAGTTCAAAGAGAGCAGGTGAACAGTTGGAAATAGAAAGCAGTAAAAAGAGAAAACAAGAACAAACTGAGCAAGCTGTTGCTGAAGAACAAATGCAAGCTCACACTGAACTTGCAGTTGCCTCTGTAGGAGAAGCCATGGATGCACAACCTTTAACTGTCAAACATCCCATTGTTGATTATAAGTCTGGATCTTTTGGGGAAACAGTTTATTACGATATTAAGAGGCATGATGGTTCTTCTAGAAGGTATGTAAGCTTTCTTCACATGGTTCATGATTTTGATAGACAAGATATGATAGCTCTATGGAAATTACTCAAACAAAGATTTGGTAATAAGACACCAGAACAAGCTAATTATGATAGAGAAGTCTGGAATTATTTAAAGGTAATGTTTGAACCAAATCATGAAGATGAATGTTGGAGAAGACTAACGCACAATACTGTTAAAGAATGGAAAATTTTTCAACGATGTGGAGTACATGCTTTAACTGTGAATGAGTTGGTGATCTACATGCTTGTAGAAAAGGATTACCCTTTAAAGTTTCACAAAGACATTCTACATCAGATGTTGCGTGTGAAGAAAACACTCAAGCTTCAGCTTAATTATGATGACATGGCATATGAACTGCTCAGGAAGATGGAAGAGTATCTAGGACCCAAGGACAAGAAATAGAATGTATAGTTATTACTGCCACAATGTATAGTTTGACTTAAACATGTATAGTTATTACTGCTAGTATGTATAGTTATTACTGCTAGAATGTATAGTTATTACTGCTAGAATGTATAGTCTGACATTTATCATGTATATGTCCACTTGCAGTCAAGCTTTATTGTATTTGCAGTTTCCATTTATCATGTATATGCACTTGCAGGCACTTAGTAACATGTTACTTCATTATAAAGTTGAAAATTGACTTTAGAAAGTCAAGTAATCTGGTTCCAGCTAGGGGCAAGTAACATACTTACATACTACTGCATTAAACTAGATAGACTATAAAATCCCAGCATTGTAATGGGGCAAATTAAATGAAGAGTCATGACTAACAGTCTGAACTCAAAATATGACTCTATGATTTAGACACCTAAATAAATACTTCATGTGACCATATGTAACATCTTAAATTTAGTCACACAAACACTCAATGTGACTAATATCAAGGTTAATGATAACTGAGTTCACATTTTGCTATACATATTAGTCACATGAATATTTCAGTGTGACTATTTTCAATGTATTGGTCACATATAATACCCTTATAATGTGGCCATAAACATAATTTAGATGCACATTTGTGGTATGGTGTTACTATTGTATAGCCTATAGTCACATGATTGTGCTACAATTAAATGTGACCATACACATTAGGAATTGGCAGGCAAACACACACTTAACTTTAGACACACAAATTAACTTACGTGACTATTTGTATCGAATTTTGGTCACACTTAATCATGTATGCCTATGGTTTAGTGTGACCATATATGACATTTGGTCACACATCTCAAGTGTGTGACATATATTTGTCACTTTTAAATGCATATCGTGACTATGCTTCAAACTTACTTTTCAGTTGTCACACATTTCAAATTCATATGTGGCTAAATTTTCAACAAAAACTAGCAGTCACGCTTAAATAATGTGTGACAAACTTGAGCATATGATTTAGCCACATACACAATTACTTCGTGTGACCATATATGGATTTTGGTCACACTTTTCAATTGCGTGACATATATTTGTCACATATGTATATATATAGTGTGACTAATGTTTCAACCTTATTTGTATCCGTCACACGTCCCAAATTATAAGTGACTAAAAAATCAAAAAAAAATTTACCAGATACGTATAGTCACGAAAATATTCAAATGTGTGGCTATAGCCTCGGATGTAATTCCGAAATGGTCACACAAGTCGGATCAAGTGTGGCTGTTTATTTTATTCTGGTACATTTAGTCACATAAAAAGGCGACTGTGTGGCTGTTCGAAAAACAGCATGTGTGACTAAATCCCATTTTTGTACTAGTGTTTGTTTAAAAAAAAAAAACCATCTGTTGTGTTTTTTGCTTCTAAAAAACGTGACAATGTGTTGTTTTTTCGTGGTCAAGAATAGCAAAAATCATTTGCAAGGTTGTGTTTATTTACATATTCATGATTTGGCTTCTTTTTAAGTGAGTGTTTCTCATTTGCTTGTTGGAAAAACTGGGAAATACTGCATATTCTTGGTGTTCTTAGTTGTTAGATCGAATGAATTTTAAGAAAGAATCACGTGAGGTGTTTTTATAATATCCTTGATGTGATTGGTCCAAGTGGTTGAAAAGGTGTAAGAGATATATGCAAATTGGGTGAAAAGATGTCAGTGATATCTCTAAAGATAAGGCACAAGTGGGATTTGTACTCAAAAGTCAACAAAAGTGGCAAAAAGTTGAAAAATCTCGGAATTGCTCAGATCTATCGGAATTGCGCTTCTCTCTCGCAATTAAAGCATTCTGTCGCAATTCAACTTTCTCGCAATTGCTGCCTCTGTCGCAATTGGTGTATCGCAATTGCTGCTTCTGTCACAATTGGTGTATCGCAATTGCTCTCTCGCAATTGGCAACTGCTATCGCAATTGAAAGTCTCGCAATTCAGCAAGTGTCTCGCAATTCAGTGTTCTGTCGCAATTCAAGGGCTGTTTCGCAATTCAAGTGATTTTCTCGCATTTCAGTTTCGCAATTGGTGTTGTCTTATCGAAATTGATCTCGCAATTCACATTTAGTCTCGCAATTGGTGCAATTTTCGGAATTGGCAACTTCAGTCCTTGTACTTTCAGCAGAATTAAGAGATCTTTCGAATTTGACACTTTTGGCCCTCGCAATTGTGATTAAAAGACTTCAAAGTTAGATAACTTTTAAGGATTTGATTCGAACGTAATTTCGTCAACTCGAAAGTGAACTCGGTATTTTTACTCTTGTATAAGAGTGTAAAATACTTCGACAAACGGTTATCTAACCTTTTGTATAAAAGTGTTAGATTTTATATAAATTACCGATTTATATAAATTACCGATTTATATAAATTAGATATATTTCTATCTAAATTGATATTTTGCCATAATTTGTATAAATTTTGGTCAAATTGAAATTTCTATAGAAAGTGTCGTGTTTATCTAAATTGTAATTTACATATCCTTTTGTCGAAATTGTAAACTTTCGACTTTGTCTTAATTATACTTGAATCAAGTTTTGTAACGTTATTTAATTTGTTACACCATCGATCAACAACAACACAACAAGACTTCACAACAACAACCAAATTTAACCGTCAACATCACCACGTTTTGCCGAAAAGATCCTGATCAAGAATCGCAATCAAATGACAATGGCTAAATTATCAACCGTGACTACAAGGATGATTCATTATTACTTATTTGAAGTTGAAGTGGAATATCACGGGTGCGTGTACTTAGTATCTTGAAGATATCGGGGTTGGTTGGATGCATGATTCTTCGAGATCCTTGTTTGAGCATTTATAGAATAGTGATTAAGTCTTGGGTTATCTAGTTTTCATAGGTAAAGGGGAGGATGGACGAAGACCTAGTTAACTATCACTTAAAGGAGATACGTTGTAGTACTCAGTGTCACACAAAGATGTGGATAATTCAAGAGATGTTCATATACAGTTAAGGAAGGATGGATGGGTATATGAAACGACCTATATGCTTTAAGGAGTTACGTTGTAGTGCTCAGTATAGGTTCTTAGTCACACGATCGTGCAAGTTTAAGTCACAAGTCTGGGTTATTTTACTTCAGTCTCAAGTTCGTCATAGTGGGTTTATCTATCAGCAGTCACTACAAAAAGCCGTTGTTTTGATACAAGAGGTTTGAGAAGAGATTGATCTGAAGAGAATTGAAGAGAGAATAATTATCGACATCAACTCATGGGGTATTGCTTTGTTTGTTGCTTCTAGTTGATATGTCTATGTACACATATGTAGGATGAGTCCGAAAGATCGTCATCATCCTGGAGGGAGAAATGTATGAAATGTGTACATCGGGGCTGTTTATTGAAGAACTGGAAGCATTCTAAGTGAGCTGAAGATGTTGATATGATGCTCCCCAAACAAACCTGTGAAGAAGTTACAAGTCATCAGTCGATAATCCATTTTCCGCTGTGCAAGAGACTGAAGACAATTTGGCAAGATTTCAGAGAAACTTCTTCTACAAGCATCAAGGCTATATCAAACGGGTTGTTATTTTGGGAGGGAGCATGTAAAGAATATGCCTCACTAATTGGGAGGGAGTAATAACCCAATTAGGTCATTATAGTGATTCTGCAGGTAAGTCAAGCAAGCTGAGAAAGATACGAGAAGATCAAGAGCTACGAAGACATCCTCAAAAGGAGACTGCTCTACTTCAGCATGGCTTTTATCATTGTTATGTACTTGTTAGGAATCATTGTAACCAATTCACGTATATCTCCAGCTGGAGGGAGATTGTTAGAAACAAAGCTGGACGATATTTACGTGAATTGGAATTAGACAACTAGTTTGCATTTAGTGCAAGGACCTATTGTGTAATACTCTAATAGTTGTCAAGTGGGCATATAAATACCCTTCAAGTTGTCACTTGAAGGGTGTGGCTGTGTGAAACTTTCAACACAGAAATAAGATCAAAAGTTTTATCTCCACCTTCTCTCTAACTTCTCACTAAAATAAACATGGATCGATCATACTTTGCATCACCTCGACCTCCGGAAGGTGTTAAAACACGATTCTTGGTCGTTACACATTATTAATCTATTTATTCTAATAAACGTGAATAATGTACAATCCTATGAAGCAGCAAAAATCATTAATGCTATGATGTGTCCTCGCTCCTATTGGTCAGAAAATAATTAATTCTCTCATGTGTACAATACTGCTATGCACTACTCCTTTCCCTTCTATACAAATGCTGTTATTTTTGGTAGGTCAAAAAACCATCAATTCATTCTCATTCTTAAACCTCGTCAAGATTGTAACACCTCCATCAATTCATTCTCATTAACAAAAAACACACTTCAATCCTCATTAATCCCGCTATTTTTGCTAACTAATTAAGCATACAACAATCATCCCAAAAATACAATATTCAGTTAAATCTTCCTCTATACGCTCCTCAATATTCAGTTTCAATTCACCAATTAATGTCAACGCATTCAAAAAAACATCCAAACATAACATACGAATTGGTCAGTATATATTTGATTCAAGCATTAATATCAACCCTAACAACCGGAGAAGATGCCTGAGGTAAATTTACTACTTTCAAATTCATTATTATTGAGCTTATTTTTTTAATAGTTGGATTTGGTTGTTTGATTTAGGTTTTTATTTTATTGAGTTGGCTATAGGTTTCTTCATTTTGATTTTGACCACGGTTACTGACGTACACCAACAGTTTGATGAAATGCTTGAAAGAAAAAGACATGCTTAACAGGTATGTGGTTATATTAGAATCTGTTTTCTTTAGTGTCTTGGCAATATGTATATGAATTTAATTTTGTTAATAAATTTATGAATATTGTTTCCCCTGTGGTTTATTTATATTTGTTAAGAGTGTTTGATGATTTAGTTCAAAATTTTGGTACTTACTTTAGATATATATAGATAAACTTTTGATTTTTAATGTGAAATTTTGGGTTTTATTTTTGTGGGTTTTCGATTTTTGGTTGTAAACCAACTGAAAGTAAGAAGGATGTTTGGATGTGTCATGGAGATCAGGCGGTTTGAATTTGTGTCGAGAAGTGAGTAAGGTGTTTGGATCAACTTATATTTTGGGCTTTTCTACTTATTTTTTGTTTTATCACAGCCCAAAAAATGTGCTTATATAACTTTTGGATTATGGCCTTATTTATGTATGACGTTTTTTTAGGCCATTTAAAACTGCATAAGCTCTTCGACATAAGCTAATCCAAACACCCCAAAATTAAAATTGCATAATGTGTTACTTATGTGAGGCCTTAGGGAAGGATAAAGTGCAGAGTGGCGATGTCATCGCCATTGATAAGGCGTCTGGGAAGATTGCTAAACTCGGGAGGTCCGTTTCCTGGTCTAGGGATTATGATGCAATGGGCCCGCATAGCAAGTTTGTTTATATGTAGGTGGTAATATATACTTGGGTGACCTTTAAAGTAGTTATAGTATAGATAGGTGTCCTTAGTCAAATACTTGGATGGCTTCACATAGATTATACCTTAACTTAATTGTTTGTCACAAGTAATATTTGGTCATTTGGAAATTATCCAGGTACGCTTTATGCTTAAAGGAATGGGATTTGACAGAATAATAGAGCGATTGAGCACATGGTTCATTTAATGTCATATTTGGTGCAGGTATCCATCACTTCTGAAATTAATAGAGCGATTGAAAACAAAGTTTTGGGTAGAAAATTCTGGAAAAACTTATAGTTACTCTTCTTGCAGTGGCAGCCCTGTTCGAGATGGGATTCCCAGTGAATCTGCTATAAGGTCAAGACTGTCTTTTCGAGAAGACATTTAAAGTAGAGATCAATTGTGCGGCTAAAATACCGTTAAATTCAGTTTCTCTTACTCTTGAAAGGGCAGAGCTCGGAAAATTTCAAGATGCTTTAAGGGTTCTTGATATCATTGTGAGACAACAGACAACTCAAAGGCACTTCTAATTTTCTCTCAATGAATTCTTTAGCTTTTTAGAGTTTATTTATTTTTATTATAGCTTATTTTAAGTTTGTATAGGTTCGGCGTTAATTCTATAAAGTACAAAATGGCATGTATTATTCATTGTTTACCATTATATGCAACATGACATTTCTTATCAAAATGGAAATGTCCTTACTATTCTTTGTCTATTTAATGCAGCAGAGTCCGTACGCCAGTTAAAAATGGTGAGAATGTGGCATTTAAAGGTTTTAGAAAAATTTATCATCTAAAAAGTGAATATTATTACATTGCATCTTCGTGTTGTTTGCCTTTCAATAAATGGAAACAATTTATATGCTCACTCAGGAAGCTTAACTTTGTCTATTAAAAAATCTGAAACGCAGAACACCAATTACTACTAGAGTGTCCTCAATATGAGCTCCAACTAGAAAACTTTTCTATTTATATCGATATGTTTGTCGATAAAAACTACTAATTTAACTTTCATAATTGTGGTTCATGGTTGTGGCTGCTTACCACGGAAAAAATACGATTTCTTTATCTGAAAGTGTTTGTGGGCATATACAGTAATACAATATACATAAAGAATGGTAAATTAGTGCTTGATCAGTTTTTATTTGGACTTGATCGTTTTTTGGTTTATCTAGTGACCTTGGGTCTCTATTAGATACAAATTTGTGTCTTTTTAGTTGGTTAATTCGAGTCAACAGACTGAACATAGGCTGCTATATTAGTTAGTTTTCTGTAGGGTCATTTTTTGCTGCTGAATTGGGCTACTTTGAGCTATAGAATCAACTATTTTAGATCTGAAAGTTTACATTTACGCATTTGATTAATAAAATGTGTAGAATCTGCTTTTGGCTAGCAACATTCTTCATGATAGAATCAGCTTCCCTTAGCTTGAACCCATTGTTTGGACATGTTATAGTGAATGGACTCAACATGGTTTAAATTAACTTGCTTGCTTAAGAAACGTAAGTATGCTTTTCCTTATAAAATCAATTTAGGTTTTTTTAAGCTTATTTGACCGGCTTATGAGCTCAATTTCTAAAAGCTCATAAGCTCCATTTTCGAGTGTTTAATGGAACTGTTATTTTATCATAGGAGCGCGTTTGGGATTGCTTATATAAGTGTCTGCTTATTGGATTTCTTCATTTTTTATGTAAGTTTATGCATATTATGTAGGATGTGTTTGAGATTGCTTATTTGTCCACTACATTTTTCTAACTATCTTCAACCATAGTAGATAAGATCGAAACACTTTGCAACCCTGAAAGGCATACCTCTATATGTGACTCATGTCCAACCATAATCTTTGGATTTGAAACCACTCTTTCTTGAGACCCTTGATATGTTAAAGTTACGTCTATTATTATTTTGATACTACTATAACTTTTAGAGGTAGCAGCTTTGACCAGTTATGGTTTTAAAATAGTTAAGTCGACCAAAATAGATTTTCTAAATGAGAAATTTGGTTTCATATTCTATACTGTGAATGATAATTATAAAATGATAACAAGGCTGACTTAAGTATTTTAAAATATAAAAGAACATACCAAAAATTTTATCGAGCCATACTAACTCAACCCATATGAGTAATGACCCACTTTGACCCTGTAAATGACCAATGTAAGACTTTCTATTTGTGGATTTCCAGTTATTTTTGTTTATCTATCTATTACTACGCAATTTTGATTTCTTGATTTAAATATCTAATTCCTTAAGTGAATGAAACAAGATATCTTATTCAAAAGGTATTGTTTTTTTTAGTGAAGTTAATAGAATTGTGAAAGGTAGTATATGAGGATTTATTTTAACTAAAACCCATTTATATAAAGATACTAAAACTTTCAATATATTTGGCCTGCTAAAATATGTCCTGTTATTATGTTGATTTAGAACTTCAGTGGTTGCATCAGCTATGGCATTGAAGAAGCCAGAGGTCGAGAAGCCCTTGACAAAACTTTTGCAGAAATATATGGTGCCATTTTTCACGAGTCACTTTGGAAAGACGGTGATCATACCGAGGATGAAAATTACTTCGTTTGATAAACGTTTACCGCTAAAGATCATTAGGAAATAATATCCCTTGTCCGTCTCATTTGCTATGACAATAAACAAGAGCCAATGTCAATCAATTTCAAATGTTGGTTTGTATCTGCCACGTCAAGTTTTCACACATTGGGTTAAAAGTAAAATAGGTTTGAAGGTTGTTAATTGTGATGTAGATGGTAATATCTCGAAAAGTACTACAAACGTTGTCTACAAAGAAGTACTTCAATGTCTATGATATGCTCAATAGGTATGTACAACTATATAAATGACATGTTTTATACCTTTTTTTAACTTTACATATACTTTTATCGACATTTTTTTAAGGTGTTCACGGAATGAACATGGACTACTCAAGTGTTTGACGTTGACCGCATACCTTTGCTCTTCAAGGCTATCTAATAGGTGGAGAAGACGATACATGCACGTTTGTTATTTTAACTTATTAGGTGCTCACGGAATAGACATTGAGTTATCACTTAATTAATGGCCACTACATACATTTGCTTATCAAGACCATCAAAATTGGAGGTCACGATGAAATGGACGTTTATTACATTTCAAATTGTTTAAGCATAGTAGTTTATAGTATCATTGACTTATAACTTATTATTCCTTTCAAAAAGCATTTCAAACTATTTACGTTCGTTGTTCTTTCTTACTTTATATCCACACTTAATTTCTTGATAGAATTTTTTTATACTTATCAGGTGTTCACGGAATGGACCTTTTGTTGAAGTGTTAGAATGGTCACTACATGCATTTGCTTCTCAAGACAAACATATTGGAGATCAAGTGGCAATGAACGTTTATTACACAGATATTTACAAGCATTGCATTATATACTTTCAGTCACTTATAACTTATTATTCTGTTACAAGAAAATTTTATAGCTTTTACGTTCATTGTTCTTTCTTACTTTATTCACGTACTTACCTGTTTTTAATCAAAAACCCTCTAAAATCCCGCGGCGGATTCCGCGGGTCTCTAAGCTAGTTTCATATAAATGAAACTAAGAATGACAATCATAATCATTATACATTTAATGTGCCTAGAAGAATTTTAATCACAGTTAATTGCTTAAGTGTGATAGATAATCTTTTCATACATTAAATATGTATACAAAATTTATCCATTATGATTTCTACTCAAAATTTAAATATCTAGGATTTTCATTTCCTTTGTAGAAACTTATCTTCAATCTATAGTGTAACTATAGAGTTTAAGATTAATTAAGTTTCCAAAACTAATTATCTTTATGGACTGCATCTAAACATTCATAGTATGAGTAACTTGCCAAATTCAATATTTGCAATTCATCAACAGGTTTACTATAATCCTGTAACTCATAATCCTCAACATATTACCCAAATATTTGAGATATCCTTGCGGATCTTATGAATAAGAATTCTATCATCTTGAGATTTAACATTAACATGTTTAATTCTCATCATGACTTTGCTAGTGTATTTTAGAAGATTATGTATCTTGTAATTTTATCTTTTTAAGATAAAATCTCCCACTTAACTTTGGCGATTTATAGATTAGCTATAAATACTTAGCAAGTAGAGCAACACAATATTGTTCTCTTTTGGGACATTACAAATACATATTGAAAGTTCCTTACACTAAGTTCGTTAAGAACCTACTCATAAGCAGTTTAACAAATTCAGAACTTCAATTTTAAGACTTAATGTGATTCATCCCATTCGATAATAAATGGTGTCTTTTTAATCTTCTAGGTTGGAGTCTAATTGAGTATATATTACCCATACTCAATTTTTAACCTTGATAACTTTTGGAAGAATAGAAGATATAGTTATCTTTAATCAAACAATATTACAAGAGTTTGATTTTTCTAACTGAACATACCATGAACATTATGTATTTCATTAGGATTAATATTGTAAGGCAATCTTACAATATGTAAGATAAATATATTTCGTTTTGGCTTACCTATTTACCTACTAAGTCAAGTTAATGGCATAATAGAATTTCCAAGTCAATTGCATGCTATATAACATAAGCACTTTTTTACCAAGTCACTTCATGTCCATGTCTTTCTCAAGAAGACATAAACTGTTATAATCCCAATATACGTTATACATCATTGATCAACTCAATGACTTCTTGTATATGTCTTAATTAAAAAACATAACAAGTTAACGTCTTACTTTATTTATAAGTCTTATAGCAATAAAAGACTTCATATTTATATCTTTACAATAAAATATAAACATGTATAACTAAAGTAATCATGAACACCACAATTTGGTTTCAATAGTGATTTCAAGTTAATTTATTACTTCATATACTTATGACATTCCAAGAATACATAAACATTCAAATTTGAAGTAGTATTAGATTACTTTATTTTATTTATGTCATTTCAATAATACATAAATATTTAGTTTGAAGTAGTCTTATTATCATATTGACAATTGTTCTAATAATTATCTAATTTAGAAACTCGCAAATTAACATAGTTTCATTCCATCAGTTGATCTGCTAGTAATGAAAGTATGTAATTTACCTTGTCATTAATATCCCTATCAAGGTCTCACTTACGCTAGATATTAACTCCAAGTGTTCTATTAATTAGATGTGAATAAATCACATTAGAACATTAATCTCTTACCTTGCAGTCAAGAGAATCCTATAAATTCATATTCCTTTGTGTTGTTGCTTGCACACAATAAAGATTTCTCCCACTTTGTGCATGGAACAACATGATGTATCATATAAACAACATGTCAATCGTTTGTTTATGTGATTAATATGATTGTGTCATAGATATTAGTAGATATAGGACCACCTTGTCTAGTAAGGAAATGTTCATGACTATCCTTAAAACCACAAGTGTCTATAATTGGAAAGTAATTATCTCAAGAGATTCTAGAGATAATCTGGGTTACTACCAAGATATCAAAGCTTGTAGCTCTCACTGAATTACAGATCATTACATTAATATATATAATTCAGTAATTGCAACACAATGCTCCCACTGGATTTGACAACATTATAAGTGTTTTATAACCAGTAAAAGCAAATAGTGTGCTATTTACTTTCCTACACCTTTGAGAAATCCCATACGTAACAATTACTTAGGTACTCAAAGAATGTATTCTACTTTGTAAATGATGGACTATCCATCAATGCAATTAACTTGAGAAATTGGGCATGCAATTTCTTCCTCAATAGGTCTACCATCCCTACAATGGTATGTAGCACCTTTAAACGGTCAAAGCACAACAACTAGACAAAGTATGCTAGTTTGCCTTTTACCAAGTTTGTGGTAACTAGTCTAGCTTCTAATTTTAATAACTCATAGAACGTGCAATTTTCTTAACTATTAAAAATTTGCTATGAGTTATTTCTTAGAATTTAGACAATTCTAATTTTCCTATTATACCTTTCTCATTCATGAAAAGGAATACGATTAAGTCTCACTCTTCTCAAGGAAAGTAGACTAGGTTTATTCTTTTAGTAAAGTTGACTCTAGCCAAAACCCCTACGGGTGTAGATCAATTTACCACTAAAAGAATGTCCTACGTTTACAGTTTTAACGTTGCATTAATACATTAAAAGAACTTACAAAATTCAATTTTAGTATTTTTGATAATAAAATCTTTCAAGAAAATTAAATACCCATGGTAAATTACATTTAACCATTTAATTTTCACTGAAAACTAGGATACAAATTGACAAAGTTTCAGGACATCAGCTAGGGCTGCTAGTAATAAAAGTACTCAATAAGGTACGAGTCGAACTCAATTGCCAATCTCAAATTGCAATTCCTAGAATTATGGGATTTACATATTTTGCCAACCTCAGTTGCCAATGTAAGCATGTTTTATCCCTATTTTTATGCCTTAAGTGACTAGGTCACACTATCAACTCAACTAAGTCAACCAACTTAAGAAACTGCAAATACTTCCATGCTCGTCCCACGACAAATGGAGATTTACCCTTTGATTACCATCCATGCTTCTCTCACGACAAATGGAAATAGTAATATCAGGTGTTTCCGTTTCATTGGATGGCATACAACTTAAATTAAGAGTAGTTATTTTTTGATGTGTGTTATCAAAAAATATGTACAAAGATGTCATGCATTCATCTTGTATCATATGTTACATGTAAAAAACTTTTACTCATTAGTTTCTTTACCAAACTTAAATCAACAAGGTTTTAATTGAGGCGTTGAGAAAATTACAACTTTTCCTTAAGATGCTTCGTACATATGATGGTTGTACTTGGTAAGTCTAATTTGACGCACAAGCGGGAGGGGAGATACAGAATGGAGTCTCTTTGAGGCAACAATTTAATGCGAAACCAACCTTAAACCAACCTTATAGTTTGTTAAAATTAGGTCCGCCGTTCGACCATTTTGGTACAGTTGCATCAATCAATTAAAAGTTTAAGATTTAAAAGCTTAAAATCATATTACACAATTATTAAGTCCAGTTTATTTTCTATTCCGAAAATTACCCTTTTGCTTACAATCATGTCATAAACATATATATAAACAAATACGCAATTAATAAAAAATAAACGACTTAAATAATGTACATGCCAAACAAATCAATTAACATGTATATATTGATCTAAGACACCCATTGGTTTGCGAGCTAGGTACCAATGGACCACATACACCATTACTGGTTGCGTAAGTCTTTCGATAAATATATACAATAACACACATAATTGATTTAATATACGATTCATATGGGGTCTTCCCAAATTCTAGGTCTTCCCTAGTTACATAATTAACTAATTTTTAGTAATTAAACATGTCATACACTTTTATTACTAAAACCCTAATTAATTCTAATCACATAATAAAAGCATGTAATCAAAAAACACGTAACAATTACTACAAGTCCAATATAATCCATGACAAAACATGCATGTTTTCGTCATGGATTCACACATAGCACTTATTATATACAATAATCAAGTCTTAATGGACGCATATTAATTAATGACATATCACAAATATTCATTAATTATCCACATAAAAATTACATGCAACCTAGGGTTTCTACAATTTTTACAAAACTAAAACCCTAATTATAAAAAATTAGGGTTTACTAATTTTTAAAACTCTAGAACACCATAAACATGTAATAATCATAAAGATCCAATTTTATGTGTTTCGGTAATTAATTACACAATATTAACCTGGCTCTTGATGCCACTGTTTGAGTTTTTATATTAACATCATAACAATTATATGTAAACATAAACATAAACATCAAAGTATGCAGCGGAATAAAAGATCTAATACTTGTAATTTAATTAACTGAATTAAAAGAATATGCATATCTTTTGATTTCTAGCAAAACAAGAAATCAATCAACCAATAACTACTAAAACCCTAAATTAGGGTTTAGTGAAATCGACTAATACTTAGTCGAATGGGTAAAAGAACACAAGCAAAAGTATGTTTGATCTTTGTTCTTGTACACACGTATAACTAACGTTTCAATGAGAAAAGCTAGATTCTTGTATCACAAAACAAGCCCAACACTTGGTTGAGCTCAAGAAAATCAACCCTATGGGAATTGGAGGGATGTCGATCGGATTTGAGCACAAGGGAGGAAGAAGAAGATAAGTTAGGGTTTGCTAGGAACCAAGATTAGAGAATAATGAATACAAGGGGTTTGTATTTATACTAATCCAATCTTATAGTCCAAGTTAGGGTAGGAATACCCCTAATCTTCTTGATCGGCCGAACATAAGGGATCCCCAAGGATTCTAGATCCTTCTTGGCTTGTTTCCTTATATTCGTCTCCCTTTAACCTTTAACGACCGTTAGTCAATTCCCGTTAAGTACTAACGTCCGTTAAGTGTTCATTTGTGAATTTAATAATTAAACATAACTTATTATATTAATTATTAAAACATTGAAACTCATACGTAAAGTGTGCAATCCCAAAGTCTCGTGTTCGAATCTGGTCATACGTATATTAATTTATATCCATAAACTTAACACGATAGTCATTGTTTAGTATTTTGATGTTTAGGAATAAAAGTAATATAGAAGGTGGCTAGAGAATCATATCTGACATGTTTTCCCGTCACTATTAATATAGGTTTACAACTTAACGTTACACCATTTTGACATATTACGTATAGATTGTTAGAACGTTACTACACACTTGCTATGTAATTTAAAATGCTTCATCCTCTATTGTAATACACATGTTTACAATGTACTCTAATTGTTTACACACATTGATTATAAAGCTACTACTGTGATTTGATAATCGAACAATTGCATCATGTAACATTTATTTTGATATTTCATATTGTCTTTTCCTTTTATCAGATTACAAATTATTAATGTTTTCAATATGATGAACTAATCATCTAGTTTTAAGAACTAAAACGGTCTAGATTTAAAAGAGACACGCCTATAGAGAACTTATCGAGACCAGTTGAGCAGATTTACAACAATGATTTAGTTGAGATATAGAATACGAAAACAATTGTAAAACATAGTAGTTTGATAAAGGCAGAATGAGGCCAGATCACAAAAAATTGATCCTAATAAGGGGATGGCTCGGGTAGGCTGACAAGTTAACATGGGTGAGGACCAAACACGAAAGAGTCAAGCACTTGTTGCTTGTATAGGTTGCAATTTCAAACCATTTTTACGGGTCAATTCAGGTTACGTTTTATCACAAATGGGTCAACCAGTTGCACTCAAAGTCAAGCTAAACAGGAAATTGGTCAAATGGGTTGAACACGCTGAAAGCCGGCCAAAGTGTACTTTTAATGCATAAAACCTTCTAAGGTTGTTTTTTCTTTTTTTTCTTTTTTTTTTTTTTTTTTAATCTAGACAAAAGTGTTTGGGTAAACCCTAGCCATACTAAAAATGGCCGTTTCAACCAAAACCCGTTTGTCCTATATGGTCTAATGAAGCCAAAGCAGTCTCTAAATAATGATAATAGAGGCATAGACAAAAGAGATACTCTAAATAACGATAAGTAAATAAAATAGTAAAAGGTCAAGGCACAAGGCTCATATATTACACGATTTCCTTAAAACAAATACGATCTTTTTTTTCATGGTACAACAGTCAAATCAGATGTACTGTCGAACGTGACAAACTTGCCATAGATTTCACGTAGACGATGGCGTGTTTTGGTCGAACAAGTTGGAAGCAGAAAACGTATGAAGCTAGGTAATTTTCGAATATCTCAAACGAATGAGCAAGGATTTATTATATAATGAAAACCTAGCTTGATGACTAAGACAGAATCACTTCTATATAAAACTGATATGCAAATGTGTTCCATATATACAATTTCTTGTTCACAAAGCCTCAATTAGTTACTATATATTAAAATGATGAAAAATATGGAAAGTACTAAAAAGGAAACGAAATCTACATTCATGTGTCGCAAGAGTTCACAAGCTTGGAGCCCATTTTGGTCAAGAAACCTGATTTTCTGCACCCCCTACGCGCACGCACGGGGTGTTGGAGTAAAACAACCAAAGCAATTTAATGGTTGATATCAAGATTTTTATATAAACATCTCAACACTTCCTAGTTTTGACGATGTGAGATACAATCTCATTGCTAGATATTGTGTTTCAAGTGCCTCACTTTGAGACACGATATCTCATTCATATTAACTCTATTTAGGACACTCCTTAGTTCGTTGGGCATCTCTCTTTAAAAAGAACGCAAACACACTAACCAATACAAATGTATATTGCATATATTAAATGGTGTGGAGAGTTTGCAAAAAGTTATTTTGGACAATAATAGTGAGACGGAATGAGTACATAACAAGTTTAAGTTTGGTAAAAAAAAAAAAAAAAAAAAAGTCTAAACACCACTAGGCTAATGCTAATGGTAACCGTAAATATTATGGTCACCTCCCGACACATCAGCGCCACATCAGCTTTCTTTCTCCAAGACTATACTCAACCACAATTTGCTAATAAGACAACCGCAACCACAACAAAAAACTACCCTACAAAAACTAATAAAAAAATACACGCACAAAAGAGATTGAATCTTTCGGTTGGCTGACAAACCATAACTTTGAAAAGGTTAGGGTGGGACTCGGTTGCATCCGGTTGAGCTAATGGGAGGAACTCGGTTGGAGGGTCGGTTGGTTGAGGTATTCGGTTGCCATTAGCATTGGCCTTAGAACTCAACTCAACTATTGGTGAGTCAAACTTTATTATATTTTGAACATCTATGTACTTGTCTCTTTTTTACCATAGTAAAAGTTGAACAACTATGAATCTTCACCACAAGATACTTCATCACTTTACCCTATCTTTTTCAAGAAATTTTAGTATGTATTAACTGAACAATGCAACAAAAGAGGAATAAGTAAACCAAGTTTTTGTCATTTTGTGTAAATTAAATGAACCAACCACCTCTACGTTAATTCTTTAAACCTCAAATACATTAACCATACCTGCAAGCCTCACATGCTACCAACCATTTTGAGCAATAAATATAAACACCTTTGCTAGCTAGTGTTACCAATATTTACTTATGGAAAGTAATTAATCATGCTATTTGGTAACAAAAATAGATTTAACTTTCTCATAAACAACCCTTTCTATTGTAATGTTTTGATAATCTAATTTGACCAAATAAAGTGAAAATGAAAATGATCGATATCAGATCATATAAGTAGATACCTTGCTTCACGAAATGCTGTTGTTCTAGTTGGATATGGTCCAAAAGCTAATCTTTTTTACCATACAAAAAGCATTTTTATAACAGTTTTATTAAATTTAATCACTAGCTCAGAAGTTTGAGCCCGGTTTAAAGCTAATCACTACGCCAAAAAAGTTTGTGTATGTTCCAAATTTGATCACGGATTATGGACGTTGCACATCTTATAATTCATACCAAATACTCGTTCATCAAAATAACGTATGATAAAGTATATGAAAAAGAATCATGGTTGTATATAAACTGTACATGTAAGACTATATATAATTCACTACGCCAATGCATTGGCGTTTCCGAGTCTTTGGCAAGGTTGGGGACATGTTAAACGTCTTTTTGTTAAGAAAGCTAGTGTATTAAGCCAAATTAATCTAGAGTCAAAATTATTAGTATGGTTCACCTCCGATACACAAAATCTACTGAAACATGCATCAACGTAGTTGTTACTTTTGATTTGCTTCTCGTTCAGTTTATTTTAAGTGGCAAAGGTATTAAAGGCTGAGAGGAAGCTAGAGCACCCAAATAACATGCACAAAAGAAGCCTGGAAGACACCTATAAGCAAACCAGAAAACTTATGAAGATCAAACTACTTATCTACTTGTTTTGAGCAAGGAGTTTAGGGTAGCTTATTCCAAACTTCTTAAGCACATAAGCAGTTTAAATAAGCATCTTAAACAGGATTCATCTCATTTTGCCTATTCAACATTGATATTACTTGCAATCACTAGAAATATTAACGAACTATCATAATAACAGAAATCTTATGACACTATTGGGCCACCCTATATTCACCATTGACTCCTTATTAGGCATTAAAACACATGTTTGCAAGTCTAATCTATAATCAATACAACACTTGTGAGTATGTCGGTTTGCATTTTCTAAATACAGCTTTCTTCTCTGTAGCAAATTAAAAGATTCACATCACTAATCCTTCCCGAGTTTAATTTACTAAACGGGCCAAAAATAATACGTTGGCTTATGAATTGGTCCATGCCTTATTTTTTCCAGTTCATAATCTTATTTAAAGTTACTTCACAATGCAGCTCTATCACCAAATTTGCTTTTGTGAAATACAAATTTTCCATTACATTTCGTTTTGATGACTTCTTCAAACCACATACTAAAATGAATGCGTAGCCAAAATGGTCTTACCAATATTCCGTATATTTATTGAATAAGTTAAAATAGTTATTTTTGGCTAAAGATAATGAAAAAGAAATCCTTTAAAATAAAAATAAAAGCATTAGACGAATATATTAAAAGTGGCATCTTTTAAATAAATTTTTCTTCGATCAGGCTATATTTAATGTGAATACATCTGTTATGATGAAAAATCTCATGTCCTTTAATTTCCTTTTCACCTAAGTTGTACATACATATACAAAGAAGCTTGCACATTTATGTCAATGATGATTATGATTAGCCAAATAAGCAACCCCATAAGCTAACAATGCCTATGGTTATTTTTATGTCTTGAATCAACAAAATTGTACATATGTCTTAAGGCAAGTAGCAAACTTTGTCTTTTCAAGTCAAAATTTCCTAATATAGCATGGAGCTAGCGATTATGTGTGCAATAATGAAATGTGAATAGTAAATTTACAAACCTAAGAATTTTTGTCATTTAAGCTTGCTTTATTTACGACATGTTTTGCCGATTTATTAAAGTAGGCATCTCTAAAGTGGTCTGGTGGTATGTTATCCTTAGAGTTTCATAGGAAATCATGGTTCAAGCATGGTCTCGTAAAAAAGTTGTGATAAGCCAAGAAAAGTTTTGAAACGGCCAAAGGTATACCGGTTAGGCTGCGTACACGAAAAAAAAAAAAAAAACTCGATTATCCCATATAATTCGTGAAAGGGTCCTTGTCAGTATGTGAGTTTTAATCTAAACCTTCTTAATGATCATATACGTATGAAAACACCACTCATTGAAATCATGATATACCATTAGCTAATACCACATTTTATTTAAAGGAAATGCTATCCTAAATTCCACATAAAAATCAACTTGGTTAAAGAATTAAACCATATATGTTTGATAATAAATAGGGTGCATGAGTGGTGTAGATGATAGACCATGCTCGCTAGTCGCTACCTAGTGAAACCTCTACCAGCTAGCTACCTTCATCAATTGTGACTAGCATGACTTTGAATGCTAATTTAAAAAATTTGTTAGGTAGTGAAGTTGGGCTTCATTTACTGATATTGCACAGGGTTCACATCACATTGCACTTAATTATTTTAAACAAAAAAAACTAAAATGTACAGTAATATGAATCTTACAAATATTAAATTTGTATTATCATATATAATTTTAAAAGATTAAACACAAAAATTCTATCAGAGGTAACAAAAAGCAGTAGTGATAAAGAGTTTCATAAACCTGAAAGCAAGATAATGTTTACTACAATCAAGTTCTATCAAACATCATCAATATGTTCACAAGTTCATGGTTCTCCAAGTAGTACTATATATTGTCTCTAAAAGTGGTACTCTTGATTTAGAACTAACATTGGCCGCACCAAAGCCAATGGACCCAAACAAGTCATGATCTACCAGTTCTTTCCAACATGAGCCAATTATTAGTGTTATTTAGTTTGATTTTGATTCTTACCCTTGTATGAGGCTGGTTTAATAAATGAGCTCAATCCAAAATGTGGTTGACACATGTTTACCTTTTCAAAATCATGTAAGAGGTGAACTCGCGTATTGCCAAGTCAAAGCTTAAGATATTTTGAACACATCATCATGTATATGCCGGTCTAGTTGTCTCTTTTTACCATATGATAACGCTCAAATTGTGCATGTTTTTAGTAACGTTATTCGTGTTTTTATGTATGTTATTTGGTTATATTTAAATGCTTTTGTTAGTTAATCGTACCAAAGTGTGTTTGCAAAGCTTATGTGGCCAAAAACAGGAAAAAGGAAGGAAAAGATGAGAAAAATGAGAAAGAATGAAATATTTATGAAAGTGCGAAGATTCTTATACCAAGCTCCAATCAAAAAAGCATTTCAAAGAATGAAGGTCCAAGTATTCATGTTGATTAGCGTCAAAGATGTTGAAAAGATCAAGTTTGGATGAAGAACCAAAGACCCAAAAGGGAAAAATCAAGCCAAGACGACAAAAGTCCAAAAAGTCCCAAACAGCAACCATCCATCCGATCAGTCGCCGCCCGCAACCGAATCGGATGGAGGCAATTCCGAAGACCAACCAATCGGTTGGCCATATTACCGATCGGTTGGAAGCTTGCTGATTTACCAAAACTTCATCATTAAGTTTTGTCTTTTCATATATCCGGTTCTAAGGCCTTCTAATAACGATTCTAGGCTCTTCTAAACTACTTGGAGGACAAGTGAAGCATTAATGAACCAAGACCCTTGGGAGGAGTATTAATAGGATCATTTGTGGAGTATTAAGAAGCCTTTTCTTAATCAATAAACTTGTAATCATCAACCACTCATCAAAATACTCTCAAATTCGTCCTTAGGAGGATCAAGAGGTCATTATTTGGAGGTCAAAACATCAAGAAATCAACACCAATCCTTTGGGTATCATTACTTTATCATTTGTAATCTATTTCCAATCATTGTAAGACTTTCAATTATGGTTTCTAATGTTCAAAGTGCTGAGATTATGTTCATGTTTGCTATGAGTGGCTAGTGCCTTTGTGCACTTGCTTAGATGATGTGTATTACCAATTGATATGCGTATGATTGTGATGACATGTTTTAATTCAATTTCAAGTTGATTCTAAGATCCAATCGTGATTAAGTTTTGTAGTGACATTTGTTGAATCAAGTTTAACTAGTTGCTAATAATTTTAAGGGTCGAAAGAACTATTGTTATTCAACTAGTTATAATCATTTGTCTATGAGTGATTGTTTTTACCCATTATTCTTGGTTAAACAAAGAAAGTTAATTGTGGTTGTAATGAGAATGCTTTTGTCTATCAAAAATAGGATTGATGGTAAACCATTTCAAGGGTCGAAAGATTAATAGTTTACTCTCAATTGTGACCTTTTGTCTATGATCGGTTACCTTTTGTATTGACCATTTCCTAAGCTATTTGATTAAGCAAAAGATTATTTTTGTATTTAAGGTACACCAACTTATGAACCTTGAATTGATCTTGAATTGAGTGGTTAAACGTAATGCTTGTTTTTATGAACCAAAATCTTGACGAAGGTTTTGTAGAAATAATAGATTAGTTCACCAAACTAATTATCATAACCAACATGTTTTCCAAAGTTATCACAATCATGCTTATCAAAAAGTAGTATACTAGTCTCAGCAAGTGTAGTTTTAATCATCTGAATTATTCTATTTTTCATTACTTGTTAAGGAATTTACTTCTAGTAGCTTACAATTCGATTCACTACACAAATCCCTGCGAACGATCCCGACTTACCATCATAATCTTGCTATAACGGACGAGTTCACTTGCTCGTATGTGTTGTTTCTAGATTCGGTAATTCGACCTTTATAAATTTATAACTTGTACGCATTCGCGACACATCAAGTTTTTCCGCTGCCGGGGATTTTAATCGTGTTTCTGTTGGTTTTAGAAGTTCATAGTTCGTTTCATAAAAAAAAAAAAAAAAAAAAGTTTTTCCGAGCTGACCATCCGATCGGTATTCCATTCATCCGATCGGTTGTCCATTTTTCAAATTTTCCGAGAGCTTCAGCCGATCGGTAGTAGCATTCATCCGAATCGGTTCACCCCAAACTTAATTTACCGAGAGTTCTATACGATCGGTAATCCATTCCATCCGATCGGATACTTAGCCTTGATTTGTCAAATTGTTTCCATTTTTCGCTCGTGTGTTTAGACATTGCCTCGATTCTCTTGGGAATTGTATGAACACTCGATCAACCGGAATAGAACCAATTTTACCTTTTTCAGATCCCGAACGTTTAGTCCGAAGACCAAGAAGAAAAAGAAAACCATTTGTTCCATTAGCCAACCGTGTACCAAGAGTACGAAACCCACCGTTTGAAAATCTTTGTGAAGCTAAAGTCGTTTATAACCCATTCACTGAGCAACCTTTTCCCATGGCTGACGATAGACCCATGTGGAAAGTCAACCGAACCGTAGCACCCACTCCTGGAGCTGCTATTGTTACCGTCAACCTAGGTGACAATTTCACCGTGAAAGATCACCATCTTTCTATGATTAAAGACCGTCAATTCAATGGCCGTTCGAGGGCCGATCCTCACAAGCACATTGCCGAATTCATCGAAATTTGTGGCATGTTCCGATATGCGACACCAATGTGGATGCCATTAAACTCAAACTTTTCCATCATCACTTGCCGGAGATGCAAAAGTGTGGTATAATGAATTAACCCCAGGAACTATCAATACTTGGGAGGAGATGAGGCAAGCTTTTGTAAGCCGATTCTTTCCACCTGCCATGTTTGATCGACTCATGGGAGAAATTTGTGCTTTCACACAAAACCCTAACGAATCACTCGTCGAAACCTGGCTTCGTATGAAAGATTTGCTTCGTAGTTGTCATGGACATGGTTTAGGACGAGGAACCATTATCCAAATCTTCTACCATGGACTAGATGAAGCATCTCAAGGAATTCTTGATGCTAGAGGAATTTTTCTTTATAAGACTCCAAACCAGGCATACCAATTGCTAGAAGACCGAGTTCTTCTCAAACTCGACTAGTCAAAAGATGCCAAAACCAAACCCTTACGAAAAACCGTTGCTTTTGCTGAAAGTTCCGATACATCTAAACTCTTGGAGAAAATGGAAACATTGACTTCCAAAATCGACTCGCAATATAAAGGCCTTAAAGGAGAAATGAAAGAAATGCGAGACGGTTGTAACAACTGTGGAGGAAATCACCCGTCATCAGAATGTGACGACCAACCAATGGACCAACACAAAGAAGGAGAAGCCAATTATGTCCAAGGAGGATACCGTGGAGGCGGTTATCGTGAAAATTATTACGGACGAAATTCTGTAAATTGGCAAGATCGTCAACAAAGGGATAACAACCGTGATTCTCAACCACGAGTAGACAATCAAACCACACAAACCTCTGAAAAAAAAGCGGAAGAATCTGATTTTGAGAAAATGATGAGAGAATTCGTAACAGCTCAAAAATCAACCAATGAGTTCGTCAAGAACCAATTTTTCAATCTCAAAACCAAAGTTGAGCAAGGTCAGAAAAATCATCAAGCATCGATTCAAGATCTTGAAAGCAAATTTGGTAGACTTTCTGATCGAATTTCTTCCCGACCATCTGGTTCGTTGCCAAGTAATACCTAAACCAACCCTAAGCCAACATCATCTGGATCGAACGATAAAACTTATCATCCACCACAGACTCGAAATGAGCATATCAATGCTGTATTCACAAGAAGTGGTCTTTCTTATGATCCACCACCCAATCCAAATGATACCACGATCATTGATGATGATAGTGAGGAGGAAGAAGCAAAAAAGGAAAATACCACAAAAACACCACCCAAACCCATCCCACCTGTTAAGGCATATACACCAAAAATTCCATATCCTCAAAGCCATAAGAAAGAAAAAATGGAAGAACGTTATAATAAGTTTGTTGAAATAATCAAAGAGGTTAGACTCAATGTTCCCCTCGTTGATATTTTAGCTGGAATGCCCAATTATGGGAAATTTTTGAAAGAACTTCTTAATAACAAGAACAAGTTGGAGCAAATATCAGCTACCTTTCTGAATGAAGAATGTTCAGCTATTGTTCAAAACAAAATTCCACCGAAACTAGGAGATCCTGGAAATTTTTTGATTCCGTGCACGTTAGGAAACAACATCACATGCGATGCTTTAGCAGATCTAGGTGCAAGTATCAATTTGATGCCCTATTCGTTGTATTCTAAACTTTCCATCAATACCTTGAAACCTACAAGGATGAGTATTCGATTAGCAAATCATTCTTACCAATATCCTGTTGGAATTGCTGAGAATATGCTTGTCCAAGTTGGTAAATTCATTTTTCCTGTGGATTTTGTGATCTTAGAAATGGAGGAAGATAGTAGAGTACCTCTTATTTTAGGAAGACCTTTCCTAAACACCGCTGATGCGATCATCAAAGTAAAAGGAAAATAACTCAATCTTGGAGTTGGAGATGATAGAATTACCTTTTTAATCGATAAAGCAATGCAATATCCATAATCCAGTGATGATGCTTGTTTTAACATTGATGTAATCGATGAAGTCACTGAAGAAGAATTGGATGCATTACTTGACGATTCGGATCCATTCATGACTACTTCAGAAAAAATTAGTGAAACAAACTTTGATAAAAAATTCACTGATTTTATGGAAGTAAAGTTTGAAGAAGAAGAAGAAACAGAAGTTGAAGAAGGAGAAATAGAAGAAGATTTTGAGGAAATCACTTTTAATGATCAATTGAGAATCAAAACATCTCTTCAAGAACCACCAACTGATCTTGAGCTGAAACCACTTCCCAAAAATCTTGAGTATGCTTACTTGGAGGATAATTCACTTCTTCCAGTGGTCATATCATCGTTGCTCAAAGATAAGGAAAAAGAATGTCTCATTTCTGTTCTCAAGAGGCATAAAAGAGCTTTTGCGTGGAAAACATCTGACATCCCAGGAATCAGTCCTGATTTTTGTAAACACAAAATCAATTTCGAAGAAGATGCAAAACCCGTTGTAGAAAGACAACGTCGACTCAATCCCAACATGAAAGAAGTTGCTAAAAAAGAAATCATCAAACTTCTTGATGCCGGTATCATTTACCCAATCGAGGATAGTCCTTGGGTGAGTCCAGTTCACTGTGTTCCAAAAAAAGGAGGAATGACTGTTGTGACTAACGAACGGAATGAATTAGTTCATACTAGAATTGTCACAGGATGGCGAGTATGTATTGATTACAGAAAATTAAACAAAGCCACCAGAAAAGATCATTTTCCTTTACCGTTCATGGATCAAATGCTTGAGAGATTAGCAGGGAACGAGTACTTTTGTTTCCTTGATGGTTTTTCAAGATATTTCCAAATTCCCATTGATCCTGTTGATCAAGAAAACACTACATTCACATGTCCCTTTGGAACTTACGCTTATCGGCGTATGCCTTTCGGTTGGTGTAATGCACCTGCGACTTTTCAGAGATGCAATATTGCTATATTCCAAGACATGCTTGAAACATCGATGGAAGTTTTCATGGATGATGATGCGTGCGCGTGTCGTTGCGGTTTAGCAGTATTAATGCCTACTCAAGTTTTAGATTTATATTTAGCCGACTTATCAATAACACACACAATTAACGAGCAGTGTACCCGGTCAGTATGAATATAATGGTAAGTAGAGTGTCGATCACTAAGAGTGGAACGTATTATCTAGTTATTCTAATCAGTATTTTAATATCCTAAGTTAGCTATACAACCTAATCTAACGCAAGGGGGTTCAGCCTGAGAGACTGACACGGTTTGGTTATGATTAAATAGTAAACTAAACTAATGAGCACGAATCAGCGATTAGCACACACGTACACAGATAGATACTTGAGACAATAAGAAGACCTGTCCTGATAATTAAGTAGCTTGTCACTTGTTTTATTGCTAGTTTTATATGAAGTGTATATAATTAACCCTTTCTCGTTGGCTCTAATCTTATCGGCGAGTAAACCCTTAATGATCACTTATGTCTATCCCACTATCCTAGAAACGATAGAATAAATAGGCGAGGAAGGGGCATGGCGACCCAAGCAATGCTCAGCTAGACACAGAGGTTATCAATGCACTAATAAAAGTCACCAAAGACATCAACATATAAACTTTAATTAATGGGAAAGCAATTTTAAGGGGTGCGCATGATATTCCGTAGTCACATGACATCAGCCCATCAATCCTGATGAATTAAAGTGTACTAATACAATAAAACTGTTGTAGTCGATAATCACTCTTTATCACACTTTTAGATGGACATGTTAAGCAAAATAGAATGAGATGGGGAAATGGTGTTGATGTATGGATCGTATATTAGATAAAGAGAAAGATATGAATGTTAAACTTTTCTATTATTGCACACACAACTCACCTGTGAACCACCTCCAAATGAGGAGTTTATGTGCTTTAAATAGCACACCCTTTTTTCCCTAAAAGGCTTTGAGATGGGCTTGATGGGCTTTACCACTTGGGTTGGGCTTTTACATTGCATTCTAACTCTAACACAAGCCCATAATACACAAGGTTCTAATATAAATGAATGACCATCACTTTAACTATAAAATTAAAGCTAACAATCTCCCCCTAAGGGATGGTCATTCAAAAGATGCACTACGTGATTAGATCTTTAGACTTCTGGGTCTTGAACTTTGTGATTCTTTGTTCCTTCATGCATTGTGATCTTCATCATATTGTCTTTTGGATTGTTCTTTGCCTTGATCAACATCTTCATGTATTCACAGCGTCTTTTCTTTCAATGTAGATGTTGAGACATACAATGATCTATGGACTTTCTTCAGTACCTGCATAAAATAGTTAGCAATAAATCGTCCAGCTCTTCCAGGTTCAGATCTCATTATGACACTTACAACTTATGTCCTTTTTGGTGAACACAAGTGTATTTTATTGGAAGTGTTCCTAAGAGATCTTTGATGAATCTCATGGCTCTAGACTCAATTATATGCGTTTTGGTTTTAGTCGTCGGAGGCATGGAGCAGAGTGCCACCTTTTCAATATCAACACATCTCGGAGTGAGAGGTCGATAGATTATGTAGTGTTCTCCGTGAGAAATGAAACAAATATCTTTTAAGAGATATCTGAGTGGCTTGGAGGGGTTTGTGCACCGCGTCACCGGGTCTATGACGTCTTGTCTTCAATATCAGTATCACCTTAGTGAGTACCGATAGCATATGTATTGACCCGGTTTCTTTCCTAAGTTTTCATGGAGGGCTATTTCTTTTCACCCTTACAAAAACTTTTCTTTTTCATTCTTCAACCCCTTCTTTCTCCTTTCTCATTTGCTCCTTTTTTCAATCTTACCTAAGGACTTCTAATTCTAAGCTATTGGAATTGTCATTGGGTAGATCTCTCCGGTTCTGGCGGATCATTGGACATTACCTAACCATAGTCACCTTATTACACCATGATTATCCTAGATTTGTTGATCACTTACCATAAAACCATTTGTGAAAATCTCTCAAAGCGTTTATGAGAAAACACATTTAGTTAACACATTTTGGTTAACACTTCAAGAGTTTTGCATTTTCTGAAATACTCCCCCTTCACATGTGCTCATGCATTTTGAAATAAATAGCACATGTTGGGTAGAGTTCACACATTTCAAATGATCAATTTTCAATGAACATGACCTTCGCGAGACACGCTTACATCACTAGTTAGACTAGCTTGAAATTATTACCCGTCCCGGTCATATTCAATGATCATATCTCGAATTGGTACATTCTACTTAGACAAGTCCATTGCGAGACACGCTTACATCACTGGTAAACCAGCTTGAAATTATTACCCATCCTGGACAAGTCTTTTCGATTACTGACATTTAGTTTTTGTCAATTCGAGGGTTAAACTGAGTCTTTCTGATGAGCTCCTTTGAGATTCGAACCATGATCACATTTTAATCCCATTTCTCCCCCTCAAAAATAGCATTTCGATGGTATTTTTGATACCGTTTGATTAAAATCATTGTTTTGGAAAGCTAACAGGGAGAAACGATGTTGCATGAACTTTTTGAAACAAATTTCTTTTTTGAATACTCCCCCTCAAAACTTGCATTGGTTTTGACATTTTTGAAAACTTTGGAGCAAGTGGGGAGTAACGATTTGAAAAATCTTAAGCAAAATTTTTGAAAAGATTTGAAAACCTTTTGATGAATTTTGAATAAAATTTTGCTTAAGATGAAGAAGTTTGGTTTGATAAACTTTGCATGAAAACTTCTTATCATTTAGGATTGTTGCAATAAAGTGTACAATAGGGTCCTTTCTTTGAAAAACGGGTTATGCACTGTTATGTGTGCATAAGCCAAAACGTTGAAGCTCGGGTTGTAAGCTGAAATACTTACAAGCCATTGATTTTTAGGATAAGTGCTCGAAAATTGTTTTTATGAAGCACTTTCCTTTCTTTGAAGCTCGGGTCCGAAACTGAGATGTTCCGAAGCCATTAGGTTAAGCGCGGGTTTTTGTACTGAAATGCACGGAAGCCATTTTGACCAGATTAGACAACAACATTCGGAACCCATTTGAGCACTGCACCAATGGGTTTAGCATATTTTGCAATCCATTTGTAAGTTGTGTCAATCTGATTCAAAGAGGTTGAATTCCAACGAGGACTGAAAACCAGTTTTTCATTTGGAAATAACACTCGCGGAATCAACGGAGATTTAAAACTATTTTTCAAAGCAGAGTCATTCTTGGTTTGCAGCGGAAGTTTTTCAGAGTTTGAAGGACTTTGCTTTGGTCTCCACACTTGCCTTACCCGTGTAAAGCGATATTGTGGAGTTTGAAAAACTGTATTCTCTTCATGAGAATGATTTGACCGTGAAAGCTTTTGAGGAGTAAGTGTTTCATAAACTCTTGGTTTCTTCGAAAACTTCCTTCCTTTTTGCAAAGAATAGGTTGTAAATTGAGAAACCTTTTTCAAAAATGGTTTTGAAGATTCACCCGCGTAAACCTTCTTTGAAACACTATCCTCTTTGGGAAACTTGTTTGAAACAGGAGATTTGCATTTTGATCGATTGAGAGCATCAAACTTTGCTTTTAAGGCATTGTATGACATTCGCAAATCATTGTATTCTTTTTGAAAAAGATCTTGAGATGTCAATTTAGATTCCAAAGAGGCAATTTGTTTCAAAAAATGATCTTTTTCAGCTTTTGAATCATCCATTTTACGTGCCAATTTCCGTTCGAAAACAATATTTTCTTTCTCAAGTCTTTCAAAATATGTTTCGAATTTGTTTGTTTTGTTGAAAAGATCAGTTTTGGCATCCTCAAGATCGTTTGTACGTTGAGCTAAAAGCGTTTCAAGCTCAAGCACTTTTGTTTGAAGCGCATGATTTGCATTTTCCGTTTCAAAATCTGAAGAATTAGAATCAAACAGAGGATTTGGATAGGAAACTTTTGTAACTTGAGGCTTCAATACTTCAGACTCCTTTTGTTTCGTGTTTGATTTGTGATTCAGAACACGTGAACATTTGATTGAATCAAACAGGTTTTTGTAAGTCTGTTTCAAATGCTCATTTTCTTTTTGTAATGATGCCACAGCATGTTCCAATTCAATATTTTTTGTATCAAGTTCATCCAAATCAAACTTGATATTGGTATCATCACAATTTTCTTCAAAAATCTTTTCCTTTTCAGAAGAAGCAATTCTTTTTGACAATTCTTTTTTGACTTCAGCTACTTCTTTTGAAAGTTCGGTTATTTTCCTTTTGAAACAAAGATTTTCAGATTTCAAAAAATATGTATGTTCAGAATCCACATTCTCATGCTCAAGGCTGACAGACACCGATTTAAATGACTCAATTTGATTTGTGAAAAATTCTTTTTGAATATCAAGATTTAAGCATTTTGCATCAAATTCATCTTCTAGAGAATGGATGTACTTTAAATCTTCTCTCATTTCAGTGACAAGAAATTTTTCAAAGTGTTCAAAACTGAAATTGATATTTTTCACAAGAGGTTCAATCTCATCTTTTAGTAACTTACAGACTTCACTTTTTAGCCAAGAGTCTGATAACATGAGACGATGGTAGTCACGATCGGTGTATTGTTGTTTTGACCAAATGACCTTTAACGTGTGGTCAATGTGATATTTAAGATTGCAAAACTGTTTCCTTGCTTTATTTTGCCTTAATTTAGCATCATAAGTAGCAAGTTGAACTTCTTTGAAAAATCTTTTCACATTTGTTTCTTTTCTTTTTAAAGGTGGTTTTGGTATTTCTGACAATTGTATACAACCATACACAAAGCCTTGGTACGAGAGTGGGCTTTTTCCTTTTTTGGCTTTTAAGCGTTTTTCCTCTGCCAATTTTTCATCTTCTTCTGACATGAACAGAGCATCATTCGGCAAAAATTTATGTTCAACCTGATCTGTATTTTCAAAACCAATTCCTTATTTTCCCTTATGAACTTTCTCAGCTTTAGGAATCATCATTTGAAGAGTTTGAGCACTTTGGTCTGTTTTTTGAAGTTTTACTTCAAGATTGGTTGCTTGTTTTGTAAACTCTTGATTTTCTTTTTCAAGTTTTGTATTAACAATCTTAAGATTTGAAGTGTTTTCCTGAAGCATTGAGTACCTCATTTTTAATTCAACATTCTCTTTTAAAAGCTCTTGGACCTTTCTGTTGGCGGGGCCCAAATTTCTATCCACAAATTTCTGACCTTGAGATTTAAGGTTTGAGATTTCAGTGTCTTTGCTTTTTGTTAATTTTTCAAGCTCTTTGGACAATAAGATGTTTGATTGCTTAGTTTTGCGATTGTCCTCTTTGCACTTTTCAAGTTCATGTTTGAAATTATGGATTAAAGAAGCAAATATGGCATGATCTTGATCATGAGAAGATCCATCCTGAGCAGGCTCACCTCCATTAGGATCCATATCTGGAGTCCTAGGAGTGATATTACTATCAAACCGATTCACCACATATGTGTCACTGATGGACTCAGGATGCACAGGATGTGTCTTGTCATAAGCAAACACATTATCGAACAAAACAACATTATCATTATCGTGTGAATGTTGTACCGTAGCCAATATTGCTATGTCAGATGAGGATCTGATATGGTCAGCTTCAGTATCCCAAACAGCTTCATTCCTGTGTGTACTATCAGCATCCGAATCATTCCTTGGAGTGCTGCTTTCAACATGCTGTTCTGAAGATGTGTCTGTTTCCGTGAAGACCAAGTTAGAATCAGATGTTGTTCCCACATTGACCGTGTGTTCCTCCTTGTTTGCCGCTTTCTCATTTCCCACTATTTCCTTTAATAGCATTTCTCTCACAGTTTGCTCCCTTTCCCGTTCTATCACTTTCTTCTCATTCAGCATCTCTTTCAGATGAAGTGATCTTGAAGTAAGCACCAATTCCAGTGTTTTCATTCGACTAAACAACTGATTTCTAAACGTTTCCACGTCCACGTATCTGCTGACGCATTTACTCCATATTTCTCTTGTTGATTCATAATCTGGAGAATTTTTGATTCCTCTTATATGAAAGTCGAGAAACCATTTAAGCTGCGTCTGGAGCGCTTGAAAGGCTTCAATGCAGTCACTTCCTTGTTCTATTTGGTTCTCTATTTGAGATATGTTGTGCAGGAGTTTCTATCTGAATTTTTCAAAATTCATTTCAGATCCGAAGAGTCTTCCAGATATTCGATGGAATAAATATGGACTCAACATTGGTGACGTTGCATTAGAGATTGTCACACACTGACTCTTAACTCCTTGAAAGTGTATTAGACAATGTTCCTTCGTGACGTTTAGCACAACTGGAGACATCTGTCCCACTTGAGAACTTGATTCCATTTGCTTGCGGTGTGCGATAAAGTTGATTCAGGATCTTTGCAACGAAATAGGAGATGTTGTTGTTGAAGGTTAAGATTGGTTGTTGTTGCGAAGTCTTGTTGTGTTGTTGATGATGGTTGAAGTTGCAGTTTATATAAACGAAACCAAATTTAAATAAAGTTACAAAATTTGATTAGAGTATAATTAAGACAAAGTCAAAAGATTACAAATTCGACAAAAGTTATGTAAATTACAATTTAGATAAAATGATAATTTCTATAGAAATTTCAATTTGACCAAAATTTATATAAATTATGGCAAAATATCAATTTAGATAGAAATATATCCAATTTATATAAATTGGCAATTTATATAAAATCTAACACTCTTATACAAGAGGGTAGATATCCGTTTGTCGAAGTATTTCACACTCTTATACAAGAGTTAAAATACCGAGTTCACTTTTGAGTTGACGAAATTACGTTCGAATCAAATCCTTAAAAGTTATTTAACTTGGAAATCGTTTCACAAAAGTACGAGTGCCAAAACTGTCAAATCTGAAACTTCCCTTAGGCTGCTGGAAAGTACATGGACTGAAAATGACAATTCTGAAAATTACGTTTTGTCCGATATCGCAATTGACGTTTTGTCCGATATCGCAATTGGCCAAAGTTCTCGGATGACTCTACCAATAGCCCAACTGCGATAAGTCTGAAAAAGGGCAATTGCGATAGTTATCGCGATTTGAATTGCGATATTTTTATCGCGTTTTGAATTGCGATAAGATTTCCAGACCTGAATTGCGATAACAAAGCTGAATTGCGATAAAACGCAGTTTTTTTTTCTGAAATGCGATAAAACGCGCTGAATGAGCCAAATGCGAAATTTTTGCTTTTTCAACCACTTTTTGACTTTTTCCCTTACACACACACGTTTTCCACTGACTTCTTGCAACTTGTATGACTTTTTCACCCACTTCTACCAACTCTTATCCATCAAATCTAATCAAATCTTATCCAAAAACATAAACAAATCATACTTTTTGGATAGTGTCGATCTAGAACTAAGAACAAACACAAACTTTATTCTTCCAAAGCACTTGATAAACTAACAAACCTTCACAGCCAAGTAGATATAACATGAAACAAGCACAACTTTCTTTGGTCTTGTGTCTTTGAGCTTTGATGTTGCGTTCGAACCACAGAAACCAAAACTGGTCGAGTTTCACACAAACAATACGCAACAAAGATAAATTTTAGAACAAGAATCGAATACAATGACCTCCTACCTCGAAGCTAGGCTGTTGATACCACTTGTTGTTGTCGATAATCACTCTTTATCACACTTTTAGATGGACATGTTAAGCACAATAGAATGAGATGGGACAATGGTGTTGATGTATGGATCGTATATTAGATAGAGAGAAATATTTCGATAAAAGCAAATCTAATCGTAACTTGTGAAATCTATGCGGCGTAACTCCAATTATCTATGCGGCGCATGTCCTTTGCTGTCTTGGATTGTAACTTGTGAAATCTTGATAGTGATACGCCGTATGTAAGAAGTATGTTGCGGCGTATCTGGAGCAGAATGATCTTGATCTTGTACATTTCAGTAGACTCTTAACATTTTGCTTGTTTTGCTCCATAATTAGTCCAAAATCGCCAAGTTTCACATAATACTTGTTTTTACCTGAGAATTACAAAAGTAAACATTAACGTATCGATTCTCATATATAATATAATAAAACAAGTCAAATAAATAGGATAAATGATGATAATAAAATGTACTTATTTGAGTTCATCAAATATCCCCTCACTTGAACTTTACTTGTCCCCAAGTAAACCTTAGAATAAATCTTAAGAAAATGTATCCTAAAAGATATTAGGATTTATTTTTATATTTAAGCATGTATTCGTTTTGTCATAATTGCACAACCAAACACTTAACGAATTAGAAATAAAATAAAATATTTCGATAAAAGCAAATCTAATCGTTTAACTGTCCAGTCGTGACGAATATTCTATCATAAGCTTGGCAAGTATACGCATCTCCCCCACTAAAGCCAAGGAATAACAAGTCTAAAGCGGTAAAAAGGGTTTGTTGGTTAAGGGTTGATCATCCTTTTTAATCTCTATCGATCTCAAATTCCAGAAAAGGCGACAAAATCACAAATACATGATCGAATCCACGACCACGATACTTGCAATTGCTCAAATCCTTAACTCGAATAGGCTAAAGATAGGACCAAGTAATCTTTACCAATAATATTATATCAAAAAGGGCGACAAAATCATAAATACATAGCCGAATCCACGACTACGATACTTAAGATTGCTCAAATCCCTAATCTCAATAAATCAAAGGTTTGGATAAAGAATGATGTAGGGTATGGATAATATTTGGGATACAAATTGGTGTAAAATGAAAAATAAACAAAACAGATAAATTAAAATCCTAAGTGTGGTAAATTACTTTCCCAACCATCCCATGAATAAGACTCATATCATTGAATAACTCACGCTTTAACACTTGAAACACACGCTTTAGGTAGACACGAATTATGCTCAACAATATCTTAATCAAAGAATAATCCTAGTTGGCGTTCCCATAACGGCCAACTCCCATTCAATCCATAAATATAATATACAACAAATAGTGGTGATATCAACCACTTAATACAAAACTTTACATAAGTTGGTTAAAACAAACATCCAACTTTTCCTTTTTCTTTTTTATTTTTTTCGATTTTTTTTTTTTTTTTTTTTTTTTTTTTTTTTTGAAATGAATGTGTAAAATTTCACAACTTTTCTATCACTATTTTTCCGGATAATTTTTTCATTCTCTTCATACTTTCAGAAATAACTGTAATAGCGAAAGTAGCAAACACACGAAAAATAAACTAAAAGATATACAATATTTACTTTCATACCAATTGCATTGTGCAATTTCCAAAACTAACCAAAGATAATGAATTACGCACGCGAACACAGGTAATGTAAGGAAACACACTTTGCCTAAAGCAATTAACCAAGGATTTTAATCTACAGGGTAGGCTAAGGTGTAAGGGTGTATCGGAACATTATAACAAAGGTGTAAGAAACAAAAGGAATGGCTCTGAGTGTTTTTCTAGGGGTATCTTACTGTAAAAGTGAGAGTAACAAAGGGTTTATACGGGGGTTAACTAACCAGTGTAGTTAATTAATATCACATAACATATAAAGGCTATTTGGGTGTAATCCTAGAAATTTACCAATTTAGACAAGTCATTCCTATTATATAGATAATACTTATTATGGTGGTCTCGAATAGTATATAAGCCAAGTTCTAAAGTTTACAAGTCACCGGCACACTCATAGATTTGTGAATTTTGATAAGTTCACAATTTTTGGAAATAATGTTATGTGTGCAGCTATGTAATTTAGACTTTAAACAAAAACATGCTATAAAAATGTTAAAATTTAAGCATATTAAGTATATTTAAACATATTTTGAAAAAGTTTAGGACAAGTAAGTGTTCTAATTCTCCATCCCCCACTTAAGTTAAACAACGTCCTCGTTGTTTGTGACAAAGGTTAAAAACTGGAAAATAAAAGAATTAGAACAGAATAACTCCCCTGAGATTTGCTCGGTATGATCCTCCAATATTCGTATAAGAGCAAAATTCAACTTTCTTGTGGATGAGAACGTTTAAGCTTCATAGATGATGTATCCACAGAAATGCAGGAATCTATAATACCATTAAGACTTTAACACACCTGAGTTAAGAAGGTTCAAACTTGCATAAAATATTAGTAGTTAGTAAAAATAAAACTTAAAAAATTAAAACTGTAAATCATCAGGTCAGTCGATACGCCATATCTTATGGAAGAAGATACGCCGTATCGAGCCTGGAATAAATACGAATCAGAATAGAAGATGCGTCGCATCCTTAACAAGGGATGCGCCGAATTAAATAAACTGACAGAAAGTTTTAAAGTCAAAAATAAAAATGCAGAAAACAAAATAAGATATGACCAGTGCAGGTGATGCGTCGCATCTTATGATGGAGATGCGCCGCATCTTCTGCAGGTCTGACAGACTCGACACAGAACAGAAAAGTAAAAATTTTTCTTCCGGGTTGTCTCCCGGTCAGCACTTGTCTTTATTCCAGAGTCTTCAAGTTAGACTCACGTTCAGCTCCTATTCCAGTAGTTCTGGTTCAAACTCGACAACTTCGTTATCAGCGTTGTCGATGTAATTATCAAGGTATTTCCCTTTAGGTCATGCCTTTGGAACAAAACTCCTTTAATCACCCTTGACAATTGGTGCACTTCAATCGTCACTTCTCTAATCATATTGTTTTGTTCTTTCAGCAATAGTTCCTTTCCGCTTTCTTGGGCAAACTTTGATATAATCTCGTCGATTGTAAGTTTGATCCTTGATCCTCCGAACCAGCTTGGGAAAAGATCAATCATCATTCCTGAAACATAGAACAAATAGGCTTCGAAGTAAAAATTTTCTAAGAGACAAGAAAGTTGATTAGAATTTCTCAGTTCGGGATAAATAAAATTTTGCTGATATCTGCAGATGATGCGCCGTATCCAAAAAGCTGGATACGCCGTATCTTATTACGTTAAAATTTAATCAAACTTTTATTCAGAAAACAGATACGCCGCTTATAATTTTAGAGTGCGCCGTATCCAGTCAAAATTATCAAAAATCGATTATATTTATTAAAATTAAATGCTTCGTATTAACAAAAGCTAATGCGCCGTATTTTCGTTACATTTCAAAATACAAGATTTTTGATTTAGTAGATGTACCGTATCGATAGAGATCGATGCGTCGTATCTGTTTAATAATTCAAAAACTGTTTTTAATTTAAATAGCAAATACACCGTATCTGTTAAAACAGATGCGTCGTATGGCGTTAGGGTTTAGAAAAATTTCTTATTAAAAACACAATACGCCGTATCTTGGGGAAAGATGCGTCGTACTCGAATTTATTAAACGCGTTGTATTTATAAAAATTAAACGCAATACGCCGTATCTATGAAAATAGATGCGCCGTATCGTTTGTATTAGCACAGTACAACGATAGCAGAATGCAGAAAAATACTGAAAAGAAAAACAAAAAATAAAATCAAACAAAAAGAAACAAAAATTACAGAAAACAAAAACACACAAAAACCGAAAATATGCAAACTATACAATGAATGCAATTTATCTAATATATAACAGAGTTAGTGGTTAGAATCTAAAAATTAAAAAGAAAAACCAAATTAAAATACTAATCAAATTAATAGATAATAACAATTCACTCCCCGGCAGCGGCGCCAAAAACTTGATGCGTGTTTTTTTTTGTTCTAATTCTTTTATATCCCCGGCAACGGCGCCAAAAACTTGATGCGCGTGATGTGTGTTGGTCCACAAATTGTATATGGATCACTAAGTAGTTTTGAATACCTAGCAGATGGTTAGGATAAATCCGAACCAATCTAAGTGAGAAACCCTAAGTGATTGTTAATGTTAATGCGGAATCTTAACAAGAACAATTTAGAACACAAGCAGGGATATCACTAACTTCGTATATTGATATTCACTATTATCAATTCGTACAACTCACACCCTTACTAACAACCTTTAGGGATCCTTTTATAACACAAGGAAACCCTAGACGACGCAGAAGATATACACAAATCTTCTATAAAGATACATACACGCAATGTATCTTTTCCTAATATATCTCTAACAAACTTTCCTATCTTCACGACCAGACCAGACTTAATAAGTCAACCAGACTTAATCATTACATAACCAGACCTAAAACACAAACAGACCTAACTCAGTAAACGACCAGACCTAAGTAGTAAACTACCAGACCTAAGTAGTCTGTTCTTGATATGCATCATAATTCCCAACAATCCTCCCCTAACTTGATCTTCATGCTTCATGAACTTCAAGTTCTTCTGATTTAGCTTTCTGAGGATTGAATCTTGAACACTTTGAAATATATTTAGGTCTTGTTCCTTTCTAGCAGCTTGAATCTTGATAAGCTCTTCTGATATGGACTTGACAGCAACAATGACTATATGTACATCAATTCATATTAAGTTTCATAGCTATTCTCATCACTTCCAGGTGTGTTAACACCTGTGAGAGGTGAATCATTGAAATTTAATGGATTTGATGTCTCTTTACCAATAGCCATTACTACTGGAGTAGCCAAATGTTTTGGTGTGTAAGACCATGGTACACTGATAACCATATGATTTTAAGCAAATCATCAGCTTATCAACGGATTTGTTAAGTCTTTACCAAAAGCCGTTTGCTTCTGGACTAGTCAATTCTTTGATGGAAAAGCACCTCATCATGGTGAATTGATTACCATTTATGGTTTTCCACAGCCTTTACCACAAGCCATAACCTTGTGGGCTAGCCAACTCTTCACTTATCTTAGATATGGTGAGTTGAATACCATACAATTTTTGGCAAATTGTCAGCCATAAACGGATTTGAGCAATCTTTACCTGTTAGCCGTTTGCTCAGGATTAGCCAGTCCTTGTGTTGATGAGACAAGGTGGACTGATAACCTTTTGATGTGTTAGTGCAAAGCACCTCCACCAAGTGAGAAGTTCCAATAGTCTCACTCAACAACTTGTGAAAATTCTTTCAAACACTCTTAGGCTACATCCTTCAAAGACTGCTTCTTAATTAAATCCAATAACATCTCATATCCTTCATCCTTTTTACTTGCATACAACCTTTTGTTCATCATTTCCTTGCAGACACTTGATGATAAAGGATATTCCACCTCTGCAAGCATATAAATATCAGCATTCTTTAATGACACACAATGTACCTTGCAGGTATGAAAGTATCTCCAGCTGACAATGTTCTGTTCTTCAGGAAGTTTCCACACTATATCAGACTCAGTAGGTGGCTCGAACATCACCTTCAAATTTCCCCAAAAGACTCTTTCAAACTCATCTTCAGGTGGTTGATCTCCATGTTTAATGTTTACCAACTGATACAGTTCTTGAAGATCCTTCCTATTCACATCAATCAAAATGCCAGCAAAATTCATATAAACAATGTCAGAATTATCTTCCCTTATTATTTGATATGCAGCCCTTCCACCAGTCATGATAAGTTGATACTTGACAATCTTAGTAGGTTCCTTAGTGCTTTCAATAGTCCCCATTGTGGCTCCCTCAGATGAAGGTTCTTCATCTAAATCCTCTTCAACAACTACTTTCTTGGATTTACTCTTCCTTTCCAAACCTTTTCTTCTATGAAACACAATAGGCCTAATCACTTCATCTTGCACTTCTTCTGTTGACTTACCAGCTTCAGGTTGTGTATCAATCACTTTATCAGATTCAATGACTAGTTCAGTCTCTTTAGTCTTTCTACCTTGAAAGCAAAATTTCTGCACATCATCATAATCAGTAGCTTTGTAACCTTGATCTCTCTCAAATGCCTTGAGATATGCTACTTGAATTTCTTCATATGACTTCTTTTTCATCTGATCCAAAGAAAGATGCATTTGATTCTTAAGATACATCTTCATATCATACTTCTTTTCTGCCATAGACATCTTCTTAGGAATCTTAGCTTTCTTTTGAAGTTTGAACTTTTCCAAAAATCCACCCAATGTATCATCATTACTTCTTGCATTAATGAAGTCAGCTAACTGTTTGGCTCTTTCATCAGCAGTTAAACCTTCAATAGTTAGCAATTCTTCATACTTTGCTCTCACTTCATCATCAACATTGAGTAATTTTGTAAAATCATCAGATTCTTCAGCCAACTGTCTTGCATAGACTGCATCTAACATCTTTTGTCTTTCTTCATCAGCAATATCTTGAGCCTTAATCCTCTCAATTTCAGCCTCAGATGCAAGTTCTTCTCTTGTTTTTCTCTTAGACTTCTTTGGCAATGAAGTTTCTTCCATGACCTGCTTTCCCTTTCTTAGTGCAGATTTTTGTTCTTCATTACCAGAACTAAGTTCATTACCAGACTTTTCTTCTTTACCAGACTCATCACCAGACTCATTACCAGACTTTTCATCAGAAATAGTTCCAAACTTCTCAATCTCTTCCTCAGCAGACAAAATTAACTTTCTTCTCTTCCTATCTTGTTTAATTTTGCCCATTGATTGAGCCAAAGTCTCTGCAACTTCCAGTGTCTCTGGACTAATTGTAGTGGTGACATTATCTTGAACAAGTGATTCTTGAATTGGTGTTTGAAGAATATTTTCTTGTTCATGCTCCAAATTCCTCCCCTGTTTGGAAGAATTTTCAGCTTCATCATCCTCATCATCAAAAGAGACACCCTTTTTCTTCATTGCTACTCCCATTTTCTTTACTTTCTTCACCAACGTCACATAAGCTTTCCTTAGTGCCTCATTAGTCTTTTCCAAAGTGTCAATCTTCTTCTGTAGTTGAGGAACAATGACAAGGAGATCTTCCACAGTTATGGGATTATGTGCCTCCTCCCTTTCAGGACTTGGAACATGTGGTTGTGGAGGTGAAGATTGTTGAATAGGTGTAGATGATCTTTCAACTGATGGTTGTGATGGTGAGGGATCTGGTTGAGGTGATGGAATTGGAGAGGATGTAGGTGTAGCAGATTTAGATGATGCTTGGGCTTGTGCTTCAGCAGGGTCCACTTGTGCAGCTCCAGAAGTGCCTGCATTGTTAGTACCAAGCATAGCAGCAAGCAAAGGTTTGTCTGTCCCTTGAAAACTCCTTTTTAGATTTGCAAAAAGTTTGGAAGTAAAGGCCACACTGATGTAAGGCACTTTATCCCTAGTTTCAAAATTTAAGATCATTTGCAAAAATCTTGGATACATTAAAAATTTTGGGTTCTTAGCATTTTTCACCATTCCTTCAAAAATTAATTTTGAAAAGTTAAATTTCCTTCCAGATGATAAACAGACCAATGCAGAAGCAATTTTGCTTCCAAATTGATCCCATCCACCACTTTTGGGACTTAAACTCTGAAGTAAATGATGTACTAAAAACCTCCACTGAGGTGAAAAATGACTTTTCCAAAAGGTAAAGCTTCCATCTGTGGGATACCCAATGCTATTCAAACCCTCAAAAATATCCTCATTAGACAAATCAAATTCTCCTAAGGCATCATCCAATTTGAGACTGTCCCTAATGGATGCTTCAGAAATGGTAAAACCATTTTTGTCTATGACAACTTTTAAGCATGGTGTCCCATCATCAAGAGTCTCAGAGGTAACCGACCTCCAGAACTGCTTGACAAGGGACTGATAAATAGTAGGATTATGAGTTAAAGAATAACAAATATAAGAACCTTTTAGAAAATCCACAATCTGCTCAAAACCTGCACTTTGATCGGGCTTCTTCAAGAACCCGACTTGATTATGTTTGTCCACAAACTTGAGATTAGCCATGGATGAGTTAATGAGTTAGGTCTGGTTGATAAGAGAGGTAGGGTTTTGAAAAATGTTTGCGTAGAAACAGAGTCGTGAGTAATAAAGATTATTTAAATTTGGAAGCAAATAAAGAATAAAAGAAGATAAATAATATCAAATTTTAAGCTTATATACTTCATAAATATCTTGTTTTACCGAAAATAGTGCAACGGTAATATATTAGTAAAATCTTTAGTTACTCTGACCAGATCTAACGGTCATAAAATTAACACTACCCGACCTAAAAAGTCAACCAGGCCGAATCATACACTTACCAGACCTAACCAAGAGAGTGAACTAACATACTTAAGATAGCGAATGCAAAGCTTTGTAACACCTCATTCCACTCTTCTCTGCAAGAATTAGTTGAAAGAACAAGAAACAGGAGACAAAAACCAAATTTTGCAAGACACAAGAGCTACCAGATTTAACACTTAAGGTTACCCATTTAAACCTTGTACATTTGCCTCCCCTTAAATGTACATTACCTCCCCTTAAGTGTAAATTCCCCTTTTTTTTTTTTTTTTTTTTTTTTTTTTTTTTTTTTATCATTAGAAAATACTTAACCAAAATAAACACAAAGGTCAACTTTCCAAAAACGCAATTAATAACTCTATCCCTGCAAGTATTAATTCATACACCAACCAAGCATTAAAAGACATTAAACCTTGATTTTTCCTATAAAACCACCCATAGTTATATCACAAATACCATCACAAACCGGAAGAAAACCTTACAAGCATAATGGATCCATCCAACTTAAACACCATTGAGATTTCATCCGATTCCTGGGATCCAAATGATTCATCCTCTGATACATCCTCAGGAGGATGGGATGGATACTTCCCACCAGGGTATTCATCAATCACCAGAAGCAAGACATTGAGAGAAGCAACTCTGAGACAATGGCTAGCTGCTTATGACCTGTCTGAGAAGGAACCAGACAATGAAAAACCAAGAACTTCAAGACCAACTCCTCCTTCTGATGTAGATGATAAAAGTGCCAAAGAAGAAGTCCCCTCCAAGAATGATGAAGAGACCTTTCCTTCAAAAACTGTGCCTTCCCTGAGTAGTGGTTCTGTGCTACGTCCTCCACCAAGCAGTGTGATTCTTGCACTTCCAAGCCCAAAAGCATGGAATCAATTTGGTGGAAGAGGAGCCAAGAAGACCATTCCTGATTTCATGGGTAAAGGGAAGCAGAAGGTGTAGGTGGTGATGATTAGCTAGTTTGGAAAAATCTTTTGTCTTAAGAAGCTTTGTAATTTGCATCCTAGAATGCAATTTCTTGTTATTAAATAAAAAGTTCTTTGGTTCTGATGTCTTAATTTTCCACATATGAAAAACTTGCAAATAGAAAAGAGCTAACAACTGCAAAACAAAGTTAAGTACAAAATACCAAACACACATACTATAGAGAACAAAATAAGTACTGAAAATAAGAATAACCAAGGAGAATAGCAAGATAAGAAACAAACAAGTATACAAACTATACAAAGTTAAGAAAGAAAATCAGTTTTTCTTAACAACCCAAGCCTGAGTGGGCTTGTGTCCATCCTGTGGAGCAACATACTTATAGGTCTTGTATGAACTTGCTCCAGTGAAACCATGTTTGGACTTATAGGTAAATTCATTTTTAAGTGGATTCCAAGTCCAGCAATCAGAGAAATTGTCAGTAGAACCCCCATTTGTTTGTCTTCTTACAGGTGAATGAGCTTTGTAAAAATTATTTCTTTGAAAATTTTCATTCACCTGAGGTTTTTGAAAAGGTTTCTTGGGTCTTACAAAACCAGAGTTCACATTAGGTCTCACAGAGTTAACATAACCAGTATTCACATTAGGTCTCACTGTAGGCCTCATAAAATTAGGATTTTGCCTATTCACATTAAAGTTTCTGTAGCCAGACCCAAAATTTGGTCTACCAGAACTAACAAAGGAGTTAGGTCTGGTAGTGTTATTTAATTGAACAGGTCTGGGAACAAACTGGTTAGCATGATTAACTCTACTAGCATTGTTCCAAACTGGTTTATTTGAACCATTAACCTTATTAGCATTCATTCTCTTTTGCTCAGCCTCTCTTTTCATTCTCTTTTCATGGAAGTCACAATCTCTTATTAAATGACTTAAACTTCCACACACAAAACATCTTTTAGGAGCATAATTGTAACTACTCCTACTTTCTCTGTGAACACTATTGCTTCTAGGTGACTCATTCAATTTAACAGATTCCCTAGGAGTTTTTATGTGATTGACACAACTAGGTTTAACTGTTTCAGCCTTTTGTTCAGTCACTATAGGTTTAGTAACAACAGGTTCACACTTCTTAACAACCTTAGGTTCAGGATTCTCTTTTTCCTCATTGTTTGACTCAGACTTAGAGTGATCAGAGGAATTATCAATAGATCCTTCAGAGTCATTGGATTGACAAGAAGAATATCTACTAGATTTGTCCTCTGAGGTAGTTGATTCAGACACTTGAGGACCTTTCTTACCATACACAAAGAGTGAATCATCCAACTCTTCTTTTTCAAGAGGAGTATAGTCATCACTCAAAGGTGGTGGTACTCCCTTAAAGTCACCAGTCTTAACAAACCTATTGTACAAAGGTTTATCAGCATAGTCCTCTTCTCTATTCTTAAATATATCCCTATTCTCATTTTCCTCATATCCTAAGCCACATTTTTTATTTGACTTAATTTGAGAATCCCAACACTTAAACAGGTTTTTATTTGAATTGTTCCATTGATCTACCCTTTTTCTCAGCTCATCCCTTTCCTTCTGAATTTTAAGCCCTAATTGTCTATACCTTTTAAGCTTCTCATCTTGTTCATATATCTTATTAGCTTGAAAGTATAGTTTTTCATTTAAAGCAGCATGTTGGTTTTGAAGGGTGACCTTTTGTGCCTCTAAAGTTTTCACAGCATTTTTATGTGCTAATAAATTTACTTCTAGATCACCTATTTGTTCTTGCTGCTCATCACATAAAGCCTTAACATGATTATATGAGTCAGTACATAATTTAGAGCATAATGATACCTCATTACCAATGGCCATGAGAGCATGATCAGACTCCTCATTTACTCTTGGATGCTCACCCCAATTGACTCCTCCAGCTTCCATTGTCAGCAGACTCATCTGATTCTTTTCCATCTTCCCATCTTCAATTCTTTTCTCATCAGCAGACTTCTTCTCTGGACAATCTCTTGAAAAATGCCCATGCTTGTGACAGTTGTAGCATTCAACAGTCCTCTTTGTGTATCCCACTGGTGATTTGTTGTTGAAGTTGATAGTCCTACCATATTGCTTCTGAAATCGTTTGACCCTTAAAGCAACCATGGCAATGTGCCATTTTATATCCATCTCCTCAACTTCAGCATCATTAATTTGTTCAAGGTCTTCACTAATAAAGCTTTCATCTTCCGTTTGATTGGCAAAGAAAGAATGTATCACCTCATCAGTGAAACTTGAAGCAGACCTTTCACTTGAAGGAGTTTCATAGTTACCAGACCTAACACCAGATCTAACCTTGTAAGTACTGCTTTTGTTTTGAGATACAAAAGCAACATTTGAAGAACTGGTTGAACCCTGAGTGTTGTTACTGATGTCCCTTTCAAACATCCTGAGATTATTGTAAAGGTCATCAGGTGTCATAGAGTCTACTTCCTCCTTAATCCTCATTGCCACAGATACATTGCCCCATTCAGATGGTAAAGATCTAAGGAATTTGTGATTTGCATCCTCATTCGAGACTGCTGCACCATGAACTTCCAATTGTGTTAACAGATGTTGAAATCTGTCATAGCCCTTCTCCAAACCTTCAGTCTTTGAAACACTAAATGTTTCAAATTGCTGTTTAAGAACAGCCTTTTGCATCTTCTTGGAGTTAGCATTACCTCCAAATCGTTTCTTGATAGCTTCCCACATCTCCTTAGCATCAAGAATGCCATGAAACCTTTGTAGATGCTCCTTAGGAATAGCCATAAGAAGCAAGGTTCTGGCTTTCTTTTCCTTCTCCACAGCCCTAATCTCCTCAGCAGATACTGGTGGCATTATTCTGAGCTGCCCATCATTCCCTTGTGAAATTCTCTTCTTAGAATTTCCCTTCTGGATCACTTTCCATACATCACTATCAATGTATTCCAGATAATGTTCCATCTCCAAGGCCCATATATCATATTCTTCTCTCTTCAGTAGTGGAAGTTTTATGTTTGAGATTGTGGTTGTGGAAGGGATGGGTTGTTGTTGTGTTTGAGAGTTACTGGTTTCGGTTTTTCCTTCATCTTCATGGTTTGATTGCTCATCCTCACTGTTATGGATTGAGAAAGTTTCAGGCTTATCGAGTTCAGACATTTTGAAGGGTGATTTGAGTGAGAATTAGGTTTTAGTGTTCTACGAATTCAGAGTCTCTCCCTTGCTCTGATACCACTTGTTGGTCCACAAATTGTATATGGATCACTAAGTAGTTTTGAATACCTAGCAGATGGTTAGGATAAATCCGAACCAATCTAAGTGAGAAACCCTAAGTGATTGTTAATGTTAATGCGGAATCTTAACAAGAACAATTTAGAACACAAGCAGGGATATCACTAACTTCGTATATTGATATTCACTATTATCAATTCGTACAACTCACACCCTTACTAACAACCTTTAGGGATCCTTTTATAACACAAGGAAACCCTAGACGACGCAGAAGATATACACAAATCTTCTATAAAGATACATACACGCAATGTATCTTTTCCTAATATATCTCTAACAAACTTTCCTATCTTCACGACCAGACCAGACTTAATAAGTCAACCAGACTTAACATATAACTACCAGACTTAATCATTACATAACCAGACCTAAAACACAAACAGACCTAACTCAGTAAACGACCAGACCTAAGTAGTAAACTACCAGACCTAAGTAGTCTGTTCTTGATATGCATCATAATTCCCAACAATGCTCCCCTAACTTTGTCGTTGCGGTTTAGCAGTATTAATGCCTACTCAAGTTTTAAATTTATATTTAGCCGACTTATCAATAACACACACAGTTAACGAGCAGTGTACCCAGTCAGTATTAATATAATGGTAAGTAGAGTGTCATTCACTAAGAGTGGAACGTATTATCTAGTTATTCTAATCAGTATTTTAATATCCTAAGTTAGCTATACAACCTAATCTAACGCAAGGGGGTTCAGTCTGAGAGACTGGCACGGTTTGATTATGATTAAATAGTAAACTAAACTAATGAGCACGAATCAGCGATTAGCACACACGTACACAGATAGATACTTGAGACAATAAGAAGACCTGTCCTGATAATTTAGTAGCTTGTCACTTGTTTTATTGCTAGTTTTATATGAAGTGTATATAATTAACCCTTTCTCGTTGGCTCTAATCTTATCGGCGAGTAAACCCTTAATGATCACTTATGTCTATCCCACTATCCTAGAAACGATAGAATAAATAGGCGAGGAAGGGGCATGGCGACCCAATCAATGCTCAGCTAGACACAGAGGTTATCAATGCACTAATAAAAGTCACCAAAGACATCAACATATAAACTTTAATTAATGGGAAAGCAATTTTAAGGGGTGCGCATGATATTCCGTAGTCACATGACATCAGCCCATCAATCCTGATGAATTAAAGTGTACTAATACAATAAAACAAAACTACTTAATGAATTGAATACATGCAGGATCTTCTTACAGCTCTTGTATCTTCGTTCAGGGTGTGTCTTGTGCTGCTAATACGTCTGAATTCGTCTCTGGTTTGGTACTCGTACGTATGGTATCTTGCACACAAAATTCGTTTGACTTTGGGGTATTTATAGTTTCTGTCTGAGGGTTAGATGCGGCGCATAGGATAAGTAGATGCGGCGCATTGACTTAACTTCGCGTGGGGTCCAAGATTAATATATTCAGGAATATTCGTACACCGCCTTAAGATGCGGCTTAACTCCATTTCTCTATGCGGCGCATGTCCTTTGCTGTCTTGGATTGTAACTTGTGAAATCTTGATAGTGATACGCCGTATGTAAGAAGTATGTTGCGGCGTATCTGAAGCAGAATGATCTTGATCTTGTACATTTCAGTAGACTCTTAACATCTTGCTTGTTTTGCTCCATAATTAGTCCAAAATCGCCAAGTTTCACATAATACTTGTTTTTACCTGAGATTTACAAAAGTAAACATTAACGTATCGATTCTCATATATAATATAATAAAACAAGTCAAATAAATAGGATAAATGATGATAATAAAATATACTTATTTGAGTTCATCAGATGACTTTTCAGTTTTTAGAAGCTCATTTGAAGCTTGTCTTTCTAATCTCGACAAAATGCTCGAATGATGCGAAGCTGCACATCTTGTTCTCAACTAGGAAAAATGCCATTTCATGGTGACTGAAGGAATTGTGCTAGGACACAAAATTTCCAGTGCAGGAATGGAGGTTGACAAAGCAAAAATAGATGTTATCACCAAATTACCACCTCCAACAAATGTTAAAGCGTTAGAAGTTTTCTAGGACATGCCGGTTTTTACCGTCGTTTCATTAAGGATTTTTCCAAAATATCTCGTCCAATGACGAAACTTCTAGAAAAAGATTCTGTTTTTGACTTCAATGTAGATTGTATGAAGGTGTTCGGAACATTAAAAAACCAATTGACTAGTGCACCCATTATGGTTTCACCTAATTGGTCACTACCATTCGAGCTCATGTGCGACGCAAGCGATTTTGCGGTTGGAGCTGTATTAGGACAATGTGAAGGAAAACATTTTCGTCCTATATACTTCGCCAGCAAAACACTCAATAATGCGCAACAAAACTATACGGTTACTGAGAAAGAATTGTTAGCCGTTGTTTTTGCTTTTGACAAATTCAGATCTTATCCTGTGCTTTCGAATACAATTGTGTTCACTGATCATTCAGCGCTCAAATATCTATTTGCAAAACAAGGTGTAAAACCGCGTCTTATCCGATGGATTTTGCTACTCCAAGAATTTGACATCGAAATCAAAGATAAGAAAGGAGCAGAAAATCTAGCTGCTGATAATTTTTCTCGTCTTGAGAATTCAAACTTGGAAGAGTTAAAGGAAGATGAGATTGACGACTATTTTCCTGATGAAACTCTCATGACTGTTGATACAACCGATGAGAAAGAAATTCCATGGTTTGCTTATTATGCAAATTACCTCGTTGGAGGAATTCTCCAAAAAGGATTAACTCATGGCCAAAGAAGTAAATTCTTTTCGGAATTAAAACACTACTATTGGGAAGAGCCCTATCTTTTCAAGATTTGTCCCGATGGAATGATAAGAATATGTGTCTCTGGTTCTGAAACAAGAAGAATTCTTGATGAATGCCATCATGGCCAGACTGGGGGACACTATGGTCCTTCCACCACAGCTAAAAAAGTTTTTGATGCTGGATTCTATTGGCCAACTATTTTCAAAGAAGCTCATACTCTTGTTCAAAACTGCGATGCTTGCCAAAAATCTGGTAGTCTTTCTCGTAGAGATGAAATGCCTCAAAACAGCATTCAAGTCTGTGAAATATTCGATATTTGGGGAATCGATTTTATGGGACCCTTTCCTAAATTGCACAAATACGAATATATTCTCATTGCTATTGATTACGTTTCCAAATGGGCTGAAGCAGAAGCTCTACCCACAAAAGATGCTCGAGTTGTTGTCAATTTTCTCAAAAAGCTTTTCGCTCGTTATGGAATTCCCAAAGCCTTAATAAGTGATCGAGGAACCCATTTCTGTAACAAACAAATGGAGAAAATTATGAAACAATACGGAGTACATCATCGTTTCGCCACAGCTTATCACCCTCAAACCAGTGGTCAAGTCGAAAATACCAACAGAGCCTTAAAAAGAATACTTGAAAAAATGGTTAAAGACAATCCTGCCGTTTGGTCAAGAAAACTCGATGATGCTCTGTGGGCATTTCGTACGGCTTATAAAACTCCAATTTGTACAACACCATACAGACTTTTGTATGGAAAAACCTGTCATTTGCCGTTCAAAATCGAACATCGCGCTTACTGGGCACTCAGAAGCTGTAACCCTGATCTCAAAATAGCTGGAGAGAAGAGATTCTTGCAATTGCATGAACTCGATGAACTAAGACTCCAAGCTTACGAGAACTCCAAGCTCTACAAAGCTAGAACCAAAGCGTATCATGACAGAAAGCTTAGAATCCGGAAAGAATTCAAAGCTGGAGACAAAGTTCTGCTTTTTAATATGAAATACAAGTTCAAAGCACCTAAGCTAAAACCAAAATGGTTCGGCCCATATATAGTGAAACATGGATTTCCATCTGGGTATGTTGAATTACATGACAAGCAAGGTGGAAGTTTCATTGTTAATGGTCACCGAATTAAATTGTATTATGATAAGGAGCAAATGAACGAGATTTCTATCAAAGAGATTCCGCCTGAATCAGACTATGAAGCAATAACATTCATGGAACCCTTTCCGGCCGATTTCAAGAAAAACACTCCATAGGTCGAGGAATCTGGCTATATCTATGATGTTCTTCCTAGACCTTGGGAAAGAATCAAATTGGAAAACATAGATGAAACTGGAGAAGGAATAGTGATAGGAAACGTGGTGTATGTTCTTAAAGTCTCAAAGAAGAAGCCAAAAATTACATCAACGTAGCAAGAAGGAAGTTTGAGTCCGGCTGATGACTCGTTAATAAACAAGCGCTTCTCGGGAGGCAACCCGTGTGTTTTCTATTTGCAATTTTACTTCTTAGTTTATTTTTCAAAAGTGATTATATCCCAAAGTTTCTCTAATTTCTTAGTTGAACTTAAGTGTGGGGGTGTATCACTAACTTTTAATAAAATGTAGACATATTTCGTGTGTTTCTTTTTGTTTTAAGATTACTGCAGGTAATGATTACAAAGTATGGACACTTGGATCAAAGAATCTTCTAGAGCAAGAAAATATGGTTTATTCTCTTATTTCCCTATTTTCATTCTTTTCGTTTATCACATTGAGGACAATGCTTAACTTAATTGTTGGGGGGGGGGGGGTGAATAGAAAAATAAGGATAAATTGTAAATTCTGAGCTAAATTTTAAATTTTGTTTGCCCTTGTGATCTAGTTCTTTGTCATTTAAAGGATTATATATTAGAGTAACTGGATCTATCCACTGGTAAAACCTGTAATTTTTGAAAAATTGAGATGTGTCCCGATTAATATTGCAATCCATTCTGGGATCGATAACATTAGCTAGCACATATTATAGCCCTTTTCACTATAATTGTGAGGATTTAAGCCTGTTTCGTATATAGCATACATCTCTTATGCTTGAATTTTTTGCTATGAGTGTGCCGGTGATTTTATTTATTCTAGAACTTGTGCTTGTAAATCATTACGAGACCGTTGTGAGATAATTTTTCATAGTGATATAAGTATATATGCGTGATATTTAGCTTGTTGCATTGACTAGTTAACCACCAGTATAAACCCTTTTGTTAGCGTTTATCTTTAACGCTAGATACCCCTAGTTACACCCTCTGAGCCTATCTTTTTCTTTTGATAAAATCCAGAAAAATACAAAAAGATTTTACACTTTAGCCTAGCATTACCTTTAGTCAAGTCTTGGTTGGTTGCTAGCTATTTGGCAAGATGGATGTTACGTGGGAAATCATGAAAGTACGAAGAAAGTTGTAAACTCCAAAAGTAGTTATCCAAATGAAATCATCGCAAAAAAATAAATAAATAAATAAATAAATAAATAAATAAAAATCATCGCAACAATAAGGTGATAAAAATAGCCAATGAGCTATGAAATAATGTAAAGTGCAATCAAGTGTGGAGTTTTTCAAGAATGCATGATAGCGGTTCGAAATAGCTAGTAACATCTGAGCAGTAGACTTTGACTATTTTGTATATTCATTCCTTTCAACGTTTTCTAAAAAAAATATAAATATCCCATGCCTTATTCCTACCCTTTTGACTTTGTGAAATTATCAAGTGTATGGACATGTAGTGACCATCCGATTTCTTGAGGAATTAAATAATGTTGCTAGCAATCTAGTGTGTATTTTAGTGACCATCCGTTATGAGAATAGCGCGTCAGCGATCTAAGATATACCCTAGTGACCATCCGTTATTTGGTGATGCGAGAATTCGTTGTTAGCGATCTATTATGTTTTGCATAAGGTAGTTGCACATCAGTCTTGCTTATCCCTTGAAACCTTAAACCCAAATAAAAGCCCTCTTTGATATCTATACTTGGTGCTCACGCCATTTCGGTGTAGTTTTGTTTCTTGTACAAGCTTATGGTAATATTTAAATCATGACTGAGCAAATGAGTGTGATTTCTCTTATATACTCCACCAACCATACAAATGAGTGTTTTGAGTGAATTATATTTCATTTCCTTTCGTGAGGTGTTTAGTAATGTATATCAAGCAAGAAAATCATTTGGGTATTGTCAAACATCTCAATGCTTCAACCATAAAAGCTTAAATTGATGAATCTAACTTGTACCCGTACTTGGTAGATTTGCATCACATCTTTTTAAACATCCCTGTGTACCATGTGGATAATTATTTTTATTGCTAGATTTGCTTGAGGGCAAGCAAAGTTCAAGTGTGGGGGATTTGATAACGCTCAAATTGTGCATGTTTTTAGTAGCGTTATTCGTGTTTTTAGGTATGTTATTTGGTTATATTTATATGCTTTTGTTACTAAATCGTACCAAAGTGTGTTTGCAAAGCATATGTGGCCAAAAACAGGAAAAAGGAAGAAAAAGATGAGAAAAATGAGAAAGAAGGAAATATTTATGAAAGTGCGAAGATTCTTATACCAAGCTCCAATCAAAAAGGCATTTCAAAGAATGAAGGTCCAAGTATTCATGTTGATTAGCCTCAAAGATGTTGAAAAGATCAAGTTTGGATGAAGAACCAAAGACCCAAAAAGGAAAAATCAAGCCAAGACGACAAAAGTCCAAAAAGTCCCAAACAGCAACCATCCATCCGATCAGTCGCCGCCCGCAACCGAATCGGATGGAGGCAATTCCGAAGACCAACCGATCGGTTGGCCATATTACCGATCGGTTGGAAGCTTGCTGATTTACCAAAACTTCATCATTAAGTTTTGTCTTTTCATATATCCAGTTCTAAGGCCTTCTAATAACGATTCTAGGCTCTTCTAAACTACTTGGAGGACAAGTGAAGCATTAATGAACCAAGACCTTTGGGAGGAGTATTAATAGGATCATTTATGGAGTATTAAGAAGCCTTTTCTTAATCAATAAACTTTTAATCATCAACCACTCATCAAAATATTCTCAAATTCATCCTTTGAAGTCCAGGAAACTTTGGAGGATCAAGAGGTCATTATTTGGAGGTCAAAACATCAAGAAATCAGCACCAATCATTTGGGTATCATTACTTTATCATTTGTAATCTATTTCCAATCATTGTAAGACTTTCAATTATGGTTTCTAATGTTTAAAGTGCAGAGATTATGTTCATGTTTACAATGAGTGGCTAGTGCCTTTGAGCACTTGCTTAGATGATGTGTATTACCAATTGATATGCGTATGATTGTGATGACATGTTTTAATTCAATTTCAAGTTGATTCTAAGATCCAATCGTGATTAAGTTTTGTAGTGACATTTGTTGAATCAAGTTTAACTAGTTCCTAATAATTTTAAGGGTCGAAAGAACTATTGTTATTCAACTAGTTATAATCATTTGTCTATGAGTGATTGTTTTTACCCATTATTCTTGGTTAAACAAAGAAAGCTAATTGTGGTTGTAATGAGAATGCCTTTGTCTATCAAAAATAGGATTGATGGTAAACTATTTCAAGGGTCGAAAGATTAATAGTTTACTCTTAATTGTGACCTTTTGTATATGATCGGTTACCTTTTGTATTCACCATTTCCTAAGCTATTTGATTAAGCAAAAGATTATTTTTGTGTTTAAGGTACACCAACTTATGAACCTTGAATTGATCTTGAATTGAGTGGTTAAACGTAATGCTTGTATTTATGAACCAAAATCTTGACGAAGGTTTAATTTGTAGAAACAATAGATTAGTTCACCAAACTAATTATCATAACCAACATGTTGTCTAAAGTTATCACAATCATGCTTATCAAAAAGTAGTATACTAGTCTCAGCAAGTGTAGTTTTAATCATCTGAATTATTCTATTTTTCATTACTTGTTAAGGAATTTACTTCTAGTAGCTCACAATTCGATTCACTACACAAATCCCTGCGAACGATCCCGACTTACCATCATAATCTTGCTATAACGGACGAGTTTACTTGCTCGTATGTGTTGTTTCTAGATTCGGTAATTCGACCTTTATAAATTTAAAACTTGTACGCATTCACGACACATCACCATAATAAAACTTAAACAAAAACTTTGAATCTTCACCACAAGACAGTTCACCATTTTACCACCTAATTTTTTCAAAAAATTCTAGTATGAATAACTTAACCAAACAACAAAAGAGATAAGTTAACCAAGTTTTTGTGTGAATCCAATGAACCAACCACCTCTATGTCACTTCTTTAGACCTGCGGGGGAGTGACAGCTTAAATTTAGTGGACAAGTTTAGAGGCTATAGATACACCCCCAAATTTGACCTAAATAACACCCGACGACATGTCGTCGGTACATAAACAATATTAACATCATTTAACGCTAATCAAACACTAATTAGGGTGGCTTTTTTATTATATAACGTACTGACGACATGTCACCGGTAACAATTTGGCGGGGGAAATTCCCGCCCAGTTATTCACAATTATTGACAGGCGGGGAGAAAGTCAAATTTGACCGACATGGTATCAACGACATGTCATCGGTATTTTAGAACATAAAAATTCAACGCTCGCTGGTCTCGGTCAATTTTTTTTCTGTCGTTTGGTGTTAAATTTCTGACGACAATGTGTTTCCGGGATTTTTTTTCATAGCCAGTTCTCCTGATCCTAGTTTGTTAAGTTTATGGATATAAATTACTATACGTATGAACGGATTCGAACACGAGACTTCGGGATTGCACACTTTACGTATGAGTTTTAATGTTTTAATAATTAATATAATAAGTTATGTTAAATTATTAAATTCACGAATAAACACTTAACGGGCGTTAGTATTTAACGAGGTTTGGTTAACGGTCATTAAATTACAGGTTAAGGGACTAGAGATGAAATTATAGGCCAAGAAGGATCTAGAATCTCCTTGGGCTAGTGAAGTTCGGCCGATCCAAGAGATGGGAGGGTTTCCTACCTAAGCTTGGACAACAAGATTGGATTAGTATAAATACAAACCCTTTGTATTCATTATTCTCTAATCTTGTTCTCTAACAAACCCTAACTTCTTTCTTCTCCCCTCTCCTTGTGTTTGGCCGATCGAACCACTCCCAAACCCCTTGGAAAATTTGATCCAACATACACAATACAAGTGTTTGGTTTGTTCATGATCAATAACCTAGCTTTTCTCATTGAAACGTTAGTAATACGTGTGTACAAGAACGAAGATCAAGCATACTTTTGCTTGTGTTTTCTTTCCCATTCGACTTAGGTGACGTCGAATATACTAAACCCTAAGCTAGGGTTTATTGGTTCTTGTTTACTCGATTTCTTGTTTAGCTAGAAATCAAAGGTACGCATATTCTTTTATTTTGGTTAATTAATTACAAGTATTAGATCCTATTTCGCTGCATGCTTTGATTTTATGTTTTATGTTTTATATAATTGTTATGATATACATATTCCAACAGTGGCATCAAGAGCCGTTAATACTGTGTAATTAATTATCAAAACACATAAAAATTGGATCTTTATGATTATTACATGTTTATGATGTTCTAGGGTTTTAAAAATAAGTAAACCCTAATTTTTTTTATTTGGGTCGATTACCCTAAATTATTACAATTAGGGTTTTAGTTTTGTAAAACTTGTAGAAACCATGGGTTGCATGTAATTTTTTTTATGTGAATAATTAATGAATATTTGTGATATGTCCTTAATTGATATGCATACATTAGACTTGATTTTGTTTATAATAAGTGCTATGTGGAATCCATGATGAAAACTTGCATGTTTTATCATGGATTATATTTGTATTGAAGTAATTGTTACGTGTTTTTGAATGCATGCTATAGTTGGCGATTTATACAAATTAATTAGGGTTTTTAGTAATAAATTGTATTGACAAGTTAAAGTTCTAAAAAGTTAATTAATTATGTAATTAGGGAAGACCTAAAATTAAGGAAGACCCCTTTTGAATCGTCACAATCAATTATGTATGTTATATTGTATATATTTATCATAGGACACGCAACCAAGTAATTGATGTATGTGGTCCATTGGTACCTAGCTCGAAAACCAATGGGAGTCTTAGGATCAATATATACATGTTAATTGATTTATTTAGCGTTTCCATTATTTATGTCGTTTATTTATTTTTGTTAATTGCTATTTGTCTATATATGTTGTGACATGATAGTAAGCAAAGGGTGATTTTAAAAATAAAATTAAACTGGACTTAATAATGGTGAAACATGGTTTTAAGCTTTAAAAATCTTAAACTTTTAATTGATTGATGCAACTGTACAAAAATGGTCGAAAGGCGGACCTAAATTTGACAAACTATAAGGTTGGTTTCGCATTAAATTGTGGCCTTAAAGAGACTCCATTCTGGTCTCTCCGCCCGCTTGTGCGTCAAAATTAGACTTACCAAGTACAACCATTATATGTACGAAGCATCTTAATGCAAAGTTGTAAGTTTCTCAACGCCATCAATCAAAACTTTGTTGATTTAAGCTTAGTAAAGAAACTAATGAGTAAAAGTTTTTTACATGAAACATATGATACAAGATAAATCCCATAATTCTAGGACTAGTCACTCAAGGCATAAAGATGGGGATAAAACATGCTTACATTTACAACTGAGGTTGGCAAAATATGTAAATCCCATAATTCTAGGAATTGCAATTTGAGATTGGCAATTGAGTTCGACTCGTACCTTATTGAGTACTTTCATTACTAGCAGCCCTAGCTGATGTGATGAAACTATGTCAATTTGGATCATAGTTTTCAGTGAAAATTAAATGGTTAAATGTTATTTACCATGGATGTTTAATTTTCTTGAAAAGATTTATTATCGAAAGTACTAACTTTTAAATTTTTTCGGTAGAAATGGCTCAAACCGAAAACACTATTATGAATAACATGAGTTCTGCTTTCAAGCAAATGCTTGAGAGAGATAAGTTGACTGGTACAAAGAATTTCAATGATTGGCATCGTTCTCTGAGAATTGTTCTGCGGATGGCCAAAAGAATTGATTATCTTAGTAAGCCTCTTCCTATTCCTCCTGCTGGTACTGCATCTAATGCAGACCATGAAGCATACAACATTGAGTATGAGAAGCACAATGATGTGGCTTGTCTTATGTTATCTGGGATGGACATTCAATTGCAAAAGCAATTTGAGCACTATGGTCCCATGGACATGATCAATGAACACAAACGTATGTTTGAGAAACCACCTGCTGCAGAGTTATATGAGTTGATAGATTCTCTGCACAGTTGAAAGGAGGATGCTAGTAAACCAGTGAGTGCCAACGTATTGGAAATGAAAAGTTATTTGGATCAATTGGAGCGACTCGGCTGTGGTTATGTGCAAGATGCATGTATTGGCCTCATCAATCGATCCCTTAACGAGGAGTTGTTTGGTGATTTTGTGCACAACTACAATATGCATTGCACGGGGAAGACAATAAGTAAGTTAAATGCAATGCTTATTGAATTTGAGAAAGGATTGTCAAAGAAGGCACCTACACCCGCTGTATTAGCAATACAAGGTGGTAGGATTACTAAGCCCAACAAACCGCAACACGCGAACAAGAAGGGTAAAAGCAAAGGAAAAGGTAAACAAGTTATGACCTACCAAGAAATGCCTAAGAAGCAGAATCCTCCTAAGAAGAAGGAGAATCCCAAGAAGGATTTGGCTGCTTGTCACCCTGCAACACTCCAGGACATTGGAAGAGGAACTGTCCATTGCTTCTATAGGAGTTGCGTTTGAATAAAAATAAGAAGGCTGGGAATGTCGCGAGCACTTCAGGTATTTTTATGATTGAATTATTTTCTTTTCCTCATAAGCATAATTCCTGGGTATATGATACGGGATGTGGTACTCATATATGTAACACATCACAGGGGCTTAGAGGAGCAAGGAAGCTGACCTATGGAGAAAGCTACTTGTACATGGGCAATGGCATACGTGCAGCAGTTGAAGCCATAGGGATATTCGATTTAGTCTTACCTTCGGGATTAATACTAGTTTTGAATAATTGTCATTATGCACCTTCTATCATTAGGGGTGTCATTTCAGTTTCTTTGTTATTGGATATTGGTTTTGATCACACATTTACTAATAATGGAATTTCGGTTTCTTTAAATGATGTTTTTTTTACTTTAATGCAATTCCTATTAATGGTGTGTTTGAAATTGACATGGAGAATCATGTGTCTAATAGAAATAATTCTATGTATAGCATTAGCAATAAGAGAATCAAGTCAGACTTGGATTCATCTTATCTTTGGCACTGTCGTCTTGCACATATTGGCAAGAAACGCATGGAAAAGCTGCAACATGATGGGCTTTTGCAAAATATCAATGATGAATCATTTGATAAATGCGAATCTTGCATATCTGGGAAGATGACAAGGAAACCTTTTTCACATCAACTGGAAAGGGATACAGATCTACTTGGATTAATACATACCGATGTGTGCAGTCCACTTAGACATGTTTCAAAACGCGGTGCTAGCTACTTCTTAACCTTTACGGATGATTACAGTTGTTATGGTTATGTTTATTTACTTAAACATAAACATGAAGTCTTTGAGGCATTCAAGGTTTTCAAAAGTAAAGTAGAATTACAACTCGGTAAGAAGATTAAGGCTCTTCGATCCGATAGAGGTAGTGAATATTTAGGCCAAGAGTTTAAAGATTATCTAGCTGAGTGTGGAATTGTCCAGCAACTCACATCTCCTTATACTCCACAGCAAAATGGTGTATTTGAAAGGAGAAATCGTACATTGCTAGATATGGTACGATCTATGTTTAATCTTACAACTCTTCCCTTATCCTTTTGGGACTATACCCTTGAAACTGTTGTTCGCATATTGAATATGGTTCCAACTAAGAAGGTTGATAAGACTCTGTGGAAAACTAGAAGGGGGTTGAATAGTTTTATCGTTTAAAATTAATTTGCTTTGTGACATAACGTGATTTCAAAGTAAGTATGCACAATCAAACAATATAATATAAGTAAGTAGAGAAAGGAAAGATCAAACCACACAATACGGATATTTATAGTGGTTCGGCTACAAGGACTCTTTTCCTTGCCCTACTCCACTCCTCGAGCCTCTAACTCGAGAGTTTTTCTTCGCTAAGAAACAAACTCCCTTCTTGGCGGAGAAAACCTTAATATACGTCGCTTACACCTTTTTCCGGTACAAAGCTAAATACCGGGTTCTTGTTTAAGGAAGAACCAACCTGACGTTGCCTAAATGATTACCGAAACTAAGCTAGATGTCGAGTTCTTTACAAGGGTACAACAACTCCCGTTCACTCTATGTGTTTTGAGGACTACAACACTAACCAGATTATACTGAATAAAAGATGCAACTATGATGCCTAAACTCTAATAAGTTACACAGTGGGTAACTATCAAGTCTTGCAACAGAATGTTGAAGCTTGTCAATGCTTGATCTCTTTTGCTACAAAAGGAAGATCACTAGGAATGGAATAATATGGGTTAGTGATATGCAAATGAAATAATATATATTTTATACTATGTAAGCGATGAGAAAGGCCAAATGATCAGCTTGCTATTTATAGGCAAAGCTGAGCAACAGGCGGCGGATCCGGCGGATCCCAAAACTTGGATCCGTCTTTGTATCCATTTGGATCCGCCGTGTCAGGCCAGCTAAGAGATCTTCAAATCTTTCCAAATCTTGTCATATCTTTCCGTATCTTCAAATGTCAACTCTTTGGCTTGAAGATCTAAACAAAATTTCACAAAATCTTACCAAGATTGTGTACATGATGCATGCCATGATGTCATCCTAACTTTTGAAAAATAAAGTTTCCATTTTAGGAAATAAACATGTAAATGTATAAAATGAAAATTATAGTGATCTTGTGAAATGTAAATGTGTTTTAAAAAGACTTTAGCATGTATTTATGATTTGCTAAAAGATATACCTTGTATTTGTCATTAACAAAACTAAGTAAAGATCATAAAATATAAATAACGTTTTTGGGACGATATTAGTATTAACAATCTCCCCCTTTTTGTTGATGACAAAACATAAGGTGTATTTTTAAGCAAAGGAATAAATAAAGTATAAGTCTTTTTTTTAAATATAGATTAAATTTGTTTTATGCAAGTTTAGAAAACAATTTCAAGTATAAATGTATGTACAGTGATGATTCACAATAATGCAAACTTAATCCTTTCTCCCCCTTTTTGTCAAAACAAAAAGAAGATATGCATAGCGAAATGCGATTTTGAGAACTTTAAAGCTCCCCCTTGATTTATACTCCCCCTAAATGGAGTAACAAGGATATGATGTATGATGATGTATGATCCTACAAAACAAATGGTTAGACTATGATATGCTCCTCTTTGATGTATACTCCCCATTGCTAGAGTACCAACGTATACATTTCAAGAGTATGATATGATGTATGATCCTACAAAACAAATGGTCAGACTATGATATGCTCCCCCTTGCTATAAAATGATGAGTTAGTGTATGATATACTCCCTCTCGATCTATACTCCCCGTTGCTAGGGCACCAACGTATATGATTCAAGGTTGAGAAAAGCTACAAGATAAAGGTTAGTAATACTTCAACAAAGAAGAAAAATGTATATGTAATAGGCAACCAAACTAGAAAGGTCAACCCATTTGACTTTAAAAAGTCAAAATGAAGTGTCTGATCAAAATTTAGTATCTAATGTACATTTGATCAAAGCAATATATGAAGTTAAAACAACCATACTATGATGATAGTAATCTAAAATGAGATAATATGCTTAATGTTGATCACCTACAAGCATAAAAATATAACATCCATTCATTGAAAATTTGTTTATACCATAAGTCACTAAACATGATGTTACTAAGGAAAAATACATCCTACAAAGAGAATACTAGAATAAATCTTAAGAACGCCTATTGCGGAGGATTGGTTGAGCTTGATGAAGATATAATGGAAGCAAGCCACATTGATTCTAAGTCCTTTGTATCACGTAAGTTAGAGTCCATTATGTTTGAAGAGGAATTGAGAGGATCAAGATCCTTATTGTTTTGAATGTTTGGTTGATTTAGCCACATTGAGTCATCAATGTTTTGGAGTGTGGTAAGTAAATTATGGGGTTGCAAGTTGGGTGATTGTGAAGGTGATGATGATTTTCTCACTTGAGATGATGTGGGTAGTGGTAAGGAAGCTAATGGTGGTGATGGTGAGCTTGGTTGAGATGGAGTTGGTGATGGTGTATTGCCTATTAGAGTTATGGTAAGTGATGGTGATCTTGATGGTTGAGTTGAAACGGGTGATGGTATGTTAACCACATGAGTGATGATGGGTGTTGAAGTAGTAGTGGATATGGTAGGGAAGTTTATATTAGAGATTAGATTTACAAGCCAGTATGGTCTAACACTAATTCTGGCAGTCCTTCTATGTGGTCTGGACATGTGTGAGTTGTTTGATTTGTGCATTGTGAAAAGTTTGCAGGATTGATGTGTAAAGATGATGATGATTTTGTGTGTTATGACTATCTTAAGTTTCTAATTTATAGCTCCTAAAGTGTATGGAAATTGGTGCTTGGATTAATGTTGGTTTTCAAAAACTTGGAACAAGATAAAGTTGTTTGTCCTATTGTGAAGGTCAATCCATAGAAATAGAGTTGATATGAAGAAATGCAAAAGATGACTCAAAAGAATGAAATGTTATTGATTACGGATTCCAAGGAATCAATTAGAAGGATCCTTATGTGTTATAGAAAGGTAACTTGCCCATAAATTTGAAAATTCAAATTTTGGTGGGAAATTGATTTTCATAAGGTTCTAAGAGTTCTTAAATCATTTTAAAGAGACTAATGATCAGTAAACAATCTCTAAGAAAACTTATAGTCTAAAATCTAAGTATCGGGATGGATTGAGAATTTAAAAAATCTATTGATGAACCTGCGGATCCAATTGACATTAAATACGGATCCAAATTTTTGGATCTGTGGAATCCGCAGATGAATGTCTGGCGGAGCCAAGGAATACACTAGGTGGATCCAAATTCTGGGATCCGCTAGATCCGTCGTATGAAAACTCAGAAAGTAGACAGAACATATGTCAAAATTTTCGTTATTCATTCAAATCCTGAAAATTCTCCTAGAACGTATGCAAGGGCTAAGATTTGATACAAAACTACCAAATATATGGGTTCTAACACACGTTATCATATAAATAAAACTGATCATCAGAGCTTACCATAAAAGGAGTTAAGCCAAACAGTGGCTTAAAATCGGAAAATTTGATAACAATACGTGTTATCGTCTAGCAAAGTTAAGTTAATTCTCATAAAAGCTAAGTACTATAAAATCTTAAGAAACACATAAATTCAACAATACATAATCAGATAAAGTCTTGTACCACACACTCCTTAGATGTCATTATTTGTTCAACATTTCGATTATTTTCTTCTAACCCTTATGAAGTTTCATGATCCATCGAACTAGATTCTTCATCATTCCCTTTCTTTGTCGATGCTCCATAGATTCATTATCAACAGAAAGAAGTTGACGCAAGTATTCGGGTGGAGGAATCTTAGAATTAGGTAAACCATCTTCATCACTGGCTGATGATGAAGATGAGATTGGAGAATGTGCGCGTTTTCCTTTTACTACTGCTACTCTATGATCACTAAGAGGAATGAAGGTGTGCGAAATTTCGGTGTAGTCCGGAAGAAAACCATATGAGTTTGGAGGAATAGGAATAGAAGCTCTAAACAGACGAGTAAGAAACATTCCATATGGCATTGCGGTGGAACCTAAGACATGTATGTCGGCCATTCTTTTGGCTATATAGTAGGTTAAATTGAATTATTGATGGGTCGACACACAGTAGAGCATGTAGCATAGACTAGCATTTACATGATCTTTATTTTCAACAGTACTAATGACATTCGCTCTAAGAATCTCCTCTAGTTTCTTAAATTGAGGTTTAAGTTCATTAAGTTCCATAGCAAATGGATCTCGATTTACTTGTTTACCTTGGATTTTCTTAGTTGGGTTGGTTCTAGGATTGAAGAGATGATCACGGATAATTTCTTTGGAAGTGAGTGGTGTGTTATATGGGTGGTCACGACCAAGGTTGGACTCTAGAATGGATATTGGCCATTTGTCTGAGTAAAAGCAAGTTCCTTGACTAGGAATACCTAAAACTTCTCCGAATTGATCCAAAGGGAAACTAAATTGATTTTGGTTTACTTTGAAATGGATGCTCAAAAATCCCAAGTCGTCGGTGCTAAGTTTTATGGAAGCATAAAATTCAAGTATAAACCTAGGAAAGATAGGCTCATTTATGTCGAGGAGATGATCAAATTGGATAGCGGTTAATTGTTCACGGATATTGGTTTCTTCTAAAAATGATGAGTCTACCTTTCTACCTTCGTGAACATAACGGTTTTCTAATGACTTAAAGATTTTGATTTGAGCTTCTGTGACTCCTTTGGTTTGATGGTGTTTGGGTAGGTACTTGGTAGTTTCTTTGTGGTCATAATTAGTAGCGGGAGGCATGATTTACCTAGACACGAAAATTATATCATTTTAGTTGAAATCATCTGAATACATATATATATATTTCTAGTGTGTGCCTATATGGAAACAATGTGGAGGTGCGGTTATCTCGACTCCTTTGATGCGTGAAGGTTTATTGATGCAAGTTTTTGTAGTAAAATTGTGAGATAACCCAAACGCTCCTGTTTAATGTAGCTACGTTTGAATGTAACTGAAAATACATATTATGTTGGGAATTAAACTTAAGCAGTTAGTACGGTTGAAGTATACAAGAACAGTTAGGACTGCTTATGGAAGAGCAGTTAGGACTGGTGAAGAAAGAACAGTTAGGACTGCTTAAAAGATCAAGGTGAAACCGTGTGAAGATAAATATGGAAAAGATATGGTATATATCTTATTTGTATAGAATGATTCGGTTAGATGTTTTACTTGTACAGGACTCTTTGCATTATAAAAGGAGATCCTTAGATTAGGGTTTACATATAATCATGCATATCGAATACATCTAATACCTAATATCCTTCACGTTCATATTGTAATCGTTCGATATATTGAAGTGATAGTTTGGTTGATATTGTGTGTTCTTATTTTACTTAATCAATCACCAAACACAAACTCATATTCTTCTAAGTACTTAGTAGTAAATTCCGCGTGCTATCAAGTATATACTCAAAGTATCCCCAACACAACGTGTGTGTTTAGATCCGGTCAAGTGGTATCAGAGCCAGGTTTCTGATATTTTGAGTCTAGAAGAACCAGAAGTATTTACTCACTAGCAATCCAAGAAGATGGACATGGAGACACCTCAAACCTCAATCCTTGCTAAACTCCCCATGTTGAAACAGAATGAATACGATTTATGGCGGCTCAGAATAGAGCAATATTTCATGGTGCAAGACTATGCATTATGGGATATTATTATCAATGGTGATTCCTTCAAACCAGTTGCTGTTGAAGAAACACATGCTGATGGTTCCAAGGTCACAAAGCTTAACACTGAACCAGTTACAAACGAGGAGAGAATCAAAAAGAAGAATGATCAGAAGGCTAGGAATTTGTTACTAATGGAAATTCCTAATGATCAAGTGCTGAACTTTAGCCATTACGAGTTGGTTAAAACTCTCTTTGAAGCAGTGGTGGAAATATTTGGTGGCAATGAAGCTACCAAGAAGGCACAGAAAACCCTACTCAAGCAAAGTTATGAGAACTTCACTGCATCAAGCAATGAAACTTTGGATCATATCTTTAATAGGCTTCAAAAGATCATCAGTCAACTTACTGTGTTGAAGATAGTGATACCTCAAGAAGACCTCAACATGAAGTTTCTAAATAGTTTACCTGCTGAATGGAACACTTATGTTGTGGTTTGGAGAAATAAATCAGAGCTGGAGAAAATGACAATGAATGAGCTTTACAATAATCTCAAGATTGTTGAGCAAAAGGTCAAGAAGAGTGGTAGCACCAGTTCTAGTTCAGGGAATATGGCTTTTGTATCTTCTTCAAACAGTTCTAATCATGAAGATGAAGAAGCAGTTGGTACTGCTATACCAACAGTTAGCACTGCTAGTGTAAAAACTAGCACTGCTGGCTTGACTGAAGAGACCATATATGCGTTTGTGTCAGAACAATCTGGTGGGTCAAAGATCTTTAATGAAGATCTTCTTCAAATTGCTGAAGATGATTTGGAAGCTATGGATTTAAAGTGGCAGTTGGCTTTGATAAGCATCAGGGCTAAGAAGTATTACCAAAGGACTGGGAATAAGATTACCTTCAATGGAAGAGATGTTGCTGGGTATGATAAGTCTAAGGTGGAATGCTTTAATTGTCACAAGATGGGACACTTTGCCAGGGAATGTAGAGGTCCAAGACAACAAAGCAACCAGGGTCAAGGGTTTACGAATCAGCAAGGGTCAAGGAGAATAGTTAATGTTGAAGAGCCTTCATCCAAGGCTATGGTAGCTGTAGATGGAGCTGGATTTGATTGGAGCTTCATGGAGGAAGAAGAGGAACCAACTAACTTGGGTTTAATGGCTTTCTCAGACTCTGATGTACATATACTTGAAAAATGTTCAAACTCTTGTCGTGCTTTAAAAGATTTTGAAAATATTAAGAAACAGTATGATGATCTTAGAGTTGAATTGAATCAAGTAAGTTTTAGTCTGTCAAGTCATAAAAGAGGATTAGCTGTTTTGGAAGAACAAATTGTGTTTTATAAACAGAATGAGTCAAAATTTTCTGATGAGATAGGTCTTTTAAAGAGGGAATTGCAAATAAAAGATAATAAAATGAGTGGACTTGTATATGAACTAGAGAAGCTTAAAAAGGAGAAAGAAAACATCCAGTTAAGTGTAGACACTCTTGAATATACTTCAGAAGGAGTTAAGAAGATTGTAGAGAGTCAAATACTTAACAAAGCTAAATCTGGTTTAGGTTATAATTCAGTTGCACCCCCCTTTAGAGGAATGTTTACTCCACCAGGAATTAATTTAGCTCATACAGGTTTAGAAGAGTTTAAGGATAAGGATTTTCCTGGATATGGTGTTAAGGTTAGTGAGAAACCTGTTAAATTTGTTAAGGCAGAAGATTCTTTTGTGAGTGCTAGTGATAAATCTCTTTCTGAGGAAAAGATGTCCTCTGATAGGAACTCAGATGCACCAACTATTGAGGAGTGGACATCTGATGATGAGAATGTAGAGGTTAAGGAAAAACCTAATGTTGTTAAGTGATGGGCGTGCGTTGGAGTAAAGTTTTGGCAGTTTTAATGCCTACTCAAGTTTTAAATTTATATTTAGCCGACTTATCAATAACACACACACTTAACGAGCAGTGTACCCGGTCAGTATGAAGATAATGGTAAGTAGAGTGTCGATCACTAAGAGTGGAACGTATTATCTAGTTATTCTAATCAGTATTTTAATATCCTAACGCAAGGGGGTTTCAGCCTGAGAGACTGGCACGGTTTTGTTTGCAATTAAATAATAAAATAAACAAATAGGCACGAATCAGCAAGTAGCACACACGTACACAGATAGATACTCGAGACAATAAGAGGGCTGTCCTTATGATTAAGTAGATTGTCACTTGTTTTATTGATAGCTTTATATGAAGTGTATGTAATTAACCCTTTCTCGTTGGTCCTATTCTCATCGGCGAGTAAACCCTTAATGATTACTTATGTCTAAAAGTTATTCCTAAGTGATCAATTTAGAAACAACCGTGGGAGCCACATCTTGTCCCGCAGTCGGATGCCCGCAAGCCACTAATAAACACAGAGGTTATCAATGCACTAATAAGTAGTAACCAAAGACATCAACATATAAACTTTAATTGATGGGAAAGCAAGTATTAAAGGGAGTGCAATCTTTCGTTGTCACATTACACAAGCCACCAATCCTGATGAATTAAAGTTTGCTAACACAATAAAACAAAACTACTTAATGAATTAAATACATGCAGCACCTTCTTACAGCTCTTGTATCTTCGATTTGGGTGTGTCTTGTGCTGCCTCCTTGACTGAATTCGTCCTTTTGCTCTGCTGTACGAACTTCGGTTTTAGGGTTTCGAACTCTTTTTCACGTCTGGTCTACGGGGTATTTATAGTTTTTGTCTGAGGGAAGATGCGGCGCATCTACTTAAGTAGATGCGGCGCATTTACTTAACTTCGCGTGGGGTCCAAGATTATAATATTCAGGAATATTCGTACACCGCCAGAAGATGCGGCGTAACTCTTGATTAGATGCGGCGCATGTCCTCTTGTATCTTGGATCGTATCTGGTGATATCTTGATAGAGATGCGGCGCATGTCGAGAGTAAGATGCGGCGCATCTGGAGCAGAATTGACTTGATCTTGTCCATGTCAGTAGACTTCCACTTTATGCACGTTTTGCTCCATTATTAGTCCATAATCGCTAAGTTTCACCAAATGCTTGTTTTTACCTGAGAATTACAAAAGTAAACGATTAAGTATCAATCCTCATACATAATATAGTAAAACAAGTCAAATTAATAGGATAAATGATAGTAATAAAATGTACTTATTTGAGTTCATCAAATATCCCCCCACTTGAACTTTACTTGTCCCCAAGTAAACCTTAGAATTTCATTTATGAAAATTTATCCTAAAAGATGTATTAGGATTTATTTTTATATTTAAGCATGTATTCGTTTATTTCATAATCACACAACTAAACACTTAACGAATTAGAAGTAAAATAAAATAAGTCGATAAAAGCAAATCTAATCGTTTAACTGTCCAGTCGCGACGAATATTCTATCATAAGCTTGGCAAGTATACACATCTCCACCACTAAAGCTAAGGAATAACAAGTCTAAAGCGGTAAAAAGGGTTTTTAGGCTTAAGGGTTAATTATTCTTTTTTACACTATCGATCTCAAATTCCAGAAAAGGCGACAAAATCACAAATACATGATCGAATCCACGAACACGATACTTGCAATTGCTCAAATCCTTAACTCGAATAGGCTAAAGATAGGTCCAAACTTCACCAATAATAATATATCAAAAAGGGCGACAAAATCATAAATACATAGCCGAATCCACGACTACGATACTTAAGATTGCTCAAATCCCTAATCTCAATAAATCAAAGGTTCGGTTGGATAAAGAACAATACAGGGTATGGATAACATTTGGGATATAAATTGGTGTAAAAATAAAAATAAACAAAACAAAACAAATAAATTAAAATCCTAAGTGTGGTTAATCACTATCCCAACCATCCCATGAATAAGACTCATATCATTGAATAACTCACGCTTTAACACTTGAAACACATGCTTTATGTAGACACGAATTATACTCAACAAAATCTTAATCAAAGAATAAACCTTAATCGGCATTCCCATAACTGCCAATTCCCATTCAATCCATAAATATAGTATAACAAATAGTGGTGATATCGACCACTTACATAACTCTACATCGTTGGCTTAAAATAAACATCCAACTCTTTTTTCTTTCTTTTTCTTTTCTCATTTTTTTTTTTTTTTTTTTTTTTTTTTTTTTTTTTTTTTTGAAACATAAACATAGATGTGTAAAATTTCACCACATCACTACAACTTTCTTTCCGGATAATTTTTTTCATACTTTTCATACTTTCAGAAATAACGGTAATAGTGAAAGTAGTAAACACACGAAAAATAAACTCAAAAATATACAATATTTACTTTCACTCCAATTTGCATTGTGCAATTTCCCGACCTAACCATAGATAATGAATTACGCACGCGAACACAGGTAATGTAAGGAAACACACTCTGCCTATAGCAATTAACCAACCACGAATTTTAATCTACAGGGTAGGCTAAGGTGTAAGGGTGTAACGAAACATTTTAAGCATAGGTGTAAGAAACGAAAGGAATGGCTCTGAGGGTTTTTCTAGGGGTATCTTACTCTAAAAATGAGAGTAGCAAAAGGGTTTTATACGGGGGTTAACTAACCAGTGTAGTTAGTTAATAACACATAACATATATAGGCTTTTTGGTGTAATCCTAGAATTTTACCAAGTTAGACAAGTCATTCCAATTATATAAATAATACTCATTATGGTGGTCTCGAATAGTATACAAGCCAAGTTCTAAAGTTTACAAGTCACCGGCACACTCATAGATTTGTGAATTTTGGAAAAATCACAATTTTTGAAAATAACGTCATGTGTGCAGTTATGTAACTTAGATCTTAAACAAAAACATGCTAAAAAAAATTTTAAGTTTGATATATTAAGCACATTTTAAGCATAATTTTTGAAAAAGTTGGACAAGTAATAGTTAAGTGTTCTAATTCTCCTATCCCCCCACTTAAGTTAAACAACGTCCTCGTTGTTTGTATAAAAGGTTAAAAACTGGAAAATAAAAGAATTAGAACAAGAAAAACTCCCCTGAGATTTGCTCGGTATGATCCTCCATTAGTATAAGAGCAAAAATCATCTTCCTTGTGGATTAGAACGTTAAAACTTCATACTTGATGTATCCACAGGAAATCCAGGAAACTATAATACCACCAACACTTTAAAACACACCTAAGATAAGAAAGGTTCAACTTGCATAACACATTAGTAGTTAGGAAAAGTAAAACTTAAAAATTAAAACTGAAAATCATCAGGTCAGTCGATGCGCCGTATCTTATTGAAGAAGATACGCCGTATCGAGCCTGGAATTAATACGGATCAGAATAAAGATGCGCCGCATCCTTAACCAGGGATGCGCCGCATTAAAATAAACTGATAAAAAGTTTTAAAGTCAGAAATAAAAATGCAGAAAAATAAAATAAGATATGACCATTGCAGAGGATGCGTCGCATCTCAGGACTGAGATGCGCCGTATCTTCGTGCGGCCTGGACTGACTATAAAACAAAGTAAAGGATAGGATGCGTCGCATCTGTTTAGGCAGATACGGCGCATGTAGTTACCAAACAGACTGTTAACAGTCTGTTGCAAAAATGGCTCGTTCCACGTTTTAATCTCATACGTCCTCTCGTTCTCTCATGCTGAACTTAATGCCAGTCTTCGTCAAACATAACAAGAAATATAAACTGAAACATTAAACATAAGCATAAAAATAACGATGAGTACAATCCAAAAAGTAATAATAATGTGTGGAACAGTCTATGAAATCAAGAGAGTAAGGTCATGGGTGAGTGTGGTCGTCTGGATGGGTCCCGGAAGTGCTGGCTCCATCAGTCCTCTGGCGGACTCTGCGCTCGTATGCCCGTGTCACTCCTGCAACCTCAGTACCATCTGGACGAGTGTGTGTAATACCCTGCTGCTCTAGTAATCTGCTCACACTCATGACCACCCACTCTAAGTCTCTCCTCAGTACCATCACCTCTCCCTCGACTGCGTCGAGTCTCTGAATCACGGTGCGTGGGGGTACTGGTGCCTGTGGCACCTCCTCGTCGGCAGGAGCAGCAGCCGGAGGATCCTGAGGTCCTCCCTGCTCCGCCTCTGGCCCTGCAGCTCTGGCGGGCCCTAATGCTGCCCAAAAGTGGCCCCCAGCAGCCACCTGGCAGATCGCCAGTCTAACCAAATAGTCCCTATCGATAACTGGGAGACGAGCCACCACAACCTCCAGCCCCGCTGGAATCTCCGCTCCAATAACTCCAAAATGGCGGGCCAGCCTCGAAACAAAATGCCCGCCAGTCATGTGGCTCCTCCGATCTCTCCCAGCAGCTGATCGGTGGAGGTAGTGTGCCAAAAAGTGGGGGATGTTCACCGGCATCCCCTCATCCATGCTCCTAAGTAGGAAGAGGTCCAGAGTGGTCACCTTTTCAGGCGACTGACCCCTCCCAGCAATAGTAAGTGCAATCAGCCTGTGACACAACCTCCTCATCGGCTCCCTGATCAAAGTATATGAGGGGGTGGAAGTAGTGATGTCGCCCCCCGAAGAAATCCTAAACCAGTAATCACTGAATACCCCTCTGTCAGGGACAACCCGTAAACTCTCATCCCAGTACCTGGCAAACCCAGCAGATCCAAGCTCCTCCTCAGTGTGTAGACCCATGGCTAAAATAAACTGCCTCATCGACATCTGCCTGTGCACACCTCCTAACCTGAACACCAGAGTGTCAGCTGTATCAATCTCCACATCCGTCTCTCTGTAATGAATAGTGCTAAAGAACTCCAGCATGAGCTCCCTAATCAGAGGCTCGTCAACCCTAAACAGTCGCTCCCAAGCACTAGACCTGAACTCCACCTCATCATCACCTCCAACAACAACCATCTCCATACGACGCTGTAAGCTCGCAGCTGCATGTCCACCACCGATCAATCCCACATCGTCAAAATTCAGAACCTGGACTCTGAATATTTTCTTGAAGTAAACTGAGTCAAGCCTATGCAAATAATCCTCTAGAGTGCCATCAGTAAGTCCCATGTTCTCGAATCGTAACCATTGGTGCCTTTGTGCGATATCTGGTAGTGTCATCTGAAATAAATATTCAAAGTCAGTAAACAGTCTGCAAGAAAGGTAGATACGGCGCATTTGATTAAATCAATGCGGCGTATCTGTATAAAGTATAAGAGATGCGGTGCAAGACAACAGATACGGCGTATTGAGATGCGTCGTATCTAGATTAATCAATACGGCGTATCTAAAATTTTATCAATTTTGAAATAGGTCGTTACGCCGCATTAATCAACCCAGATGCGCCGCATCTAAAAGCATATCAGTATAAAATAAAGGGGCAGGCACGTTTATCGAGAATCCGTATCCGTGACGTAAACTACCACTAAATATCACAGTATTATATACTCTTTATATCAGTTCAAATATCGCATTCCACCACTTATTAATTCGCCTTCCCGCTAGATATTCAAAATCAAACCCAAAACCTAAATTTTCGTTCGATTCAAGTAGTGTCAAATTCGATGTCTTATTCTAAAATTAACTTAGGGGAAATAATTAATGCCAAGTTCTAATCATATCCCTTTATCGTTTAAGCGCGAATCGATTCAATCCTATAAACCCTAATTTTCGTATTAATCAAAATTGAATCGAATTGTAACAATTACCTTAGTATTTGTGATTAGGAGAAGGATTAATGCTCGGATTAAAGGCGGATTAAAGAAAGATGATCGGATTTTGAGTATAATTTTAGTGCGTGTTCTTAACTGTGTGTATTTATGCGGCGTATTCCCGTCGTATTTATAAGGCGACACGATGCGCCGTATTAGAAAATTGGGATGCGCCGTATCTAGTTAATTCCGTTGACTAGTCAATAAGTCCTAGTTGGTCAGGGATACGGCGCTTTGGATATTTAGATCCGCCGTATCTCTATGTTAGTTAACGAAATTTAAATGAAGAACGTACCTTGGCCTCCGCAACACAGTTCCTTATACATCAAATTTGGGTAAAAACGGCACACCATATAGATGAATTCAAAATAAGAGTGATAGGCATAAACGTTTCATTAATAATCGTAATCTTATTGTTTAGTGGATAAGGATTTATTCCGAGGTTAGGAACAAATATCGTTTTTGAGCATACAAAATTAAGATTACGAATTGAATCAGACGTATAATAAGGATAATAAAACTGAGATCATAGTGTAGAGAACTTTCCTTTGTGCAGTTGAATCATCGTAGAGTTTACCTGGGATTCTATTTCAAGAATTAAAGAAGTTCAATGTTACCAGTACTGAGTTTTCCTCCACTCTTCCCGTCTTATGTTTGGTCACTTCAGCTAGCGTCTCTTGGTTTGGTTCAGAATGTAATCCTTCTTGGTGATGCTTGAGTCATCATTTATCCTGAAAATAAACAACTTGCACACGAGAGTAGCGGACCGATCAAGGTAAATATCAAAAATCAACTATATTTATCAAATTATATTCATCGTATTAACAAAAGTTAATGCGCCGTATTTTCGTTACGTTTAAAAATAAAAGATTTTTGATTCAGTAAGATGCGCCGTATCGACAGAGATCGATACACCGTATCTGTTTAATAATTCGCAAACTGTTTTTAAATAAAATAATAGATACGCCGTATCTTCAAAAGAAGATGCGTCGTATGGCGTTAATGTTTTAGAAAATTTTTTTATTAAAAACAGATACGCCGTATCTGCAAAAGCAGATGCGTCGTATTACTTTATCGTTTAGAAAAAATTTCTTATTAAAAACAGATACGCCGTATCTTGGGGAAAAGATGCGTCGTATCGAATTAATTAAACGCGTTGTATATAAAAAAATTGAACGCAATACGCCGTATCTGAGAGATCAGATGCGCCGTATCGTTTGATTTAGCACAGTACAACGATAGCAGAACACACAAAAAACGAAAAATAAAACAAAAATAAAACACACGAACAAAAACAAATAAAAGCAAAAATAAAAGAAAACAAATAGCACACAATACAACAATTATGCAAAATAGTACAATGATGCAATTAATCTAATAAAAAGAAAAATAACCTAATTAAAATACTAATCAAATTAACAGATAATAACAATTCACTCCCCGGCAGCGGCGCCAAAAACTTGATGGGCGTGCGTTGGAGTAAAGTTTTGGCAGTTTTAATGCCTACTCAAGTTTTAAATTTATATTTAGCCAACTTATCAATAACACACACACTTAACGAGCAGTGTACCCGGTCAGTATGAAGATAATGGTAAGTAGAGTGTCGATCACTAAGAGTGGAACGTATTATCTAGTTATTCTAATCAGTATTTTAATATCCTAACGCAAGGGGGTTTCAGCCTGAGAGACTGGCACGGTTTTGTTTGCAATTAAATAATAAAATAAACAAATAGGCACGAATCAGCAAGTAGCACACACGTACACAGATAGATACTCGAGACAATAAGAGGGCTGTCCTTATGATTAAGTAGATTGTCACTTGTTTTATTGATAGCTTTATATGAAGTGTATGTAATTAACCCTTTCTCGTTGGTCCTATTCTCATCGGCGAGTAAACCCTTAATGATTACTTATGTCTAAAAGTTATTCCTAAGTGATCAATTTAGAAACAACCGTGGGAGCCACATCTTGTCCCGCAGTCGGATGCCCGCAAGCCACTAATAAACACAGAGGTTATCAATGCACTAATAAGTAGTAACCAAAGACATCAACATATAAACTTTAATTGATGGGAAAGCAAGTATTAAAGGGAGTGCAATCTTTCGTTGTCACATTACACAAGCCACCAATCCTGATGAATTAAAGTTTGCTAACACAATAAAACAAAACTACTTAATGAATTAAATACATGCAGCACCTTCTTACAGCTCTTGTATCTTCGATTTGGGTGTGTCTTGTGCTGCCTCCTTGACTGAATTCGTCCTTTTGCTCTGCTGTCCGAACTTCGGTTTTAGGGTTTCGAACTCTTTTTCACGTCTGGTCTACGGGGTATTTATAGTTTCTGTCTGAGGGAAGATGCGGCGCATCTACTTAAGTAGATGCGGCGCATGTACTTAACTTCGCGTGGGGTCCAAGATTATAATATTCAGGAATATTCGTACACCGCCAGAAGATGCGGCGTAACTCTTGATTAGATGCGGCGCATGTCCTCTTGTATCTTGGATCGTATCTGGTGATATCTTGATAGAGATGCGGCGCATGTCGAGAGTAAGATGCGGCGCATCTGGAGCAGAATTGACTTGATCTTGTCCATGTCAGTAGACTTCCACTTTATGCACGTTTTGCTCCATTATTAGTCCATAATCGCTAAGTTTCACCAAATGCTTGTTTTTACCTGAGAATTACAAAAGTAAACGATTAAGTATCAATCCTCATACATAATATAGTAAAACAAGTCAAATTAATAGGATAAATGATAGTAATAAAATGTACTTATTTGAGTTCATCATTAAGGTAGAAGTTAAACATGCTCCTAAAGTGGTTAAGACTGAAAACATAAAACCAGTTAGGAAAAATGTTAGATATGCTGAGATGTATAGGACAAAGAACAGATCATCAAGTTCTGAGAGTAGTCATAGGAATTGGAATCACTCAAAATCTAAGAAAATGGATGATAAGTTTGCTATGATTAGAAAAGTATGTTTTGTTTGTGGAAGTTTTGATCATATGGCTGCTTATTGTGATTCTAACCCATGGAAAAAGAGGGTTTCTGGGAATGCAAGGGTGAACAGAAATAACAATGCTAGGGTAATTCAGAATAGTCCAACTAGATTGACAAACCCTAATGCAAATCATAAGATGTCACCTAAAGCTGTTATGTTAAAGACTGGCATCAAAACTGTTTCAAATGCTAGTCAAAATAAGTGGTTTAATAACAAGCAAACTGTTTCTAGTGCAAAACAATTTTCCAATCATGCACAAACAGTTAAAAGGCATTTTTATCAAAAAACAGCAATGACTAATCAGAAGTGGGTGCCCAAGATTAAACAAACAGTTCCAACTGCTAGGTCAGCAGTTCCAACTGCTAGACCAGCAAATCCAACTGCTAGGCACTTAAATGTTAAGGGAAAAAGGGGCAATGCTGTCAAGGCCTCAGCACATTGGGATAAACATCTTACCAAACCCAATGGTGCATCAAAGACCTCAAACAAGTTTTCTCATCTTGATGCACATGGCAGATCCAAACCAGTGATGGTTTGGATCCCCAAATGAAACTAACACCTTTATTTTGTGTGTAGGAACATCCCTCAAATGGCAAAGAAGATAGAGGATATTCAGACAGTGGATGTTCAAGGCACATGACAGGCAACATGTCATATCTTTCAGACTTTATTGCTCTGGATGGAGGACCAGTTGTCTTTGGTGGTGGTGTTGGGGGAAGAATTACTGGTAAAGGGGTAATTAAAACTGGTAACCTTGATTTTGAAAATGTGTATTATGTACCAGAACTTAAGTACAATCTTTTCAGTGTATCACAAATTTGTGATAAACAGAACAAAGTTTTATTTACTGATACTGATTGTCTTATACTTTCTCCTGATTTCAAGCTACCTGATGAAAGGATAATACATACAGTGTTGAGATGAATAAACTAGTTCCTAAGGTTGGACTTACTTGTCTTGTTGCAAAAGCCACATTGGAAGAATCAATGTTGTGGCACAGGAGGCTTGGTCATGTTAATTTTAAAACCATTAACAATATTGCTAAACATGGGTTGGTAAGAGGTTTACCAAACAAAACTTTTCTCAATGACCAAACTTGTGTTTCTTGCCTTAAGGGTAAGCAACACAGAGCCTCATGTAAGCCAAAGACCCAGAACTCTATTTCTCAAGCTTTATATATGTTGCATATGGACTTGTTTGGTCCTACCTCTGTGAATAGCTTGAAATTTAAGAGATACTGCCTTGTTGTCACCGATGATTATAGTAGGTTTTCTTGGGTATTCTTTATGAAAACTGAGGATGAGACAAGTGAAATACTTAAGACCTTCATTGTTGAAGTAGAAAACCTAGTTGATAAGAAGGTTAAAATAATCAGATGTGACAATGGGACTGAATTCAAGAATAGAGTGATGGATGACTTTTGCAGAGAAAAAGGTATAAAGAGAGAGTTTAGTGTAGCTAGAACCCCACAGCAAAATGGTGTAGCTGAGAGGAAGAATAGGACTCTTATAGAGGCTGCTAGGACAATGTTAGCTGACTCTAAGCTACCAGTTTCATTTTAGGTTGAAGCAGTTAGCACTGCTTGTTATGTATTGAATAGGGTTTTAGTTGTACAACCTCACAATATGACTACTTATGAGCTTCTTAGAGGTAGAACCCCTGCTTTAAGCTTCATGAGACCTTTTGGTTGTCATGTTACTATCCTTAATACCAAAGACCAACTAGGAAAGTTTGATGGGAAATCTGAGGAAGGTTTCTTTGTTGGTTATTCTCTGCACAGTAAGGCTTTTAGGGTGCACAATACAAGCACCAAGCATGTAGAAGAAAATCTGCACATAGGATTTTTGGAGAATAAACCAAATGTTGCAGGTGTAGGTCCAGATTGGATCTTTGATATTGACAGTCTTTCAGATTCCATGAATTATGTGCCTGTTACATGCACAAATACAAAAAATGATGCATGTTCAGAGGAGGAAGATGATGATTGCATTTTCATACCTGTCATGGAAGAAAGTCCTGTGAATGAGTCTTCTACAAAGAAAGATGATATTCCTTCATCAAGTGGTGTAGACAAAGAGAAAGATGCTGCTGAAATAAGTGGTCAGAATGATAAAGAAGCTGAAAAACCAACAAGCAGTTCCAGTGGAGTTAGTACTGCTCAACCTCAAGTTCCAACTGCTGAGCAAAATATTGATACTGCTGGACCAAGTCAACCTCATCTTGATTCACCAGTTGATACTGCTTCTCAAGCTGATGAGTTTGATTTCTTTGGAGATGGTCTGCAAAACATGCCTACCAGCTATGCAGTTCCTTCTACTCCCCATACTATTGTACATAGGAATCATCCACTCACCAATATCATAGGAGATGTACAATCTGGAGTCAAGACCAGAAGGCAAATACAAGACCCAGATCATCATGGATTTCTCAATGTGGTTTATGAAGAGAAACATCATGAAGATGAGAATGAGTGTATGTTTGTATGTTTTCTATCTCAGGTTGAACCCAAGAATGTGTTAAAGGCTTTAGAATCATCAAGTTGGGTTGAAGCTATGCAAGAAGAGCTACTTCAATTCAAGATTCAAAATGTTTGGGTTCTGGTTGATCTACCAAAGGGAATGAGAGTGATTGGTACAAAGTGGGTATTCAGGAATAAGAAGGATGAGAGGGGCATTATGATAAAGAACAAAGCAAGATTGGTTGCTCAAGGCTATACTCAGGAGAAGGGTATAGATTATGAGGAAATTTTTGCTCCAGTTGCCAGGATTGAAGCAATAAGATTATTTCTTGCTTATGATTCGTTTATGGGGTTTATGGTCTATCAAATGGATGTGAAAAGTGCATTTCTGTATGGTACTATTGATGAAGAGGTTTATGTTTCACAACCTCCAGGTTTTATAGACCAAGAGCATCCTGACAAGGTTTATAAGGTGGTGAAAGCTCTATATGAATTTCATCAGGCTCCAAGAGCTTGGTATGAAACTCTTGCTAAATATCTTCTGAAGAATAGGTTTCATAGAGGGAAAATTGATCAAACTCTTTTTATTAAAAAGGACAAGGGTGATATTCTACTGGTCCAAGTTTATGTAGATGACATCATTTTTGGTTCTACTAAGAAACAGATGTGTAAGGAGTTTGAAAAGCTGATGAAAGACCAATTTTAGATGAGTTCTATGGGAGAGCTTACCTTCTTTTTAGGTCTTCAAGTACAGCAAAAGTCAGATGGTATATTTATCTCTCAGGATAAATATGTTGGTGAAATTTTAAAGAAATTTCAATTCACATATGCCAAGGTTGCTAGCACACCAATTGACAAGGAGACAAATTTGTTATTAAAGGATCACAGTGGTGAAGATGTGGATGTGCACATGTATAGATCTATGATTGGGTCTCTGATGTATCTTACCTCATTTAGGTCTGATATTATGTTTGTTGTATGTGCCTGTGCAAGATTCCAAGTGACTCCTAAGGTGTCTCATCTCACAATAGTGAAAAGGATCTTTAGATACCTTAAAGGACAGCCTAACTTGGGGCTATGGTGTCCTAAAGAGTCTGCATTTGATCTTGTTGCATTCTCTGATTCTGATTATGCTGGTGCTAGCATGGATAGAAAGTCTACAATAGGTGGTTGTCAATTCTTAGGTCGAAGATTAATTTCTTGGCAGTGTAAGAAGCAGACTATGGTGGCCATATCTACTACTGAAGCAGAATATGTGGCAGCTGCAAGTTGTTGTGCTCAAGTTCTATGGATTCAAAGCCAGATGCTTGATTATGGGTACAATTTCTTAAACACAATTATACATATAGATAATAACAGTACAATGTGTATCATTAAGAATCCAGTTCAACATTCAAAAACTAAACATATTGAAATTAGACATCATTTTATAAGAGACTGTGCTGAAAAGAAGTTAATACAAGTTGTTAAAATACACACTGATAACAACTTTGCTGATCTCTTAACAAAAGGTTTTGATGTAAGCAGATTTCAGTACTTGGTAACAGGTATTGGAATGCTTAATCCTTCAAAAGATTAATGTCTAAATGTTTTTGATTTTTGTACTATTAGTTGTGCTATTTGTATAGTTGAGACTGCTTGAATATTTTTAGTACTGCTTGTGAATTTGTTAGTCAAATGGAATAATTGTTAACAGAGAATATTGTGTATTGTGTTTTCTTTGCTTTTGGACTAACATTTCAGGTTAAGAAAAGCTTTTTGCTTTGGATTGTGCTTTATAAAGTATGGTGGTTTGGATTATCAAGTGTGAATGCTTGTCACACAACAAATTGTAATTGATTCACCATGTCTAATCAACATAAGAATCAACTAGTCCAGATCAAACGGTTTCTGGTAAGACTACTCAAATCCGTTTATGGTTGACAGTTTACCAAAAACTGGTTGGTTATCAACTCACCAAATCTAAGTGTGAAGAGTTGGCTAGTCCATAGCAAACGGCTATTGGTAAAGACAAGTCAAATCCATTCATAGCTGATAGTTTGCTAAAAACTATAAGTGGACAAAAATGTTTTCGAATCCACATTAAAATTTAAAATTTGATTTTATCTCTGAAAACTTTTTGCTAACAGTTAGTACTGCTGGAGTAAACAATCTGAACTGCTGGCTTCACTAGTTTGTAATGATTGTTCAAAACTTAGTTCCTACTGAGTTTATGCTCTGTGATACACCTCTCTCAGAAGGTAATACATCTGGAAGTGTTGAGAGCAGTTTGAAACTAAAACAAATGAATTGATGGTAACTTGTACAAATGGTCTTATTGGATGCTGAGCTTGGATAACTTATGTTCTAGTTCATCTGATGGTGAGGATTCTTCCAAACAGGGGAGGATTAAAGTTTGTTCTAGTTGCTGTTAAAGATGATTGATGATAATGAAATTCAGGGGAGGAATTAAGAAGTCAGAGATGAATTATAAAGAAGTGCTTAAAGTCTATTCATTAAAGATGACATTAAAGATGATTCATTACATACGGGCTTCACAGGTGAAAAACCAACAAAAACTACCAACAAAACAACCTACACAACACAAACACAACAAAACTACTCAAGCTTTCCTTTTCCTTTTCCACTGATATCCGGCATTCTTTTGCTGCGGGCTACTCTGCTACCCATGATGTTAGACACCTTCTTGCAGGGAAGTGCCAGTATTACTGATCTTGGAGATGGAACTTGCTTCTTCCCAGGCTTCTTATTTGGAACAGGGGGAACAGGGATCTTCACTGATGATGCTGCTTTCTCAAATTCTTTGGCTAGTAAGTCTGATAGTTTTTGAAGTTCATCATCGTCAGACGAGTCAGATGAGTCAGACGAAGAGGAGGATGAATCATCCACATAAGGAGGAAGTTCATCGGAGGAAGGTTCTTCAGATGAGGATATTTTAGTCTTTTTCTTTGAAAGATTAACTCTTGAAGTTGAAGAATAATTTGGTGGAAAATAGTTTTTCCAACCTGAATCTTCAGAATCTGAAGAAGAGTCGGATGAGATTTCTATGATGTTTGGTGGTGAAGAATTCATTGTGATTGAAGAGTTAAAGATTTGTGTTGAAGAAGATTTTGTGTGGATATGTGAGTTTTTATAGAGTTAATGAAGGTTTAATGACATTCAATGCGTGGTTGATATGAAGAATTAGCTCTTGGGTTGGTATAAGGAATTAATTCCTTGATGGAATTAAATTAATTTTGGTAATTTTGAGGAGTTGACCAAAAGAGTATGATAAGTGAAAATAATTCCCAAAGTGTTTCGTGATTTAAGTCAAGTGTTTGAAAGAATCCACCCCATCAACGAAATCAGATGTTTAATTCAAGAAACTTATTGATTTGCATCGAAATCATAAGTTTAGGGGAGGATTGTTGGGAATTAAACTTAAGCAGTTAGTACGGTTGAAGTATACAAGAACAGTTAGGACTGCTTATGGAAGAGCAGTTAGGACTGCTGAAGGAAGAACAGTTAGGACTGCTTAAAAGATCAAGGTGAAACCGTGTGAAGATAAATATGGAAAAGATATGGTATATATCTTATTTGTATAGAATGATTCGGTTAGATGTTTTACTTGTACAGGACTCTTTGCATTATAAAAGGAGATCCTTAGATTAGGGTTTACATATAATCATTCATATCGAATACATCTAATACCTAATATCCTTCACGTTCATATTGTAATCGTTCGATATATTGAAGTGATAGTTTGGTTGATATTGTGTGTTCTTATTTTACTTAATCAATCACCAAACACAAACTCATATTCTTCTAAGTACTTGGTAGTAAATTCCGCGTGCTATCAAGTATATACTCAAAGTATCCCCAACACAACGTGTGTGTTTAGATCCGGTCAAGTGTTAGGAATTAAATAGAGTTAATATTGAAAAAAAGATGAAAGATGGAGGAAACTTATGAAGACAAAGATAAGGGACTAATATTGTCAATTTAAAGTCTTTGTAACCCTAGCGTCTCTATTATATAAAGAGATACAGGGAATATGTTTTAACTGGTCTTCCACAATGTAGTCATCAAAAGTGTGTGTGTGTCTAGGTGTCGAGTCCTCTAATGGACACCTAGGGTTCGTAGTTTGTATAAGCTACAAAAAGCATTCGACAAACCTTGTTCAATAATAATGATTCGTTTTATTTATTCCGCTGCATAGTACTATATTGTTGTTCATTATTATTGTGTTAATCCTAGATATGAGGTCTAACAAGCCTCGAGCTAAACGATCTCCACATATTAGTTATGTATTCTCTTTAGTATTCAAGAGATATTATGCACGTGATAAAATTTAACGTTTTTGTATTTGTATGAACGTAATTGAAAATCGTTTTTCCTAATTGAGAGAAGATTTTTATACAAATTTCTCATGGGGTGTTTGATGATAATGCATTATGATATCCAATTCCTAACTAATGAAAACATGATTTGTTATGTAATTTAATTGAACATGTTTCATGAATTTATGAGAAAAATGCCTAAACCCTACGTTTTGATTTTGTGCAACAAAAAGAAATCCTAGACTCAGATTATGAATTAGAATATCATTAGGATACTTACAAAGATGATTCAAGCACAAATTGATGGTGAAGAATGACCTAAGTTCTGGGTTTGGAGTGATAGAAATCAAATTCCAGTGGGATGAATGTTTTTGGGGAATTTGATGTACAGTAAAAGATGTTTATTTTTATAAAGAAGGTTGGCTTAACAGGCGACGGATCTGGCGGATCCAAAATAAGGGATCCGCCCTTATTTTCGTTTGGATCCGCAGGATCAGAACACAAATTTTGGTATTGCATGCGTTTGGTTAATCTAGGATTCGAGCTATTACTCACTAGGTTCCATTAATCCTAAACTAAGTCTAAGAGAGTTGAAAGGTTCTCTAGAAGAGGTTTTGTGAGGATATCGGCAATGTTGTCCTCTGAAGAAACTTTCTCAATTGAGATGTTTCCCTTCTGAAGATTGTCACGTAGGAAATGGTGACATGTTTGGTTATAGTGTGTTGGACTGGATTTCTAGCTAAGATTGATAATTCTTTTGTTGAGAAATGTCATTGAGTTTAATATCATAATCGTTGAGAGACTGCTTCATCCATACTCCTTGTTGACACACTCTGCCTTGATAGTTGAAGTTGCGAGGGCTGTTTGTTTCTTAGTGAATCATGAAGTGAAAACAGTGTCTCACACTGTTTGTACTTTCCCTATCAACATAATTACCGGAATGGTCTAAATTAGCATACACTATGGTTTCTACACCCAAGCCTTTGGGATACTGATGACGTATAGTCTACACCTGGGTCACGAACCCGATTAGTAAACAATACTAATAATTAAGCCCACCACGTATGGGCCGCAACTGGACTACCAGTTATGCGGCTTGGGCCGACAAGGCCCAAGCCCAAAGTTATTTCCGGATAGGATATCGGGTATCTCCTAAATAAAGGGGATATATACTAAATATCCGATGTCGGCTAACACGCCGAGGAGTAGGGAACACGAAACCTACTCGGGTTTCATGCATATATAAAGGGCACCCAAGCCCTCGGTAAAGGTACGATCTACTGAAAACCCTAACTCTTCGCTAAAACCCTAAATTCGATTACTTACTCTCACGCCGGAGGATAATCGGGGGAGACAATCCCTCGACAAGCCTAACGGTGTTTGTTCTTTTTCTTAGTGCACAGGTTCCATCAAGCATTAAGAGTTAATTGGTACGAGAATAGAAGTCCTCACAAGGAACGCCCAACTTTTGTATCAACAAGTGGCGCCATCCGTGGGACCCTACACTAAGAATTTTACCAAAAACTAGAATGACGAAACACGGAAGTCACAAGAGTCCGCATGGGAAGAAAGCGCATGATGACCCACTAGGGAAGAAGCATCAAGCGGATGCGCCCCCTAAGCAGGCCCCTGGGACAACCAGCACGCCTAGAAGCTTAGGAGCGTATTCAGATCTGGTCTTTCCTACAGTGGAATCACTTACCAAAACTACCCCCGCTGTTACAACAAGTACTAGCGCGGTAGAACTGGAGCGCACTCCTCTTAACATGCCAGAGGTGAACTTCACTGAACCTCCCAATGCGCCTATCCGAAACAAGGATCCTACCTTGGAAACAGACTCCATCGCGCTAGAGGGAGTCACTTCCGAATTGGCGCCAAGTGACTTTGTATCTCAAAACTACGAAGCTTTGACTGCGCTCATGCGAGAGGAGGCAAAGAAGAGGTCAAGCCAAAGTCTGCACGCCAGGCTCAACTTCGACCCTGAGCATGAGGCGTCCCCAACGCGCTACCGAAAGGAAAGACACGAGAAGGATAGCCGCAAACAACCAGTGTTTACCAGGATTGGAAGGAGGATTATGGATGATGAAACAGCCGATCTTCAACATCTGGAAGAGCCCGAAGAGGGGGAGCGGCGCGCCAATGTCCACGCTAGGCTTGGCAGTCGCAGGATCCAAGATAGGCTTGGGCGACGATGCTCCCCAAGTGAAAGCCCCTCAAGCTCTGACTCTGAGGATAGTCGGCGCAAGCGCCGCAGAGGAGCAAGCTCAGACTCTGACGATAGTCGACGCAAGCGTCACAAAAGAGTTCGCTCATCTTCAAGAGATTCCTCGGACAGCGAGACTGGACACTGGAAGTCAAAAGGAAAGTACCGCGACCAGGAAGACGAAGACATGTCTCTTCCCTGGCATCACCAAAAGGTTGATGCGTTCACTAAGCGCATCAGCGATTTTTCGGAGAATAAGAAAAGGCGCATGCCTGCTAACGTCAAAACATATGATGGGACAGGTGATCCTGACGATCACCTAAAAATTTTCGAATCAGCAGCCACTATCGAAAATTGGCCACAACCTGTGTGGCGCCATATGTTCAACTCTACGTTAGTAGGGAATGCGCGCAACTGGTTTAGCAAGCTTCCACGTAGAAGCATCGATGGGTTTGAAGAGTTGCATAAGGCGTTTCGCTTAAACTTTACTCAAAGGAAGAAGTGCGCCAAAAACCCTGTCGAACTTGCTAGGGTTAAACAGCGACAAGGGGAATCCACAAGCGCTTTCATGGAACGCTTTAAAGACGAATGCATGCAAGTCAAGGCATGCCCAGAAATACTAAAAATATCGGGTTTTATGAATGCAATCAATAACCCAGATCTGATTAAAAAATTAAACGATAAGGTTCCCCTAACTTTTGACGAGCTCATGAAGCGCACGAGGTCTTTCGTCCAAGGAGAAGCAGCCGCCGCGGATAGCAAGAAAGGCTACTCGAGCCATAGGCCACAAGAAGAGTCAAGGAGACAATCCAATGACCAGAGTGGCAATCGTAATAGGAGTTACCGCACCCAAGGCGGTGGAAGGGGAAACGACAAGTACACCCCATTAACAAAAACTCCAAAAGAAATATTCGCGACGGAAGGGGCTAACTTCCCGAAACCACCACCAATGCGCACCCTAGAGGATCGGCGCACAGGGAATGGCTATTGCGAATACCATGGACAGAAAGGCCACACAACCAACGAGTGCGTCCAACTGCGCCAATTGATTGAGAAATTGGTAAAGGAAGGAAAGATGGACCACCTCGTAAAAAACATCAGAGAAGGGAAAGACAAACCAAAATCAGGGGCCAAGAAGGAGACATCAAAAGAAAAGGCAGATATCATCTACATGATACACCCATGGCAGCGCGCGACAAGACAGAAGGTCAGTCAACGTTTTTCTAAGGAAAACGAGATTTCTTTCCCCTCCCTGACTGCGAACAACACAGTGGTGGACCCACTTACCATTGAAATACATACGGGGGGTCACGACATCCGTCGCATGTATATAGATGGAGGTGCATCCGCTAATATTATATATGAACACTGTTTCAAGAAACTGCGACCTGAAATACAGAGTCAGTTGATCCCAGCCACAGCACCGCTCACTGGCTTCACAGGGGAGAAGATATGGCCCATGGGGCAATTGCGTCTATTTGTAGAAGTTGGTGACAAACCACACTCTACAGTCACCTGGATGGACTTCATGGTAATCAGATCCCCCTCTCCGTACAATGGCATCATCGAGAGACCTGGAATATCATCTATCCGCGCCGTACCATCCACAGCGCACGGGATGCTAAAGTTCCCAGTGGAAGGAGGTATTGTCACTCTTTACAATACGACCATACCACCCAAAGAATGCAACGCAGTGACAAACGACGTAAGCGATGCTCCAGAACAGCGCGCAATCAAAGTCCCAAACCTAAAGGTCGCCATCCACCTTGACTACCCGGATCAACAAATATCTATTGGCGGGTCTCTGTCTGACAAAGGCAAATCAGCTATATGCGCACTCTTGCAAAATAACTTAGATATTTTTGCATGGGAGCCAAAGCACATGACAGGAGTGCCACGTTCTATCACGGAACACAAGCTACAAATCCGACAAGGATATCCTCCAATACGACAGAAAAAGCGCGGACAAGCCCCAGACCGCGCAAAAGCCATCCTGGAAGAAGTACACAAATTAGTAAACGCAGGTATCATGCGGGAAGTGTACTACCATGACTGGCTCTCTAACCCAGTAATGGTAAAGAAGAGCGATGGCAGTTGGAGAATGTGCGTAGACTTCACAGACCTCAATAAAGCATGTCCACAGGACTGTTACCCGCTACTGGAGATAGACTGGAAGATCGAATCTCTGTGTGGATATCCCTTCAAATGCTTCCTGGACGCATACAAGGGATACCACCAAATCCAAATGGCGGAGGAAGATGAAGAAAAAACGGCCTTTCACACAAGTCAAGGGGTCTATTGCTATACAAAGATGCCCTTTGGCCTAAAAAACGCAGGAGCAACATACCAACGATTGGTAGACACTGCGTTCGAGAAACAAGTAGGCCGCAACTTGGAAGTATACGTCGATGACCTCGTCATCAAAAGCCATACTGAGGAAGAACTAGTGCGCGACATGGAGGAAACGTTCAAAACACTGAGGAGAATCAACATGAAATTGAATCCCAAGAAGTGTACATTTGGCGCTACAGAAGGCATGTTTCTCGGGTATCTAATAGAACCCGATGGGATCAAGCCTTGCCCAGAAAAGACCCAAGCAGTCATTGACCTCCCCTCACCGCGTACACTGAAGGAGGTCCAGTCCCTAAATGGCAAACTAGCCGGACTGAACCGATTCTTATCTAAATCAGCGGACAAGTCACTTCCCTTATTCAAAACACTCAAGAAGTGTACAAAAAAGGGAGACTTCAGGTGGACCGCGGAAGCAGAAGAAGCCTTCCAACAGCTCAAACAGCACATAGCAGCGCTCCCAAAGCTTGTCGCACCCCGACCAGGGGAAGAGCTGATCATGTACCTATCTGCGACCCAGGGAGCAGTCAGCGCAGTGTTACTGACAGACAAGAACTCTGTCCAAACACCCATTTATTTTGTTAGTAAGGCGCTCAAAAAGACAGAGATTAACTACACCGCAATGGAGAAGTTGGTCCTAGCCTTAGTATTTGCAGGAAAAAGACTGCGCAGGTATTTCCAGGCGCACCCAGTAGCTGTTATCACAGACCAACCCATCAAACAAGTTATCTCGAAACCCGACGCATCGGGACGCCTACAAAAATGGAGCGTTTTACTGGGTGAGCATAACATATCATACAGACCGCGCACTGCAATTAAAGGGCAGATATTGGCCGACTTCATTATCGAGAAGCCAGATACTGACACTACACCTGCGACAAGCAAGGGGGAACCTCAAGAACCATGGATCCTATTCACTGATGGATCCTCATGCGTAGATGGATCAGGAGGTGGCCTTATTCTCACTAACCCAGAAGGAGCTGAATTCACATATGCTCTGTGCTTTGAATTCACAGCCACGAACAACGAGGCAGAATACGAAGCACTCCTAGCTGGGTTACGCATCGCAATTCAAATGGGGGCACGCAACTTAGAAGCGAACGTTGATTCACGGCTAGTTGCTAACCACGTGTCAGGCGAGTATGTAGCAAAGGAGGAACACATGATCCAATACCTCGAAAAAACCAAATCTCTGATCCAGAACTTCGATAGGTTTACCATCAAGCAGGTTCCCAGGGGTGAAAACAGGAAAGCAGATGCGCTGAGCAAGATTGCATCCACCAGTTTCGCACATTTATCGAAACAAGTATTGGTGGAAACCTTGAAAAATAAGTCAATTGAAGAGATGGAAATATCCACAGTGATAGAAGAAGAAGGCCCTACGTGGATGACACCAATCATTGACTTCATTAGTAAGAGCATACTCCCCCAAGAACAGAAGGAAGCTAGAAGAATCCGGCGCACAGCGCAGCGATTCGAGCTTAGAGATAACGTCTTATATAGACGCTCATTCCTGCAACCATGGCTCAGGTGCGTTGGACCTCTTCAGGCAGACTATGTACTTCGAGAGATCCACGCAGGCTCATGCAGCATGCACTCAGGACCACGGTCCATTGTAGCGCGCGCACTAAGGTCTGGATACTATTGGCCAACTATGCACCGTGACGCGCGAGACTTGGTACGGAAGTGCAGTGATTGCCAAGTTCACAGACCCATTCCGCGCCGACCATAGCATGAGCTAACGCCTATTACATCGCCATGGCCATTCCACAAATGGGGTATCGACATCGCTGGACCTTTCCCTATTGCCGCAGGCGGATTGAAATTCCTTATTGTAGCAATAGACTACTTTACTAAGTAGATCGAAGCAAAGGCAGTAGCGACCATAACAGGTAACCAGATAAAATGATTCGTGTGGGACAACATAGTGTGTCGCTTTGGATTACCTGGTGAAATTATCTCAGATAACGGAAAACAATTCCGTGATAACCCGTTCAAAGATTGGTGCGAACAGCTGAACATCACGCAACACTTTGCGTCAGTAACTCATCCACAAACCAATGGTCTGGTTGAACGCGCAAATAGAAGCCTAGGCGAAGGAATCAAAGCGCGCCTGGACAGACACAAAGGAAGATGGGTAGAAGAACTATCACATGTTCTCTGGGCGCACCAAACAACCATCAAGGTTAGTAACGGGGACACTCCCTTCTCTTTGGTCTATGGGACAGAAGCTGTAATACCAGCTGAAATTGGAATGCCAACCATCCGCACTGCGGAAGTTAATGTGGCAACCAATGATGATGAGCGGCGCATAGACTTAGATCTATTGGAAGAGCGACGTGAACGCGCAGCAATACGTGAAGAGAAAGCCAAGTCACAAATGAAAGGATACTATGATGCCAAAGTACGCAGCACGTCATTCAGACCAGGTGACTTCGTATACCGCGAAAACGACTCAAGCCGCGCAGAAGACACTGGTAAGCTAGGACCAAAGTGGGAAGGACCTTACGAGGTCATAGAAGCACTTGGCAATGGAGCGTACAAGTTACGCGACAAGGACGGACATGAGCTACAGCGAACGTGGAACGTCCGCAACCTGAAGCGGTGCTACCTTTAAAGCAGGCTACGGCCCAACATGGACACTCACGCACTTTAGAAAGTGCCCCCAATAAAGATCCATGTAATTTTATTTTTTCAGTATTATCTAGATAAGTATTTTCTTTTTTAAAAAACTTGCAAGTATTAATAAAACGTTATGGTTTCTAGCTAACTCCATAACACATGTAACTCTATTGTTTGCATCTTTCATTATCGTGTTTCAATATTGTTATAATTTTGCCTACATGGCGTGCATGCACACACTATGACCCACGATGGCAGAAAGGATGAGTAAACCTAATAAACAACTCGTTGAGTAAGAGGGTTGCAAACCCATCAACTTTGGATCACGAATCCTTGTTAAACACCTTGCGCTCAAGACGTTGGCGCAAGTTCCTTACGCACCCCACGACGGATGCGCAATAGGGCACACTGTGCGCGTTTAACAACTCAGGAAATCAAGACTCTTGATTCCTTCAAGTAAAATACGACAAGTAAACTTACACAATACATAGACGACTATGATTTCTTTCTTTACATTAAGTTGAAAAAATTCAATTAACGACTACGGTCCTTACTTAAGGAAATTCATACACGATTATGATTATTCTTTTCTAAGTACGCTTAGACACTTAAAGATATCTTCACGCAAGGATACATAGGTCATATAAGAACCACGAGTTCAAAAGCATAAATATTTGGAAGTTGTAAAAACACTAAGTACAAAAGCAACCTTTTATTCATAGAATACGTTTCTACAAAAAGACTTGTACAAAAAAGCTAAATGCTATATGTACGCCTTAGCTGGCTGGAGCCCCCACTCAAAGCCGTTTCCTTCGCATCCTCGAGTCGATTCAACAACTCTGCATCATCAAGGGAAACGGTGGCCACTGAAACAGGCACACCATCAGATCTAGGCAGATGCGCAGCGCCTATGCCGCACAGAATGGCCTTCCCTGTCACGCCCTTCTTTCTTGCAACCCTGGAAACATGATCATTTAAAGACCTTTGCAAAGAAACCACTTTCTCAAGACGGAAAGCATTCAGAAGGTCGCGAGGTTGAGCAAAAACGGGTACCTTCAACTGCGCTACGTCAGGCTTCAAGTAGAAGTCCAACTGCTGATCTGCATTATCCTGCAGATGCCTGGGAAGAGTGAGCCCCGCCATGATCACGCTGATAGGCTGATCCTGATCACGCTCCAAACGAGCGATATGCGGAAGTTCAAGCTTCTTTAGCTCTTCCATGGCAGCAACAAGCTCAGCTCGGGCATTCGCCTTGTACCCAGGGACCTCCGCAAGTGGCACAGTCAACAACTTGGCCTCATCAAGCTTGTCTGCGGCTAAAGTCTCCCCATGCGCAATAGCGCAATCCACAACCTTTCCGAAGGACGTGGTGACCTCGGGATGCTCCAAAGTACACATGGCAGCCAGGCGAAGACCATGACTGATCAACCACCTACGAAATAACACAAGTGTTAATAAGGGTCTCAAATATACACAAGTTATAAAGAGATAGAAGCGGAATGTACCTGCGCTCAGCTACGGACTGAACCATGTGAGGTTATAGCTCCTCATCATATTCGATGCTGAGCTTGCGGAGCTTCTCTTCTTGCATCTTCAGCGCAAGCTCCACTTTGCTACGGAACTCTTCAATATTGGCAAAGTGCTTGCTCCTATTCTGTTGCAAGTACTTCAGCGCCCATAAAGAATTTCGCCTCTGAAGATCCGCAGCAGCACGCTCCCTCTCCAGCTCAGCCATCACAAACATCTTCCCCTCCCCCAACCTTTGCGCAGATGCTTCTGCGCACTCCAGTTTAGCCTTGGAGCTCAGCTGCTCAGCTTTAGAGCTTGCTAATTCAGCCTGCACAGACGCTAATTACGCCTGCAGTCTGGAAACCTCCTCAGACTTGTGCACCCTTACTTGCGCCAACAACTCTGACTGGCGCACAGCGATGGAGGCCAACTCCTCCATCGAAGAGTCAAACGGACTTGACTCCTCTCCAATATCCCTCGGTGAACGCGCCCCGTCCAGAGCATGACTCACCTCGGGTGGCGCACTCCCATCTAGGACGCCAGCGTCCTCCACAGGCTGTTCACTGCACGAAAGATCAAGAGACAAGGTTAGCGCACAGTCAAGCATACACAAAATCCTAAGGAATTGCTAAAAAATACTTACATAGGGGGAGGAGTCGAGAACACGTCCCTCTCAGTCTCAGCCGTGGACGCACCTCCACCAGACTTCTCAGCATCCACACTGAGGACACGAAGGAACAAAGTTAGAACAAAATATAACTTGACAAAAGTTTATAACTAATAACTAAGGTACTTACTTCATCTGCACCTCAGTAAAAGGCGAGCTTCCCCCAGCCTCAGTTCGCGGCCTCTTGGAAGGACCTTCACCATCACCACCAAGCGCTCTCTTGCGCGTCAGTGGGGAGCTCTCCTCCATGTCACTATCGGTCTCCTCTAAATGGATCAGCATCTCGGGGGGAGGAGTCTGCGCAGTGTCAGGACCCTGCTGCACAGGAGGAGCCACCTCCTGTAACGGCTCAGCTACCACCACATCAGGGGAGCCTTCAGGATCTGGGTTAACCAAATCCACGACGCGCCCTGCCGTCGCCTGCAGAATAGTCTGCTCACCCTCCCCCAGAGGACGCACTCCCACCGCCACGAAACGCGGATTCTCCAGGCGCACAACCGAAAAAAGATCCATCTCTGCGCATAAAATAGACAAAAAGAAGCAAGTTACATAAAGTATGGACAATGAAGAAGCGCTTACACTAATAAAGACAGTAAGGCGACAGAAGGAGCACCAACCCGTGCCATCCGCATTCAAGAATGTGGGAACTTCCGTCTCATGCTCAAAATAGTTGCGACTAATGCCCATGTGCACCAGGAACGCTTCCGGATATTGTTTGATCGGAAGGCGGTTCTCATCTATGATCGCCGCATGATCCACGTTATACCACGTCTCAGGGGGGCGCTCATCCTTGGGCAGAGTGGCACGGGTGTAAAAGGGAAAATTGGAAGGGAAGACGGCGGCGTCGACCCAAAAGAACTTTTCCCTCCAATCCTTGAGTTTATCTACCTTCTGCACATAGCACTGTAACTTTCCTACGCGCTTAGAGAAGGTAACCCACCCATTTGACCACGTTGCGTGATAAAACGCGCGAAATAATTAGAGGGTCGGGTGGACCGCTAACAAGCGACAGTTAACCTCAAAGTTGGCGATTTTACCAGCACCAATACAATGTAACTGAGAAATGTGGAGCTCGTAATAATGGAGTATATCACTCAATAACACGGAGATGGGTACGCGCTGATTCACCCACTCGAAAAAGCGCGTATATAGCCCCACCTTCCCAGCGGGGAAATCCGCAATGGTGTCATTCGGACCTGGTACCTCTGGGCGCAGGCCAAAAGGGATAAAATAATCCGAAGTGAACTGGATCAGTTCATCCTCGGTTATGTTAGAATGGAAATCATGAAGTTGCGCTACCATTTTGTGATTCAGACTATGTGCGCACGCGCTATTACCTATGAATTATCGTTCTTGAAAGCAGAATTGAAGATGTAAAAATGGTGGAATTGTGATTTTTTAACTGTGGACAACACAGTGAAAGGAGGCGGAAGTTTATATAGTTTCCCATCCACCACAGATGATTGACACGTGTACCCCACTAACTCACATCGTGTGGCTAGGATATATGACGGTACAAGACAAGTGGGCAACCTCTCCACTTCCCAAGGTACCCAAATTGCACTTTTTTGGACTAGATACATAATACGTGTATTTTTAGGCGGTATATTTTTTGAAACCTTCCCGCGTATGCGTGGGGAATAATTTCGAGACGACTTTAGTCTAGTATCCGCAGGTTTTACCCTGCGCACACTAGACTGGGGGGACATGATGACGTATAGTCTACACCCGGGTCACGAACCCGATTAGTAAACAATACTAATAATTAAGCCCACCACGTATGGGCCGCAACTGGACTACCAGTTATGCGGCTTGGGCCGACAAGGCCCAAGCCCAAAGTTATTTCCGGATAGGATATCGGGTATCTCCTAAATAAAGGGGATATATACTAAATATCCGATGTCGGCTAACACGCCGAGGAGTAGGGAACACGAAACCTACTAGGGTTTCATGCATATATAAAGGGCACCCAAGCCCTCGGTAAAGGTACGATCTACTGAAAACCCTAACTCTTCGCTAAAACCCTAAATTCGATTACTTACTCTCACGCCGGAGGATAATCGGGGGAGACAATCCCTCGATAAGCCTAACGGTGTTTGTTCTTTTTCTTAGTGCGCAGGTTCCATCAAGCATTAAGAGTTAATTGGTACGAGAATAGAAGTCCTCACAAGGAACGCCCAACTTTTGTATCAACAGATACCATAATCCTAAATGTGTAGTGCCTTTAATGTATCTAAATATCCATTTAACGGCTTCAAGATGAGATATTTTGGGATCTTGTTGAAAGCGTGCACATAGACAAACACTAAACATAATGTCCGGCCTACTAGCCGTAAGATAGAGCAAACTACCAATCATTTCTCTATATTTAGTGCTATCTATGGATTCGTTTTCTTCATCCTTTGAGAGTTTGGTTTCTGAGGACATGGGTGTTTTCATAGGCTTTGAGTCTTCAAGACCAAACTTCTTAAGCATATCTTTAATATACTTTGATTGGTTGAAGAATATCTCATCATCTAATTGTTTAATTTGGAGTCCTAAGAAAAAGTTTAGTTCCCCCATCATACTCATTTCAAACTCGTCATGCATGATTTTTTTTGAGAAATCGTTGCATAGCTCTTGACAAGTTGAACCGAACATAATGTCATTCACATATATCTGGACTATGATAACATGTGTTCCCTTTTTTTCTTTTTTTTTTTTTTTTTTTTTTTTTTTTTTTGTGTGAAGAGAGTATTATCTACTACGAAAGTCTTAAGTCAATTGTACCAATCTTTTGGTGCTTGCTAAGTTCGTATAATTCTTTCTTGAGTTTGTAAATATGGTTTGGTTTTTCAAAATTGGCAAATCCAGGAGGATGTGATATATACACTTCCTTGTTTATAAATCATGTGCTTTTGATAATTATTTTAAAGTCATGTGCATATCCATATGTAACCATTCTGGACACCTAGAAGTAGACACCATATTTATATGGCTATTATGAACTTGTTTCCCAATTTTGCAAGCTGATGCGTGGTTTTGCGACCTTACAACAGGTTTTACCTCTCGAGGGATCTCAAGCGGCTTACAACCCCACCAGGCAGTGTACCTGACCGATGTAGTATAGTGTAGTGGTAAGTACGGGGGATTGATCGTTCTCCACAAGGAATAGTATCGTTAGGATTGAAAAACTATTCTAATAGGTCTAAGGGTGAGGAAAGATTCTTTTTGTATTTTTATATTTTTTTATAAAAGCAAGTAAAATCTCGGGTTTGAAGGAGTGGGCGGAATTAGTTGCTAGTCAACTAACCCAAATAACTACAAATGCAAATAAAATAAAATAACTGAAAATGAAAAGGTCGTGAAACTTATGTGGAGAGAAATGTGTTTACTTAGATTTCCTTACTCCCTAACTATCTTTTACCGGTTGATTAGTGTGTATTAATTGCGTGGATGACGGGTGTATTCCTTAATACCAATCGTGGGGTGGCGTACGTACTTCCCCAACTCTACAAGCTCCTACTTCACTCCTATGTCGAGCCGGCTAAGAAGCTCCTAACATGGGATCACTAGAATTCGCTCATGCATTAAATACAACCATAAAAACCTTAGTACGCATTGGTTCATGTTTCTTAAGACGTTCAAGCAAGTTACCGTATAGGAGGTTAGCCAGTTTTCTTAAGCCTAACATCGATAAACAATCATCCAATACAATTAATAACACACTAATAACCAATAATCAATAGTTAGGTTTCATTAGATCTAAGCAAACACAAGATAAATCTAGCCTAGCATGTTAATCAAAAGACAAGAACAAGATATAATCAAACAACACATAGACATATTGATTGATTAAGTGATTACTTATCTTCAATTAAACATGGGAGATCCAAGGGTACGAAAACCCTTAAAAATGGCAGAAATTCGTCTTAGGGTTTCTCCTCACAAAGTTGCACACCAAAAGTTGCACATTAATGACAAAAAATTGCAAAACTATATATAGAGTTTAAGGGCTGATGGCGTCACGTTATAGATCTTGACGCCGTCACCTCGCCGTGTCTAGGGTTCCCGGATGGCCTTCTTGACGCCGTCCCTCTTTAGTGCTCCAAAATCCGCTCTGGCTTATCAAGGCTTGACGCCGTCAGAAATGAGCTTGACGCCATCTCGCTTGAACTTAAACCGTGATGGCCTTGATCACCTTAAAGGGTGACGCCGTCAGACTTTCCATTGCAAAACTCCCTGGCTTATCATGTGTATTTTTCATATCCACCTCTTTTGCCAAGCCATGACGCCGTCTGGAACAATCCCTGACGCCGTCAAAGGTACTTTTCCAGCTGATTTTGAGACTTTGTCGTTTTCTTCACTTTTATGCTCCAAAAACGTCCAAAATGCTTCCTTTTCCAGATTTCTTCTCCAAAGTACCTAAAATGACAAAAGGAACGATTTAGGGCAATATTTGATCAAATAAATACGATTTAGGGCTTAAATGACCCCCTAAAAGCGGTACACTTTTTGCTTCATCAAATACCCTTACACTTGAGATTTGCTTGTCCTCAAGCAAATACGTTTTTATTCTAATCAAAATACAAGTTAGGGTCATTTAATGCTAATATAAAAGTAATTACAATAAATAGTCGTTCCACTTTAATCATAATAAGCACGGAGATTACAAACTAGCACCTCACAAGTAGTGTTTAGATACTCGCATCTGTCAGGTGTCATCAAAATAAATCTCATAAATGAAAACGGATAATATCTCTTACTACCTGTCATAGCAAATAGATTACCATAGGCTTGGGAAAGGATCGAAAACCTTCTCCACTAGGCGTAAGCACCTAAGATAAACTATCAAAGAGGGATTTTAAATGGGTTATAACATAAGGTGTAGGGATATGATAAACACGGATTTGTTGGATAAGGGATATTTTACTGGTGGCGAGTTAAAGATCTTGATTAATTACATGCATAATATGGCGTTGCTAAGCCAAGACTAGACTCGACTTAAGCTAAAAACAAAATAACAAAAAAACATAAAATAAACATAAAATGAAACGGGATGGTAGTCCGTATGTTTTTTCTATTTTTCTTTTTCTCATTTTTTTGTATTTTTCTTGATTTTTTCGATTTTTTTTTTTTTTTTTTTTTTTTTTCATACACTCTTGCCCTACCATCCAAAAAATACATCATAGGGGCGTTGCATTCCCCTTACACTTTAACTTTTACATAACTTTACAAATAGCTATTCTAATGACTCGAATTAAGATAATCGAAACACTTGGAGTACTTTTAAAATATTTGGCACATATGGGGGTAATAATGTTGTTCTTCCCCATTACTCCATTACACTAGTACTTTACCCATGAGTCCCAATCGTCCCAAAACAATATGTACAAGGATATGACTCGACTTAGCAACCATGTAATCAATTAGATAATTAACTAAGGGTTTAAACAAATGTTGTCACAATAATGCACTAAAGATGAGTGCATACAAGGTAGGCTAAGGCGATTTGGGTGTACATTTAAGTGGGGTGTAACAAATTCTTCCTTTAAGTAAAATGCTTAAAGGTCGAAATGAAAAGATAGGCTCTGAGGGGTGTACTAGGGGTATCGTGTACTAAAAATGAGTACAACGCAAAGGGTGTGGGAGAATTACTTGACCAATGTAGCCAATGTAATTATAACAAAAACACAGGTGTAAAACAATGGGTTAATCCTAATGCCTCTTATCATGTAGTAAATCTAACTACACGAATGTAGTCTCACTTGTGGCCTCGAAATGGTCCTAACGCAAGTTCTAGAATCTAAGTGCTACCGGTACACACATCATAGCATAAATGCTTTTCCTACCAATTCTAGGGGCGAACCTCACATATTTGGGGTGGAAAATTTTTTTAGTGGTACGGTTTTTGTGCTAGTCATATAACTCCTATCCGTGAGACGCTCATTAAGATCAAAGTTTCACTCCTATATGTTGTAAAAAATTTTAAATTTGGCACTAAAATTGCCCTAACAGGTATTTATCTCAGTTTTATTACACATCTACTATTAAACAAACAAAAATCAAATGCAATTGTATTCTTTAAAGTATCGTATTTTACGCCCTCCCCCCTTACACTTAAGATGAACATTGTCCCCAATGTTCAAATGACAAGATGTAAAAGTAAATAAGGTAAAAGAATGAAATCAAATACTCCCCTGATTCGTTTGGTGGATAAAGAGGTAACATGATTAGATCTTCTTCCAAGAGAATGTAGAAGCTCCAAGACTAATGCATCGCCAAAAGCTAGATTCCACATACATCTCCTTGTCCAAAATAACCTGTTAAACCTGAGAAAACAAACATGAAAACCTGCATAACATCGGCGGGATAAATTCTATATAAGGATATAATGCTTGTGGAATGATAATTTTGCAGATTCCTGGAGTTTATAAGTTAGAGATTTAATAAAAACTTTTTATGAAAACAAAACTTTCAAAAATTTCAGAAAATTAATACCTGACGCCGTCAGGTTGTAAAGCCTGACGCCGTCAGAAATGATCTGACAGAATTCTCATGTTAAGTTTCCGGAAAATTTCTGGAAAAACCTATACCTTACTTCCTGGAATTCCTGCAAAATATCATTATGACTCGATACAAGCATTTGACTCAAACAAATACTAATATGTATGTTAATTTAATATTATTACGATTCATGTTCATTTGTTCTAATAAACTGATTTGGATTTCCCTTACACTTATCTTTTGCAAAATACCTTTATATGTAGTTAAGACGAAGTTAAAAACAAGATAAAGCATTTTCACAATTTAGTTTCGAACATGAATCAATAATAATAAAAATTAAACATTTTGGAAACAAATAAAATCAAACAAACAAATAAATAAACACACAAAGCAAATAAAGCTTGGGTTGCCTCCCAAGAAGCGCTTTTCTTTATTAACGAGTCTTGTAGCTAGACTCAAAGTCCTCGTACATTACGTGATTCCATCATTGGTCACGGTTCCTAGGCCATTCTCCTTTCCGGTTTTATATTCCGGTCCTAATTTCAAACAATCCTTGTAGAAACCGGATATCCTTTCCATAACATAGTCTACTCCTTTATTTCTATCCTCATCATTCCTATAGTAGACCGCTTGCTTAAGCTCCTTCTCAACATTTGACAAGTGTTGGAATTGCTCTATCTTAAATGGCATTTGGTAGTTTACCTCATCGGTCTCATCCTTAAATCTAACTATCCCTAAGGAAGGTTCATAAGTCATTCTAGAGACCTCAACAAATGGTTTTCCAAAAACTACTTGAGTTAAGGATGCATCAACTATTGGGCGGATATCTTCTATAATTACAAAGTCGGTGACATAGGTGAAGTTTCCTACATAAACCGGTAATCCCTTAACTCTTCCCGTGAAGTTACTCATCCAACCCTTATCAGGGAACATCCAATACCCAAGTTGATTTTTCATTATTAAGTTGTAGTGGGCTCTAGTCATGATGTTTATGGGTGATCAAAGGTTGATGTAAGCTTTCCACACATGCAAATGTCCGATGTTGCATGGTATGTTGAGGTTAGAAGGATCGCCTATTTTTATAATTGGCCTACCTAGGAAGTATGGTGTCTCGGGGTCATCGAATAAGTCTGTATGATATGCGCGCTCTTCCTTAGTGGGTAGCCTATTGAAGCAGTCCTCATCATCATCTACTTCTTCAATCTCACTTCTCCTAACTTCTTTATCAACCTCGACTTTCTTAACCTCATCCTCAGGTTCACTATTATCCTCATTCCTATCAATTGGTTTGATAGTGACAACGTTGACGAAGTGGACGTGTTTGGATGAAGAGGGGTCTTGTAGGGTATTCACAATGCAAGAAACACTTATGAGAGGCTTAGTTTGGATCGAATAGATAAGAAAGTCTAGAGAGAAGTAGGAGAGATTGGAACCTTAGAGAGAGAAAGTAATGTGTATTAGATTAATATGAGAATAAGGTCCAACCCTTCCCATGAGTGGAAAGGGAGTATTTATACTACTACATAATATGTCCCTAGTGGACTGTGGAGCGAGCTGACAGAGGGTAAAGACCCGACTCACTCCACAATACTAATTAATAACTAAACTACTGATAATATTACTGATAATCCTACGAGCTATGATGATCTAATAAGTACTCGGGGTGACCGAGTCTTCTGCTGAATATTTATATTCCTAACAATCTCCCCCTAAGGGAGGTCACCCCAGAAGTAGTGTTCTGAATTACAGTACTTCTTCCTTGGATCTTGACATCATAGCTCTTAATCATTGAATCTTCTATGTCATAGATTGTTGTGCAAACATCAGTGATCTGAAGATGACTTCTCTTTTGTCTTGGATGAACTTTGAGTAATCTTTGAAATTATCATCCCACTTGAGTCTCCAAGTCATCTTTCTGTAGTAATACTCCATGTGATGAAATGTACTTAGAGCCGACATGCTCACACGATATGGGGTCATGATCTTCAGCATCAGAGTTAGCAGAAGCTGTGTTTCAGGTCTTTTAGGGTGATCATGACTGCTTTGATGATGATGTGGTGTGAACATGTGGTGATGGATTGGCATCTTTTCTGCAACCAGCTACAACAGCAACCAGCTACAGCATTCCACAGCTACAATCGCCAGAAGTTCCTGCATACGACAGTTAGCAATAATTCGACCGGTACTTACAAGTTTGGACTTCGAGATAGTCAACAGCATATTGTGAAAACTATCTCTAATCCTTACCAAGACCGTTCCTAATCGAAAACCCACAGAGGGCTTTTTAAGATTTTACCGTAGTAAATCAACGATTAGGTGAGTCGCTGGAGATCACTCCACGACTGTAGATCGTTTGAAACCGCCGCGACCACTAAGCGTAATCCATAAAGAATTACCGAAGTGACCTGCTTTCAGGGCTGCTTGATGTTGACCCTGGCAGGAATTTCCATTCAATCATTGAGAATTACATTGGTAAATTCCCTCATAAATGTTCTGGCAGATTGCTAAGATCTGCGTAGGACTCTTAAGATTACAACTGGTGTCCTTAATGTTGAACACCCAGTGTAGAAATAATTTGTGTCCCTATGAGATCTTATTATGCATCTCGTGGCTCTAGACTCAATTGTGCGTTATGATTTGGTGATCGGAGGCTGGAGAGGACTGCCACCTTTTCAATATCATCTAACTCGGAGTGAGAGAGATGATAGAAATGTATTGATCTCCGTGACAAGTGAAACAAGAGTCCTTTGAGGGACCTTGAGTGGCTAGGGAGGGTTGTGCAGCGTATCACTGGGTCCATGATACTTTGTCTTCAATGCCAGCAACCAACTAAGTGGTTCTGACAGCATATGTATTGACCCGGTTTCTGCCTAAGTTGTAAGGAGGGCTATTTCTTTTCACCCTTTATCTTTACAATTCTTTTTCATTCTTCAACCCCTTCAGTGCTTACCGAGACTTCCTTACTAGAACCTTGTTGGGTTTGTTCCAGTACTAGCTCCATCTCAGTCGGCACTTTTCCCTCATTCACTTTTCTCCTTTTTAATCATACCTAAGGACTTCTACACTAACTAGTGGATTGTCCCTGGGTAGATCCCTCCGGCTCTGGCTGGATCGTGGGAACTTGAGCCTAACCTAACCATCCTTATAACTCCATGCATTAATTAAAATGGTCGGTCTTTGGTATTCATCCACGATTGCCAAACCAAATCTTTTGAAAAATCTCTTCAAGTGTTCATGATTCTGAAACACATTTTTGCAAACACTTGAGAGTTTTATATTTTTCAAATTGCTCCCCCCTCAACATGTGCTCGGTTGATTGTTTTATAAATTTGCACATGTTAGGTAGAGCTCGCACTTTTTGAATTGATCCAATTTCAGTGAACAAGACCGATTCGAGACACGCTTACATCACTAGTTAGACTAGCTTGAAATTATTACCCGGCCTGGTCAAGTCCACAGAAAGTTTCTCGAAATGGTACACTCTACTCAGATTCATCTTTTTCGAGACACGCTTACATCACTGGTTAGACCAGCTTGAAATTATTACCCGGCCAAGACGAACCCTTTCGATTGATGACAGTTCAAGTTTCATCAATTCATTGGTTAATTCTGAGTCACTGCCACATGAGATGCCAAATCCTTTGTTTTGTTAAAACCATTTGCTCTCCCTCAATATGTGCATTGATATAAGAAAGATTTTAGCACATATGGAAGAGCTTGCGTTTATGACCAAACCATTTTGCTCCCCCTCAATATGTGCCTTGATATACAAAATGGTTTAGCACATACGGGAGAGCATACATTAACTTCCAAATCATCACATTTTATCAGAATTTCCTATTTAAATCACATTCTCTCCCCCGATCAAAAATTTCAAACCATTTGAGATTTGTGATCTCAATTGATTTAAATACATTTAGAAAAATTTGGGAGAAAATGTGGTCAGGTTTAACTGTATTCTGATTTTGGAGCATACTATGCTCCCCTTGAAACAGCGAAAGAGTGTCACTGCTGATGTTTGCACAAATATGGCAAGGTGTCGGAAATTTGAACAAATATGCTCCCCCTCAATTAATGATCCGTTTTCCATTAAAAGAGCTGTAGTCATTCAATTGAGCGACTGACATTTGTGAAAATTTAGTTCAATTTACCACCTTGTGTAACATCAAGACTCTCTTGAAGGATCAAACAAGATAGAGAATCTTGATGAAAAGAAGACTTCTCTTCTTATATACGAAGTGATGCACTGAAACGTACATCAAGTCGGGGAAACATGGATATAAAGTAATCCATGCCCAGGTGAACATCACCCGGTTGGAGGAACAGCTGTCTTTTTGGCGACATGCTTTCCCCATTGTACAGCACGGGTTGCAGTATGAAGTAACTGCAAGCAATTAAGACATGTTTTAACCGATTAGTATAACTTCTGCTCGAGCTTCATTTAAAAATCCGTGCCATTGTTGAATGACATTTCTAGATCCGTAAATGTTATTGATAAACAGAAGACATGCCTAGGTAGGACTATTTTTGGTATTTTCTGATTTTTCGATTTTTATGTTTATAGATTTTATATTTTTGTATTTTTCTTTTTGATTTAATGTATATACAACTATGTACAAGGATATAAGAAGACAATCCTTTACTCCTCCTTTTCTTCCTGAAGACACTTGAGGGTTTCAGGAGTCATGCTTTTCATGCCAAGGCGTGGGAGAATAAACTGAAACCTTTCTCTTGGGAGGGCCTTGGTGAAGATGTCAGCTAACTGAAACTCTGTCCTCACGAAGTAAAGTTCCACAATTCCTTTTTCCACTTGTTCCCTGATGAAGTGATGCCTGATGTCGATGTGTTTAGACCTGGAGTGCTGAACATTGTTACAACAAAGGGCAATGGCGCTTTTGTTGTCACAATATAGGGGAATTTTGTGGTATGAGAATCCATCGTCCGAAAGCTGTGACCGCATCCACAGAATTTGAGCACAGCAAGCAGACATAGCAATGTACTCAGCTTCAGTAGATGATATGGAAGTACTCATCTGCTTCTTAGAAGACCAACTAACCAATTTTTCCCCTAAAAACTGAGCTCCTCCTGAAGTACTTCGACGAGTGTCTTGACATCCCGCATGATCAGCATCCGCGTAAGCCGTTAACTCCATTGCCGTGTCCTTAGGATACCAGAGACCCATATGAACCGTGCCTTGAAGATATCGAAATATCCTTTTCACTGCTTCAACATGCTTCTTGGTTGGTCTGGATTGATACCGAGCACACATACACACAGCAAACAGAAGATCTGGTCTGCTAGCCGTGATGTACATCAAAGATCCAATCATGCTTCGATACTGTGTTATATCTACTGGAATCCCTGAAGGATCTTCATCCAGTTTCGTTCTATCAACCATGGGAGTGTCAACAGGTTCACTTGAATAGAATCCAAACTTTTTCAAGATCTCGTTGGCGTATTTGGATTGATTGATGAATATGCCTCCGGGACTTTGAGATACTTGTAGTCCTAAGAAGAATGACATTTGCCCCATCATGGACATTTGGAATTTGGAATTCATCTCCTTTGAGAAACTATCACATTCACTAGGATCTGTTGAAGCAAAGATGATATCATCTACATATATCTGAACTAGTAGTAGATGGTTTCTTGACTTCCTGGTGAATAGTGTGGGATCAACAACACCCTTGGAGAATCCGTTTGCTAGAAGGAACTTGGACAATGTATCGTACCATGCCCTTGGCGCCTGTTTTAGCCCATAAAGAGCCTTCTTCAAGCGGTAAACATGAGTAGGGTGTTCAGCATCCACAGATCCTTCAGGTTGACTCACATAAACTTCTTCCTTTAAGTCCCCATTCAAGAATGCTGTTTTGACATCCATCTGGTAGACTATCATATTACAACTAGCAGCATTTGCCAGGAAGATTCTTATAGCTTCAATTCTAGCAACCGGAGCAAACAATTCTTCAAAATCAATGCCCTCTTCTTGTCTAAACCCTTTAGCAACTAGCCGTGCCTTGTTCTTTAAGACATCACCATACTCGTCAAGCTTTACTTTGAAGATCCATTTTAAAGCAATGATCATTGCACGCTCCGGAGGAGGCACTAATTCCCATACTTCAAGTCGATCAAATTCATGGATTTCATCCTGCATAGCCTGGAACCAGCAATCTTTAGTCATTGCTTCTTTGGCATCTTTTGGTTCGACTTTAGACAGTACGGAGTTGAAGAAGCACCATAGTGCATCAGTGGCTAGTTGATTACGTGTGGATACTGGACGTGAAGGATTGCCTATGATGTTGTCGATTGGATGATCACTGGTCCATTTCCTGAGATGGTCGTGAGGTTGATGGTTATGAACGGACGTAGCAGTGCTGTGTTCCTCAGGTAAGGATGTGTCTGATGAATGTTCAGGAGCAAATATGTTTTCAAAAGGAACCTCTTCAACAGGAGCAAAAGGATTAACTTCCAAAGAATTATTATCTGAAGATTCTTGCATTACTGGAGTAGTTTGAGTGTTTGATGACGAAGGCGATTGACTGGCAGCAGGAGCATTGTGACTGACTGATACTGAAGCTGCAGGACCTTCTGAACCTTGTGGGGCTTGAACCTCATTCATAGGAATTATTGCTGGTTCACTCGGGATGGTTCCATTCGTTGGCTCAAAGTATTCATCAAACATAGGATCGAATAACTTTTTCAACTCCTCACATGTAGGTGGCACATAAGAATCTGCAGGCGTGGAATTTTGTACAAGTCCTGAACTAATGGGTCCAGGAGACAAAAGGTGAAGATCGGGTCCAGAACTGATTTGTCCTGAAACAGGTAGCTCACTCAGCTCATCGAACGTAACATGAATGGTTTCCATGATTTTATGGGTTCTTTTATTGTAGATTCGATACCCTTTACTGTCAGGTGCATATCCAACGAAAATACCTATATCTGCTTTAGCTCTTAACTTTCCCAAGTCTTGACTATCGTTAGTTGGATAGCAGAGTGCACCAAACACACGCAGAAAGGAAAGATCTGGTTTCTTGTTATGAATTAACTCGAAGGGAGTCTTCTCATGAACCGGATGAATTAGGGATCGGTTTTGAGTGTAACATGCTGTTGCAATAGCTTCTGCCCAAAGAAACATCGGAGTCTTTGAAAATATAAGCATAGTTCTTGCAGCCTCCACCAGAGTACGGTTCCTTCGTTCAACCACCCCGTTCTGTTGAGGGGTGCGAGGGATACTTTTCTGATGCGTGATGCCAATACTTTCATAGAAATTACGGAGTTGTTGGTTAACAAACTCAGTACCATTATCTGTGCGGATGATTCTGACAGTTTTATCGAGCCTTACTTGCAGCTGTTTTATCAGTTTAATGATAACCTCTGGAGTTTCGTCCTTGGTTCTCAAAAACTTTACCCATGTGAACCGAGAATAGTCATCTACTATCACCAGAACGTACTTCTTTCCATTTATGGTTTGTATTCTCATTGGACCGCACAAGTCCATGTGGAGGGTATGAAGAACTTCCAAGTTGGTGTTGATGGTTTTAGGCTTGTGGGTTTGTTTCTTGCTTTTACCCAGCTGACATGCAGAGCAGAGATGATCTTTCTCATACTTCAGTCTGGGCATCCCTCTAACAAGATCTTTACGGGAAAGATTATTTATGGTACCGAAGTTCAAGTGGTTCAAACGACGATGCCACAGCCATGATTTTGTTTTAGAGGCTTTAGAAAGCAAGCATATGGGAGATGACTTCAACATTTCTTCAATTGATATGGTGTATAGATTAGTGCCCCGACTGCCCTTGAGGAGATCTAAACCATCCAATTCTCTGACGAAACATGTATGCTTTCTGAAAGCCACTTCCAGATCTGAATCACAAAATTGACCCACAGAAAACAAATTATGTCCTAGTCCTTCCACATAATATACCCTTGAGATTACACTGTTACCAAACACATAATCTCCATAACCCATAATAGCACCAAAGTGGTCGTTCCCAAATCTAACTGTCCCGATAAACTTTTTCACGAAGTTCTTGAGCCGTGAGCGATCCCCAGTCATATGTTTTGAGCAGCCTGAGTCCAAATACCATAGGACGATTTGTACGACCTGCATTTGAAACCAGACAACAATGGATAACTGAAAAATGTGGATCCCCAAGTGCAATTGGGTTCCATTTGGTCAGCATATACATATTCAGAAGTCAAAGATTTCACAGATGCTACTGCCTTTACTGAGGAGACAGAACTAGAGGTAGGACAAGACCTAGATGTAAGGCATTGTGATTCTAAAGATAGGATTCTACCAGTTGGTCTCCATTCCTTATTCATCACAATTTCATGCACATTCATTTTAGACAATGATCTATGTTTTCCTAAATTGAACTTCCTTCCAGTGGGTCTCCATTCCTTAACATTCACAGTTTTATGCTTATTCATTTTAGGTAACGTGCACTGTTTTCCTAAATTGAATTTCCTTCCAGTGGGTCTCCATTGATAGCCTATGCTAGCAAATGTTTTTCCTGTTGCTTTCCAAACCTTTTTGCATGCTTTAGTTATCCTACCATTCATAACATGGGATGATGCAGAAGACATCAGGAAAGACACAACACATTCATCATGATTAGCATAAATTAAACAATTGTCGCATGTTTTACAGATAGCATTAGAATTCGAATTAATTACAGTACTTTTGATACTAGAATCAACACGATTCATCCTACTCATTGCAAACTTATTGTTCCTAGGTTGGACTTCTACATTCTTCAAGTGATCATTCTTAGCTGGCGCAGTCATATCCTTTCTTTCATTTCCTCTAGACCTTGACCCGCTAGCTTGGGTGTCACTTTTTACTCCTGTAGAAGTATCGAAGGTAACATTAGTTTGTTTTTCTGTCACATGCCTTCCTGATAATGATGTGTTGGATTCTGATTTTTTTGGTGGTAGATCAAAGGCTACATGCTTGTTTACAACATTGGATGATGATGCAACAAATCTATCTCTATGGCCTCTAAACTTAGGAATTGAGCCTATGGCATATTCTAAGTTTTCCTGAATCCTTTTTGTGAGTTTGCATGCATAGACAACTGCTTGATCAAGTGGCTTATCATTCCTATCCTCTTCAACTACCTCACGAAGTGTGTCAAGGCCTTCTCTAAGATGATCGAGATATGTTTGATGGGCAAGGCTGTTATTTCTAAGCTTAAATGGAATACGCCCAACATCAACATCATACTTCTTACTATCAGTAGCCTTTGGTGCATCACAATTACAAGTGGTGCATGGCATTTTACCTTTCACCCGAGCCTTAAGATTCTCAATTTCATTTGTCAAAGAGGTTATTTGATCAGTGTGATAGTTTCTTGTAACTTTTATAGAATCATATAACTCTTTGAAATGTTGTTTGACCTTTGAATTTTCTTCTCGATAACACTCATTTTCATAATGTAACTTATTTATGGTGTTTTGATATTGAAAATTCTGAGAATCTGAAGACGAAGGTTTATTGGTGCCATACACTTCATACTTGTTGGATTTCAGTTGGGCAATTTGGGACCTCAGCAGTCGAATCGTGTTCGTGTGAGCTTGAATTGTTTCATCACGTTTGCTTAATTCAAAATATGTATCAAACTCAGGAGCATCCGCGGATGTCTTGACATTTGATATTTTGCATTTTTCTTCTAAGTGTTGATGTTTAAGTTGCAAGTTCAGATAATCAACTTCTAGTTTCGAAAAACGTTTAACCATGTTATCATGGTCATCATTTTGAATTTTTTCAAGCAATTTCAAATTCTCCCCCTCAAGCTTAACCACACGATTCTGGGTGACATTTAACGCAATAGCATACTCATTAAATTGACAAGCAGACAATGCAGAATCAGTGACAGTGTAAAATACATCTTTTGCAATACATTTAGCAATCAAGTTGTCGTTAGTAATGAGTATGTTTTTTCTTTCAATCTCTCGACTTTTAAGTTCTATTGCATGTTCATTCACCTCATTTTCCATATCTTTAAACACTACTTTCATTTCATTTATTTCGGCTTTAAGGGCAGTTTGCAACCCTTCAAAGTGTTCTTTAAGTAGTTTAAAGAATGGCATGACCTCAGTTAAGTAACACCTTTTTGCATGTTCAAAACACCTTTCCCCCTCAGTAATGCCAGTGGGTGTGATTCTCTTCTTACATGTTTTATCGAAATCAGCAAACAGTTGCCAAAGCACATATAAGCTAATAAAGGTTTTGCATTCAGTGGGAAGAGACAAAGGCACCAAATTCCTAGGTGTATTGGGAGGATACACCGTTATGGACGCAACTTTTCTAATGAGGGGGGTGTTGGCCTTAAGTTTTTCTACCTTAAGTTTTTCATTATCTTGTTTCCAAAATATCTGCTCAGGTGTTAACTTCTTTTGAGGAGCAAACACAGTCAAACGATTTTCTTCATAATAATCATGGGGTTTGATTATTATTCGTCTGGCTATGCACTCGGGATCCCTCATTTTCTCATTCATTTTTTCCCTCGTTTTATCACTCAACTCATCCTCTTCATCAGTGTAGATATGCTCAGGTTGGTCATGAATAGGCATAAGCATCACATTACCATCATATAGCGATGGTTGAAGTACTTTCATGTCCCTAAGGATGGTTGACTTAGGTTCACCTATCATGATTTTACTGTGCTTATCACTCAACTTTCTGTGCTTATGAATCATTTGAGCAGTTTGTATGGTTTGATTTTGTGTGTACAACTTATCTTCAAGCTTATTTTTTAACGTCTTGAGTCTAGTGAAATCATTTAAAAGAGTTGTTTCTTTCTGTTTGAATTCTTGCTTAAGTGTTGTTACACACTTTTGTGCTTCTTGTTTCTGTATGACAGACTGTTCTAGCTGACTTTTCAAAGAACTTAACTCTAATTTTAATGTTTCTTCTCGCACTCTAGACTCTTTAATAAGTGTACTCATTTGACATTCTAATTTCTGCTCACGATCATTAAGCTCAAACTTAGCACGCTGTTCATACATAGCAACTTGTTCTTTATAGATGTTTAGTATAGTGATCAAGTTATCATCAGGGACAGGCAATTTGTTCTCATGATACACACATGCATTATCTACATTACCCGCATTATCTAAGGCACATACATTACTCACAACACACACATCATTATTGACAATGGATTCACCATTTGGTACATCAGGCGAGTTGTTGCTATTCAAATACTGTTCATATGAGACAATATTGCTATTTTCCATATCAACATCACTTGAGTCAGAAACAACTGCCTGATGTACTTCTTCGGGAATCTGTTGTCCCTCGACAATATTATATGTGTCATAAATTTTTAGTACCTCAGATATCACGAATGCATTAGAAGGGCCGGCTTGACGAGATGAGGCCAGGGAAGACAAATTAGCCATGAAGATTGTTTGAGCAGTAGGTTCATCATCCACATCAGAGTCAAATGCATCACAGTCATCTGCCTTGAAGATGTTAGGATCATTAAGTGCTAGATCCTGAACAGGTTTCTCATCCACATCTTCATCAAACGTATTTCCTCCATCTCCTGCCAAGAACAATAACTCTTCCTCATCCAATACAGCTCCATTTTCTTGAGCTTGCATTAACAGCATCTTGTCTTTGAAGTAATCTGAGTTCTGAGGACGTTTAGGTTGATTGCAGTTTCTAGCAATGTGTCCAAGCCCCCCACAATTATAACACTTGATCTGTTTACCTTGCCCCTGATTGGCATTCCCTGCTCTATTCTGCCCATAACCTCGACCCATGTTTCTACCAGCTCTCCCTTGCACATTCTGAACCACAATTTTCCCATCCTCCACCATTGCTAGATTGCGTGGGTTGGAAGAATTCCTTAACTGATTGTTGGTCTGAGGGAGTGATGCTTGAAACTGTTGAACCAGTAGAGATACTTGATTGGTGAGGTTGTCAATCATTTTGTCGGTCTGAGAGTAGCCTGAGTCAAGTTGTGAACTCATAGCAGGTACTTGTGAGTGAAGTTGGTGATAGCTTGGATTGGATGATGATTGGATTGTTGGTTGTACATTTGTCATGAAAGCCAGTGGGTCATTTGTAGTTGAAGGATTCAACTTTTCTCTCAGCACCCGATCATAGGCAGCATGCTTCTCATGTTGTTGCAAGTAAGCATACAGCTGTTCATAGTTAGTCTCCCTTAAACCTTTGTTGAGTTTGACGGCAGTAACAAATCTGTCCCATTCAGGAGTCATGTTGTTCACAAACTTTGAGTTAAGTTGGATATTGGGCATAGTCATTCTGATCATCCTCAAATCATTCACCAACTTATGAAATCTCACATAGTAATCTGTGATATTCTCTCCTGGGTTCATTTTGAAATGCTCGAACTCATCATACAGCTGTGACTCACGATCTTCCTTTGTAAGTTCTGACCCTGCCAATAGCATTTTAACGTTGTCCCACACAGCCTTGGCTTCAGTGTTAAAATTGATGAGCTTGTATACATCCTTTGGAAGACCTTGAATGACTATGTTTGAGGCTCTAATATCAGCATCATACCTCTTCTTTTCTTCTTCATTAAGATCATTATAGTTTCTAGGTCTATCAATGCCCAAAGTTACAGTCCCATCTTCACCAGTTGTGACAACGTCTCTGGTGGTACCCATCTGATATGGTCCTTCATCAATTGACTTAAGAATGTTAACACCATTATCTTTTCCCAAGCAGTAAAGTCTTATTCGTTGTGCCCAAGACTCATAATCCGTCCTATCTAGCATGGGTGGACGAGTGTCAGACCCTGCAGCTTGAATGTCATCTGATGATGCACTTGATGTGGTAGCCATAGTAACTACGGGATTTTACAGATCTTGTGATTTAACCGAGAAATAGAATCTTTCGCGGGAATTTCTAAAATCACCAAGACACAAACCGCCTAGACAAATAGCATAGACACAAACCGCGTATGCGCCTAAGAGACAAACCGAGTTCACAATGGAGATACAAACCGAGTTCACACTAGATACACAAACCGCGTACGCACCGTAGAAACAAACCGAGTTCACACCAGAGATACAAACCGCGTTGACACAAACCGCGTATGCACCTAATAGACAAACCGAGTTCACACTTGATATACAAACCGCGTAGACACAAACCGCGTATACGCCTTAGGGACAAACCGAGTTCACACTGGAAGTACAAACCGCGTAGACACAAACCGCGTACGCACCGTAGAGACAAACCGCGTTGGCACAAACTTCCAAACCTGTCACTATCAATGCCGTTTGTCCTTTTGCCTAAACTAGTATAAAGACAAACCGCGTACCCGATGCTACACAAACCGCATTCAAGAACGTCCAAACCACACAAACCGCATCCAAGAACTCTTGAAAGAAAAGCACTCGAATCACCCACAAACACCACACGAACCTTAAATCTGTGAATCCAAGCACTAAATACTACTCCTATACTATTTCTAAGCTAGAAAGTACAAATTATAACAACTTTAAATAACTAAACAAAGCACAAAATGAAATAAATGTATCTAAACAAATATCTTAAAATTCGAACCAAAAACCTCACAAACTACACAAATCCGTGAATACCAACTCTCATGGACCTAACCATGGCTCTTGATACCAATTGTAGGGTATTCACAATGCAAGAAACATTTATGAGAGGCTTAGTTTGGATCGAATAGATAAGAAAGTCTAGAGAGAAGTAGGAGAGATTGGAACCTTAGAGAGAGAAAGTAATGTGTATTAGATTAATATGAGAATAAGGTCCAACCCTTCCCATGAGTGGAAAGGGAGTATTTATACTACTACATAATATGTCCCTAGTAGACTGTGGAGCGAGCTGACAGAGGGTAAAGACCCGACTCACTCCACAATACTAATTAATAACTAAACTACTGATAATATTACTGATAATCCTACGAGCTATGATGATCTAATAAGTACTCGGGGTGACCGAGTCTTCTGCTGAATATTTATATTCCTAACAGAGGGGTCTTTTACTTGGGGTCCGCTATTTGTGTTCCTAGCGTCCTTATGTGGAGGTGATAGCACTTGGTTATTGAGGGCTTTCAATAAGTTGTCAATTTTATTGGTCATCTCCGTTTGTTGTTGATTGAATTCGGATTCAAACTTGGCCAAACGAGCTTCTTGAGATGCCATAAATTGAGACATCAATCCTTCAAAGTTATTGGTACTACCATTGCTGGAAGGATTGTTGTTGAAAGTACGGTTCGAGTTGGAACCGCTTGACTCGAAACAATTAGGTGGGTTGGAAGAATTGGTTTGTTGTGCGTTTTGGTTTTGTTTCCACCTAAGGTTTGGGTGATTTTTCCATGAGGGGTTGTATAAATCACCATAGGGGTTTGGTTCGGGTTTGAAAGTGTACCACTTGTCTCCCGCTCCGTCGGTACGCGAGGATGAATAATCCGCAAAAGCTTGTTCGGGGAGTTCCATGCAATCACGAGTGTCGTGGGGACCACTACATAATTCACATGAAGAAGTGATTTTGTTCACTTGGCTTGAAGGTTTAGGAGCCTCGTAGGATTTCATAAGAAACTTGACTTGGTTTTCAAGTTCTATGATCCTACGGTCGGAAGTGCTTGAATTGTTCGAAGGCAAAGATATTGCCTTGACCGTTTTGTTCAAATCACGGGGATCACTCCAACTTTCGTTGTCATAAAGAGCAAGATCTTCTAGGAGAGCCCATGATTTTTCCGCACTTAGATCACGTAGCTTACCACCGGCCGATTGGTCAATGGTTTACCTCGTGGAGAGATTGATATGGTCATAGAAGATTTGGACTTGGAGCCAAAGTTCTATGCCATGGTGAGGGACTTTTTGGAGTAAGTCCTTGAATCGAGTCCATGCCTCGTAGAGGGTTTCGCCTCGACGTTGTTGGAACATCAAGATATCATTCCTTAGCTTGGTAGTTCTTCCTGATGGGAAAAACTGAGCAAGGAAACGTGTGGTGAGATCATCCCAAGAGGTAATGGATCCTGCGGGTAGACGCTCTAGCCATTGACTAGCTTGGTCCCGCAGAGAGAATTGAAAGAGACGCAGTCGGGTCGTCTCTCGAGTGGCAACATCAAGGTCTATGGAATCAACGATTTTGAGAAAGTCCTTGAGATGTTGATTAGGATCTTCGGAACGAAGTCCATGGAATGCGCATCCGCTTTGCACCAACCGGATGGTGTCGGATCGCAAGGGAGTGACATTGGCTCCTTGAGTGACCTCAATGGTGTTTCGATAGCCATGGTGGCTAGGACGGGAGTAGTCTCCTAAGGTACGGGCTCTAGGAGGTGGGTGTTGTTGTGGTGGTGGGTTGTTGGGATCGAGGATATTACCACCTTCCATGATGTCGGATGGTAATGGTTACGAACAAAGAAACAAAAAAAAAAAGATAGACTAAAGAAATCCTAGAAAAATAAAAATAAAAATCTCACTAGAAAGGAATCTAGTGAGTAGACCTAATAAAATAAAAATTCAACCTAAACAATAACTATTCCCCGGCAGCGGCGCCAAAAACTTGATGCGTAGTTTTGCGACCTTACAACAGGTTTTACCTCTCGAGGGATCACAAGAGGCTTACAATCCCACCAGGCAGTGTACCTGACCGATGTAGTATAGTGTAGTGGTAAGTACGGGGGATTGATCGTTCTCCACAGGGAATAGTGTCGTTAGGATTGAAAAACTATTCTAATAGGTCTAAGGGTGAGGGAAGATTCTTTTTGTATTTTTATATTTTTTTATAAAAGCAAGTAAAATCTCGGGTTTGAAGGAGTGGGCGGAATTAGTTGCTAGTCAACTAACCCAAATAACTACAAATGCAAATAAAATAAAATAACTGAAAATGAAAAGGTCGTGAAACTTATGTGGAGAGAAATGTGTTTACTTAGATTTCCTTACTCCCTAACTATCTTTTACCGGTTGATTAGTGTGTATTAATTGCGTGGATGACGGGTGTATTCCTTAGTACCAATCGTGGGGTGGCGTACGTACTTCCCCAACTCTACAAGCTCCTACTTCACTCCTATGTCGAGCCGGCTAAGAAGCTCCTAACATGGGATCACTAGAATTCGCTCATGCATTAAATACAACCATAAAAACCTTAGTACGCATTGGTTCATGTTTCTTAAGACGTTCAAGCAAGTTACCGTATAGGAGGTTAGCCAGTTTTCTTAAGCCTAACATCGATAAACAATCATCCAATACAATTAATAACACACTAATAACCAATAATCAATAGTTAGGTTTCATTAGATCTAAGCAAACACAAGATAAATCTAGCCTAGCATGTTAATCAAAAGACAAGAACAAGATATAATCAAACAACACATAGACATATTGATTGATTAAGTGATTACTTATCTTCAATTAAACATGGGAGATCCAAGGGTATGAAAACCCTTAAAAATGGCAGAAATTCGTCTTAGGGTTTCTCCTCACGAAGTTGCACACCAAAAGTTGCACACTAATGACAAAAAATTGCAAAACTATATATGGAGTTTAAGGGCTGACGGCGTCACGTTATAGATCTTGACGCCGTCACCTCGTCGTGTCTAGGGTTCCCGGATGGCCTTCTTGACGCCGTCCCTCTTTAGTGCTCCCAAATCCGCTCTGGCTTATCAAGGCTTGACGCCGTCAGAAATGAGCTTGACGCCGTCTCGCTTTACCTTAAACCGTGATGGCCTTGATCACCTTAAAGGGTGACGCCGTCAGACTTTCCATTGCAAAACTCCCTGGCTTATAATGTGTATTTTTCATATCCACCTCTTTTGCCAAGCCATGACGCCGTCTGGAATAATCCCTGACGCCGTCAAAGGTCCTTTTCCAGCCGATTTTGAGACTTTGTCGTTTTCTTCACTTTTATGCTCCAAAAACGTCCAAAATGCTTCCTTTTCCAGATTTCTTCTCCAAAGTACCTAAAATGACAAAAGGAACGATTTAGGGCAATATTTGATCAAATAAATACGATTTAGGGCTTAAATGACCCCCTAAAAGCGGTACACTTTTTGCTTCATCACAAGCATTACAAAAGTGTTGGTCATATTTCAACTTAGGTTCCTAACTAGTTCCTTAGATGATATGGATTGAATTAACCTTATATTGGCGTGACCTAAATGTCGATGCCATAGGGTTGAGTTTTAGTCCAAGATGTAAGACAAAGCTAGTCTTTAGGAGTTTTATCTAATTTCATAACTTATACATTATTCTTTTAAAGAACCTTTTCCTACTGTTATGCCGTCTCTAAGTATTTTACTTCCATTTTCACTGAAAAGGACGTTATACTTTTTGCGGCACATTTGACTTATACTGAGCAAGTTAAAAGCTAAACTATCTACATCATCAATATAGAGAGTCATGAAAGATCGTACCTTTTCCGATGATTTTACTTTTAAGAATGCTACCGAATATGACATAACCTTCGTCGTACACTTGGTAGGTTGAGAAGAGACTTTTGTTTCTCGTTATGTGTCTTGAACTCCCATTATCTTTAATCCACTTATCTGGATCTAATTTAACTTTCAAGCACACCTAAGGAAAACTTAAGCATTTGGTCCCCAATATCTCATGGGTCCGTTTGGGTTAAACATAACATTACCACAGCTCACTAATATCTAGGAGATAATCGAAGGGGATTGAGGCCAATTCTTCTCTAAGCATGGTTCCTTTATATAATTCGGAGTTTACAATTGTTTTACCTTTATTTTTATTTTTAACTCGGACTTTTCCTATAGTTGTACTAGTGCTAAGTTTTCTAGATGCCTTAATAAATTCAGTACAATCTGAATTATGACCTTTCTGTTCAATTACTGTACCTACGGATCCCTTGGGGATACCTGGCGGATCCAATATTTTGGATCCGTGAGTCTCTGACTCAGTTGGAACAACAGTTTTATTTACTTTTATCGTTTGTTCCTGAAAGTCACTTAAGTTTCCATTTCTTATAAACTCTGGTTTGAAACTTTCATGAGGTATTCTTTGCATTTTCATTATGTCATTAGTACAACTTAAGTGTTTATCAAACCTTTTGAATTTGGAGTTTTGTTTGATAAGATTCTCCTGCGTAGATTTTAGTGTATCTATTTCAAATTTTAGTTTTTGACATAAAACACATATTTCTCTAATACCTTTACCTTTTTCTAACCTTATAGCTTTCTCTTTAAACTGATGAATTTGGTTTTCTAAAAATTTCTTTTTAGTTTTTAAGAACTTATTTTTGCTTATGATTTTTAGAGTGATTTCACGTAGTTTGTTATATTCTATATCTAGTGTGTCATCATTAATGAAAGAGTATGACGAGTCAGAATGTACCTCTTCTGTGTCATGAGCCATTAGAGCAACTTCATTGTTCTTAGGCTTGTCGTCATCTCCTTCACTATCACTCCAAGCTCCACTGACAAAGGCTCTTTGAGACTTGTTCTTTGGAGGCTTTGGGCATTCTCCTATCATCATGGTTTTGTTGGAAGGATTTCTTTTCTTTATGAGGAGGTCTACTGGGCTTTCCTCGTCTTCTAAAGAATTTCTTGAAATCTCTTACGGCCATGGCATATTCTTCATCTTCACTACTAGAACTAGATTCTGTATCACTACTTGATTCTACCCTAGCTTTCAAGGCAATGGACTTCACTTTCTCCTTTTTGCCTTTGACTATTTCTGAATCTTTTTCCATTACCATCTCGTGAACTTTGAGATTTCCTATGAGCTAGTCCAGTGTTATTCTTGAAAGATCCTTAGATTTTTCAATGGCTGTCACCTTTGCTCTCCACTTCGGGTGGAGTGCTCTTAGAAATTTCCTAACAAAATTCTTACTAGAAAATGATTCGTCAAGTGCTTTTAGAGATGTAATAATAGTATTAAACCTAGCAAATGCACTATCAATGGTTTCATCTTCAGAGGTAACAAATTGTTCATATTGTTGAACAAGAAGATCAATTTTGTTATCTTTGACTTGTGAGTTTCCTTCATGAGTGATAATTAGTGATTGCCAAATATCTTTAGCCGTTTTACACATAAAAACTCTTTCATATTCTTTCTTAGGTAAAGCGTTATAAATCATCATTTTGGCTTCACTATTTTTGGCAATCAACTTCTTTTGTTCATCACTGTGACGAATAAAAGAAGTACCTACATCCCGACCACCTGAAATATCATTACTTATGGGTTTGTAATCACCCTCAATAATAATATACCACAGATCTATGTCTTTTGACTTCACATATGTCTCAAAGCAATTTTTCTATTATATGAAACAATTTGGTTCAAATAGTGGTGGTCTTTGCATAGATTTCCCTTCTTTAAAGTTTTCAAAATCCATTGATCGTTTCAAGTTTTAAATATACAATATATTTTGAAAATCTTGAGTAACCTGCTCTAATACCAATTGTGGAAAACTAGAAGGGGGGTTGAATAGTTTTACCGTTTAAAATTAATTTGCTTTGTGACTTAAAGTGATTTCAAAGTAAGTGTGCACAATCAAACAATATAATATAAGTAAGTAGAGAAAGGAAAGATCAACCCACACAACACGGATATTTATAGTGGTTCAGCTACAAGGACTCTTTTCCTTGCTCTATACTCCACTCCTCGAGCCTCTAACTCGAGATTTTTTCTTCACTAAGAAACAAACTCCCTTCTCGGCGGAGAAAACCTTAATACATGTCGCTTACACCTTTTTCCGGTACAAAGCTAAATACCGGTTTCTTGTTTAAGGAAGAACCAACCTGACGTTGCCTAAATGATTACCGACACTAAGCTAGATGTCGAGTTCTTTACAAGGGTACAACCACTCCCGTTTACTCTATGTGTTTTGAAGACTACAACACCAACCGGATTCTACTGAATAAAAGATGGAACTATGATGCCTAAACTCTAATAAGTTACACAGTGGGTAACTATCAAGTCTTGCAACAGAATGTTGAAGCTTGTCAATGCTTGATCTCTTTTGCTACAAAAGGAAGATCACTAGGAATGGAATAATATGGGTTAGTGATATGCAAATGAAAGAATATATATTTTATACTATGTAAGTGATGAGAAAGGCCAAATGATCAGCTTGCTATTTATAGGCAAAGCTGAGCAACAGGCGGCGGATCCGGCGGATCCCAAAACTTGGATCCGTCTTTGTATCCATTTGGATCCGCCGTGTCAGGCTAGCTAAGAGATCTTCAAATCTTTCCAAATCTTGCCATATCTTTCCATATCTTCAAATGTTAACTCTTTGGCTTGAAGATCTAAACAAAATATCACAAAATCTTACCAAGATTGTGTACATGATGCATGCCATGATGTCATCCTAACTTTTGAAAAATAAAGTTTCCATTTTAGGAAATAAACATGTAAATGTATAAAAAGAAAATTCTAGTGATCTTGTGAAATGTAAATGTGTTTTAAAAAGACTTTAGCTTGTATTTATGATTTGCTAAAAGATATACCTTGTATTGGTCATTAACAAAACTAAGTAAAGATCATAAAATATAAATAACGTTTTTGAGACGATATTTGTATTAACAGACTCCATATGAATTATGGACTGGAAAAGCTCCCAACTTTTCTTACTTAAAAGTCTGGGGTTGTGAGGCATTTGTTAAACGTGACTCACCAGATAAACTCCAACAGAGATCTGTTAAGTGTATCTTCGTAGGATACCCTAAGGAAACAAGGGGTTAATACTTTTATTTTCCACCAGAGAATAAAGTCATTGTGGCTAGGTATGGAGAATTATTTGAGAAGAATCTCATATCTCAAGAATTTAGTGGGAGAGTTTATGATCTTGAAAATGATCAAGAAGATACATCACCTTCTGAAAACACTAGTACACTTCCTGTGGAACCTGAAAGTCTAGGTCCTCCACCTGAAGTGGCAATGGTTCCCATTTGAAGATCTGCAAGATCTGTGAAAGCTCCTGAACGTCTATGTCTTAACGTAGAGTGCGAGAAAACTATACTAGGGGATCTTGATGAACCTACTAGTTATAGGGCTGCCATTAATAGTCCTGAAAAGGGTAAATGGCAGGTTGCTATGAATGGGGAAATGCAATCCATGAGAGACAACGAAGTCTGGATTGAAGTAGACCTTCCTCCTAATGCTCAGGTAGTTGGGAGTAAGTGGCTCTTCAAGAAGAAAACTGACATGGATGGCAATGTACACACCTATAAAGCTCGTTTGGTAGCTAAAAGCTTTACGCAAACATATGGTGTTGACTACGAGGAGACTTTTTCTCCTGTAGCTGACATTAGAGCTATTAGGATTCTCATAGCTATAGCGGCATACTATGACTATGAGATTTGGCAAATGGATGTCAAAACTGCCTTCTTAAATGGTCGCCTAGATGAAGACATCTATAAGGCGCAGCCTGAAGGGTTTGTGAATCCAGAATTTCCAAACCGTGTATGCAAACTTCAAAGATCCATTTATGGATTGAAGCAAGCATCACGACAATGGAATAAGAAATTTGACGAAGAAATCAAAAGGTTTGGATTTACTCAGAATTTCGATGAGCCATGTGTATATCACAAAGCTAGTGGGAGTAATGTTACTTTCCTTTTCCTATATGTCGATGACATATTGATCATGGGAAATCATATACCAAGCCTTAATGAGGTTAAGTCCTATCTGGGTAAATGTTTTTCTATGAAGGATTTAGGAGAAGCAGCTTACATCCTTGGAATCAAGATCTACAGAGATAGATCAAAGCGGTTGATTGGATTAAGCCAAAGTGCTTACATTGATAAAATATTGAAGAGATTCAATATGCAAAATTCTAAAAAGGAATATTTGCCAATGCAAGTAGAACATGGCTTAAGTAGCAAACTATGTGCTTCAACACCTGAAGAGGTGTCACACATGAAAAAGGTTCCATATGCTTCAGCAGTAGGATCTATCATGTATGTAGTTAGATGCACAAGGCCAGATGTGGCGTTTGCACAAAATATGACCATTCGTTACCAACAGAACCCAGGTGAGCTCCACTGGCATGCTGTTAAGAACATTCTTAAGTATTTGAGGAATACAAAAGAGATGTTTCTAGTGTATGGGGGAAATCCAGATGCAGAACTTGGTGTTACAAGTTATTGCGATGCGTCCTTTCAAACTGATAAAGATGATACGAAGTCTCAGATGGGTTATGTCTTTGTCATTAATAGAGGAGCAGTAGACTGGAAGAGCATGAAGTAGAGTACAATAACGATGTTTGTTACTGTAACACCCCCAAAATTTGGTTAAGCGGAAGCATACATGTCACTGGGGTGCTACTCAATTGGTATCACAACACAAAGTATAAAGAACGGTTTTAACTCAACCGTTTAAAATAGATTTCATATTCAAAAATGATTTGTTTACAACATTTCAAAATAGTGCGGAAATATAAGGCCATAAAAGATTTCAAGTGGTCCCAAATATATCAGAGTCTTCTATGACCATGCCATGCCCTGCCAAAAGTCTTCGCCACTAAATTATCACCTTAAACCTGAAAATACATGCTAAAAAGGGTCAACACTAGGTTGGTGAGTTCATAGGTTTGATTAAAACAGATTATGTTACACAGAATATCATACAGTTTAGTATTAAAGTCTAGTTAATCAGTACGCTCGCCATGACCAGTACGCCTGGTAATGTAACCGTTTCGCCCGGTCAATGTAACCGGTACTCCCGGTAGTGCTCAGTACGCTTGGACTATGAACATGTCATGTATACATATAAAGCATTCAAGCAATCCACACTTATACATATCTGACCAGTACCCCTGGTCTATGTATGTATCATGTATCCAAGTAAGGCATTCAAGTAAATCACTCTTATATATATCTGACCAGTACCCCTGGTCTATGTATATATCATGTATCCAAATAAGGCATTCAAGTAAACAGTCTAGCATATAACACCAATTGCATTTCGAGTAAAACAATCAATTCTAGATTTCATATACCAAATAAACAGTCATTGAATTTAGTTTAAAACAAGCATGTATTCTCCCCCAAAACAGTTATAAAACAAGTAAAAGTAGGGGCCATGAACTCACCTTCAATGGTCTGAACAGTGAATGTTGTGAAATTAAGGTGTGCACGGCACCAACACACAACCTAGATTAAATAACCATGTCTTAGTTTCAAGCATTAAATTCAAGTCTTTCCATATTTTAATTTCAATGTTTTAAAGTATCTATGTTTTTGTCATTTGTGTGGCGGAAAGTGTGGTTACTAAGGTCTTTCCTAAGAAGTGGTGAGGTGTAACTCTACAAATGACCTAAGGGCACGGTAATGTGGGATTGGGGATATTGAACAATCTAATGTGCAAATGGATTCCGTCGAGATGTAGTATTTTATAGTTGTGTAATTTGTTCGTCATGTCCGATTTTGTTAATTTTAAAGGTAAGATCTAACATATGTGACGTTATCTCCTACTAGTTGGATGGTTTGAGAAATTTAATATAATGTTAATTTTTATAACTTGGTTAATTAAACTAAATTTGCATTATTCATTTATTATGATTCATTAGTTTAAAATTTTATATATATATATCGTCCAATTCGGTCAAGTTAAGTTTGTTGTTTCATTATTAATTGACTTGATTTTAATATAATAATTGTAAGCGTCAATCTATATATTTCCCGTCGTGAGTTATTGTCCACATTTACCGCGAAATTGGTTCGTCGTTTATTTCTCTTGAGTTCTACATTTCCAATCATCCATGTGAGTATAAAGTTTCTCTTACCCATTGCCGATTTCATGTTCTACTACTTATGACTTTGTGAGATAATAATGTTAAACATACTCTAAACGATTCCCTGATGGTTGTCGAGTTTTTAAGTCCTTTCTATACAAGTTTTTATCTATCTACTTGCTAGTTTAATGTGAGGTTCATTTTTGTATAAGTTTTTACAGGTTTATATGTTAGTATTACAAACGTTTTCGTAAGTGGTTCGTGTAATTTAAATCTTGCGACAACTATTACTATAATTATTAACCAAATTCGCATCTTTAATAATTATTGGGCTGCGGCCCACTGTGTTTGTGGAGGGGGAAATAATAAGGTCACTAATTGGTTGGGCTTTATCATTAGCTTCTACATAAGTCCTGGTGGGCCGAATTGTGTTGTTCACAGGCCCATAACGTGGGCTGTATATAAGGGTTGTGTTGGGCTAGTGTTTAACTCCTAACTGATTCCACTGTTTGGGCTTGGCCTGGTACGAATTTCAGACCCTATTCATAAGTTTTAAACCTGGTGCGTCTTGCTGGGGATTTCATGTCTTACATTCGACATATCAAAGGTCAAAGGCTTCATGGTCATGTACTACCACTACTAGAAAAAAGGCCTTTAATGACGTGCATTGCGTGTCATAAAAGGGGTCAGATGACGCGCTTTTTGGTGTCATTGATCGACCCGTCATAAAGCTTTATGACACGCATTTCGCGCGTCATAATTTTATGACACGCTTTTATGACACTATTTTATGACCCATTTTTTGCGTGTCATGGTTCAAATTTTTTAAAAAAAAAATAATTTTTATAAAATTAATAATATCCCCACATTAAATAACAGATAATCTCATAATACAAATAAATACACAAATAGCAAAAAAGCGCATTTCATATATATCAAAACAATGCGTTTCATACAACTACAAGTTATTTTCAAATTCTAAAATTGTAGAAACATATATGGGTGATATACAGGTAAATGTGTAGAACATATATAGCTACATAATCACAGTAGTCAGAGTCATCAAGCTAAGGTTGATGTGGCAACCTTCTCTCAGCCTAGCACCATCGGCATTTGTCTGTGATGCTCTTTCGCTTCCAGCTAAATCTACAAAGTTCTGCACCACATGGCAGTTTATGGTTTTAGTTTGTTGTCTATCATATTATACTCCTGGGATTAGTATATACACTCAAATTTAAATGTTGAAACATACCAGACTTGAAACAAAGGATCTCACGCAGTCTGAAGTATCCCGGAGTGTGCTTTCTATTGTCTGCATTGACAAATAACTTATTAAATAAATTATCTTTGTTTAAAAATGTATATACAATAATAAAGGTATAGAACACCAACTTATTAATTACGAGGTATAAGAAGTACATCAAATAGACCATGTTTGCGAGTAAATTCATATACTTACCAGTCTTATTATCTGATGTGATCGAGAACTAGTATCGTTTAAAGCGGTTTCACCGACTTGTCTTTGAGCTGCAGAACATACAAACAAAAATAATTATAAGCACGATTTAACTAGAATAACTAATTTCCTGTTTTGTGAGTTGGAAGGGAAAAAAAGACAAGGCCTTTAGATATGTTCAGAAGCTTACCTTCACAAATGCTGATCAATTAGTTATTCTAGTTAAATCAATGCTGACTCAGCAGGTACCATAAATCCGCATACTCCAAGTAGTGCAGCTGCACATATTGAGCGAAGCAGACTTGATTTCCCGCCACCATTTGGTCCGGTCAACAGAAACATTGATTTCATATTAACTGTGTTCAAAACCGCACTACCTTCAGCTGCATCAAACCAATACGGTGATAGACCAACAATCTTCATCTCACGACGTCTGATTATTTGTTCAGTTTCCTGCATACAATTTCAGTATGAACATGCATGTGCCCGAAAACTAACCAATAATTAAATAGATGGTGGATTGAAATTTACCTCACAAGTATGGGACTGAACAAGAGTTGGAAACACCCATTTTCTTCTCCTGCCTTCACTGTTTAATCAATATGTAATATTTAGTTAAAACAATTTAAGAAGCTTAAAGTCACACGATTTGATACAAACGTCAATATATCAAATCAATCTTTTCAACCACTAGCTATAAGCAAATAAACCGACAAATTATAATCTAAGGTAATTAGGCGAATTTGCAGTAATCGCAAAAGAAGCATTCTAAAGAAACTCTCATACATACATTTTAATCGAGGGACAAGTAATGAGTCCTAAATTGCATTCCGTTGTATCATGACTAAACACACTGTAGTAGTGTACCGTCAACATGGATGAACGACTTTCTAAATCTCCTAACTGATTATACTTACGAGTTTGAAACTTGAGTGCAATCAAATAATACAACATTTAGATACCACCTACCGAATATACTATTTGTCATTGCTGCAGCAGCAGCTATTAGTCCATCATAGCAGTTCCTAAGATCTCGCATATCCTGCAACAACAAAATCAATCAAAATGTCAAACACTAAACCTTCTTTCACTACCACGATCCGGTGTCCGTAAACCAACAAAACACGCTATCATAACTCATGGTTTGCTGTCTTTGTGTTTTTGTAATGCAAGATACATTACTACACACTAGTACTGCAATGCAAGCATGTAGTATCATCAATAATTAACAATAATAATACCCTTCCTTGTTTCTAAAATAGCTAGCGTGTTACAATGAAATTCAAAAACAATAATTATCGTAGTTGAACAAAAATACCTTGATAGCAAATTAAGTGACACATTTTAGGTATAGTTTCAATAGCAATCCCATTCTTTTGATTATATTAATATTAGCCTAAAAGCTTCTGGAAATACAATTGATATATAAGCTTTGTTGCAGAAGTGCATCAACAGCAAAATCCTAATTTATAAAATTAAACTAACATACGCTGGACTTAACGCCATATAACCTAATGTTTTAAGTATCAAGTTTCAAATTTGTAGTGTTTCTTATTATAACATATAAATTGTCATTGCATTGTGCTTCTGCTAATTATCTATAAACTACATTATACCAAAGTAATACCAGTAATTTATATAAAGACTTAAAACATCTTCACATATAAACTTACGTGCATACACTCTATAATATTTAACACATAACTAATATACGCAACTAACGAGTACCTGACGCCAAACGGTGAGGATGTTGTGCTTAAGTTTAGAACCATGGGGACCGTAATCATACAACCCAGCAAAACCTCCGTATATCTTAAAAGACAGAATAACGAAAAATTATATCTTCACATACAAAACCGGGTAGATCTACAAATAAAATGAATAGATCTATAAAAAAAAATTATAGATCGACAAAAAAATCTATACATCTACAAAAAAATAACAAAAAAAACTATAAATAACGAAAAATATTATAGATCTACAAAAATAATGTTCAAAAATCATAGATATATCAAAATACCTCAAAACTTTAGGGTGGAGAGTTTCGGTGGTGTCGGTGGAGGTGGAGTCCGGTGGTGGTGCGTCGGATGGTGGTGGTGCTGCCGGATTGTGTTTTTTAGAGAGAGAGAGTTATTTTGTGTGTGTGTGTGTTTTAGAGATATGAGTGTGAAAATGAAATGAGTTGGGTGAGGGTGGAAGTCCGTGTTTTTTAAAAAATTTGAGATATGACATGAATTGATGACACACAAAAATGCCTGTCGTCTAGCCTTCAGATTTTACAATTTATGACAGTTTTTTTAAGACTTACGATTTTGCGTGTCATTATATTGTGTGTGTCATAAAAAGCATGTCATTAAAGGCCCTTTTTCTAGTAGTGTACTTATCTCCAATCCTAGTAGTCTTAGTTTACTCTTGTTCTAATGGACACTTGGAGTGGGAAATAAATTCTTGATCACACACACCCCTTGGCTTCTAATGTTGGGTCTAAGAACACTTGTTGGAAGAACAGTCCAACCGAGTACTAATTGACCATTGCGGTTTTGGTCCAAACAGAGTTTGAACCTAGGGTCGAAACGTGTCCCTCTAGGTTCGAACCAAAGGCAAAAATGATCTCTAATAGAACCTAGTTTTTTTTACCAAGGATTTATCAAAAATCCCTTAACATGGGAGTCTATCATCATTTGTCAAGAAAGGGTACTCATTCGACTACTAACACCTTTAGGGGGGTTTGTTTTGGGGGCGGACTGGTGCTATCTTTCTTGGGGCTTTTGAGAAAGCACAACCCAGGTTCGAACCGAGGGTACGACCCTCGAATCTTGGTTTTAACTAGGCACGAACTTAACCAGTATCTCCCCTGTGTGAGGAGGTTTTTCCCAGTCGACACTCCCCACCAACACACCTAGTCCCGAATGGTCATTCCTCGGCTTGAGATAGACACAGGGGGGTCGTTAATGCTAACTTAGTACATTATTCCATATGTTCCATTCTAGCCTAAAGTTTACTACGCAAACTTTCTCATGTTCAGTTTTTGAACCTGTGTCTCCTAGGGTATTCGAACCTTGATATGGCCACCACGGCCAAAAAAATCATCATCCTAATTGTCAAGTCCTAGGGGCTCTAATTTCTTATGCCAGAAAAGATTAACAATCATCAACCTATTATCGAGTTCTAGCATTCTAACGCCCTGAGCCACACAAATCAACAACAACAAACAACATTTAAAATCTTGACTGTAACAATAATCTATCTTTCGGAAAATGATTAAGATTGAAACTTAATAAAATCTAACACTAAATCACCTTTCATTCGATCTAAACTTTAACAAGAACAACCTAAATTATTACCTATTTGATCTAAAACAATCTAACATAAATGGAATTGAAAGGACAGGTTTATATTCTTACAACTATTTTGCGGGATGATGAACTCGAATCAAAACTCCAATTCGAAAAACCCAACTTGTTCCAAACCAAACCACAATCCCACTAATCCTTGTTCTCCCTTGAGTGATTCTCAGAACCCTTATGTGAGTGTGGTTCGACATCTTTTGGAACATGGGTTTAAAAAGATAAATATGGAGAATAACCCCATAGTTGCTTTCGGATCTGGGAGAAATGGGGTTTCCAACGGGGTGTTCTTTCTACCTCAATTGGGTTATCCTATGGTTGACTTAGGTGGATTCCTAGACTCGTGAACATGGCAGGGTTGCTTGGTCAAAAGGAAATATTATCAGTGAATGAGGAATAGAGATGGGTTGAAGAGGTTTTTGGGAAGAAAAGGGGCGGACAAAAGTGGGGTATTACCTAGGTTAAGTGTATCAGGTTTTGGGAAGGGTGAGAGTGGTTGGGTTATGATTTATTCTAAGTATTTAGAGTGTGTTGTTTAGTTAAAGAGTGATATTTGATACCCGTGTCCCGTTAAACTGAGTTAACTCGGGTCTTTCCCGGAATTGTTTTAAATATGAGAAGTTGTATTTTCAGGGACGTCTTTAAACATATTCTTAAGTTTTTAAGTATTCACTATAATTCCTAAGTTCCTGTTTAATTTCTGTTTGGACTCCGGTACGCGTGTAGTGTCAGTCTGAGCAAAATCGGGATAACCTCCCGTTTTTACAACAGTTCAGTGGGTAAAATGCAAGATGTAATAATTTCACTGTTCTTGGTGAGATTTTCGGGTGACATAATGTGCAGGTCTGTTATCCGTGTTAAACATATAATGGTCTAGTCTGGTGATTTAGTCATAATAAATGAACTGTTATGAATTAAATATTAGGGCAAATTTACTATTTGTCACAGTTACAGAAGCTGAGTATATTGTTGCATCAGAAGTTGCGATGGAAGCTGTTTGAATAAGGAAATTCATTTCGGGGCTAGGAGTTATGCCGTCGATTGAATTACCTATTAATGTGTATTGTGACAATTCTGCCGCAATTACATTCGCCAATGAACCTGGAGTCATGAAGGGCGCTAGACATTTTCCTAGGAGATATCACTATGTTCGAGAACAAGTCAAAATAGGTGAAATCAATTTACTCAAAGTTCACACAGATGACAATCTAGCTGATCCCTTTACGAAGGCTTTACCTAAGGAAAAGCTTACTCAACATGCCAATGGCATTGGACTTCGTTTAGCTAGTAGTTTCATGTAAATCTGTGGTTAGTATTTGGATAAAAGATAATGTAAACAATGTTATCTTAATGAAATAAAATATTTGTTATGTTTATCTTCATTTATAATATTGTATCCTATATTTGTATGTTTAATCCATGAATAACTTATGTTATTCTAAATAGTCCGTTATTGATCAATAATATGGGAGTATTATTGAATTAAGGCAAATCTGAGTTTTGGTAGAATATACTGTTAGCATTTATTTTATGCTATTTAGGAAGTGATGGTCATTTGACGTTTAGAATTAATGTGTCGTGTATAATATGTATTTTGTTTAGTGGGCTTATAGCATTAGTAATGTTAGTAAGTTAATTATTTGTGTAGTGTAAAGATTAAGCCCACTACAAGTCCAAGTGTAAAGCCTTCCAAAGCCCAAAATGGTTGGCTGTGTTTCATTTAAACCACACACACTCTTCACAGTGGGTATGCCTCATTCAAGATAAGAAAAGAGTGTGTGTGTGCAAAGGTCCCAAAGTCTCTTGTATTATTTTCTTTCTTTGAAGCTAATAATCATTTGACTTGAAATAACCATATGATCCATACAACTCTATTTCTTATTGTTCTTAAGTGATTGTGAGTGTCATCATCAAGTGCTTGTGTGTATGATAAAGAAGAGATTTGTGGTGTAACAAGTGGTATACATGAGCCAATCTTCAAGGTAGAAGGTTTGTTTGCTTTGTTTCAAAAAAAAATAACCCACTGTTATTTTTTAACGTGACCAAGTGTTGACTTTTTCTTGGAATCTAATAGCAAAAACATTTACAAAGTTGTATTTGTAATACTCAGTGAGTATCTCTGTGTTGGTGAAAGAAAAAGTGCAATATTTTTGATGTTCGTAACTTGTTTGATCGAAAAAGTATAAAGGTTGAATCACTTTTGTGTTATTGAATATTTTATGTGAGATATCATAGATATTATTGGTTCAAGTGGTGATAAGTGTCAGGAATATTGCAAGTTGGTGAAAGGTTGTAAGGCATCACGTGGGAAGTGTCTCAAAAGTCAACAAAAGTGGCCAAAAAGTGGAATTTTCTCGCAATTGGCCTTCAGTCTCGCAATTGGCAGCTTCTTGCAATTGGACTGCTTCTATCGGAATTGCTACTGCTCTCAGGAATTGCACTTTATCGCAATTGAACACTTGTCTCGCAATTCCAGTACTTTGTCGCAATTCAGATACTGTCTCGCAATCGATTCTATCGCAATTGCTCTCTTTTATCGAAATTGGGTCTTGCAATTGGCAAACCTCTATCGCAATTCATCCTTCTATCGCAATTGAGAGGCTGTTTCGCAATTCAAAGGTTTTCTCGCAATTGTATCTCGCAATTCAAGTTGAGTATCGCAATTGGAGCTAGTTTATCGCATTTGGACTCGCAATTCATACTTAAGACCCGCAATTGGTGCAATTTTCGGTATTGGCAACTTTAGTCCTTGTACTTTCAGCAGCCTTAAGATATCTTTCGGATTTGACACTTTTGGCCCTCGCAATTGTGATTAAAAGACTTCAAAGTTGAATAACTTTCAAGGATTTGATTCGAACGTAATTTCGTCAACTCGAAAGTGAACTCGGTATTTTTACTCTTGTATAAGAGTGTAAAATACTTCGACAAACGGTTATCTAACCTTTTGTATAAAAGTGTTAGATTTTATATAAATTACCGATTTATATAAATTAGATTTATTTCTATCTAAATTGATATTTAGCCATAATTTGTATAAATTTTGGTCAAATTGAAATTTCTATAGAAATTGTCGAGTTTATCTAAATTGTAATTTACATAACTTTTGTCGAAACAGTAAACTTTTGACTTTGTCTTAATTATACTTGAATCAAGTTTCGTAACGTTATTTACTTTGTTACAACATCATCGATCATCAACAACAAACCAAATCATCAACCAAGTTCAAGTTCAACCTTCAACGAAAACAACTTCTATTTTGTTGAAACGATCCTCAATCCACTTTATCATACAATAATTTCAAGATGACTACACAACAAGACATTCATGCCGCAGGTTCAGAAAACCGTCCTCCAATGTTAGAAAAGGGTGGTTATCTTCCATGGACTAGTCGTATGAAAAGATACATGAAAACCAAGCCTCTAGGACAAGGTAAACTCCTGATCAAATCCATAGAGGAAGGTCCATTCGTACCTCGCCAGATTCAAGTTACAGCTGGGAATCCTAATGCATCACCTCCAATTAAAGCAACCTTTCGAACTCAAACGGAAGAGGAATACACATTGGCAGATCAGAAGCAAATTGAAGCAGACGACATGGCAATGCATTTAATCCAACTGGGTTTACCACAAGAAATATTCTGTGCTGTAGACAGTTGTGAAACTGCTTATGCAATGTGGGAACGCGTCAGAAGACTCTGTTATGGTACAGACATTGGTAAACAAGACGTGGAAAACAAGCTTCGGACTGAATGGGAGAAGTTCACATCTACTCCAGCTGAGCAGATTGAATCTTACTACACACGGTTTTGTACTCTAATGAATGAGTTGATCAGACACAATTTGGATCATAAACAAATTGTTCAGAACATCAAGTTCATCAACAACCTTCTAGAAGAATGGGGACGATACGTTACTATTGTCAACCAAACTCAAAACCTTCACGAGGTGAACTATGATCAGCTCTATGACTTCCTAAAACAAAACCAAAAAGAGGCAAATGAAGTCAGAACAGAGAAACAAGCTAAACAACAAGATCCTCTTGCACTCATAGTCCAATCACCTACACCTGCAACAGTCAGTGCACAACCATCATCATCATCATCCACTCAGCAATTCATGCAACAACAGTATATTCCACAATCACCATTCAACCCACAACAACAACATGTAATCCCACAACAACAATACCCGCAACACCCGGATCAACAGGATCAGGATGAGTCAACTGATGCTTTGACTCAAGCTTTTGCCTACCTATCAAAAGCATTCCAAGGACGTTATTCCACACCCACCAACAACAATCAAAGAATCTCATCGAACACTCGCAACAAGCATATTGCACAGCCGAGTTTCAACATGGGACAACAAGGACAGATGGTTGGGGGATATGGGAATCAGCAGGGATATGCTCCAAGATATCAGATGGGTAATCAGAATGTAGGGCAGTATGTTGGTAATCAGATGGGTCAGTTTGGAGGGAATCAGATGGGTAATGCTGTTGGTAATCAGAGGGTACAGAATGTTGGGAATCAGTTTGGGAATGTTGCTCAGGGAGCTGGGAACAGGAATCAGGGTAATGTGATGAAGTGCTTCAACTGTCAGGGTATTGGTCACATGGCTAGGAACTGTCCAGACAAGCCAAATAAGAGGGATCCAGCGTATTTGCAGAAAGCATTAATGCTGGCAAACAAGGAAACGGCTGGGCATCAGTTGAGTGCAGAAGAGAATGACTTCATGGCTATTATGGATGCTTCAGAAGATCTTGAAGACATTGATGCAAACTGCATTTTTATGGCTAATCTTCAGGAAGCAAAGTACGACACAGACTCAGAAGCACCTCCTGCTTTTGACACTAATGCGGTTTCTGAGGTACAACCATATGCTACATGTCACAATAATGAAATGTTTGATATGTCACCTCAAAATGAACAGCATCCTGAGACTCCTAATCTCATTTACGATACATATATGGACGAACCAAGTTGTAGTAATACTAATTTGGTAACTCCAGATATGGATCCTAATGATGAATTCGAGTCACAGCATACTGATAATGATGAGGAAACACGTGCTATGTTTGAATCATTATTGCATAATTGTAGTATTGAAATTGAGAAAGTTAAAACGGTCAATCGCGAGGTTAAGGCCGCGAATGAAAAATTGACCGCTGAGCTTGAGAGTTATAAAGTGAATGCACAAGCTTATGATTTTCATAACGAAAAACAGTCAGAACTTGAGGTTAGCTTAAGAGATTCTGAGTTAAGAGAGAAACATTTGCAAATAAAATTTGACACTCTCGATGTTAATTTGAATTTGCAAATCAAATCTCTTAACAAAGACATTTCTGAACTAACCAACCAACTTTCAAACCAAAAATCAACTTATTCCAATCTTGAAAAAGAAAAGAAGGAGTTGAATGAAAGGTTTTCAAAATGTGAAAAAGATCTTCAAAAAGAGATCACTGACAAAAAGGAAACCATTGCAAAGTTGGAAGATTTACATGTAAAAATGGGTCATTCTGCACAAACAATTAACTTGTTAATAAACGATCCAAACCCGATTTTACATACATTAAAGAAAACGGCTATCGGTTATGAAAACCCTTATTATCTCAAGAAAGCTCAGAAAAATCAGAATGTGTTATATAATGGTAGTGTGCTAAATGATAATCATGATCCGATTGAGATTTATGATTCGGATGAAACGATTGAGCGTACTGAAAAGAGACGAGTCAAAATGAGACAAATGAACCCAGAAATTAAACCAATTGACTATAATGAAGTTAACAGACTTGCTGGGGTTCATCTTGTTAAAAAGGAGTCACCTCTGTTTTTTCAAAAACCAGTGGTTTTCACAAAACAAAAAGTTGTCTCAATTCATCTGTCTAACATCGAACAAATGGCATCTATAAACACTTGTGAAACAAGTGCGGCTAGACTATATTTGGTTGATCTTAAACAGAGAATTGAAACACTTCAAAGTATTGTGGCATCCAAACTAAACAGTAACAACAAAGACTGGTTTTCAAGATTTCAGACTGAACTAAAAGGAATGTTTGAACAAGACATTAATCCACATATTGAGGCAATCTATGCGGTTGTTCAAAATGTGGAATACAATCTTTTCAAAGAGTCAGCAGAATTCGTTAAGGACCACAAATCCTTAGTGAATGAAGCCAATGAATACTTGGAACACATAAAAGTTTTGGAACATCAAAATGACTCTCTCTCTTTCGAAGCTCTATCGACCGATATCATGTCTATTATTTTCCAAACATATTCTGTTGAGGATGATGAAAGACTTCGAGCTGAGACTTCTCAAATTGTTGAAAAATATGAAAAGGCACTTTTGAAGCTTGAAAAACAAAATTGCACTTATTTTAAACAACTTGATACGAAAAAGGAAGAATGCAAGTATGACAAATTGTCGTATGAGCGTTCTTACAAAAACATGCAAGATCAAATAAATCTTTTGAAGTCTCAGCTTGCAAGTCAAAAAGGGCAGGGTGAGGAATCTGCAGGTATTGCACCATTAACCCCCTTGCCTAATGAGAAACAAAAAGGGATAGCTGTTGTCAAGAACACTAATGTTATAGCACCTGGCCTTTATAGGATTTGTCCCACTACTGCGTCTGCCTCTACATCTAAAACATATAGGGCGTTAGACAAAAGTAAGAACGATAATCCAAATGAGTCTAGAAATGCTACAAAAACATCTAAGGACAACCCCATAAATTCTAATGAGTGTGCCTTACCTTCTACAGGAATAGACAGCAACTCTAGGAGCAAAAGACAGTCTAGGAGCAATAACAAGAAACCTAGTGTCTCGCCTGTTTCTAAGAGTGCAAGCAAGAAAGTAGAAGAACACCCTAGGAATTTACCGCTTTCCAAGAAGAAACATGTATCATCTAGTTGTAATGATAAGACTCCTGTTTCTAATGCATGTAATGATTCTGATTGTTTAATGCAAAAGAAAACTTTGTCTGTAAATGCTTGTGATGATAATGTTTCTAATGATGTGAAAATGAATGATAGGCCTGAACAGAAAAAGGTTCCTTTAGTAACTAAGGCTAAGTCTAGATATATTCGAAGACTTATTGCAAAAGCTAGAAAAACCACTAGCAGCCTATTGCCTAAGGATCACTCTAAGTTTTGTGCATGGAAACCAACGGGTAGAATGTTTACACTTAAGAATGGCACATTAGAAATAGTTCCCACTGCATCTAAGGAAACCATCTCTAAGTGTGATTCACCTGGTACAACTAACCCCTTGGAACCAAATGTTACACGGTTTCCATATACAAATTCTTCTGTTCTTCTCAGGTCATTGAAATCTGTCTTTGGATCGTCGACTCGGGTTGCTCCAAGCACATGACCGGGAATCTGAAGCTGCTGATCAATTTTGTGTGGCAGTTCATGGGGACTGTACGTTTTGGGAATGATCATGTTGCAGCTATTCTGGGTTATAGAGATCTTTGGTTTGGAAATTATCTGATCACTCGGGTTTACTATGTCGAAGGGTTGGGACACAATCTGTTCTCTGTCGGACAGTTTTGTGATGCTGATTTAGAGGTTGCATTTCGGAGAAACACTTGCTTTGTCAGGAATTTGGTTGGGGATGATCTCTTAATTGGGGATCGTGGCACCAATCTTTATGCAATTGACATAAACCAAATGGCCTCTTCATCACCTATTTGTCTCATGACCAGGGCAGGCGAAACAAAATCCTGGTTGTGGCATAGACGTTTGTCTCATCTGAACTTTGACACGATCAACAAACTTGCCAAAGACGACATCGTCTCCGGTCTTCCTAAATTCAAATACACCAAAGAACACCTATGTCCATCATGTGAGCAAGGAAAGAGCAAAAGAGCAACATATAAACCTAAACCCGTACCGAGTTCGGTTGATAGGTTGCATTTGTTGCACATGGACTTATGTGGCCCGATGAGAGTTCAAAGCATCAATGGGAAGAAGTATATTCTTGTAGTTGTCGATGACTATTCAAGATATACTTGGGTAAAGTTTTTGAGATCAAAAGATGAAGCTCCAAACACCGTCATCACCTTTCTGAAGCGGATTCAAGTTCTACTTCATGCTCCAGTTAGGATAGTAAGAACGGATAATGGCACGGAATTCGTTAATCAGGAGTTAAGAACATTCTTTGAAGAAACTGGTATTACTCACCAGACATCAGCTGTTAGAACTCCACAGCAGAATGGGGTAGTTGAAAGAAGGAACCAAACCCTTGTTGAAGCTGCTCGCACTATGCTGATTTATTCTAGTGCACCGTTATTCTTATGGGCTGATGCTGTTTCTACTGCTTGTTTTACTCAAAACCGATCCCTAATCCATCCAAGATTCAATAAAACCCCATACGAACTAATCAACAACCGAAAACCGGATATTTCTTATCTTCATGTATTTGGTGCTTTATGCTATCCAACAAATGACAGGGAAGATCTGGGAAAGTTGAAGGCTAAGGGTGATATTGGAATCTTCATTGGTTATTCTGAAAACTCGAGGGCATTCAGGGTGTATAACAGGAGAACGAAAAAGATAATGGAGACGATGAATGTGAAGTTTGATGAAATTTCACAAATGGCTTCTGAGAGACTCGCTCTAGAACCCGCGCTTAACCCGATGACTTCCGGACATATCAGTTCGGGACTCGCACCTCAAGGAGCTCAATCAATTCATAAGGAACAACCAACAACTCAAGAACTGGATAATTTCTTCGAGTTCATGTACGATGAATACTATGGTGGCGCTTCGAAAAATGCATCTAACCAACATTCCGCTGCACCCACTCAACCACCACCACCACCATCAAATCCAGATGCATCCACAACATTTGAAGCTGGCGCACCACCTCCCTCACCATCAACATCATCTACATCTACTCCTAAAACTCCATTCATTGAAATTGTTCTACCAAGAATTGATGAGCAAGAACAAAATAATGCTGTGTTAGACGAAGAAGTCTTTGAAAACCCGTTTGGAATGGAATCTGGTGAATCATCTTCCAGATTACATGAACCGACTAACACGCAGTTATTCAGTCCAAGGTACCCTTCAACATTACAGTGGACAAAAGACCATCCGATTGAACAGGTTATTGGTGAACCCTCAAGACCAATTCAGACGAGAAAACAACTTCACACCGATTTCGACATGTGCATCTATGTCTGCTCAGTCAGTCTCATAGAACCTAAGAACATTCGGGAAGCAATGGCAGATAATGCCTGGATTGAAGCGATGCAGGAAGAACTTCTTCAATTTCAAATCCATGACACCTGGGATTTAGTTCCAAGACCAATTGACATACTAGTCATTGATCTTAAGTGGTTATGGAAAAACAAAAAGGATGAAGAAATGACTGTGATTCGCAACAAAGCTCGTCTGGTGGCAAAGGGATACAGACAAGAAGAAGGGATAGATTTTGAAGAGTCATTCGCACCGGTTGCAAGGCTTGAAGCTGTCAGGATTTTCTTAGCTTATGCCGCTCACAAGAACATCACGGTTTATCAGATGGACATCAAGACCGCTTTCTTGAATGGAACTCTGAAAGAAGAAGTGTATGTGAGTCAACCAGACGGTTTCGTTGACAAAGATCATCCGGAATACGTCTACAGGCTAAAGAAGGCAATCTATGGTTTGAAACAAGCCCCACGGGCGTGGTATGACGAGTTATCATCTTTCTTGTTGTCAAATAATTTCACCAAAGGAACGATTGATCCGACCTTGTTTACAAGAAAATACAAAAATGACATTTTGATTGTTCAGATTTATGTGGACGACATAATATTTGGGTCCACTAATTCGAAACATTCAAAACATTTTGCAAATCTCATGAAAAGCAAATTTGAAATGTCCATGATGGGTGAATTAAAATTCTTTTTAGGCTTACAAATTCATCAATCCCCACGTGGAATTTTTCTAAATCAAGCTAAATACACAATTGAGATTTTGAAAAAACATGGTATGGACAATTGTGACTCTGTTGGTACTCCAATGGTCACTTCACCAAAAATTGGCGCTGACCTATATGGGAAACCCATGGATCCGAAGAAATATCGGAGCATGATTGGTTCTCCCATGTACCTAACTGCAAGCCGACCAGATATTCATTTTGCTGTTTGCTTACTTGCACGGTTTCAGGCAAGGCCTACCGAACTTCACCTCCAAGAGGTTAAACGGATCTTTAGATACCTACGAAGAACCATTAACATGGGACTTTGGTATCCAAAGGATTCGGAGTTTACACTAATTGCCTTTTCAGATGCCGATCATGCTGGATGCCAAGTTACAGCGAAAAGTACATCAGGCGGAGCGCAATTTCTGGGAGAAAAGCTAGTAGGCTGGTCGTCAAGAAAACAAGATTGCACTGCTTTATCAACAGCAGAGGCCGAGTATGTGTCTCTATCTGCGTGTTGTGCTCAAGTCCTTTGGATGAGAACACAACTCACAGATTATGGTTTCTCTTTCAACCGCATACCTTTGTACTGCGATTCAAAAAGTGCCATAGCCATCTCGTGCAACCCAGTGCAACACTCGAAGACCAAGCATATTAGAGTCCGCTACCACTTCATAAAAGAGCACGTTGAAGAGGGTACTGTTGAATTATTTTTCGTTAAGACTGATTACCAGCTCGCCGATCTATTTACTAAGGCCCTCCCAAAAGAGCGGTTTGAAAACTTAGTTCGTCGAATTGGCATGCGAAGCCTAACTCCCGAAGAGTTAGAAAGTCTTCTCGAATCTTATTGATTTACTTCATAAAGCTTCGCATATAAATATTTTTGTAAATATATACATGTTAATATCTATACTGTAAATACAGAAAAAAAATATATATATATATATATATATATATATATATATATATATATATATATATATATATATATATATATATATATATATATATATATATATATCTAAAACATCAAAAACCAAAAATATTCTTCTCACGACATGTCTCTTGTCTAATCAATATTCTGTACGTACTTAGAAATGTCATTCAACAATGATACGGGTATTTACAGATGCTTGAGCGAGAGTTATTTTTTATGTTTTTCCAAAACATGTCGTTTCTCAAATTTTCTTCATAAAGGCTTTCGTGCATTTCAGTACGAAACCCGTTCTTAAACGTGAAATCTTTTAAATGTAGCTCGGGTATGCCGAAAAAGGTTTCAAATAAACGCTACATTGAATGACTTCTGATTATTTCCGATCAGAACTCGCAATGTTAATGGCGAAAAGCTAAAACCCGTGAGCACTTAATCAAAATTGTTTCAAAAGATTCTCTCAAAGTCTTTTTATAAATTTTGTGCTCACAACAACTCCCTCAAAGCCCTCTAAATGCTTTTAAACTCAAAAGTTTAACCATTTGCTCTGATTAAGGGGGAGTATAAAAAGAAAACATGTTCCATTTTTCATGCTAAAATCAGTCCGTCTCTCCACAAAATGTTTCATTTTAATCAACTGTTTTCAAAAATACCACTTCATGCTATTTTTGAGGGGGAGATTAGGTGTTTATTATAAATATGGGGGAGAGGACGTGATTAAAATGTGATCTAAAAGAAGTTTTATCGTTTGAATCTCAAAACGAGTTCTTCAAAAAGACTCAGCATGAACCCTCGAATTGACGAAACTAAATGTCTGTTCTCGAAAAGACATGTCCTGGACGGGTAATAATTTCAAGCTGGTTTACCAGTGATGCAAGCGTGTCTCGCAAAGGACTTGTCTGAGTAGAATGTACCAATTCGAGAGATGATCTTTGAATATGACCAGGACGGGTAATAACTTCAAGCTAGTCTAACTAGTGATGTAAGCGTGTCTCGCGAAGGTCGTGTTCATTGAAAGTCGATCATTTCAAATGTGCGAACTCTACCCAACATGTGCAATTTATTAAAAATGCATGAGCACATGTGAAGGGGGAGTGTTTCATAAATGCAAAACTCTCGATGTGTTAACAAAATGCGTTTTCTCATAAACACGTTGAGAGATTTTCACAAGGTTTAATGGCATGTGACAAATAATCTAGGATAATCATGGAGTAATAAGGTGATTATAGTTAGGTTATGTCCAATGATCCGCCAGAACCGGAGGGATCTACCCAAGGACTATTCCAATAGTTTAGCATTAGAAGTCCTTAGGAAAGATTGAAAAAAAGGAGTATAATGAGAAAGGAGAAAGAAGGGGTTGAAGAATGAAAAAGAAAAGTTTTTGTAAGGGTGAAAAGAAATAGCCCTCCATGAAAACTTAGGTAAGAAACCGGGTCAATACATCTGCTATCGGTACTCACCAAGGTGATACTGGTATTGAAGACAAGACGTCATGAACCCAGTGACGCAATGCACCACCCCTCCTATCCACTCAGATATCTCTTAAAAGATATTTGTTTCATTTCTCACGGAGAACACTACGTAATCTATCGACCTCTCATTCCGAGATGTGTTGATATTGAAAAGGTGGCACTCTGCTCCATGCCTCCGACGACTAAAATCAAAACGCACATAATTGAGTCTAGAGACATGAGATTCATCAAAAGATCTCTTAGGAACACTTCCTATGAAATACACTTGTGTTCATCCAAAGGATACAAGTTGTATAAGTCTTAATGAGATCTAAGGATCTTGCCTCACGACATGATGGCCGAAGGAAGAATTATTGCTAACTGTTTTATGCAGGTACCGACGAAAGTCTATCCACCATCATCATCTACAACGACGACGCTTCAGGACAGAAGATGTAGATCAAGGCAAGAACACTCAAAGTCGACTCTTTGAAGATCACAGTGCATAAAGGAACATTGATTGAAGAATATTATACAGTGACACACGAAGTTCAAGACATCAAATGCAAAAGACCAATCACGGGAGCATCATTGATATGACCATCCCTTAGGGGGAGATTGTTAGCATTTATTTTATGCTATTTAGGAAGTGATGGTCATTTGACGTTTAGAATTAATGTGTCGTGTATAATATGTATTTTGTTTAGTGGGCTTATAGCATTAGTAATGTTAGTAAGTTAATTATTTGTGTAGTGTAAAGATTAAGCCCACTACAAGTCCAAGTGTAAAGCCTTCCAAAGCCCAAAATGGTTGGCTGTGTTTCATTTAAGCCACACACACTCTTCACAGTGGGTGTGCCTCATTCAAGATAAGAAAAGAGTGTGTGTGTGCAAAGGTCCCAAAGTCTCTTGTATTATTTTCTTTCTTTGAAGCTAATAATCATTTGACTTGAAATAACCATATGATCCATACAACTCTATTTCTTATTGTTCTTAAGTGATTGTGAGTGTCATCATCAAGTGCATGTGTGTATGATAAAGAAGAGATTTGTGGTGTAACATATACTTAAGTATATTGATGCGTTGTACATGCCAAATTCACATGGTATTCAATAATGGATAAATTGAATACAGGACAGATCCCAACCACATGATTGTACTTTATGGATCTTTGTCGTTAAAGTAAATCATGAATATTTATCCTCAGACTTGAGATACCAGATAATAGCTGCAGATGTAGCTCATTTTCTGTAAGATAGTCTAACGCTATCCGTAACTGGTAGTTATAAGGGCTATTTTTAGAGGTGATGCAAAGTTCAAGGGTTATGCTTGTAGTCAAGAAAGAATTTGTTCCTTCAAATTTGTTTTGAAGTATAATACTGTTGGGCCCCTCGTAGGGTTGACAAGATATTTGTATGGCCATACCCAAGGTCTATCTAGAATACGTTCAGATAATTTGGTAATCTTGATCAATTATAAATAACGAGAAACATAATAGTTAATTATGAAATGACTTAGATCCATATCCATATTAACGTGGTATTAGAAACAAAATGATAAGTATGATGATGATTCATCAAAAGGTTTTTTCCAGGAAACCATACTCAGGGTCGTTCTGGGGGCATTGGGGTGTTATGCTAGACTAACCAATGTCATTACTATATTAATGCATATCCAAGTGGGAACTGTTATGTTTATGGATATAAATTAATATACGTATGACCGGATTCGAACACCAGACTTCGGGATTGCACACTTTACGTATGAGTTTCAATTTTTTAATAATTAATATAATAAGTTATATTTAATTATTAAACTCACGAATAAACACTTAACGGCCGTTAGTATTTAACGAGGTTTGGTTAACGGTCGTTAAATTACAAGTTAAGGGACTAGAGATGAAATTACAAGCCAAGAAGGATCTAGAATCCCCTTGGGCTTGTGAAGTTCGGCCGATCCAAGAGATGAGAGGGTTTCCTACCCTAGCTTGGACAACAAGATTGGATTAGTATAAATACAAACCCATTGTATTCATTATTCTCTAATCTTGTTCTCTAGCAAACCCTAACTTATTTCTTCTCCCCTCTCCTTGTGTTTGGCCTATCGAACCACTCCCAAACCCCTTGGGAAATTCGATCCAACATACACAATACAAGTGTTTGGTTTGTTCGTGATCAAGAACCTAGCTTTTCTCATTGAAACGTTAGTAATACGTGTGTACAAGAACGAAGATCAAGCATACTTTTGCTTGTGTTTTCTTTCCCATTCGACTTCGGTGAAGTCGAATATACTAAACCCTAAGCTAGGGTTTATTGGTTCTTGTTTACTCAATTTCTTGTTTAGCTAAAAATCAAAGGTATGCATATTCTTTTATTTTGGTTAATTAATTACAAGTATTAGATCCTATTCCGCTGCATGCTTTGATGTTTATGTTTTATGTTTTATATAATTGTTATGATATACATATTCCAACATGGTATCGACGACATGTCGTAGGTATTTTAGAACATTAAAAATTCAACGCTCGCTGGTCTCGATCAAGTTTTTTTTTTGTCGTTTGGTGTTAAATACCGACGACAATGTGTTGCCGGGATTTTTTTTTCGTAGCCAGTTCTCCTGATCCTAGTTGTGAGATACACCCCTAAACCTTTTCATTAAAAACTGATATACAACACATATTACATCCTCAAACCCTAAAAGTATTTTTCCTCTCCCCTTGTGTTTACACATTCGGCAGCATGAAGAAAAATACCCCAAAAGGGTTGTTTGTCTCTATTCGTTTCAAACAGAAAACAATTACGTACGTATGCATGCATGCTATATACATGTGATATACATGCATCCATAAAGTAGTCTCATGCATGTATAACCACATGTATGAATATGTAAAATCCCTTTTCTTCCTAGTTGTGTAATCGACTATTATATTCCCCTTGTGGGATTCGATCAACACAAAACCAAAACAAGAACACCGTGTTCCGTTGTTTATTCGTGAAGCAAGCACTAGCATCCTAGCATATCTCTGTGACGTGTAGTGTGAGCAACCTATAAAGGTGATTATTTTAATCGGTTTCAAGAATTCAAGATTTATTATTTATTAATCTTTAATGATTAATTAAAGGTTAGTAATTTCATGTGTTTATTTTATTGTTAATCCACAACATCTAGTTAGACCTATCCGCTGCGCGTACTCGTAGTATGGATGGTTATATCAATATGAAATCCCAACACTCGTCACATTCTCTATCACCTATGAATAAAGTCCAAAAATAAGAAGCCTGGTCCATGTTTTATTTTTTTTTCCAATTCATCATCTTATTAACATTACCTCTTGTAGCTCTATCACCAAATCGCTTTTGTGAAATACGATTTTTGATTACTTCTCGTTTTGACGACTTCCTTAAGCCACATACTAAAATGAATGTATTGAGTAAGTTTGTATGTCATTTTCTTTCTTTTTCACCTAACCCATATTGTCTTACATACAGCTTATATGTCTTAAATCAACAAAATTGTACATATGTCCTGAGGCAAGAAGCAAACTTTGTCTTTTCGAGCCATGTCTATTCACTGATTTATGTACAAGTTTTTTACTTTCTTACAACTCATGTCTATTTGCTATAAATTTGAACTACTACCGATGGTTTAGGAGAGAGCATTTATTTTGACCTATCAATAGTCTGTGTAAACTTACTTTGTCTGCAGGTAAATGTGAGATGTTGATTTATGTAACATAAAAAGTGTGATTAGGATGGTTCATAAATTTGGTTTGAAATTAATATTGCTCAGCCTTTGACAGTAAGCAATGGTGTATTTTTGTGTGTAGTATGCTATCTCACCTAAAAGTAACATACACACATCAATCCTCATTTATTTATATATCATTTGAAAATGCTAGTCACCTAAATACTTGATTCTTATTAATACCTCCTCCCTCAATATACCTTTTTTCAACAAAGAAACACACATACAATCAACACAATTTATCATTCACCATGGTCAGCCCGAAGTGTTAGTCACACAACACTACTGTTTGTTCAAAAAATATATTCAAACAGAAACCAAAACACAACTCGGAACGATGCACACCTCAAACTCATCTTTGTATAGTCTGTTTTACGATACAAAAGCAAAAAACCCTTTCTTTCATAGTTGAAATAAGTGGTCTCGGAATTAAAAAAAAGAGTAAACTCCAAAATACATCCCTGTGGTTTACCCCATTTTGCACTATACATCCCTCTCGAAAAAGTTGCAACATATACATCACTCCGTTAGTAAAAGTTAAACTATATACATCCACGAGGACGAACGGTGCAAATTTTGTGTCATTAACTTGGACACATGGCAGTTAAGTAAGGGTATTTCTGTCATTTTATGTTTCCCAGCTACTTCACCACTCTTTTAATACGTTTTTCACTCAAACCCAAATCATAAACACAAATCAAAATCTCAAACACAAATCAAAAACCCAAATAAAAAACACCAAGATCCATCTATTTAAGCTCAAGAACATGTAATTAAAACCTACACACCAACAAACCCAATTCACACAACGTCGATTAGCATAAAACCCACACACCGCCACCATGTTGTGGCTGTCACAGTTTGGCAATGCCAAGAAAGTCGTCTCATTGTTTGGGATGTAGTTATATATCAATCGCCATTAATATGCCCACTGATGTGTTTGACATTTGTTAATTGGTTTATCTTGATTGAACAGGGAGTTTTGGATGGAAAGTATGACGATCTATCAGAACAATCATTTTACATGGTTTGAGGAATCGAGGAGGTTATTGCTAAGGCCGAGAAGATTGCCAAGGAGTCTGCTACTTCTTAGACCAGTCAACACCCTCACATTCTTTTGCCTTCTCAAATGACGGTGTGGAGATAAGCTTGAAGTTGATCCTCTAGCAAATCAAATCCCCTCCACCCCTTGTGTTTTTGTCATCAAAAGAAGAATAAAGGGATTGAAATGTTTTAACTTGGAGCTTTAATTCTGTACATTTTGTGCTAATCGTATTCCCCCGATTTCGAAATGTCTTCCAACACTTTTACGTTATATACGATGGTATTCGTTGCAATTTTGCAGTGATTTGTTCAAATATGTTGGTACAACAATGCTATCACAGTTTGGCAATGACAAATATGTTGCAGTGATTTGTGTTTTTGATTTGTGTTTTTAATTTGTCTGTTTGATTTGTGTTTGTGTTTTTGATTTGACTGAAATAGGTAGAAAAAGAGTGGTGAAATAGATGGGAAACATAAAATGACACAAATACCCTTACTTAACTGCCACATGTCCAAGTTAACGACACAAAATTTGCACCGTTCGTCCTCGTAGATGTATATAGGTTAACTTTTACTAACGGAGTGATGTATATATTGCAACTTTTTCGAGAGGGATGTATGGTGCGAAATGGGGTAAACCACATGGATGTATTTTGGAGTTTACTCATAAATCAATAAAGATTAGGAGGCAGAGGATCCATAGGCCTTGCCCCTCTAAAAGAATTTGTTTTTAGTGTAATTAATTCATGGAGCTAGAGCAACAAATAATAATTTTGAGCATTTGCCTCCCCTCGAGAATACCCATAATGCCAACAATATGTGACCGTACAGTTACACAGATGGTGAGGAACACTATATAATTAAGTGGTTGGTCAAAGATATCTAAACGTCATGAAAATTAATAAAGATACGAGGACAACGTATTGGTGCGTGGTCCAACCCTCACGTTCCTAATTAAGATGTTTAGATGCTCAAACAACACATACCATCCAACATGGGCAACATAATCTATCGATTTTTCTAAAATTTTATTTAAATATATTCAACCTCATTGAGTTTAATTTTATTTCCAAAAGATAATATGAAAAACACTTAACGCAATGGTCTGATCAAACTGGTTAAATAACACAACAAAAAAGATGAACAAACAATAGTAGAGTTGCTCGCAGCTGTCGAGAACCGATGAGGAGATTGCCTACTAGCAGGAGAAGATAACATACCAAATCAAGCAGATTTATGATCTTTACTCTTAGATTGTCTATCATCGTATTATTCGTATGTAATTGATTAGTGAAATGATCATTTTTAATGAATTAGTTTACTATTTCTATTTAACCTTATAATTCTTACTTTCAACTTTATGTTACTCGTTAGTTTATTGAGTTGTGAGCATGAAATAAAACTACATAGAATTGAGGCAAGCTGAGAATGATGTGTAGTTATTAAATCTAAACTTTTGTGGACAACTTTTTTATGAATTGATGTGAACAATGTTGTATCTTACCTGCTAACCCTGTAATTCTGATTTTTTAGCTTTATGTTACACGTTAGCTTCTTGCGTTATTAGCGTATTGAGTTGTGGCTTGATTCTATTGCTACCAGGAATGCATGATATCATATTATTTAAATTTGTGGGTATGATTTTGCTACACCAAGCTTTGTTTGGTATTTTGGTCTTCATTTACAAAGTAAAACAAACCAGAGAACTTGAGGCAGGCATTGCTAATCCGAACTACTTATCTACTTGTATCGAGCAAACAGTTGAGTGGCTTATTCCAAACTTCTTAAGCGCATAAGCAGTTTAAATAAGCATCTTAAATAGGATTCATCTCATTTTGCCAATTCAACTTCGATATTACTTGCAGTCACTAGAAATATTAACGAAATATCATTTTAGCAGAGATCTTATGACTCTATGACTCAATTGACCCACACTGTGTTGGAATTTAATAATCAAGACTATCATATTATTAAGTAAATCAAGTAATCACATATGCGGAAATGTGTAAACAAATAAGTATAACACATAAAGAATTAACTTAAACATAAAGAGAACGTACCGTATTGATTCTAGCCCGAACAAGAATCAAAAGCAATTGTCTTGAACAATATGAAGAACCCTAATTAGGGTTTATGTGAATCAATGATCAATCCCTTACCTTTTTATTGATCGATTCCTTGATAACAACTAAAGTAAGTTGTTACCTCGTTCTTGTACACACAAATTAAACCGTATTAATGTTATGCAAGTAAAACACAAGAGTTGATTTTTGTTTAACAAAAATCGATCCACACAACCCTTTGGAGGAGGTGTACGATCGGCAACCAAGAGAAAAGAACAAGAAAAACTTTAGGGATAATTGTGTGCACAAAAGATTAGCCAAAACAATTACCCTAGGTTTGTTTATATACTAATTAGAAAACTTTGGGAACAAGTTAGGGCAATGGGTTGCCCCATTGTGGTGTTCGGCCGATCCAACCCAAGGAGGGGTTTCTAGAATCTTTTCCTTGTTTCCTAATTGTATACAAACACCTCTTTCCTTATTTGCGTCTAACGGTCGTTAGTCATTTAACGGAAAACACTAACGGTCGTTAAGTTCTTGTGTTAATAATAAATATATAAAATACATTTATTATTATTCCTTAATACTCATTTGTAATGTGTGCAATCCCGAGGTCTCGGGTTCGATACTAGACATATGACTATTAATATTTATCCACAAACTCCAACAGCTCCCACTTGGATATCTATTAATAGCATAATGACATTGGTTAGCGTCTTGCAACACTCCAATGCCCCTAGTTCAACTCGAGCTAGGTTTCCTGGAAAAACCTTTAATGATTCATCATTATTATTATCCTTTTGTTTCTAATACCAAGTTAATTAAAGATATGGATCTCAGTCATTCTTTAATCAACAACTCTGTTTCTCGTTGTTTATGATTGACCAAGATTACCAAAACATCTGAACGTATTCCAGATAGACTTTGGGCATGCGCACGCAAACACCTTGTCAACCCTACGAGGGGCCCAGCAGTATTAAACTTCAAAACAAATTTGAAGGAACAAATTCTCTCTTGACTACAAGAATAACCCATAGACTTTGCAACATTTCTGAAAACAATCCTTATGACTCCCAGTTACGGTAAGTGGTAAATTGCTTCACAGAAATGCACTACATCCATGACACTTATCTGGTATCTCAAGTCTGAGGATAAATAAATTCATGATTTACTTACTGACAAGATCCATAAAGTAAAATCATGTAGTTGGGATAAGTCCTATATTCAATTCATTGAATATCATGTGAAATTGGTATGTCAACGCATCAATATACTTTCAAGTATATTCTAACCAATACTCAGATTTGTCTTAATTTAATGATATTCCCATATCATTAATTGACAACGGACATTTAGAATAAAATAAGTTATTCACGGATTTAAACATGCAAATATAGGACACAATTTATTATTAATGAAAACAAACGTACCTAGTACTTTAATTCATTATAAATAATAATTGTTTAATGTCCTTTATCCAAACACTAAATAGATCAATGCATGATATTACTTGTTAATGAATTATGCCTCAAGTCATGTCTATCATACTTGTTGACAAGGCATTAAATTTCAACTAACTTTGATCTATAAAATTTTGAGAATACTTATTTCAAGAATTATAAAAATTCTTGTATGTGTGTATCCAACTATCCTGATATAGTCACACAATACTTCATAAATGATGTGATATCCTCAACCATCAATTTATGACAATCAAACTTTCAAACGTTTTAAAGTTTAAAGTATTCTAACCTTTTAATGTATAATGCAACTATGCTTCTTAGTTAAGCATAACTAGTTTACATGGCCATTTTCAAGGATCAAATCCTACCATGACTAGTATTGAGTGTCATCTCAATCAAACAAACACTATTGTATAAAACTACAATATGCCTTTTAAATATTCCGTAAACTTAATATCAATTGTGTAATTTGGATGCCATATAATCTTTCAAGATTTGTTGGCTCTAACAATTACGCAACAACTTGCCATATTGTTTATACTTAGAATTTAGGAGCAATTCCAGGTTGAGGATCATTATTCTAAGTCCAAACATATTCGATTAGAATATTCATTACACAATTTATCAAATATCTTTTATTAGATATCAAATGTTGTCAAATCATTTTACATTCAAACATGATACAATAATGATATACATGAAAATCCTAGAATCAATCATAGATTTTATTCATGTTCTAACTTATCAAAAGATATATTTTCATTTAGACTTTCTAAATGATATGTTATGTCTTATTAGATTTAATTACCGCACATGTTTATAATAATAAACATATATCTCCAAGGTTGTATGTTTTACTTCTTAAATTTTTCAAGTAAAGTTTCATTCCAAGTTAAGACTTAACATTTTTAACTTACATAGAATGTTACTTCCCATATGTTATACAGCATACATTATTTAAGAAATTAAACATAATACTCCCACTAGCTTTTAGGAATACTTAGAAATTGTCTTATTTCAATTATAAATCAAACAATGGATTTAATAATTTAAACATAAGAATATTTCATAGATGCATGCATTAATCCATTCATGGATTATTACACTTTGTACACTTCCAAAATAATTATGAATTCAAAAATCCTTTCGATTACTTACCGTCCTCGCTCAAGTAATCACTCAAGAAAGAGTTTTGATATTCCATTTTCATCCTTCGTATAAATGAAAATAGATATGACAATTATTATCTTTATATATTTAATGTGCTTATGAAAGAGTATTCAATCATAGTTAATTACTTAAGTATGATTAATAATCTTGTCACAAGACATACATTAAATATGTGTACAATATTGTCCATATGATTTCTACATAAAGATTTAAACCACTAGGGTTTTCTATCTTTAACAGAAACTCATTTCATTCTCTAGTCTAACTTTAGAATTCAAGATAAACCAAATTTCCAAAATTGATTATCTGGATGGACAGCATCTTTAACATTCATAGCATGAGTAATTTTCCAAATTCAATATTTGAAAACTTATCATAATGATTAACAGACTTACCATAATCCTGTAACTCATAATCCTTAGCATATTAATCAGATATCCAAGGTATCCTTGAGGATCTATGAATGAGAATTCCATCATCTTGAGATCTAACATTTACATGTCTAGCCTCATCATGATATTCGCTAGTGTACATTAGAAGATTATGTATCTTGTAACTTTATCTCTACAAGATAAACTCCCACTTGCCTTTTGTAATTTATAGACTATCTATAAATAATTAGCAAGTTAAGCAACACCAATTTGTTCTTATTTAGGACATTACAAATACACTTTGATAGTTCCTGACATTCGTTTGTTAATATCTAGTTTCATCAGAAGTTTAACAAATTCAGAACTTCAATTAAAGACTTAATGTGATTCATCACATTCCATAATAAATGGTGTCTTATAAATCTTCTAGGAGTCTAATTGAGTATATTCAATCCATACTCAATTTTCTAACCTTGATAACTTTTGGAAGAAAAGAAGTTATAGTTATCTTTAATCAAACAATACATATAAAGTTTGATTTTCCTAACTGAACACACCACAAATATGTGGTATTTCATTAGAACTCATATTGTGAGATAATCTAACAATATGAAAGATAACTTTGTATTCCTTTTGGCTTACCTATTTCCCAACTAAGTCATCTTAATGGTGAAATAGAATTTCAAGCCTCTTGCATGCATTATAATTCAAGTACTTATTAAATAAGTCACTTCATGTTCATGTCTCAACAAGAAGACATAAACCGTTATAATCTCACTACACGTTATAAATCATTGATCAACTCAATGACTTTTTGTATATGTCTTTAATAAAGAAGACATAACAAGTTAACGTCTTACTTTAGATTATACTAAGTCTTAAAGACTTCATATTTATAACTTTACAATAAAGTATAAATATTTATAACTAAAGTAATCATGAACACCATCATTTGGTTTCAATAGTATTTTCAAGTTAAACTTATTACTTCATTTATTTATGTCATTCAAAGAATACATAATTATTGAAGTAGTATTATATTACTTCATGCATTTATGTCATTCCAATAATACATAAATATTAAAGTTGAAGTAATCTTGTTATCACATTGACACAAGTTCTAATAAGTATCTAATTTAGAAACTGTAAATTTTTTCATGTGTGGTCTCACGCACACTTGGAAATTTACCTTGTCATTAATTTTGGTCCAGGTCTCACGCATACCCAAAATTAACTCCAAGTGTTTTTAAGAATAGATATGTATAATCATATTAGAACAAGAATCTCTTACCTTGCGGTTAAGAGAATCTACTAAATCATATTCTTATATGTTGTACCTTGCACACAATAAAGATTTCTCCCACTTGTGCATGGACCAACATCATGTACCACATAGACAACACTACACGTGTTTGTTAATGTGATCAATATGATTTGTGTCATTAGCATAACTAGTAGATATAGAATTACTCAATCAATCAAGGAAACGCACGTGACTATCCTTGAAAATATTAGTATCTATATTTGGAAAGTAATTATCTTGAGGCATTCAAAAGATAATCTGAGTTACAATCAAGACAATAAATCTTGTAACTCCCACTGAATTAGAGAACTTACAATAACCCCTTATTCAGTAATGAGAACACAAAACTCCCACTGAATTCGACACCATAATAAGTGTTTCATAAACCAGTGAAAGGAAAGAGTGTCCTTGTTACTTTCCTACATCTTTGACAAAACCTATTCGTAACAATTACTTAGGTTCTAAAAGATTGTATTCTACTACGTAATTGATGGACTATCCACATTTACATCAAATGTGATTCACTAATAAAGAATCACCCTTGTTTACGGTTTATCGTTGCATTAATACAATTAAAAGAATTTACAAAATTCAGTTTAGTATTTTCGATAATAGCTCTTTAAGAAAATAAAATACCCATTGGTAAATATTCATATAAACCATAGTATTTTCTTAAAGCTAGGATCCTAATTGACATAGTACCATTACATCAGTTGATCTGCTAGTAATGATAGTATTCAACTAGGTAATTGTCGAACAATAATTGGCAAACAATTTTCCAATTCCTAGATCATTATGGGATTTACATCATATTGATTCATCAATATGTAATGTAAGCATGTTTCATCCCATCTCATGCCTTAAGCTCTAGGTCTCACGCATCAGCTTAATTAAGTTGTCTAACTTAGAAACTATAAATTCATCCATGTGTGGTCTCACGCACACTCGGAAATTTACCTTGTCATTAATTTTGGTCCAGGTCTCACGCATACCCAAAATTAACTTCAAGTGTTCCTTATAGTTAGATGGCATGTAACTTAAATTTTAGGGTATTTAGTTTTTGGTGTGAGAAAAACATGTACAAAGATGCATGCACTCATCTTTGTATCATTAATTTTCAAAACAATTTTTATTAACCAATTAGTTAAGAGTAAACCAAAACTATGTACTTGAGGTATTGGGTTCACCAATTAAAGAAGTACCAACAATTATCGCCCACATATCCTACTCTTACATGTTATTCGGATATTTGCCACAAAAGTGGCGCGTGGAATTGAGGTAAATCACCCTTAAGATGATAGTGTACGTAAATAGTGATATAGGTAAGTCGCAGTTGACGCACAAGCGGGCCCGGAGAGCCGGTAGGAGCGGATCTCTTAAAAAACCCCTCTCCAGATAAACCCACCACACAGTTTGTCAACTTTGGTCCGCCTTTCACACACTATTGTACAAAAACATCAATCAAGCAAAAGTTTATGATCTTAATCTTAAAAAATAAGTAACAAAGTTTAGATCTTGCTAGTCTCGCCTGGGAGCTGATTACCGTGCGAATCGGACCACTATCGGCACATAAGACACCGCAAGATCGATACTTTATCACTTTATGTTTCACCGTTATTAGTCCAATTTTAATTTTTCTTTGAAAATTACCCTTTTTATTGCTTACTTTAACATATCACATATAAAAACAATAAACAAGTAATTTAAAAGAAAACAATAATCAACTAATAAGAAAAACAATTAATTGTTAGTGAAACATCTAGCCACATGCAACCTTTTAAACAAATCCTATTAATAATCTATATGTGAATTATTATGTATAGAATCAATAAAACTCCCATTGGTTTTCGAGCTCATTGTACCCAATGGACCACAGTCGCCAACAATTGGCCGCGTAAGTTTTAATAATAATATACCACGTTGCACATAACCGATTCATTAATTTAATATATTAGGTCTTCCCTAATTTTAGATTTATCTAAACATGTAGCAAACATCTAAACAATTTAATTCATGTAATTATCCGTGACTAACATGCATGTTTTGTCACGGATTTATGCATATCACATAGCAATTAGGTCACAAGATACATAACACAACAACTTGTTAAAGACCTAGGGTTTCTAATTAATCACAATTAATTATGAAAACCACAAACCCTAATTAGGGTTTATGGACAAAATCGACACCCCCCCCCCAATTAGGGTTAGGGTTTCGACTTTTATTAAAAAAAAAATTTAATAATAAAACCCTAGAAAATAAAACATGTATGATCTAAACAATTTAAAGATACGTTTTTTATTGTTTAAGTAATTAATTACATGTTATACATGGCTCTTGATGCCACTGTTGGAATTTAATAATCAAGACTATCATATTATTAAGTAAATCAAGTAGTCACATATGCGGAAGCGTAGGAACAATTAAGTATAACACATAAAGAATTAACTTAAACATAAAGAGAACGTACCGTATTGATTCTAGCCCGAACAAGAATCAAAAGCAATTGTCTTGAACAATATGAAGAACCCTAATTAGGGTTTATGTGAATCAATGATCAATCCCTTACCTTTTTATTGATCGATTCCTTGATAACAACTAAAGTAAGTTGTTACCTCGTTCTTGTACACACAAATTAAACCGTATTAAGGTTATGCAAGTAAAACACAATAGTTGATTTTTGTTTAACAAAAATCGTTCCACACATCCCTTTGGAGGAGGTGTACGATCGGCAACCAAGAGAAAAGAACAAGAAAAACTTTAGGGATAATTGTGTGCACAAAAGATTAGCCAAAACAATTACCCTAGGTTTGTTTATATACTAATTAGAAAACTTTAGGAACAAGTTAGGGCAATGGGTTGCCCCATTGTGGTGTTCGGCCGATCCAACCCAAGGAGGGGTTTCTAGAATCTTTTCCTTGTTTCCTAATTGTATACAAACACCTCTTTCCTTATTTGCGTCTAACGGTCGTTAGTCATTTAACGGAAAACACTAACGGTCGTTAAGTTCTTGTGTTAATAATAAATATATAAAATACATTTATTATTATTCCTTAATACTCATTTGTAATGTGTGCAATCCCGAGGTCTCGGGTTCGATACTAGACATATGACTATTAATATTTATCCACAAACTCCAACAGAGATCTTATGACTCTATGACTCAATTGACCCACACTGTCTTCGCCATTGACTCCTAATTAGACATTAAAACACATGTTTTCATGTAATCCATAATCTATACAACACTTGTGAGTATTTCGGTTTGAATTTCCTAAATACAACTTCCTTCTCTAGTAGCAAAATATTAACATCACTAATCCTTCCTGATATTCCGGTTTAATTTACTAAATGGGCCAAAAATAATACATTGGCTTATGAATTGGTCCACGTCTTATTTTTTCCAGTTCATCATCTTATTTAAAGTTACTTCACAATGCAGCTATATCTCCAAATTGGTTTTTGTGAAATACAAATTTTATATTACATCTCGTTTTCACGTAACTTGTACATATATATACAAAGAAGCTTGCACATTTATGTCGATGACGTACGATTATGACCAGCCAAATAAGCAAACCCATAAGCTAACAATACCTATAGTTTTTGTTTTTTTTGTTTTTTTTGTTTTTTGTTTTTTTTTTTTTTTTTTTAAGTCTTGAATCCACAAAATTGTACATATGTCTTGAGGCAAGAAGCAAGCTTTGTCTTTTCAGGTCAAAAGTTCCAACATAGCATGGAGCTAGCAATTATCTGCGGAATAGTGAAACATGAATAGTAACTTTACAAACCTAAGATTTTTTGCCATTTAAGCGAGCTTTATTTTCTCGCAGACATGTTTTCCGGATTAATAGAATTAATCATCTCCCAAGTGACCTAGTGGTATGTTGCCCCTAAAGTTTCATCGGAAATCATGGTTCAAACATTGTATGGTAAGAAAAAAATTGGGATAAGAAAACTATATTTTAGCTAGGCCACGTACATGACAACAGAAAAAAATCGGCTTCCTCATATAACATGGATAAGAATCCTTTTTCATTTATCAGCTTTTAATCTAAACCTTCTTGATGAATACATTCATATACGGGGATATTCTTTGAAAAAGCATCATACTTGTCACAAATATGTGTTTCTCGTAGCGAACAAAAAAAATTGAGAAAATGACTATCCAAGTTACATAAATAGATTTTTTTAGGCATTATGATCATTTTACCCTTCCAAGTTACATAAATGGTCCCTGTGGGTTTGCGAAAATTGCATCCACCGTCCTTACGCTAAATTACATAAATGGTCCTTGTCCCTACGCTAAATTGTGTCCAACGTCCCTATTTTTTTTCAAATAATTTTTTCCAACTTTTTTTTTCGAAAATATTTTTTTTCTTAAATGTTTTTTCGAAATTATTTTTTTTTAGAAGTCTTTTTTTTATAAATTTTTTTTAGAATTTTTTTTTCGAAAAAAATTTCTAAAAAAAATTTTCCGAAAAAAAATGGAAAAAGAATATTTTTCTAAAAAAATTAGCAAAAAAGTTTCTAAAAAAATTATTTCAGAAAAAATAAATGGAAAAAAAATTCGAAAAAAAAATTTCTAAAAAAATTATTTCAGAAAAAAATTTCTAAAATAAATATTTCACGAAAAAAAATTTCTAAAAATAATAATTTCGAAAAAACATTTCGGAAAAAATATATTTTCGAAAAAAAATACGGACGTTGGACGCAATTTAGCTTAGGGAGAGGGACCATTTATGTAATTTAGCGTAAGGACGGTGGATGCAATTTTCAAATAATCTAGGGTAAAATGGTCATTACAGAATTTTTTTTGTCTTTAGTACCTAAAAAGTCCATTTATATAACTTGGATAGTCATTTTTTCAAATTTTTTTGTTCGCTACGCGAAACACATATTTGTGCCAAGTGTGATGCTTTTTCAAAGAATATCCCCTTCATATACATATGAAAACACCACTAATTGGAATCATGATATACCATTAGCTAATACCACATAAAATTAGAAGGAAATGCTAGCCAGAATTCCACATTGAAGATTAACTTGGTTAAATAATTAAACCATGTTTGATAATAAATTGAGTGCAAGTGTGCAAGAGTGGTGTAGGGCGTAGATGAGGACCTTGCTTGCTACATTGACTAGCAAGACTTTCAAATGCTAATTCAATAAATTTGTTAGGTAGTGAAGTTGGGCTTCATTTACTAAACCTAAGTATATATCACAAGTTAGTTAGTTGCCCTAAAAACACAGGCCTCCCTTTTCTTTTGTTTCTCTCTGAAAAAACACAGCCACCATCTTTTTATAAAACAAACACCACATCTAGTATGTTAGAATCAAGTGTTGGTCACACAATCACTAGTGTTTGTTCAAGAAATATATGCAAACAAAAACCCCAACAAAACTCTGACCGATGTGTTAGCTTTCATATTTTTAGAAAGTGATGGTCATTTGTTGTAGCTTATTTAAGTGTGTCGTGTGGTATGATCAACATTGTAAAAGCTTGTGTTGGACTTAGTTTAGTAAAGATAAAGATAAATCATCAAAAGCCCAAGTCCAACACAAAGCCCATCCCAAGGCCTTTAGGGCATCCAAGGCCGTACCCTTCACTATAAATACACACACTCTCCACCCATTTTGGTGTGCCTCTAAGTATTGTAAAGGTGAGAGAGTGTGTGTATGTGTTTTTCTTTAGCTTTGTTCTCTTATGGATTAATGATAAACATTCGGCTATGATTTAACACACACGATCCAAACTCTTCTTTCATCTTTACTTTCTTCTTTATATCATTAGAGTGTCACGTTATTATTTGAGTAGTTTTTATATTGCTTTAGTTTGTTATTTTAAGGTTAGAATCTAGTGTTTACAAGTGGTATCAATCGCCATACATTGATCTAGGTTCTAGTTGTGTTTGTTTTGAGTTTTACGTGGGTTTGTTTAGTAAAAAGGTTATTAGTTTTTGATTATTTCGTGCGTTTTAAGCAAAAAGCTTCAAGCTTTTGTGTTTTTCTTCACGGATTTGAGAAAAATTGATAGCTTTTGGTGTGTTTCGTGAGTTTAAGATCAAAAGTTGTGAGATTTTTGTGTTGTTACGAGAAAAAGTTGGGTTTGTGAAAAAGACGCAACAAATTGTCCCAAGTTCGACTCTACTTGCTACGGATTGCTTTTTATCATTTCTTGTACAAGAAGTTGATAAAAAGGTGCTTCTTCATAGAAAAAATCGAATCTCTTGTAAAGATTTTCGATAAGAAAAGAGGGTTTTTCGAAATTGCTTTGCGAAACAAGAGGGTTTCTCGCATTTCAAAAAGCCTCTCGCAATTGAATTCTTTCGGAATTGGCAAAGTGTCTCGGATTTGTGCATCTATCACAATTGGTTTCTGTCTCGCAATTGAGTGGTTCTTTCGCAATTCATCAACAGTTTCGCAATTGGGACACACTTTCGCAATTGAGGCAGATTTTAGTAAACTTTTGGAATTTGGCAACGATTGGACTCGGTAGTTTCTAACTTGTATAAGTGTGAAACTACTTCGACACTCGGATATCTACTTTCTTGTATAAGATTGTTAGATCACTTTATATAAATTATCAATTTATATAAATTAGGTATTTCTATCTAAATTTAAATTTTACCATAATTTCTAGAAATTCTGGTCAAATTGACATTTCTTTACCATAATTTCTACACATCAGCATCAACGTTTAAACCTTCAACAATCACAACACCTATTTCTTTGCAACGATCCTGAATCAATCAACCTTATCATACAACAACAACAATGACTACTCAACAAGACATCCATGCAGCTGGTGCTGAAAACCGTCCTCCCATGCTAGAGAAAGGTAGTTATCTTCCATGGACAAGTCGTATGCTTCGTTACTTGAAAACAAAACCTAATGGACAAGGCAAACTCCTGATCAACTCCATCAAGAATGGTCCATTCAAACCTCGTCAGATTCAAGAAGCTGGTGATCCGAATCAAACACCTCCTGTTCCACCATCCTTTCGTACTCAGAAAGAAGAAGAGTACACAGAAGAGGATTGGAAACAGATTGAAGCAGATGACTTAGCCATGCACCTAATTCAACTTGGTTTACCACAAGAGATCTTTTGTGCTGTTGACAGCTGTGAAACTGCTTACGACATGTGGGAACGAGTTAGGAGGTTATGTCATGGAACTGAAATTGGTCAACAAGACATTGAAAACAAGCTTCTAACTGAATGGGAGAAGTTTTCATCCACTCCAGCTGAACCAATTGAAATCTACTACACAAGGTTTTGCACTCTCATGAATGAGCTCATCAGGACTAATTTAACACCAAAACAGATTGTCCAGAATATCAAGTTTCTTAACAACCTTCCAGAGGAATGGGGACGATATGTTACCATTGTTAATCAAACAAAGAATCTTCATGAAGTGAACTATGATCAACTGTATGATTTCTTGAAACAAAACCAAAAAGAGGCAGATGAGGTTAGGAAAGAAATGCTTGCCAAAAAACATGATCGTTTAGCATTGATTGCTCAGTCACCATCACCTTCAACAGTGAACACATCATCATCATCAACTCCCACTCAGAACTACATGCCACATGAATACTCTCCACAAACTGCTATCTTCCCACAACAACAATTCTTTCCTCAAGAACAACAAGTCATTCCACAACAACTATACCTAGAATCACCATACAATCCTAATGATGACATGTCTGTACTGTCTCAAGCATTCACCCTTCTATCAAAAGTTGTTCAAGGACGCTATTCCACACCTACCAACAACAATCAAAGGACTTCGTCGAATACTCGCTACAGGCAGTTTGCTCAACCGGGTTTCAACATGGGTCAACAAGGACAAATGGTTGGAGGATATGGGAATCAACAAGGATACACTCCTCAGATGGGTAATCAAAATACAGGGCAGTATATGGGAAATCAGATGGGTCAGTTTATGGGTAATCAGAATCAGATGGGTCAAGTTGTTGGAAACAGAAGAGGTCAGAATATGGGAAATCAGGTTGGGAATGTTGCTGCTCCAGTTGCTGGGAATGTTGGGAATATGAATCAAGGAAATGTGTTGAAATGTTTTAACTGTCAGGGTACTGGTCATATGGCAAGAAACTGTCCCTCCAAGCCAAAAAAGAAAGATCCCGAGTACCTTCAGAAAGCTTTGCTCTTAGCTCAGAAGGACAAGGCAGGGTTTCAGTTGAGTGCTGGGGAACATGATTTCATGGCACTGATGGATGACACAGAGGATTTGGAGGATATCGATGCCAACTGCATATTCATGGCAAATCTTCAAGAGGTTAAATATGACACGGATTCTGAATCACCTCCTGCTTATGATGCTAATGTGATATCTGAGGTACCTACATATGCTACATGTCACAATAATGAAATGTTTGATATGTCACCTCAACAAGAACAGCATCCTGCGACTCCTACTCTCACTTATGATACATATATGGACTCCCCAAGTTGTAGTAATACTAATTTGGCTACTCCAGATATGAATCCTAATGGTGACTTCGAGTCACAGCATACTGAGACTGAAGAGGAAACACGTGCTTTATTTGAATCATTATTGCAAAATTGTGGTATTGAAATTGAAAAGGTCAAAAAGATCAATAGCGATGTTAAGGCCGCTAATGAAAAATTGACCACTGAGCTTGAGAGATACAAGGTGAATGAAAAAGCTTTTGAATTTCACCACAAACGACTGTCAGAACTTGAAACTGGTTACAGTGATTCTGTTTCAAGGGAGAAACATTTTCAAATCAAATACGACACTCTTGATGTTAAATTGAACATCCAATTTAAATCCTTAAAAGCAGAAATTTCTGATCTAACCAACCAACGTTCTAAACAAAAATCAACTTTTTCCGATCTTGAAAAAGAAAAGAAAGAGTTGCATACAAAGTTTTCAAAACAAGAAGATGAACTTCTTGATGAAGTACTTGACAAACAGGAAACTATTAAAAAGTTGGAAGAAATGCTTGTAAAAACGGGTCATTCTACACAAACGATTAACATGATAATTAACGATCCAAACCCGATTTTACATACAAGAAAGAAAATGGCTCTCGGATGTGAAAGCCCTTGTTATCTCAAGAAAGCTCAGAAAGAACAGAATGTGCTATATAATGGTAATATTATAAATGATGTACATGATCCACCTGCTTGTTATGATTCGCATGAAACGATTGACCTTACGAAAGACAGTCGAAACAAAATGAGACAATTGAACAGAGAAATCCAACCAATCGATTATAATGAAGCTAACAAACTTGCTGGAGTTCATCTTGTTAAAAAAGAGTCACCAATGTTTTTCAAAAAACCAGTGGCTGTCCCAAAAAGAAAAGTTGTTTCAAAACACCTTTCTAAGATCGAACAAATGTACTCAAACAACACTTGTCACACAAGTGAAGCTAGAATACTTTTGGCCGATCTTAAAAGGAGAGTTGAAATGCTTCAAACTGTTGTGGCAACCAAAACTGATGCTAAAATAAACGATTGGTTTTCAAGTTTTCAAACTGAACAGAAAAAGATGTTCGAAACAGAGATTACTCCCATTGTATCAGCCATACTTGCGAGAGCAATTCATGTTGAGAACGCAATTATCAAAGAAGTAACTGAATTTGTCAAGGACCACACATCCTTGGTACTTGAAGCTAATGAAAACATTGAAAAAATCAAAGTTTTGGAAAAACAAAATGACGCACTCTCTGAAGAAGCTCTTTCAACTGATATTATGTCCATTATTTATCAAATGTATTCTGTTGAAGATGATGAAAGAATTCGAGCCGAGACTTCCGAAATTGTTTCAAAATATGAAAATGCATTTGCAAAGCTTGAAAAAGAAAATGTTACATATTTTAAACAACTGGATCGAAAAAAGGAAGAATGCAAGTATGACAAACTGTCGTATGAACGTTCTTACAAAGAAATGCAAAAAAAATTGATCTTTTGAAGTCTCAGCTTGAATGTCAAAAAGGGAAGGGTGAAGAAATTAATGCAAAACCAAAAATGTCAATTTCACAATGTGCTCCTTCACCCTTGCCCAAAGTAAAAGGAAAAGAGAAAGTAGTTGTCGAAACACCAAATGTGATAGCACCTGGACTTTATAGGATTAGTACCACTATTGCATCTACCTCTACATCTAAAACATATAGGGCGATAGACAAAAGTGTTAAGGAAAATCCAAAAGAGACTAGGAAAGCTAACACTGATTCAAAGGACAACAAGATAAATCCTAATGAGTGTGCCTTACCTTCTACAGGAGTAGAAAGTACCTCTAAGAGCAGCAGACCAAAGCCTAGGAGCAATACAAGGAATAGAGTCGCGCCTGCTTCTAAGAGTGAAACCAAGAATAAAACGAAAGAAATAGAAGAACGCCCTAGGATTTTATCGCTTTCCAAGAAGAAACTTATGTCATCTGAATGTAATGTTAAAGACAATATTTTTAGTGCATGTAATGAACCTGTTTGTTTAATGAACAAGAAATCTTTGTCTGAAAATGTGTGTGATGATATTGTTTCTAATGTTGTGCATGTGAATGATAAGCCTGCTAAGAAAGATGTTCCTTCAGGAACTACTGCTAAGACTAGATACATTCAAAGACTTATTGCAAAGTCTAGGAAAACAACTAGTAGTCTGTTGCCTAGGAACTATCTTAAGATGTGCATATGGATACCAACGGGTAGAGAATTCAGTCTTGAAAATGGTAGAATAAAAATGGCTAAGGAAGAACCAGTAAAAATTGTCTATGAATTTATTTCGCCTGTTATCCCTAACCCCATGGAACCAAATGATAAACGGTTTCCAAATGCACAATCATCTGTTATTGGCAGGTTATCAAAATATGTCTTTGGATCGTCGACTCGGGTTGCTCCAAGCACATGACCGGGAATCTGAAGCTGCTGATCAACTTTGTATGGAAGTTCATGGGAACAGTTCGGTTTGGAAATGATCATGTAGCAGCTTTTCTGGGTTATGGAGATCTAAAGTTTCGGAATTTTTTAATCACTCGAGTTTACTATGTCGAAGGATTGGGACACAACCTGTTTTTAGTCGGACAGTTTTGTGATGCGGATTTAGAGGTTGCATTCAGAAGAAATACATGTTTTGTTAGGAACTTGGTTGGTGATGATCTCTTAACCGGAAATCGTGGCACCAATCTCTATGCTATCGACATAAACCAAATGGCCTCGTCATCACCAATTTATCTTATGACTAGAGCTGATGATACTAAGTCCTGGTTGTGGTATAGACGCCTTTCCCATCTCAACTTTGACACGATAAGAAAGCTTGCCAAAGACAACATCGTCACCGGTCTCCCTAAATTCAAATACACCAAAGAACACTTATGTCCATCCTGTGAGCAAGGCAAGAGCAAAAGGGCAACTTATAAACCTAAACCGTTCCCAGTTCGGTTGATAAGTTACATCTATTGCACATGGACTTATGTGGCCCAATGAGAGTTGAGAGTATCAATGGGAAGAAGTATATTCTTGTGATTGTCGACGATTACCCAAGATATACATGGGTAAGGTTTTTTAGATCAAAAGACGAAACACCAGGAATCATCATCACCTTTTGAAGCGGATTCAAGTCTTACTTCAAGCTCCAGTTAGGATTGTAAGAACTGACAATGGCACGGAATTTACTAATCAGGAGTTAAGAACATATTTTGAAGAAACTGGAATTACTTACCAGACATCAGCAGTCAGAACTCCATAGCAGAATGGAGTAGTTGAAAGAAGAAACAGAACTCTTGTGGAAGCTGCTCGTACAATGCTGATTTATTCCAGTGCACCGTTGTTTTTATGAGCTGATGCTGTTTCCACTGCCTGTTTTACTCAAAACCGATCCCTAATCCATCCAAGATTCAATAAAACCCCATACGAACTAGTGAACAACAGGAAACCCGATATCTCTTATCTTCATGTATTTGGCGCTTTGTGCTATCCTACAAATGACAGAGAGGATCTGGGGAAGCTGAAGGCTAAGGGTGATATTGGTATCTTCATTGGTTATTCAGATAACTCGAGGGCATTCAGGGTGTATAATAGAAGAACGAAAAGAGTAATGGAGACGATGAATGTGAAATTTGATGAGATTTCACAAATGGCTTCTGAGAGACTCGCTCTAGAACCCGCACTTAACCCGATGGCTTCTAATCGTATCGGATTAGGACCCGCACCACAAAGTCAAACTTCTGGACACATCAGTTCAGGACGCATACCTCACGGAGCTCAGTCAACTTTAACTGATAAACCGACAAATCAAGAACTGGATAATTTCTTTGAGTTTATGTATGATGAATACTATGGTGGAGCTTCGATAGATACATCACAACAACGTTCCGCTGCACCCGCTCAACAACAACCACCACCACCACCACAAGATGCATCTACTACAATCGAAGCTGAAGCACCAACTCCCTCCACGTCAACATCATCTACATCTACTCCTGCCACTCCAGTAATTGAGATTGTTTTACCAAGAGTTGATGAGCAAACCCAAACAACACCAAATCAAGAAGAACCATACCAAAACGATGCTGTGTTAGAAGAAGAAGAACCATTTGAAAACCCATTTGCTACGGAATCTGCTGAATCTTCTTCTCGGTAACATGAACCAAAAAACACGCATTCGTTAGATCCAAGGTACCCTTCAACGTTAAAGTGGACTAAAGACCATCCAATAGAACATGTCATTGGTGAACCTTCAAGGCCAGTACAGACGAGAAGACAACTTGCCACCGATTGTGATATGTGCATCTTCGCCTGCTCAGTCAGTTTAAAAGAGCCAAAGAACATTCGGGAAGCAATGTCAGACGATGCATGGATTGAAGCAATGCAGGAAGAACTTCTCCAATATCAATTACATGACACTTGGGATTTAGTGCCGAGACCTATTGACAAACTTGTCATTGATCTTAAGTGGTTATGGAAGAACAAAAAGGATGAAGAGATGACTGTAATTCGCAACAAAGCTCGTCTCGTGGCCAAGGGATTTAGATAGGAAGAGGGAATTGATTTTGATGAGTCATTCACGCCAGTAGCTAGACTTGAAGCGGTCAGGATTTTCTTAGCATACGCGGCTCACAAGAACATCACGGTCTATGAGATGGATATCAAGACGGCTTTCTTGAATGGAACTCTCAGGGAAGAGGTGTACGTGAGTCAGCCTGATGGATTCGTTGACAAAGATCATCCCGACTACGTCTACAAGCTCAAGAAGGCTATCTATGGGTTGAAACAAGCCCCAAGGGCGTTGTACGATGAACTCTCATCTTTCTTGCTGTTAAATCATTTCACCAAAGGAACAATTGACCCGACCTTGTTTACCAAAAAGTTTAAAGATGACATTTTGATTGTTCAGATTTACGTGGACGACATAATCTTTGGGTCCACTAATCCGAAACATACAAAACTTTTTGCAAATCTCATGAAAAGTAAATTTGAAATGTCTATGATGGGCGAATTAAAATTCTTCCTTGGACTTCAAATCCATCAATCCCATCATGGTATTTTCATTAATCAAGCAAAATATACAATTGAGATTTTAAAGAAACATGGAATGGAAAATTGTGACTCTGTTGGTACTCCAATGGTCACTTCACCCAAAATTGGTGCTGACTTATATGGGAAACCCATTGATTCGAAGAAATAACGGAGCATGATTGGGTCTCTCATGTACTTAACTGCTAGCCGACCCGATATACATTTTGCTGTATGTTTATTAGCACGGTTTCAGGCAAGGCCTACCGAACTTCACCTCAAAGAGGTTAAACGGATCTTCCGGTACCTTCGAAGAACCATTAACATGGGACTTTGGTATCTGAAGGATTCGGAGTTCAAACTAACAGCCTTTGCAGATGCCGATCATGCTGGTTGCCAAGTCACTGCAAAAAGTACATCCGGAGGAGCACAATTTCTGGGAGAAAAGCTAGTAGGCTGGTCATCAAGGAAACAAGACTACACGGCGCTTTCAACCGCAAAATCCGAGTATGTGTCTCTATCTACGTGTTGTGCCCAAGTTCTATGGATGAGGACACAACTCACAGATTATGGCTACTCTTTCGACCACATACCTATGTATTGTGACTCGAAAAGTGCCATAGCCATCTCGTGCAATCCAGTTCAGCACTCCAAGACCAAGCATATTAGAGTCCGCTACCACTTTATCAAGGAACACGTCGAAGAGGGTACTGTTGAATTATTTTTCGTGGGGACTGAATACCAACTCGCCGATCTATTTACTAAAGCCCTCCCAAAAGAGCGGTTTGAATACTTAGTTCGTCGAATTGGAATGCGAAGTCTAACTCCCGAAGAGTTAGAAAGTCTTCTCGAATCTTCTTGAATCATCTCATGAAGCTTCGCATGTAAATATTTAAAAAAAAAAAACAAAATACAAAATTTGAAAAACCAACAAAAACAAAATATAAAAATATAAAATTTCAAAAAGACATAAAAAATATAAAATACAAAAACCAAAAATATTCTTCTCACGACATGTCTCTTGTATAAATCAGTATTCTGTATGTACCTAGAAATTTCATTCAACAATGATACGGGCATGTACAGATGCTTGAGCGAGAGTTCATTTAAACGTTTTCTAAAACATGTCATTCTCAAAACTTTCTTCTTCACGGCTTTCGTGCATTTCAGTACGAAACCCGCGCTACAATGATGACTTCTTATTATATCTGATCAGGACTCGCATTGTTAATGGCAAACAAAATCAAAGAATCCTTGAGCACATGATGAAGATTTTTCAAAAATATTTTTTAAAATCTTTCTCCAAATTATGTGCTCAAGATTCTTCCAAAGTGCAAACTCCCTCTATACCCTTAAATGATTTTTAAACTCAAATGTTTAAAGAATATGCTTTATTTAAGGGGGAGTATAAAATTTAAAATGCAAAATGTTCCATTTTCTTGCTAAAATCCGTCTCTCTCCAAAACACTTTCATTTTAATCAGTTGATATCAAAAATATCAATGCTATTTTTGAGGGGGAGAGAACGTGATTAAAATGTGATCAAAGTTCGTGGAATCTCAAAGTATGCTCACCAGACAGATTCAGCATGAACCCTCGAATTGAAGAAACTAAATGTCCGTTCTCGAAAAGACTTGTCCGGGACGGGTAATAATTTCAAGCTGGTTCATCCACTGATGTAAACATGTCTCGCAAAGGACTTGTCTGAGTAGAATGTACCAATTCGAGAGATGATCATTGAATATGAGCGGGACGGGTAATAATTTCAAGCTAGTCTAACTAGTGATGTAAGCGTGTCTCGCGAAGGTCATTTTCATTGAAAATCTATCAATTCAAAATGTGCGAACTCTACCCAACATGTGCAATTTATGTTTAAAATGTATGAGCACATGTGAAGGGGGAGTATTTCAAAATTGCCAAACTCTCGAAGTGTTAACCAAATGTGTTTCCTAATAAACACTTTGAGAGATTTTTTCAAAGGGTTTATGGCAAATCTAGGATAGTCATGGAGTTATAAGGTGACTAAGGTTAGGAAAAACCATCCTATGATCCGCCAGAGCCGAAGGGATCTACCCAAGGACAATTCCAATAGATTAGAATTAGAAGTCCTTAGGTAAGATTGAAAAAAGGAGTAAATGAGAAAGGGAAAGAAGGGGTTGAAGAATTAAAAAGAAAAGTTTGATGAAAGGGTGAAAAGAAATAGCCTTCCATGAAAACTTAGGGCAGAAACCGGGTCAATACATCTGCTATCGGTATTCACTAAGGTGATACTAATATTGAAGACAAGACGTCATGGACCCAGTGACGCGCTGCACCACCCCTCCTAGCCACTCAGATATCTCTTAAAAGATATTTGTTTCATTCTCACGGAGAACACTGCATAATCTATCGGCCTCTCACTCTGAGATGTGTTGATATTGAAAAAGGTGGCACTCTACTCCATGCCTCCGACTACTAAAACTAAAACGCACATTATAGAGTCTAGAGCCATGAGATTCATTAAAAAAATCTCTTAGGAACACTTCCAATATAATACACTTGTGTTCACCAAAAAGAACACAAGTTGTAAGAGTCTTAATGAGATCTTTGGATCTTGCCTGTTATCATGATGGTTATGTGCTTCAAACGGTCTACAGTCGTAGGGTGATCTCTAGCGACTCCCTGAATCGTGGGTGCACTTCGGTGTGTCCGTGTAAGCCCTATTGGGGGTATCCGGTTCAGAACGGTCGGGGAGAGATTAGAGAAAGTATTCACACTATGATGTTGACGATCTCGAAATCCTAATCCGTAAACGCTGGATGATTATTACTAACGGTTTTATGCAGCTACCCTTAAACATCCATTAACCATCATCCCATACATCAAGCATCTTCACCTCAGCATACTCATACTTATGAAGAACATTCCTCATCAAAGCTCAAGTGTTAAAAGTTCAAGACAAGAAGATCAAGTTAACGACCAAGTGTAACAACAAAGTCAAGAGGCTAATCAAGATGTCAAGAACGAGTTCATATGTCAAAACGATGAAATATTAAGAGGAGATTGTTAGCAAGGGAAGATTGTTAGCAGAAGTTTCCAGTCCAAGATATATGAGTATGTTGGAGGACACGACGCATCATCATGAGAAGATTTTGATCAAGGAAAGAACGACGATAAGACGATTACTTTTGAAGATCACAGTGCATGAAAGAACATTGAAAGAAGATTATTCTACAACGACACACAAAGATCAAGACCTTGAAGACAAAAGACCACTCACCAGAGCATCATGGAAATGACCATCCCTTAGGGGGAGATTGTTAGCTTTTATATTTTTAGAAAGTGATGGTCATTTGTTGTAGCTTATTTAAGTGTGTCGTGTGGTATGATCAACATTGTAAAAGCTTGTGTTGGACTTAGTTTAGTAAAGATAAAGATAAATCATCAAAAGCCCAAGTCCAACACAAAGCCCATCCCAAGGCCTTTAGGGCATCCAAGGCCTTACCCTTCACTATAAATACACATACTCTCCACCCATTTTGGTGTGCCTCTAAGTATTGTAAAGGTGAGAGAGTGTATGTATGTGTTTTTCTTTAGCTTTGTTCTCTTATGGATTAATGATAAACATTCGGCTATGATTTAACACACACGATACAAACTCTTCTTTCATCTTTACTTTCTTCTTTATATCATTAGAGTGTCACGTTATTATTTGAGTAGTTTTTATATTGCTTTAGTTTGTTGTTTTAAGGTTAGAATCTAGTGTTTACACGATGCATATTTTCAAACCCATATTTGCTTATTCTGTTATTGTACGATACACAAGCAAAGAACCTTTCTTTCATTGTTGAAATAGGTGGTCTTGGAATTGTAACAAGAGTTCTTCTGAAGTGCAGGTGAAATTTTGCACTCTTTTATTCTTTGTCAATATGATGTGAAGTTTTTAGTCCTGGTCAAAGTCTAACAGGAATTAGTTACTTGATGAAGTTCTTAAAACAATTTGGTTGGATACTTTCTTTTCAAATCCACGTTATCATTTTGTTTTCCTATATTTTGTAGCTCAACACAACATGGCCTTTGGCACATTACCCCAGGAACAAGTGAACACACAAAACTTGTCATACGTTGGTTGAGCTTTTGCGTTCTCCTAGCGCCCGTGTGCGTGAGCAGGTATATTCTCTTTACTCTATCTAGTTTATGAATTGTGTGGTATGCATAAAGTGTTATTATGTTCAGCATAGCGATGCTTTATTATTAATCATGTATGGCATTGTGCAATATCACGAGTGACTCCACAGAATGTCAGGATAAACATTGATATATATATATATATATATATATATATATATATATATATATATATATATATATATATATATATATATATATATATATATATATATATATATATATATATATATATATATATATATATATATATATTGACAAATTCGTGTTGGGCAGTATCGAGTACAAGTGTTAGTTGGATAATCTCTCGATGCACAACCTCAAGCCATGATATGATACAGGTAATATGCCTTCGCTTAAGTTTATTGTTGAAATAGGTGGTCTCGGAATTGTAAGAAGCAGGTACACAACGTACCAAATCAAGACAACTACAAAGGCTGAAGAACGCAACACAAAAGATGAATAAACGGTAGCAGAGTTGCTCGCAGTGACAAGCAGGAGAAGATAACATACCAAATCAAGCAGAGAGGTGAGATCCCTCACAATATTGTGGTATCTAAAGAACAAATGGGAAGATCCCATCCATCCATCCACATTCAATCCAATGGCTAAGATGGAAGCCAAAAATAACAAACAAGGGCACATTGGTAATTTTACACGTTTCAATAAAAGGAAAAAAAATAAAGTCCGTCTCATTTAACATCGACACTTTCTCTCTAATCTAGATCTAGTTTCTGTCTCATCTATTACCGGAATCCACGCCGGAATCACCATGAACTCGTCGGATTTATCAATAAACCCGTCGGATTTATCAATAAACCCAACGGATTCAGTAATAAACCCATCGGATTCATCAATAAACCCGTCGGATTCATCAACAAACCCGCCGGATTCATCAACAAACCCTCCGGATTCATCAATAAACCCGTCGAAAAACACCGTGGTCGCAATTCCTCTAATTTTGATTCACCGGAAAACACCGCCGCCATCTAATATGGTTGAAATTGATGGTAAAATCCCTTGCGATTCTATATTATAAGATTCTATATATACACTTTGCTTTGTATAAAATGGGAGTACAAAATCCCTTGAGATTCAGTTTTTTTGTGTAATGTCATGAGAAAAGTAAAAAGTGAAAATCCTATGGGATTCTTTGTGAATCACATGGGATTCAATATTAATCCCATGTGATTTCTTCACATTGAATCAGATGATAATATGCTATGAAACTTATGAAAAAGTACACATGTAAACTTACATCTTTTCACCTTTCATCGCAAACAAGCTATTACCAAGAATAAACTCCAGCCTAGTAATTTTCGGTACAACCTTTGTTTTCTTGTACACATACGGAGACAATAGGTAGGAAGACGGTTTCACCAAACGCTTTTGAGGACTGGGATTTACAATCAAAGCAGGAGTAGCCATTTTTTCGGGAGTAATGACACCTGGATCCACAACATTCTTTCCCTTCAAACCTTCCTTGACCGTGTTAAGTTGAATAAAATAAAAAAAGATTTAATTAAAAAGAAATAATTATTAGGTAAAAAGAAGGAAAGTATGCAAGAATATTACATAATCGTTCTCAGCAGCTACACACACCATCAGCTCATCAACCAAATCCACATTTTCATCTAACCATTGAGTTAAACCCTCAGGTGTGCTGGTGATCTCATACTCTTCACCAGTTTCTTCACTAGATGGATCAACTTGCTTATCGGCATCATCAGTAACTATCTTTTCGGGAACTGCATCTTCTTCTTTATCAGATGCTTCGTTGCCTAAATCTTCTAAACCCACTTTACCTGCATCGTCCCCATTACCTGCATCATCCCCATTACCTGCATCGTCATCATCATCCCCATTATCTGCATCATTGTCATCATCCCCATGACCTCTATCATTGCCATCATCCCCGTTACCATCATTGTCATCATTTCCATCACCTAATCCAATTGGTCTCTTGAAAATTTGAGCATACTTTCCATGAAGTTCAAGAAGCTTTAAATCATAAGGGAATTCTCAAAAAGCTTTCCTCAAGTATTCTTCAAGAGCATGTCTTTCATTACATATAACATCCAACTTTTCTTCAACTTTTTTAAACAAATCCAGAATAAATAACATTGGAATAGTCACAATAAGATAATCACATAGGATTTGGCAGTGATTCTAATAAGAATCCCATGGGATTCATAATGAATCTCATGGGATTCTAAACAAAATCACATGGGATTCTGTATGAATCCCATGGGATTCTATATAAATCCCATAGGATTTGTATAAATCCCATAGGATTTGTATAAATCCCATAGGATTCTAGACATGATCATATGTGATTAGATAACAACAAATGAAAAACAAAAATCAATAATTAAATTAACCTCTTTAAAAGAAGATTCAGAAGAACCACCATCAATAAATCCTTCAGACTCTCAAACCTCGGATTCAGTCCATTCTTTCTGAAGTTCTAACTTACCCATAACTTCTTTTTTAAGCTCCAAGTCCTGCCTTTGCGCCATTAACAATGACGACCAGTTTTTGATGGCCAGACGTGTGCGAACAACAGAAAGCCTCTCGAACTTTGTTGAATCTAAATACAAAAGCTGAAAACAAAAAACAAAAAAGTGTAAGAAAGTTGGAACAAAAATGCCATACAAACATGAAAACAATTTAAAACTTCGTTTAATTTAAAACTTACAACGAGGAAGGTATATGGACCAGTGTACTGGTTAAGAAGAGTTGTTGAGAGTTTGCTGTATTTAAGGAAGTGGTGATTGCAGTCGCACCAATCAATACCACTTATTTCAGTATCTTCATGAACACGCCTAACAATATCCAAATTAATTTTCCCCTTCAACCCAGCAACCACACCCATTGTGTTGGTGAAAAGTGTAAGAAAGTTAACTTTAAAAAGAAAGTCAACTTCCTTAGACTTAATCAACTTAAAGGCGATATCATTCACTCTGATATCCTTTACCGACTTAGGGTAAAACTGACCAACCCAATGTTTCTCAAAATCATCTTCAACTGGTCTTGACTCTAAAGAAAAAAAGATTTACCACCAGTCAGAATACCAAACATGTCATGAATTTTGGAATGAGTGGCCTCAATTGACTCGCCATTCTCCAAATTCAAACAATAAGTCTCAGCATCAAACTTAGAAACCACATACCAACCCAATCTAGACAGAATGTAGTTTATATTAAGCTTGTAAAACGAACTGAAACCTATCTCAAACAGAAACTTCTCCATATTAACCTGTTTTGAGTCATGGATGGCAGTATAAAGAGTAGTAGGAGCCGTCCTAGCATGAAGAATTGGAAAAGTAGAAAGATACTTTACATGTTGTGCTTCTTGAAGCGTCAACTCCTTTTCTTTCTTCTTGCCTCTCTTCGTCGGCTACATTTCAATATCCTCATTAGACTCTTCTTTAATAAACTTATTCTTCAAAAGATTCTTCATAAGATCCTTAGGTATAACTTCCTCCGGAGATGCACAATTGTCCTTCTTTATCTTTTTCTCCTTACCCTTCAAATTCTTTTTCTACTTACGGGGTATAACTTGCTCAGAATCGGAAGAATCAGAACCTAAATTGTCCCTCTTTCTCTTCACCACAACCTTACTCTTCAATTTCTTTTTCTTCTTATCAAGTTCAGGATCTTGAAAATCATCGGTGTCTACATAAAAAAAAAACACATAATATAAATAACTTGATCACAAGGGATTCAATATGAATCCCCTGGGATTCTATATGAATCACAAGGGGTCATATAGAATCTCATGGGATTCTGTATTAATTAAATAAAAAGACAGATCCACACCTTTTTGCACCTGCACCTTCTCTTTCTTTTTACTCTGTTCGGCTTTTGATAAAACCCTTTTCCGCTTGGGTTTATTTTCTTGCTCAAATGGCTTACTCAACCTCAAAACAGGCGCTTCCGATAAAGGTTTAGCAGCCTTTGTCTTAACTACGAAAATAGACTTCAGCGCCTGCTTGTGCTTAGGCTTATCCTTGGTAAGAATTGGTAATGCTTTAGCAGCCTTCGTCTTATCCTTGGTAAGAACTGGTAATGCTTCAGCAGACTTCAACGCCTGCTTGTCCTTAGGCTTGTCCTTAGCCTTTTCCCTTGGATTGTCCTTTGGCTTCTCACTTGCCATACCAGTAACAACATCCGAAATAACTTTATCAACCTGTATCTACTCCTTCTCCTGAACAACACTCGGCGCCAACTTCTCCGTAACAACCGGCGCCTTCTCCTTGACTGCAACAACAGTCGCAACTGTTGGATAACTGATGGACAATGGCGTTGGGTTAAAAAATTTCTTGGCAGGTTGGATAACTGATGGACGCATACTTGATGGAATCCACCTCTTCCTAGGTGAACCACTAGAAGCAGGACTAACAAAACCTACAAAAAAAATTAAAAAAAAATAATAAATAAATAAATTACATTAAGAATCAAATGAGATTCTGTATGAATCTCATTGGATTCAGAATGAATCACTTGCTCAGAATCGTATGGAACCTTTGTCATTCACAACTCAATAAACTAGCGAGTGACATATAGTTCCAAAAGTTCCATGTGATTCATTCTGAATCCCATGAGATTCATACAGAATCTATTTTGATTCTTAATGCTAATGTTCTTTTTTTTTTTTTTTTTTTTTTTGTAGGTGTTCTTAGTCCTGCTTCTAGTGGTTCACCTAGGAAGAGGTGGATTCCATCAAGTATACGTCCATCAGTTATCCAACCTGCCAAGAAAGTTTTTAACCCAACGCCATTGTCCATCGGTTATCCAATAGTTGCGACTGTTGTTGCAGTCAAGGAGAAGGTGCTGGTTGTTACGGAGAAGTTGGCATCGAGTGTTGTTCAGGAGAAGGAGAAGGTGCTGGTTGATAAAGTTATTTCGGATGAAGTTACTGATTTGGCAAGTGAGAAGCCAAAGGGCAATCTAAGAGAAAAGGCTAAGGACAAGCAGGCGTCGAACTCTGCTAAAGCATTGCCAGTTCTTACCAAGGATAAGACGAAAGCTGCTAAAGCATTACCAGTTCTTACCAAGGATAAGCCTAAGGACAAGCAAGCGCCGAAGTCTGTTTCCGTATTTAAGACAAAGGCTGCTAAACCTTTTTCGGAAGCGCCTGTTTTGAGGTTGAGTAAGCCAGTTGAGCAAGAAGATAAACCCAAGCGAAAAAGGGTTTTATCGAAAGCTGATCAGAGTAAAAAAAAAAGAGAAGGTGCAGGTGCAAAAAGGTGTGGATATGTCTTTTTATTTAATTAATACAGAATCCCATGGGATTCTATATGATCCCTTGTGATTCATATAGAATCCCATGAGATTCATATTGAATCCCTTGTGATCAAGTTATTTATATTATGCGATTTTTTATGTAGACACCGATGATTTTCAAGATCCTGAACTTGATCAGAAGAAAAAAAAATTGAAGAGTAAGGTTGTGGTGAAGAGAAAGAGGGGCAATTTAGGTTCCGATTCTTCCGATTCTGATCAAGTTGTACCCCCGTAAGGAGAAAAAGAATTTGAAGGGTAAGGAGAAAAAGATAAAGAAGGACAATTCTGCATCTCCGGAGGAAGTTATACCTGAGGATCTTATGAAGAATCTTTTGAAGAATAAGTTTATTAAAGAAGAGTCTGATGAGGATATTGAAATGAAGCCGAAGAAGAGAGGCAAGAAGAAAGAAAAGGAGTTGACGCCTCAAGAAGCACAGGATGAAAAGTATCCTTCTGCTTTTCCAATTCTTCATGCCAGGACGGCTCATACTGCTCTTTATACTGCCATCCGTGACTCAACAGTTTAATATGGAGAAGTTTCTGTCTGAGATAGGTTTCAGTTCGTTTCACAAGCTTATTATAGACTACATTTCGTCTAGGTTGGGTAGGTATGTGGTTTCTAAGTTTGATGCTGAGACTTACTGTTAGAATTTGGAAATGACGAGTCAACTGAGGCCACTCATTCAAAAATTCATGACATGTTAGGTATTCCGACTGGTGGTAAATCTCTTTTTTTCTTTCTTTAGAGTCTAGACCAGTTGAAGATGATTTTGAGAAGCATTGGGTTGGTCAGTTTTACCCTAAGTCGGTTAAGGATATCAGAGTGAATGATATCGCCTTTAAGTTGATTGAGTCTAAGGAAGTTGACTTTCTTTTTAAAGTTAACTTTCTTACACTTTTTGCCAACACAATGGGTATGGTTGTTGGGTTGAAGGGGCAAATTAATTTGGATGTTGGTAGGCTTGTTCGTGAAGATACTGAAATAAGTGGTATTGATTGGTGCGACTACATTCACCACTGCCTTAAATACAGCAAACTCCCGACAACTCTTCTTAACCAGTACACTGGTCCATATACCTTCCTCGTTGTAAGTTTTAAATGAAATGAAGTTTTAAATTGTTTTCATGTTTGTGTGACATTTTTGTTGCAACTTTCTTACACTTTTTTGTTTTTTGTTTTTTGTTTTCAGCTTTTGTATTTAGATTCAACAAAGTTCGAGACGCTTTCTGTTGTTCGCACACGTCTGACCATCAAAAACTGGTCGTCATTGTTAATGGCGCAAAGGCAGGACTTGGAGCTTAAAGAAGAAGTTATGGGTAAGTTAGAACTTCAGAAAGAATGGATTGAATCCGAGGTTCGAGAGTCTGAAGGTTTTATTGATGGTGGTTCTTGTGAATCTTCTTTTAAAGAGGTTCGTTTAATTCTTGATTTTTGTTTTTCATTTATTGTTATCTAATCACATATTATCATGTTTAGAACCCTATGGGATTCATACAAAATCCCATGGGATTCATATAAAATCCCATGGGATTCATACAGAATCCTATGTGATTTTGTTTAGAATCCCATGAGATTCATTATGAATCCCATAGGATTCTTATTAGAATCACTGTCAAATCCTATGTGATTATCTTATTATGACTATTCCAATGTTATTTATTCCAGGATTTGTTTAAAAAAGTTGAATAAAAGCTCGATGTTATATGTAATGAATGACATGCTCTTGAAGAATACTTGACGAAAGCTTTTTCAGCAGTCCCTTCTGATTTAAAGCTTCATGAACTTCATGGAAATTATGCTCAAATTTTCAAAAGACCAATTGGATTAGGTGATGGAAATGATTACAATGATGGAAATGATGGTAACGGGGATGATAACAGTGATAGAGGTCATGGGGATGATGAAAATGATGCAGATAATGGGGATGATGATGATGATGCAGGTAATGGGGATGATGCAGGTAATGGGGACGATGCAGGTAAAGTGGGTTTAAAAGATTTAGGCAACGAAGCATCTGATAAAGAAGAAGATGCAGTTCCCGAAAAGCTAGTTACCGATGATGCCGAGAAGCAAGTTGATCCATCTGGTGAAAAACTGGTGAAGAGTGTGAGATCACCAGCACACCTAAGGGTTTAACTCAATGGTTAGATGATAATGTGGATTTGGTTAATGAGTTGATGGTGTGTGTAGCTGCTGAGAACGATTATGTAATATTCTCAAGTGGTTCATTATGAATCACTTAGGATTAATGCTGAATCCCATGGGATTCGTTATGAACCCAATCGATTTTCACTTTTCTCATGACATTACACAAAAAACTGAATCTCACGGGATTTTGTACTCTCAATTTATACAAAGCAAAGTGTATATATAGAATCGCAAGGGATTTTACCATCAATTTCAACCATATTAGATGGCGGCGGTGTTTTTCGGTGAATCGGAATTAGAGGAACGGCGGCCACGATATTTTCCTACGGGTTTATTGATGAATCCGGCGGGTTTTTTGATGAATCCGGCGGGTTTGTGGATGAATCCGACGGGTTTGTTGATGAATCTAGCGGGTTTATTGATGAATCCGACGGGTTTACTGATGAATCCGATGGGTTTATTAATGAATCCGTAAAGTTTATTGATGAATCTGATGGGTTTATTGATGAATCCGACGGGTTTATTGATAAATCCGACGAGTTCATGGTGATTCCGGCGTGGATTCCGGTAATAGATAAGAAAGAAACTAGATCTAGATTAGAGAGAGAAAGTGTCGATATTAAATGAGACGGGTTGTATTTTTATTTTTTTTCCTTTTATTGAGACGTGTAAAATTACCAATGTGCCCTTGTTTGTTATTTTTGGCTTCCATCTCAGCCATTGTGTTAGACTCGCTTTTTTAATAAGATGTCGTCACTCACGTGAATTGGACTAGGTTTGTATTAAGTAGCTCACACAGGGACTACTTATGTGTAATAGGCAAACTAGTGATGTAAAAGGGCCTATAAGTACCCACATGACTCTCCATGTGGGTGTGTGGGATTATTGTACCATTCATTTGTTTACTTTCAATAAAGATAAACATTTGACATATTCTCTCCACCCTCTCACTACCTCTCTCTCTCTAAGATGAACATCTTCATCTTCAGCCAATCAAGGCCGCCCGAACCACGAAATTCATGAATCTTCGTCTTTACATCTCAGCCATTGTTTTGAATGTGGCTGGATGGATGGGATCTTCCCATTTGTTCTTTAGATACCACAATATTGTAAGGGATCTCACCTCAGTTGGGAATATGAAAATAACTTCATAGAACTTAAGCAAGCTGAGAATGATGTGTATTTATTCAATTCAAATTTTTAGGGACAATTTTTTACGCATTGATGTAAAGAATGTCTGTATCTTACCCTCTAACCCTGTAATTCTGATTTTTGAGCTTTATGTTACACGTTAGTTTCTTGCGTTGTTAGCTTATTGAGTTGTGACTTGTGAGTATGGTATTCAATTGCTACCGGGAATGCATGATATCATATTTGTGGATATGATTTTGCTACAAAAGCTTTGTTTGGTATTTTGGTCTTCATTTATTAAGCAAAACAAACCAGAGAACTTGAGACAGGCATTGCTAATCCAAACTACTTATCTAATTGTATCGAGCAAAGAGTTTAGAGTGGCTTGTTCCAAACTTCTTAAGCACAAAAGCAGTTTAGATAAGCATCTTAAAATATGATTCATCTCATTTTGCCTATTCATCTTTGATAATACTTGCAATCACTAGAAATATTAACGAAATATATATCATTATAACAGAAATCTTATGACACCATTGGGCCACACTATATTCACCATTGACTACTTATTAAGCATTAAAATAATCAATACAACACTTACGCAGGTTTGCATTTTCAAAATACAACTTTTTTTCCTAGTAGCAAAAGATTAACGTAGTGTTTGATACGTCGTGACGAGAGTATGAATGGAAAAGATCATTACGACGGAATGAATAATATTATGTTTATTTACAATTATAGAATGAAATGACTCATTACATGGAATCACCCATTACATCAAAACCCACCATTTTCATCCATTAGGGTAAGGGTGGCAATTCGGGTCGGGTTCGGGTTGCCAGGTTGGCGGGTCAGAAAATCTCAACCCGAACCTGGCCCATTTAAATCATCGGGTCAGCTATGTCAACCCTAACCTGTTTACACATAACCCGAACCTAACCCATTTAACCCGTATATATACTTGGGTTGGCGGGTTAAATAGGTTAAACGGGTTTCAGGTTGATCTATTTAACCCGTTTTATATATAAATGTTGACACATCACACGAGTTAAACACGTTAAACGGGTTTGCGGGTGAACCCGTTTAACCCATTTAAGCTGTATAATAAAATATAAATATTTTTTAATTTAATAAAAACCTTAAAAGGGTTGGCGGGTCGACCCGCTTAATTTATTTCCAATCTGAACCTGACCTGTTTAATAAACGGGTTAGATGGGTCGACCCAAACCCGACCCAAAATCTACTTAGAGTCAACCCAAACTTGTTAATTTTTGTGTCGGTTTCAGGTCGGGTTTCGTGTCGGGTCAGAAATTGCCGCCCCTACATTAGGGGTCCCTTGTTTTTTTTCATTACATCTTGGAATGGAATTATATTTACATAAAAGCCATTTATTAACTATCCATTACTTCAATTATTCAATTACGACGTTCATTCCATTTCGTCGCTGCTTCATTCCGTCATACCAAACTGACCCTAAAATCACTAATCCTCCGCGTTATTCCGGTTTAATTTACTAAATGGGCCAAAATAATTCGTTGGCTTACCAATTGGTCCATGTCTTGGTGTCATTTGCTTTTTTGGAAGAAGCACTTTTTCCCTCTTTTCACTTCTTTTGTATGCGGGCGCACAAAGGTTTTTTTTTTTTTTTTTTTCGGGACATAAGTCCTTCTTTCACTTCCCACCTTTTCAAAAATTAGACATACTTTCACTTCTTCTCACGTTTTCAACACAAATCCTATCTATTTCTCTTTCATTCTTTTCTTTCAAAAGCACAAAAAACAAACGCTTTTCTTCTTTGCAGATAAAGACTTTAGATGTACCTCTTCTTCTTTAAACTTGGTTTGCAGATGAAGACATAAAACCTCTAAAAAACAAACGACACCTTATTTTTTCCAACTCGTCGTCTTATTTAAAGTTACTTCACAATGCAGCTCTATCACCAAATTACTTTTGTGAAATACATATTTTCTATTACGTTTGTTTTTGACAACTTCTTCAAACCACGTACTAAAATGAATGTGTAGCCGAAACGATCTTACCGATATTACAGGTATTGAATAGGTCAAAAACATTATTTTTGGCTAAAGATGATGAAAAATAAATCCTTTAAAAAGAAAAAAGAATTAAGTTTAGGAGAATATTAAAAGCGGCATGTTTTAAATAACCTTTTCTTCAATTAGGCTATATTTAATGTGGATAAAGCTTTTAAAAAAAAAAAAAAAAAAAAAAAAAAAAAAAAAAAAAAAAAAAATTTATACATTTGTTATGATGAAAAATCTCGTGTCCTTCAATTTCCTTTTCACATAACTCGTACATACATATACAAAGAAGCTTACACATTTATGTCGATGAAGTACGATTATGACCAGCCAAAATAAGCAACCCCATAAGCTAACAATCCCTAGAGTTTTTTTATGTCTTGAGGCAAGAAGCAAGCTTTGTCTTTTCAAGTCAAAAGTTTCAATATAGCATGGAGCTAGCAATTATGTGCGCGGAATAGTAAATTTACAAACCTAAGATTTTTAGTCATATAAGTTGGCTTTATTTTATCGGAATTGCGGATTTATAGAAGTAATCATCTCCGAAGTGACCTAGTGGTAAGTTTCCCCTAAAGTTTCATTGGGAATAATGGTTCAAACATTTTTGGTAAAATATTTAGGATAAGAAAAGTTGTATTTCGGTTAACCCACGTACATGACAATACAAAAAACTTATAGCTTTCCCATATAATTTGGATAAGAATCCTTTCTCATTTATCAAAAAACTTATAGGTTCCCCATATAATTTGGATAAGAATCCTTTCTCATTTATCAACGTTTAATCTAAACCTTCTTAATGAATACATCATATACATATGAAAACACCACCAAGGCACCAATTGAAATCATGATATACCATCAGACCACTTTCAACAGTTAACGCAATCTTGCGTTAAGACCCAAAAAACTTGCGTTATTCCTGCGTTAAGCCGAGTTATGCGTTGGAAGTGGTATAAGTTAACGCAACGTTAAGGGTGCAAGTTAAACTCTTAACGCTGCGTTAAGGGTTTCTTTTGTATAATAATAATAAATAAATAAATAAATAAAAAAAGGTTACATTTCACCCCCCCCCCCCAAACGGTCACTTTCTATCCTTTTTTCAAAAAAAAATTTACATTTCAGCCCTTGTGTTTACTACTGTTTGAATAACGGCTAGTTAAAAAAATAAAAATAATAAAAAAAAAAAAAAAAAAAAAAAATTCCTTCAAAACCATTTGGAAATATTAAGTATGTAATGTTATGTTTTAATGAATGTTATGTTTTTAATAAATGAAGTATTATTTTAAGTTTAGGGGTTGAATTTGAAAATATTTGATATAAAAGTGAGTTAAGGTGTGTTAAAACTGAGTTATTGTTGGGTGTGTTAAAGCTGAGTTAAGGGTGAATATGTTAAAGCTGACGTGACAATGACTTAAAGTTTAAAACTGAATTCTTGTTTGAAGTGGTCTCAGGCATCAGCTACCAACATAAAATTAGAAGGAAATGACGTGACAATGACTTAAAGTTTAAAACTGGATTATTGTTTGAAGTTGTCTCAGGCATCAGCTAGTACCAACATAAAATTAGAAGTAGCCTGAATTCCACATTGAAGATTAAGATGGTTAAATAGTTAAACCATGCATGTTTGATAATAAATGATACCTACCTTTTTTTGACTTGTGACCAGAACGACCTTCAATGATTATTCAATAAATTTTTTAGGTAGCGAAGTTGGCTTCATTTATTGATATTGCACAGGTTTCACTTAATGAATACACATGTTCATTAAATTTGCGTAGGTAAGGCTCATATCATAATATCACATCACAAAGTATAATGAGGTTACATATGATAATCTTATCGAATGTTGTTTACCGAATTGTATGTCAATCACTTTTAGGTTGCTTATTTGCATTTGGTTACTCACCTTTTGAGCGAGGTGCATCAGTTTGACTGGTGCTATCAATTTAAGATGGATTCATAAGTAATTTTTTGGCAAGTCCTCTTTTGTGGACCTAGGTCTAAATAAGCCAACTTTTTCTCCTTGTGACATGATGGCAACGTTTCATCTTTTGCAACATATTTGCAGCCATTGTCATCAAGCTGTACGTAATCCTCTGCACACTGGTCTGCCAATTTTTATTCAAAATTTCAAAATCTGCTATTGAATACCTTGGGCGGGAAAAGTAGAAGAATCATTTTTTGCCAGTCTTATAAATAGTTACTCCCTCAATACCTTTTTTCAACAAAAAAACACACATGCATTACACTCACCATCTTCCACTGTAGAACCATTGTCATCAGTATGTTAGCCCCAAGTGTTAGTCACACAATCACTATTGTTTGTTCAATAAATATATTCAAACAAAAACCCCAACAGAACTCACACGGGTGCACATTCTCAAACCCATCTTTGTTTATGCTGTTATTGTACGATACACAAGCAAATAACCTATCTTTCATTATTAAAATAGGTGGTCTTGGAATTGTAAAAAGCAGGTACATTTTATGGCACATTTTAATTGTTCTCATAAAATCGTCTAATAGATCTGCATGTACACTATCTTAAATAAAAAGGTTTAACGCAACTTGTAAATTGAATAATTAAAATTTGCATTCATTTTTACCTATTTTAAACTGAAAATAATTTTTCGATAGAAAATAAAAAGAGGCCGGGGGAGTGATATGCTTTGTTAGGTGAGGAGGGGTAGAAATCTTTTGCAATTGCACATGTTGTAATACATACGATTGAGTACGCAGACAAGAATATTTTTAAAAGTTTACCATATTGAGGGTGTTTGGCTAAGCTTAAGAATTGGGTTTTTGCTTATATTAGTCCTTATTAAATATTTGTTTTAGCTTATCATAATTAATACACCCTCCGTCCCAAATTAATAGTCCATCTTTCCGTTTTGAGGTTGTCCCAAAATTATTGTCCATTTCCAAATATAGTTGTGAAAAATGTAGCAAGTTTACCATATTGCACCTAATGATACTAAAAATTACAAAGATCATTGAAGATTTAATTAATTGCATAAGTGTAAAACTGTTATTTTGCAAAAAAAAGTAAGAGAAACAATGCACTAATGATTATATTTTCTTAAACTGTATGTTTTTTGTCGGGGGACAATAATTTTGGGACGGAAGGAGTAAGATAGAATGACAAAAGGTACATCAACATTAATTGAGTGTAAACATTACGGAGTAAATGAGAGTATAAAAGTTTTTTTTTTTTTATTTTTTTTTTTTTTTATTTTTTTTTAGTTTTATTTTTTTATATATATATAATATGCTTATATATATAAGTTCACCCATCCTTAAAAATCTATAAAGTTTGCACTTACCAAAACCCCTTTATATAAACTCATAAGCTCACTCATATAAGCTTAGCTAAACACTTAGTTTAAGCTTAAATTTTAAATCAATAAAAAGGTGCAAACAAAGGATATTTAATTTAATTAGAAATAACGTAATCAGACAACGGTATATAAAATTGATCTTGATATTGATACAGGTGCAAACAGAAAGTCTAAGAAAATGAAAAAAAAAAAAAAAAAAAAAAAAAAAAAAAAAAACTAATTTTATGTCATGGCGCGGGGTGCAAATATGATGAGGAAGGTACGGATAACACCACTCATTTGTAGATAAAAAAAGATTTCTATTGAACCATGTGGAATTTTTATAAGCGGGTGATGAAATATAGATTTTTAACTCAATGATAACATGCAGGCTAACACTACGTATGGTATGTGAGAACGGCACATATGTCAAAAAAATTCTAGATTTGTAAAAATGAACAAATGGTTTGTGCTGAAATATACAATTTTAGCTAATATTTTAATACGCAACTAAGGTTTCATATATCCACCACCCCTTCTTATCTGCGAGTCTCCCTTTTCTAGAAATATTAGCTAAAATTGTATATTTTAGTAGATCATAACAAGTTTTAAAATATTAGCTAAAATTGTATATTTTAGTACAAACTATTTGTTCATTTTTACAAATCTAGAAACTTTTTGACATGTGTGCCGTTCTCACATACCATACGTAGTGTTAGCCTACAAGTTATCATTCAGTTAAAAATCTATATTTCATCAACCATTTATAAAAATTCCACATGGTTCAATTGAAATATTTTTATATACAAACGAGCAGGGTAGCCCGCGCGTTGCTACGGGAGTGTTTTGCATGAATATATATGGCCAGTTGCATGAATATAATGGAATTTATTAGACAACGTATGGTGTATTTATCAGTAGCATATCGTCTAACCATTGTTACGTTTTTCTTATATTCATAGCAATACTTTTGCAAGCACGTACAAAGATAAACAAAGTAATCGGCCATGAGATTCGATGGTATAATCTACAAAAGAATCAGTACTTTCATATGAAGCTTCTTTTTTATTTACTTCTATATCAACTATTTTAATAAAAACATATTCTCAACATCTAAATTGATACTTACAAATGTTTAAATGCAGTGATTCTATTTAACCTGCATAATCAAAAAAGAAAATTATCATTTTTATTGAATTAAAATTAATCATGTTGTGAGTGGTGTTATTCAATTCTTGTACCTTGTAGGAGAAAAAGAATCATTGAGAAAAAAAAGGTGGTACGGGAGGCACGGACTCCGCGAACATCCCTTAAGTGTACGGTTACCGATGGTCACACCAAAATTTGACCCGTGAGGATAACCACCCACAAATGCTACTGGAAAGGCAACCAATTGGGATCCGAATGAGGCTGCTTCAGCTAAAAATCTTTCAGCCTTATCTGAATATATAGATTTAGAGCAAGTTAGCAACACATGTGATGTTACTTTTTTTAACATCAGACTATATAAAATGAATATACAATCGTAAAGAGACCCCAAAATATCAAAAAATATTGATAAATAATAAAAAAGGAATGTTTGGATTTGTATTTTGGAATTGATTATATCATTATCGTCTGGTATTTTGGAATTGATTATATGATTATCGTCCGAATAATCAGTTATGGATAAAAGGTTCAACTAAATTCTGATGTACCCAACCTAATTAAAGAGACTTTTACTATTATTTTACAATTGATTATGCAATTATCACAAATGACTATCCACTTATGACAACTTCAGAAGCATATACAAACACAAATTCTACTGCAAGTTCTGTTACACAATATTAACATTGGTAATCTTATTTTTCAAATACCTTATTTCACCCAGAAATATTCTATAAAGATCCTTAATCCCAAAACAACTTAACCATACAGATTTCATATGTTTGACATGCTGCACCCAAGTTCACCATTGCCAAAAATTTTGGATCAGTTCTACTCACTAAACATATAAATACAACATACACATTTACTATTTTACTGTAGTCTACATTTTAAAAGCTAACTAAGCTACTTCTCCGTAGTGTACCTAAACATCTTGTTAAACTTCAACTTATGAGGGCTCTTAGCTTATACTTTGTAGCTAGTGGTGAAAAGGAAGAGGTATAAAAGCAGTCGGGCAGCGGCTCAGGTGCACTTTTTTAAGCCAAGACAGGCGCTCAATAAATTTTGAAACAACAAAATATGTGTTAACTAACCATACTCATGGAATTGGTAGGCCCTAATTGCTCAAAAATGCATATATTATTAATGTTAAAAACATACACTACTGCTAGTTTTCTATACTAAACGTGAGTCGATAGAATATTCTGCCCTGGCATTTCTTATTGCTCGTGTCTAATCATTACACAAACAAAATTATGATTATTCTACATTTTAATATAAACTGAGGCAAAGTAAAAAACCAACACGACGAACTCACCAAAGCTTCCAAGTTTTCATATCTTTTTATGGCAGTGAGATTCCTCGGAAGTTAAGTAATCGGCCATGAGATTCGATGGTATAATCTACAAAAGAATCAGTACTTTCATATGAAGCTTCTTTTTTATTCACTTCTATATCAACTATTTTGATAAAAACATATTCTCAACATCTAAATTGATACTTACAAATGTTTAAATGCAGTGATTTTATTTAACCTGCATAATCAAAAAAGAAAATTATCATTTTTACTATCCACTTATGACAACTTCAGAAGCATATACAAACACAAATTCTACTGCAAGTTCTGTTACACAATATTAACATTGGTTATCTTATTTTTCAAATACCTTATTTCACCCAAAAATATTCTATAAAGATCCTTAATCCCAAAACAACTTTATGGAATGATGAGTGTGTAAATACACATCATTTTACACCCATTAAAGACACAAAAATGACTAAAAACACCCAAATAGATCAAATGTATTGCAAATATTCGTGGTTTGTGTTTTTATGTGTTTCAGGTGCAAAAGGATTGAAAACAAGGCAAAACGGACAAAAACCGAGCACAAGATTGGAAAGTTGTGAAAAGCCGAGGACGGGGATGAAATTTACGAGTTTGGACCGGGATATTGCTCAAGTTATCAAAATTCAACCTCCAAGAATGCAAAGTGTCACAAATAATCCTTGGAGATAAATTTCACATTTGGCAAGAATGGTCCCTGGATTTTCAGATTGTACAACTATGGTCCCTTAAAGTTAAACTTAATCCAAAGTTAATCCTAATAATTAAACCCAGCCCAACCACACACCAAAGCCTAATCCACATAAACCCATGACCCGATCCCTTAGTTAACCAAAAACGTTTGACCTCAGTCAAACCTTCTTCTTCAATACCGTTTACCGCCTAACCAAAACCACCATCACCGCCCTTATCCCTGACACATCCACCCCCCCTCCAAGCTTCCTCTAATACTTCTGTTGATACATAATTTGGCGCGGACTGATTCAACGACTCTCCCTGGGCCGTTAGTCGTCTTCTCGAGCCCTGAGTAGACCTGTTCAACAAAGAGAACCCGTTAGGAGTGGACCCGAGGCCGTAGCCCCGGGATCCACCTCCGACGGTCAAGTTAGTATCGGTGCGACATAACCATTAAGAGTTAGGGTTATGATAACCTGTTGTGTATATCGTTGTATGATGATCCAAAGATGGGGATTCCAGCCGTGTATTTATAGGGCATGGATTAGGGTTTAGGCGTAGAGTGGGCCGCTGTCTGCCGGGTCTGGCCCACTTGTCGTGGCCCAGTCCAGACTATACGTCCACAAGCCCCCCAAGTCTAGTGTGACATAGTGCATGGCTATGTTATGCTAGACTTAAGTTCTGTTCATGGCCGCGTAGGCCCAATCAACCATGACGGCATGTGCGAGAGTACGTAAGACCATACCGTGCAGCCCAAATGCGACAGTGCGCCCTGGGTCTGTAGCGCAGTACGTGGTAAGCATGTTGGCGCGTTCTTGTTGGCGCGACCTTGTAGGCGCAACCTTGATTGTGAGAGTCTCACAATAGTGAAGGTGGATTCCGTATGCTGCATCCTGGGCAAGGGCGTACCTTTTGTACCAGTAGCGGTGCAGCATGGTGCGACAGAAGACGTACTTCTGTGGCAGAGGTACGCGCTGTGCGCGTGCGACAGAAGACGTGCTTCTGTGGCAGAAGTGTGCGCTGTGCGCGACAAAGATGTGCGCTGTGCGCAGACAAGGTGCGAACATTACATCCGTCTTTGCTTCCAAATACACATGCGTGACGCGTACGGACACAGTGTATACCCTGGTAGCCCCCCAAGTTTGATGGTGCTACTCGTGTAGGAGCATTAAACTTACTTATCCAAATCCTGAAAAACACTTAATGCAAATATTAGAAGTATATGCCGCGAATCGCAACATATAAAACCTAATGATGTAAAAGATTAGCGCATAGCATGTGAAATTAACACATAAGATAAGTAGCAGTGCGAATTACACCTATCGTGAGGTTTTACAAACTACATAAATAATTAATTGGTTTTTTTTTTTTTTAGTGCGCGCTATGCGCAACAAAGAGGTGCGACAGAAGGCGTGCTTCTGTGACCGCGACTAATAGTTTCAATCGCACGTACAGACGCAGATGGATGTATCGTGACCGCATAGACTCTAACGTTTGTGGATGATCGCAGATGACCACGGCTTTTGTCCAGTGCGCTCATGGCGATTGACTAGCATCGTGGTGCCTGTACGTGACAGTGCGCTTATGGCGCCGATCTGCGAAGATGTCCGAACGCATGGCCTAACGCGGGTAGATTTATCGTGACTGCGTTGTTCGCGGCTAAAAGATAAAGTAGGTCCGATCGTGCGGACTTAGTGCATTATAGGTAAAATCGTGTTTACCAAGTTAAAAGATTTACATAAAATCTTTACCAATCTAAAAGAAACATGCAATAGGGTGTACGTTAGAGTAGCAGAAAACAACAAATCACTACAGTAGCAGAAAATAACAAATCGATTTATATTAAAATTAGCTTCTACCACTGACGCATGTATGACCAATCAAATTGCAAGTATGATAATAAATGATAAGATACTTTTTTGACCAATTAACCTCTACCAATAAATAAGATACCTTAGCAGTACGAGGTACATCAATTATAAATATTGGGATATCTTTTTATTACCAATTTAACCAATCGTAGGCCTATGTGTGCGCACAGTAAAATATTGTTCGCACAGTAAATAAAAGATTGTGCATGATGCATGTAGCATATGTACTGTAGGTAAAAGATCAAAATACCGGTTGTTGAACTTGATGGTTGCTTTCCGGTGATGTGAGAACCGAAACTTGTCGGGTCCCACGGATGGCGCCAACTTGTTGATACATAATATGGCGCGGACTGATTCAACGACTCTCCCTGGGCCGTTAGTCGTCTTCTCGAGCCCTGAGTAGACCTGTTCAACAAAGAGAACCCGTTAGGAGTGGACCCGAGGCCGTAGCCCCGGGATCCACCTCCGACGGTCAAGTTAGTATCGGTGCGATATAACCATTAAGAGTTAGGGTTATGATAACCTGTTGTGTATATCGTTGTATGATGATCCAAAGATGGGGATTCCAGCCGTGTATTTATAGGGCATGGATTAGGGTTTAGGCGTAGAGTGGGCTGCTGTCTGCCGGGCCTGGCCCACTTGTCGTGGCCCAGTCCAGACTATACGTCCACAACTTCTCCTAACAATCCAAAAGAAATTAATGCTTCGTTGCCTTATCAAGTTATCAGACCAAGTGCTTTTTACCCACTATCCACTTTTCCCGCCAAAACTGAAGTTAATGGCTGAGATGATATCCAAGCCAAACCAATGGTGGGATTTAATCATAAGTGATCATAGAAGCTTTTTGGATAGCTATTTAAAGGAATGAAGACACGAAGATAGAGTTGTCCTGCTTTTAGACCATTCGTAGTGTAAATTATGTTTAATTTCTGTTGTCTAAAATTATTGTAATCCACATTTCAGTATTAATTCAAGTCCCTTTTAAGTTATTTGTTCTAATTTAAGCTAGTATTGTATTCAGTTTTAAGTTTAATATAAGTTCAAGTGTTTTTTTTAATTCGTATTAAGTTCTTTAGTTGTTAAAAATCAATCACAAGCTTCCTACCTTCTCTTATAAGTTTATATAAGCTCTTAATAGCTTTCTGTAAACTTATAACATTTTCAAACTGTTTAAATTTTAAAAGTCAAGAAAAAGTCAATGAAAGTCAAAGGTAGTCAAGATAAGCTGTTTTGGAAGATAAGCTGCTCATGGAAGAGCTTATGGGTTTATTAGCTTGTGTTAACAAGCTTGGGTTTGTGTAGTAACAGTCCAAACCTATTCTCAGTTCAATGCAATTGTAAGCTAATTTCTTAAAATCTGGCATTTCTTTCTTTGCACTGTACCATTGCTTATTCTTGTGCTTATTGCCTTTTTCTTTGCTTATCTGCTCTATTTGAAGTAATTGTAAGTTAGATTGATAGTTAGTTAATGCTTAAGTCTCATTTACCCTTAATACTCATAAACAGTCCCTCAAAAAGGACTGTTTGGTTTAAAACTTAAAGTGGGTCAATTTGAGGTTTCACTATTCATGTGCCAATTTGAAAGCTTTAATCTTGCTTAAAATAACTGGTATAAGCTGTATGTTTGGTGTTTTGAGCTAATTTAGAGCTTTTGATAGAATTCAGTTGGATTCTATAGTTTAAGCTTGAAATTTGCTCATAACTGCTTATCTTAGAGATAAGCAGATTAAGTGTTTAATTTTGTTGTTTTTAAGTCCATATTAGCGCATTAAGTGGATACATAAGAGTTGAATTAGTTTCATTAAAGAATTGAGGCCTTGTGTTCAAAAACACAAGTCTGCACAAACAAATCCATATATGCAGTCTGCACAATTTTTCTAGACCCATTATAAGTGCTTAATTGTTCTACTCAATGCCTGATTTTCAGTAATCTAGTAGTTTTCTAGGTGATCTTTTCTTATTCTCAATTCCAGTCCTAAGCTTGGCTTATTTAAGCTTAAATCTAAGCTATTAAGTTGACTGATCAACTCAACTTAAACCTGAGTCATCAGAGTTTAAGTGAGTGGACTGAGCCAACTTCTCAGCTTATTCACAAGCCCTAAATAAGCTCACCTTGGTCTGATTTTTGGTTTTCGTGACCCTCACTAGGTCAGCTTTAAGTATTAACAGCTTTTGTGGTCTTTAGTTATTATCTAAGTGCTTAAATATAAGCTTGAAATTGCCTAGAATTGACTGAAATGCCCTGTGCATAGCAGTCCCCTTTGTGCTTATTTGATCTTTATTCAGTGCTTATTTCTGTGTTCTTGTTGCTTTTTTAGTTTCATTTTAGCTTATTATCAGTTGCTTAGCTTATTTCAGTTTGCTTTAGCTTATTTAAATAGCTTATCAGTCATTTCATTGAAAAGCTTGGGCTATCTCTCTTTTAAACCAATTGATCAGCCACTTGGCTTATTTGTGAGCTTAATTGAGGTTATCAAAAATAGTAGCTTTTGTAAAAAATGCTTATTGGTTTATGCTTATTGTGTGTTTAAAAAAATGAAAATAAAAAAAATAGTTTTGCAAATAGGGGTGTGAGTGAGAGTCGAACCTGGGACCTCTTGCCTAGCCAATGCCTCAACACACAACTCCCGCTACCAAATGCACCCAGTTCTGCTTTTGTCTTATCTTCCCATTTTTATTTTTATAATAGTCTTAGCCATTTAGCTTAAAACTGCTTATCCACCTATTTCGTAGCTTATTTGGCTAGCTTTTTCAGTTTTCATATTTTTCCTAGGTTAATATTAGCTTATTAGACTTTATGGTAATTTTTGATAATTTTCACTGTTCATTTGCTATTTTTCTCGAATTTAATTAGTCTAATCTGTTTTTAAATCATAATAAAAAAAAAATAAAAAAATACAAATCTTTTTTCTAAAATTTTCTTTTATTAATTAGAACTTAGGAAAATTAGAAAAAATCAAAATATCTCATTATTCTCACTATTCAATCCACACGATCCCAAACCGAATCACAAATTTTGGCGCCGCTGCCGGGGATTCAAACCTTCATCGGGGATAACGAACCGGGTTACACATGCTTCACTTGTGTTTCTTTGGAGAAAATATATATTGATTTTAATGAATCAAATTTTGGCGCCGCTGCCGGGGATTCAAACCTTCATCGGGGATAACGAACCGGGTAACACATACTTCACTTGTGTTTCCTTGGAGAAAATATATATTGATTTTAACGAATCAAATTTTGGCGCCGCTGCCGGGGAAGGTTGAAGCGAATTTTTAATTCTCATTTCGCGATTTGTGTTTTGAAAACCTTCTTTGTGAAGGATTTCAGTCTTTTTGTCAATATTTTCAAAATAAATAAAATACATAAAAAATCATAAAAATCACCACTAACACTTTTCCTAAAGTGTTTGCAATACCAAAAAAAAGTAATATCCAACAAAACAAATCGTAAGTTAATTGTTTTCGGATTATCTTGAAATTACAACCTATACAAGTGGTTTAAGGATGGTTTGGCATTAAATTGACAAACCGAAAGAGGCGGGTTTTTAATCAGCTTTTGGGCGGACCTTTGCTTCTTCGCCACTCTGCGAGTAGTTTTGCGAGAAACGAATTTCGATTGACGAATCGATCCCAAAAATATTGTGTTAAATTATAAAAATCCAAAAATATTCTTCTCATCCCTCTATCCGTTTAATTCTTCTTCTTTATGTCTTCACCTTACCATTATTCTTGTGAATGGTGTGGGGGTCCTCATAATGATGGGAATTGTTCCGGTTGTAGCATGGTGGAATCGGGAAACGGGTTTGTCTATGACCAAAATCCTTATTCTCACCATGAAACAACCGACCTTTTCAACCAGCCCCCACAACACCAGATGGAGACATCCTCGTGTGAGTCTTGTGGAGGTAGTCCTCACCCGGGTTTTGATTGTCAAACAGGGAACATGTTTGTCTATGAGCAAGTTCCATGTAATCAAAACTTCGGTTATGACCATTATCCATATAATTCACCGAATCAGTCACAGCAAATGTATTGTTGTGAGTACTGTGGAGGTCCTCACTATAGCTCTGATTGTCAAATGAGGAACCCGCTTGTCTATGAGTGTGGCCCTTATAACAATTACGACTATTCTTATCATGACCAACCTCCACAGTGCCAAATGAATCAAGCACCTCCTCAGCCAATTCCGCAAGAAGTTCTCCATGATCTTCTTGATTCAATAAAAGATTTTAAGGCTTTGGTAATTAAACTTCCCCAAGAAGATCCTCATCAGAAAACTTATGGAGAACTTCTAGCTGAAGAACAAGCAGCTAGAGTAAGTTCCAAATATCGTCAGACTTTCGTTTGCGATGACGATGATGAAGAATCTATTCAAACTGGGTATTTTCACACTAATTCATCAGCTGCTATCACACCCGTTGATTTACTCGCCGAAGAACGAGCAGCACAAAGGCGTTTCCTATTTAATAAGGCCGCCATGCTCGATGACGAAGATGAAGACGAAGAGGAGAGTACTATTCCTTTGAGCGATATCATTTCTCAACTCCCTCAGTCAATTGCAATCACATCATTCTTTCCAACTTTGGACCTCAAGGACTCTCTTATTACGGGGGATGAGCATATTAGCACTATTCCTGAAAAGGAATCGGACGAATTCATAAAGTCTAGTGCTGAGAACCTTATCCCAATCCCAAGTGAGTCCGAGGATATATCCGACAATGAATGTGATTTGTCTATTCGTAGTGATCATCCTTTTGACACTACTGATATTTTTCTAGGATTTTCTCTAACCCTCTTTTCAATTCAAACGATGATTTTTCCTCTAGTGATGACGAATCACTTTCTGATGAGGACGTTCAAAATGAAAGTCTCAAAGTCTATTCGAATTCTCTTTTTGAATTTGATGATGAGTACTTTTCTAGCAAAACAAATCCTCTCTTTGATGAAGAGTTAGAGAACAATGAGGTCAAGGACTCTATTATTCATAAACTTGATGATATGACCTCAATTCTTAATCCCGATATTGTTAAGGACAATCTTTCTCCAACATATGTGACTTTTCCTTCTGAGGACGGCCATTATATCGACTTCACATATGTCGTTCGAGTTTTTCTACCTTTCTTCGTCTATAAGGTAGATTGTCCTTTCTTTCACTCATGTGTGAGTGAAGACACCATTTTTTATCCCGGCATCTCCATTTATCATCCTTTTGAGCTGGGTGTATCTCATCGGAGTGGAACTTTCAAGAAATTCAATGTTGATCCAAACATCTTGAATGAAAGTCCGATGGAGACTTTTTCTTACACATGCTTCCCCAAGAACAAATGAATTCGGGGTCGAGTCAAGCTAGTGACTCGGTTAACAAAAACATTAGCACCACATGGGTGACAACCCATGTTTCTGACTTCTTTCTATTTTCTGACACTAAGTGTGGGGGAATCCCACTGTGCTGTGCTTTTGTGTGTTGTTTGCTCTTGTTTGCAGGTTTCCCTTGGATTGTGATGATTGACGCGCCTGTTTTCAATCCAGCCGCCCAATATCCTATCCTTTTGCTAACGATTATCTAGGGATATCTTTTTAATTCTGTTTGTAAAAATAGAGATTTCTTTCACACACTTGGCTATTAGTATTACCTTTTTACGTTCTAAGTGTCGGCATAATAGCCGGTACTTTGAATATTGAGGGCAATATTCAATTCTAAGTGTGGGGGGGAATTCTCGCGAATTTTGTCACATTGTACCTTCTAGTGCCCTAGTACCTCCGTTTTGCCCAAAATTTTCAAAATTTTTTCGTTTTTAGATAAGAAATTGCAATAAAAAAGAAGTAAAGTCTTGATTAGGTTAGAACAAAGGGAATCCCGACTCTGCCAGAGTGTTGATCTGGCTGCTTCCTTAACGATTAGACTAAGTTTTTACGATATGTGCAAATGAAAATGCTAAGCGTAGAATAGTTGGTTTTCTTTAGAGCTTATATAAGTAATCTATGGCTTTTCCTCCCAGGAGATAACTAATCTGACTTAATTAGTGCTTATTTTTCAAACATTTGAACACACAAAATCATTTTTCTTTACGATTTTGAAAAATACTAGTTCAAAGATTTATTTAAACTTCAGAACAAGCATATGTCATAGTTACAAAAGTTAAGTAATAAATGTATGTGCTAAAAAGCTAAGGTTCAATATCGGCCCTTGGATTCTTATTTCCGGAAGGCGTTTAGGTCTTGGCTACCCTCTTACACCGGCCCTTGGACATCTAATTCAGGAATGTGTGAGGTCTTGGTCTAACACCCTTGGATCCTCATTTCAGGAATGTTTAGAGTCTTGGAACTCTCCGTTGTAATGGCCCTTGGATCCTTTATTCCGGAAGGTGTAAGGTCTTGGTTCCCGTGAAACTCCGTTAGTTTATGTTGCACAAGTAAAAAAAAAATGTAAAAATGAGAAGATGAAAAGAAAAGAAAATGGAATGATATTGCAAAATGCAATAAGTTTTGAAGCTTGCTTGTTGTAAATTTTAAATCTATCTTTCAGCTAATATTAGTCAAAGTTTTATAAAAACGTCAATTTTTGTTATCAAAATTTTGAAAATCAAGCACAGTCACCTAAACTTGAATAAATTGTGGGAGTGAAAAGTTAAGTCTCGGCTTACATAGATTATTATTATAAGTAGTGTTAGCATTTTACAAAAACATTTCCACTTATGACAACTTCAGAAGCATATACAAACACAAATTCTATTGCAAGTTCTGTTACACAATATTAACATTGGTTATCTTATTTTCCAAATACCTTATTTCACCCAAAAATATTCTATAAAGATCCTTAATCCCAAAACAACTTTATGGAATGATGAGTGTGTAAATACTCATCATTTTACACCCATTAAAGACACAAAAATGACTAAAAACAACCAAATAGATCAAATATATTGCAAATATTCGTGGTTTGTGTTTTTATGTGTTTCAGGTGCAAAAGGATTGAAAACAAGGCAAAACGGACAAAAACCGAGCACAAGATTGGAAAGTTGTGAAAAGCCGAGGACGGGGATGAAATTTACGAGTTTGGACCGGGATATTGCTCAAGTTATCAAAAGTCAACCTCCAAGAATGCAAAGTGTCACAAATAATCCTTGGAGATAAATTTCACATTTGGCAAGAATGGTCCCTGGATTTTCAGATTGTACAACTATGGTCCCTTAAAGTTAAACTTAATCCAAAGTTAATCCTAATAATTAAACCCAGCCCAACCACACACCAAAGCCCAATCCACATAAACCCATGACCCGATCCCTTAGTTAACCAAAAACGTTTGACCTCAGTCAAACCTTCTTCTTCAATACCGTTTACCGCCTAACCAAAACCACCATCACCGCCCTTATCCCTGACACATCCACCCCCCTCCAAGCTTCCTCTATACTTCTCCTAACAATCCAAAAGAATTTAATGCTTCGTTGCCTTATCAAGCTATCAGACCAAGTGGTTTTTACCCACTATCCACTTTTCCCGCCAAAACTGAAGTTAACGGCTGAGATGATATCCAAGCCAAACCAATGGTGGGATTTAATCATAAGTGATCATAGAAGCTTTTTGGATAGCTATTTAAAGGAATGAAGACACGAAGATAGAGTTGTCCTGCTTTTAGACCATTCATAGTGTAAATTATGTTTAATTTCTGTTGTCTAAAATTATTGTAATCCACATTTCAGTATTAATTCAAGTCCCTTTTAAGTTATTTGTTCTAATTTAAGCTAGTATTGTATTCAGTTTTAAGTTTAATATAAGTTCAAGTGTTTTTGTTAATTCGTATTAAGTTTTTTAGTTGTTAAAAATCAATCACAAGCTTCCTACCTTCTCTTATAAGTTTATATAAGCTCTTAATAGCTTTCTGTAAACTTATAACATTTTCAAACTGTTTAAATTTTAAAAGTCAAGAAAAAGTCAATGAAAGTCAAAGGTAGTCAAGATAAGCTGTTTTGGAAGATAAGCTGCTCATGAAAGAGCTTATGGGGTTTATTTGCTTGTGTTAACAAGCTTGGGTTTGTGTAGTAACAGTCCAAACCTATTCTCAGTTCAATGCAATTGTAAGCTAATTTCTTAAAATCTGGCATTTCTTTCTTTGCACTGTACCATTGCTTATTCTTGTGCTTATTGTCTTTTTCTTTGCTTATCTGCTCTATTTGAAGTAATTGTAAGTTAGATTGATAGTTACTTAATGCTTAAGTCTCATTTTCCCTTAATACTCATAAACAGTCCCTCAAAAAGGACTGTTTGGTTTAAAACTTAAAGTGGGTCAATTTGAGGTTTCACTGTTCATGTGCCAATTTGAAAGCTTTAATCTTGCTTAAAATAACTGGTATAAGCTGTTTGTTTGGTGTTTTGAGCTGATTTAGAGCTTTTGATAGAATTCAGTTGGATTCTATAGTTTAAGCTTGAAATTTGCTCATAACTGCTTATCTTAGAGATAAGCAGATTAAGTGTTTAATTTTGTTGTTTTTAAGTCCATATTAGTGCATTAAGTGGATACATAAGAGTTGAATTAGTTTCATTAAAGAATTGAGGCCTTGTGTTCAAAAACACAAGTCTGCACAAACAAATCCATATATGCAGTCTGCACAATTTTTCTAGACCCATTATAAGTGCTTAATTGTTCTACTCAATGCCTGATTTTCAGTAATCTAGTAGTTTGCTAGGTGATCTTTGCTTATTCTCAATTCCAGTCCTAAGCTTGGCTTATTTAAGCTTAAATCTAAGCTATTAAGTTGACTGATCAACTCAACTTAAACCTGAGTCATCAGAGTTTAAGTGAGTGGACTGAGCCAACTTCTCAGCTTATTCACAAGCCCTAAATAAGCTCACCTTGGTCTGATTTTTGGTTTATGTGACCCTCACTAGGTCAGCTTTAATTATTAACAGCTTTTGTGGTCTTTAGTTATTATCTAAGTGCTTAAATATAAGCTTGAAATTGCCTAGAATTGACTGAAATGCCCTGTGCATAGCAGTCCCCTTTGTGCTTATTTGATCTTTATTCAGTGCTTATTTCTGTGTTCTTGTTGCTTTTTTAGTTTCATTTTAGCTTATTATCAGTTGCTTAGCTTATTTCAGTTTGCTTTAGCTTATTTAAATAGCTTATCAGTCATTTCATTGAAAAGCTTGGGCTATCTCTCTTTTAAACCAACTGATCAGCCACTTGGCTTATTTGTGAGCTTAATTGAGGTTATCAAAAATAGTAGCTTTTGTAAAAAGTGCTTATTGGTTTATGCTTATTGTGTGTTTAAAAAAATGAAAATAAAAAAAATAGTTTTGCAAATAGGGGTGTGAGTGAGAGTCTGTTAGCATTTATTTTATGCTATTTAGGAAGTGATGGTCATTTGACGTTTAGAATTAATGTGTCGTGTATAATATGTATTTTGGTTAGTGGGCTTGTAGCATTAGTAATGTTTGTAAGTTAATTATATGTGTAGTGTAATTATTAAGCCCACTTTAAGGTCCAAGTCAAAGCCCAATCACAAGCCATGTGTTGGCTGTGATTCGTATAAACAACACACACACATCTCTTTTACAATATGCCTCATTATTTACAAAAGAAAAAGAGTGTGTGTGTGTGATAGCAAAAACCCTCCCTAGTCCATGTATTATCTTCATTGTTGAATATAATCATTTGACCAGAAATTTAACCACATATCTCTTGTTCTTGATTTCCATGTTAGTGAGTGTCATCATCATGATTGTGTTTGTATGATAAAGGAAGTGATTCGTGGACTACAAGAAATGAATGCTGAGAAGATTCTCCAAGCTGAACGAAGTAATGACGTTTGAAGACTATTCTCTGTGCTTATGGTTTATATTTTACTTGTAGGGAACATTGTAAGCAATTCCCATATGACTTCACTTTGGGGAGAGATTGTTAGCCTTAAAGTTTGTCATATTTGGGAATTGCACTTCATTCTTTATACAAGGACTAGTTTAGACATTTAGGCTAAGTTAGTCATTGTATTATTTGTATAAATACCCTCCTATGTCAATACTAGGAGGGTTGAGGATTCATTTGTATCAAAGGGGTGTGTGTGTTTTCTCTAGCTTCTCTATAGAAAAACATACACACCCCGCCAGTCAACAACCGAAAACCGGATATTTCTTATCTTCATGTATTTGGCGCTTTATGCTATCCAACAAATGACAGGGAAGATCTGGGAAAGTTGAAGGCTAAGGGTGATATTGGAATCTTTATTGGGTATTCTGAAAACTCGAGGGCATTCAGGGTGTACAACAGGAGAACGAAAAAGATAATGGAGACGATGAATGTGAAGTTTGATGAAATTTCACAAATGGCTTCTGAGAGACTCGCTCTAGAACCCGCGCTTAACCCGATGACTTCCGGACATATCAGTTCGGGACTCGCACCTCAAGGAGCTCAATCAATTCATGACGAACAACCCACAACTCAAGAACTGGATAATTTCTTCGAGTTCATGTATGATGAATACTATGGTGGCGCTTCAACAAATGCATCTAACCAACATTCCGCTGCAACCACTCAACATCAACAACCACCACCACCTCCACAAAATCAAGATGCATCCACAACATTTGAAGCTGACGCACCATCTCCCTCCACGTCATCAACATCATTTACTCCTAAAACTCCATTCATTGAAATTGTTCTTCCAAGAATTGATGAGCAAGAACAAAATAAGGCTGTGTTAGACGATGAAGTCTTTGAAAACCCGTTTGGAACGGAATCTGGTGAATCATCTTCCAGATTACATGAACCGACTAACACGCAGTTATTCAGTCCAAGGTATCCTTCAACTCTACAGTGGACAAAAGACCATCCGATTGAACAAGTTATTGGTGAACCCTCAAGACCAATTCAGACGAGAAAACAACTTCATACCGATTTCGACATGTGCATCTATGTCTGCTCAGTCAGTCTCATAGAACCTAAGAACATTCGGGAAGCAATGGCAGATAATGCCTGGATTGAAGCGATGCAGGAAGAACTTCTTCAATTTCAAATCCATGACACCTGGGATTTAGTTCCAAGACCAATTGACAAACTAGTCATTGATCTTAAGTGGTTATGGAAAAACAAAAAGGATGAAGAAATGACTGTGATTCGCAACAAGGCTCGTCTGGTGGCAAAGGGATACAGACAGGAAGAAGGAATAGATTTTGAAGAGTCATTCGCACCGGTTGCAAGGCTTGAAGCTGTCAGGATTTTCTTAGCTTATGCCGCTCACAAGAACATCACGGTTTATCAGATGGACATCAAGACCGCTTTCTTGAATGGAACTCTAAAAGAAGAAGTGTATGTGAGTCAACCAGACGGTTTCGTTGACAAAGATCATCTGGAATACGTCTACAGGCTAAAGAAGGCAATCTATGGTTTGAAACAAGCCCCACGGGCGTGGTATGACGAGTTATCATCTTTCTTGTTGTCAAATAATTTCACCAAAGGAACGATTGATCCTACCTTGTTTACAAGAAAATACAAAAATGACATTTTGATTGTTCAGATTTATGTGGACGACATAATATTTGGGTCCACTAATTCGAAACATTCAAAACATTTTGCAAATCTCATGAAAAGCAAATTTGAAATGTCCATGATGGGTGAATTAAAATTCTTTTTAGGCTTACAAATTCATCAATCCCCACGTGGAATTTTTCTAAATCAAGCTAAATACACAATTGAGATTTTGAAAAAACATGGTATGGACAATTGTGACTCTGTTGGTACTCCTATGGTCACTTCACCAAAAATTGGCGCTGACCTATATGGGAAACCCATGGATCCGAAGAAATATCGGAGCATGATTGGTTCTCTCATGTACCTAACTGCAAGCCGACCAGATATTCATTTTGCTGTTTGCTTACTTGCACGGTTTCAGGCAAGGCCTACCGAACTTCACCTCCAAGAGGTTAAACGGATCTTTCGATACCTTCGAAGAACCATTAACATGGGACTTTGGTATCTGAAGGATTCGGAGTTTACACTAATTGCCTTTTCAGATGCCGATCATGCTGGATGCCAAGTTACAGCGAAAAGTACATCAGGCGGAGCGCAATTTCTGGGAGAAAAGCTAGTAGGCTGGTCATCAAGAAAACAAGATTGCACTGCTTTATCAACAGCAGAGGCCGAGTATGTGTCTCTATCTGCGTGTTGTGCTCAAGTCCTTTGGATGAGAACACAACTCACAGATTATGGTTTCTCTTTCAACCGCATACCTTTGTACTGCGATTCAAAAAGTGCCATAGCCATCTCGTGCAACCCAGTGCAACACTCGAAGACCAAGCATATTAGAGTCCGCTACCACTTCATAAAAGAGCACGTTGAAGAGGGTACTGTTGAATTATTTTTCGTTAAGACTGATTACCAGCTCGCCGATCTATTTACTAAGGCCCTCCCAAAAGAGCGGTTTGAAAACTTAGTTCGTCGAATTGGCATGCGAAGCCTAACTCCCGAAGAGTTAGAAAGTCTTCTCGAATCTTATTGATTTACTTCATAAAGCTTCGCATATAAATATTTTTGTAAATATATACATGTTAATATCTATACTGTAAATACAGAAAATTAAAAAAAAAAAAATATATATATATATATATATATATATATATATATATATATATATATATATATATATATATATATATATATATATATATATATATATATATATATATATATCTAAATCATCTAAAACCAAAAATATTCTTCTCACGACATGTCTCTTGTCTAATCAATATTCTGTACGTACTTAGAAATGTCATTCAACAATGATACGGGTATTTACAGATGCTTGAGCGAGAGTTATTTTTTTATGTTTTTCCAAAACATGTCGTTTCTCAAATTTTCTTCATAATGGCTTTTGTTCAAATCAGTTCAAAACCCGCGCTTCATTAATGGCTTTCGTGCATTTCAGTACGAAACCCGGGCTTCAAAGAAAGGAAAGTGCTTTATCAAAAATTTTGAGCACTTATCCTAAAATCAATGGCTTGTAAGTATTTCAGCTTATAACCCGAGCTTCAACGTTTTGGCTTATGTACACATAACAGTGCATAACCCGTGTTTCAAAGAAAGGACCCTGTTGTACCATTCCTGGCAACAATCCTAAAAGAAAAGAAGTTTTCATGCAATGTTTATTCAAACTTCTTAATCTTAAGCAAAATTTTACTCAAAATTTCTCAAAAGGTTTTTCAAAACTTTTCAAAAATTTTGCTTAAGATTTTCAAACCTTTACTCCCCACTTGCTTCAAAGTTTTCAAAAATGTCAAAACCAATGCAAGTTTTGAGGGGGAGTACTTCATAAAAGAAATTTGTTCCAAAAAGTTCATGCAAGATCGTTTCTCCCTATTAGCTTTCAAAAAAAAAAAAAAAAAAAAAAACAATGATTTTAATCAAACGGTATCAAAAATACCATCGAAATGCTATTTTTGAGGGGGAGAAATGGGATTAAAATGTGATTATGGTTCGAATCTCAAAGGAGCTCACCAGAAAGACTCAGAAAGTACTATCGAATTGACGAAGCTTAAATGTCAGTAATCGAAAAGACTAGTCCAGGACGGGTAATAATTTCAAGCTGGTTTTCCAGTGATGTAAGCGTGTCTCGCAAAGGACTTGTCTAAGTAGAATGTACCAATTCGAGAGATGATCATTGAATATGACCGGGACGGGTAATAATTTCAAGCTAGTCCAACTAGTGATGTAAGCGTGTCTCGCGAAGGTCGTGTTCATTGAAAGTCGATCATTTCAAATGTGCGAACTCTACCCAACATGTGCAATTTATTAAAAATGCATGAGCACATGTGAAGGGGGAGTGTTTCATAAATGCAAAACTCTCGATGTGTTAACAAAATGCGTTTTCTCATAAACACGTTGAGAGATTTTCACAAGGTTTAATGGCATGTGACAAATAATCTAGGATAATCATGGAGTAATAAGGTGATTATAGTTAGGTTATGTCCAATGATCCGCCAGAACCGGAGGGATCTACCCAAGGACTATTCCAATAGTTTAGCATTAGAAGTCCTTAGGAAAGATTGAAAAAAAGGAGTATAATGAGAAAGGAGAAAGAAGGGGTTGAAGAATGAAAAAGAAAAGTTTTTGTAAGGGTGAAAAGAAATAGCCCTCCATGAAAACTTAGGTCAGAAACCGGGTCAATACATCTGCTATCGGTACTCACCAAGGTGATACTGGTATTGAAGACAAGACGTCATGAACCCAGTGACGCAATGCACCACCCCTCCTATCCACTCACATATCTCTTAAAAGATATTTGTTTCATTTCTCACGGAGAACACTACGTAATCTATCGACCTCTCACTCCGAGATGTGTTGATATTGAAAAGGTGGCACTCTGCTCCATGCCTCTGATGTCTAAAACCAAAACGCACATTATTGAGTCTAGAGACATGAGATTCATCAAAAGATCTCTTAGGAACACTTCCTATGCAATACACTTGTGTTCACTATAAAGGATACAAGTTGTATGAGTCTTAATGAGATCAAAGGATCTTGCCTCGTGACATGATGGCCAAAGGACGAATTATTGCTAACTGTTTTACGCAGGTACCGACGAAAGTCTATCAACCATCATCATCTACAACGACGACGCTTCAGGACAGAAGATGTAGATCAAGGCAAGAACACTCAAAGTCGACCCTTTGAAGATCACAGTGCATAAAGGAACATTGATTGAAGAATATTATACAGTGACACACGAAGTTCAAGACATCAAATGCAAAAGACCAATCACGGGAGCATCATTGATATGACCATCCCTTAGGGGGAGATTGTTAGCATTTATTTTATGCTATTTAGGAAGTGATGGTCATTTGACGTTTAGAATTAATGTGTCGTGTATAATATGTATTTTGTTTAGTGGGCTTATAGCATTAGTAATGTTTGTAAGTTAATTATATGTGTAGTGTAATTATTAAGCCCACTTTAAGGTCCAAGTCAAAGCCCAATCACAAGCCATGTGTTGGCTGTGATTCGTATAAACAACACACACACATCTCTTTTACAATATGCCTCATTATTTACAAAAGAAAAAGAGTGTGTGTGTGTGATAGCAAAAACCCTCCCTAGTCCATGTATTATCTTCATTGTTGAATATAATCATTTGACTAGAAATTTAACCACATATCTCTTGTTCTTGATTTCCATGTTAGTGAGTGTCATCATCATGATTGTGTTTGTATGATAAAGGAAGTGATTCGTGGACTACAAGAAATGAATGCTGAGAAGATTCTCCAAGCTGAACGAAGTAATGACGTTTGAAGACTATTCTCTGTGCTTATGGTTTATATTTTACTTGTAGGGAACATTGTAAGCAATTCCCATATGACTTCACTTTGGGGAGAGATTGTTAGCCTTAAAGTTTGTCATATTTGGGAATTGCACTTCATTCTTTATACAAGGACTAGTTTAGACATTTAGGCTAAGTTAGTCATTGTATTATTTGTATAAATACCCTCCTATGTCAATACTAGGAGGGTTGAGGATTCATTTGTATCAAAGGGGTGTGTGTGTTTTCTCTAGCTTCTCTCTAGAAAAACATACACACCCCGCCAGTCAATAAACCAAAAATTCAAAGTTTAATCTTATGTTCGTGTTTATGGTGTTTCCTCCACCTCCATACGTGAATCTATACCTCTACAGAGTCGAACCTGGGACCTCTTGCCTAGCCAATGCCTCAACACACAACTCCCGCTACCAAATGCACCCAGTTCTGCTTTTGTCTTATCTTCCCATTTTTATTTTTATAATAGTCTTAGCCATTTAGCTTAAAACTGCTTATCCACCTATTTCGTAGCTTATTTGGCTAGCTTTTTCAGTTTTCATATTTTTCCTAGGTTAATATTAGCTTATTAGACTTTATGGTAATTTTTGATAATTTTCACTGTTCATTTGCTATTTTTCTCGAATTTAATTAGTCTAATCTGTTTTTAAATCATAATAAAAAAATTAATAATTAGAAAAATACAAATCTTTTTTCTAAAATTTTCATTTTATTAATTATAACTTAGGAAAATTAGAAAAAATCCAAATATCTCATTATTCTCACTATTCAATCCACACGATCACAAACCGAATCACAAATTTCATTCAAACCTTCATCGGGGATAACGACCCGGGTTACACTTACTTCACTTGTGTTTCATTTGGAGAAAAATATACACGTTGATTTTTAGCGAATCATGGAACTAAAATGTTGCAACAAATAACTGGCTCAGATCTGTATGCAGGGTTCAAGTCACAAAATTATCCTTATTCCGTAATGGCTGCTAACAAACACGGTTGCATAGTAAATATTTAAACTATGCCATCCGGTTGTTGCCCCGCCAGCTTACGGCCAAATCATTCAAGACACAGTTTATTTGTGTCAAATTACAGATATCATCATAGCCTTATAGCAAACATTATAAAAGAAACGGGGGTGTAACCGGATAAAAAAACATTTATATCATTATGACGACAACATACACCTTAACTCCTATGTCCACAGCTTAAGAACAAAGTAAAACACATAATTTGTAAAAAAATTCCCAAATTCAGGAAAACCCAAATATCAGAAAATCTGCTTATACTTAATTGTGTTTCCAACATCTTTGTAAACATTTGTGGCACAAATATTAGAATATACTTGCGGCCAAAAGAATTTCAGAACATAAAGGAAGTACTTAAAAAAAACATGTGAATGCATTCAGCACCTTCAACAAAACGTCAAATTCCCAATTCACTTTCAATTAATATAACTGCCTATTTTTTTTTCCTGTGGGTTGACACAAAAGCTAATATAGATGTACTATTTTTCGAACTAAATCGACACCAATCATTAAAATCAATAAAACTGTCAGAATGTACCTAAAAATGATAGTCGTATTATGCACTTCAGCAAGAACATTGCGCCACCCCATTCATAAATGATTCCAATGCTTTTTCAATGTTCACCTTCATACCAAACAAAAAACTTAGCACATAAAGTTAACAAAAACTATCCTTTTTAAACTAAATCATCACATAAATCATATATACTAGCTGTAACTATTCAAGCAACTTCACTATTAGCAACATCAAGAAATCTTACCACCAACCCAAAATGCCCATGGCTCATGGCACCACAAATGTTGGCGGCAACCTCTTTTTCAACTGTCACCTTCCCATCACTTCACCTGTACAAAATCATCAGAAAAAAAAAAAATTAACAAAACCCCTAAATTATGACGAAACCCTAATTTCAAAATTAAAAAAAAAAAAAAAAAAAAAAAAAAAAAAAAAAAAAAAAAATTAAATGTTATACATAGGCCTCAAATAAATTATCATCAATTATAGAACATTGCTTGTTCGATTTAGAAAAATCAAAGGCGATTAGATGGAATGAAAAAAAATGAAAAAAAAAGAAAAAAAAGAAAAAAAAAAGTTACATATTAAAAAACCACAAAAAACCAATTGAACCACAAAACCTGTTTAGAGAGAGAGCAAGAGATCAGCCGGGAAGACACCGCATATCGTATTCTTCTTCTTGATCTTCTTGTTTGTGTTTGTGTTTGTGTTTAGTGGAAAATTTATGATTGTGATATCAGCCGGTGAATTTGATGAGAGGAAGTGGTCTGGAATTTTCTAGGATTTGAGGAGAAGTGTCTGGATAAAAATTGATGTGTGGGGGAGGGGGGGGAGAGGATTTATGGGAGATAAGAGACGCTACAGTGCTAATAACAATGATGTACAATCACTAAAAGAACGGTTACTGTTATTAGCACTGTGCGGAACAACATTTTGATGCAGCCCAACTCCCCACAATTAGATAAATATATAATGAGTGGTATTATCCGTACCCTTCTCATCGTATTTGCACCCCGTGACATGACAAAATTTTGTTTTTTTTTAACTTTTGTGCGTTCGTTTTTTGTCTTTGTCTTAGATTCTCTGTTTGCACCCTATCAATATCAAGTCATTTTTGTACCTTTTTAAGCACAAAAGTTGATTTCTTTTTTTTTTTGAGAAGTCAATGGTGCAAATACAACGAGTAGGTTACAGATGAGATGAGTTATTTTAGGGTGTAAGTTTTTGTTACATACTGAGGGACAAAACCCCACCATTTATTTATTTTGATCTAATTGTAGGGATTAACCTAAGATTTAATATAGAAACCTAAGTCCATGTCTTTTTTTTTTTTTCCTTTTTCCTTGTCTTTTTGTCTTTCTTATTTATTCCTTTTTTTTTTAAATTATTTTTTTTTTTGTCTTTTTTTTTAATTCACGTTTTTTTTTTAAATATTTTTTTTATAAAGTCACGTTTTCGTTCGTTTTTGTACGTTTTCATATGTTTATATACATTTTCAGACGTTTTTGTTCGTTTTCATACGTTTTCGTCCGTTTTTATATATTTTGTTCGTTTTCAGACATTTTCGTCGGTTTTCATATGCTTTCGGCAGTTTTTATACGCTTTCAAACGTTTTTGTCCGTTTTCGTCCGTTTTTTACGTTTTCGTCTGTTTTCAGATGTTTTCTTCCGTTTTCATACGTTTTCGTCCGTTTTTATACGTTTCCGTTCGTTTTTATACGTTTTTGCCCGTTTTTATACGTTTTCGTCCGTTTTTATATGTTTTCATCAGTTTTCATCCGTTTTCATCAGTTTTCATCCGTTTTTGTCCATTTTCATACATTTATATACGTTTTCGTCTGTTTTCATTCATTTTCATCCGTTTTTAGACGTTTTTGTTCGTTTTTATACGTTTTCGTCTGTTTTTATACGTTTTTGTCTGTTTCCAAACGTTTTCATCTGTTTTCGTCCGTTTTCATACAATTTCGTCCGTTTTCTTACGTTTTCGTCCGTTTTCATACATTATCATCCGTTTTTATACATTTTTTTCTGTTTTCAGACATTTTTGTCCGTTTTCCTACATATTCGTCAATTTTCTTACGTTTTCGTCCATTTTCATAAGTTTTCGTCCGTTTTTAAATATTTTCGGCAGTTTTCAAACGTTTTCATACATTTATGAATATCACAAGTGATATTCAATGATGCTCAGAATATCACTTGTGATACTCAGAATATCACTTGTGATATTCAACTAATGTTTTGTAACATGAATATCACAATTGATTTTCAGAATATCACAAGTGATATTCAACTAATGTTTTGTAACATGAATATCACAATTGATTTTCAACTAATGTTTTGTAACATGAAAATCACAAGTGATATTCTGTGATATTCAGAAAATTACAAATGATATTCAGAATATCACAAGTGATTTTCACGTTTTTTTTAATTCGCGTCTTTTTTCGTCTGTTTTCGTTCGTTTTCGCCCGTTTTCATACACAAGTGAAAACATTTTCATACGTTTTTATTCAGAATATTTTGTTGAAAAAATAATTTTTTGTTTCATAAGTTTCTGAATATCACAAGTGATATTCTGTTAAACACATAATATCACAAGTGATATTCTGTCACAGAATATCACAAGTGATATTATGAATATCACAAGTGATTTTCAACTAATGTTTTGTAACATGAAAATCACTTGTGATATTCAGAATATTACAAGTGATATTCTGAATATCACAAGTGATTTTCACGTTTTTTTTTATTTCATGTTTTTTTTTTCACTTTCTTACGTTTTCGTCTGTATTCATACGTTTTCGTCCGTTTTCGTTTGTTTTCATACGTTTTCGTCTGTTTTCATACGTTTCTGAATATCACAATTGATATTCTTAATATCAGTATTGATATTCTGAATATCACAGAAAATCACTTGTGATATTAAGAATATCAATTGTGATATTCAGAAATGTATGAAAACGGACGAGAACATAAGAAAACAAACAATTACGTATGAAAGCGTAAAAACACGTCTGAAAACGAACGAAACGTATCAAAAATGGACGAAAACGTATGAAACGTAAAAAAACTGCTGAAAATGTATGAAAACGGACGAAAACGTTTGAAAACGTATGAAAACGGGCGAAAACGTTTGAAAACGGACAAAAGTATATAAAAAGGGACGAAAACGTATGAAAACAGAAAAAAAAAAAAAAAAAAAAAAAGGGACGAAAACAGCACTTGCGAGTATTTCTGACCTAAAGACAAACGTGCCTTTACTCAATCTATCATGTGGCTTTGAGTATCGATCTTGTGTTTTATTTAGGAACTCAATCGATCTTGTGAGTATTTCTGGTTTTGAGCAAGAAGACTGTGCTTTTTTCTTTTACTCACACGGTGTAATTGTGAAAGCTCAAGTTGTCAACTGTTAGTAGGGTCACATTGTGGTTTTACATTATTACATTTAGAGAGTGCACCCATATACATGTTACTTGTATACAAAACTTATGTGGCCGCTAATCCGTCACGGTTGCTTTTTATTTCTTCACAACCATATAGCGACTGAAAGCTCGTGTCTCTACTATCAAACAAATAAAACCCGCAATGGAATATGCAGCTTAAATGCCTAATAAACACGACTTTTATCTTTTCACTGGCAAATTGGGAATCAATTTTTTAGTTGGATATTCACGTTTTACAATTTCTCAAAATGGACTGGGCCAAATGGTTCAACTAAATGGGCCGAATAACTTGGTTTACGAGTAAATAAAATTGACCCAAAAAAAAAAAAAAAAAAAAAAAAAAGGTATCCTAGGGAAATATAATTTCATACTGATTTCTATTTTAACTTTTACTACCTTCTATTAGTGTTTAAGATTACTTGTGACTACAATTATCGAGTGGAAAACTAAATAGGAAAGCACATCAAAAGCGTGTTTGTTGTCTAGTCAATTTTTAGTACTTTTCGCGCACCGAACTTGATGAAAGTCATATACTCACTGATTCATGCATCTTCGAGTCTTCTTGCGATTTTGTCATTTGTAGTATTAACGTCGAAACCAAAAAAGATACAATGAACATAGTTCTAATATATTTACGTCATGTTCAAAAAAGGTAAGAAGGTTATACATTTAAACGATAACTTTCATGTATTACTACTTAAAAGATAGACTCAAATGCGTGGCATTTTCACCCTTAATTTATCATTACTATATATATTATATAGCATTTAAAACGACGTCGCTATATCAACAGTACCATCGTTTTGATTTTGGGCCGTTTTTTCCGCAGCCCAGTTGCCTTCTCCCGCCCGATTCAGACCTTGCATCTTCTGGATAAATCGATAACTATCTTCTATCTTGCCACAAATCATAAAACACAAACACACACGCACAAAAAATTAACGATTCATGCCCCAAAAAAAATATCGATCCAACACAAGATTCACAGATCCACAGAAAAATTTAATTAACAAAAATCAGATCCACAGATCGGGTATAAACAAGGTAAAATTAGGGTTTTTTTTTTTTTTTTTTTTTTTTTTTTTTTTTTTTTTTTTTTTTTTATATATAAATTTGGGGTTTTTTGTTATATGTACTTCATAAGAATCACAGTTAATTTTTTTTATCAATAGTCTGTAATTGTATTCATGGTCTTATGTTTGATTACAGATTCGAAGGATAACTAATCAAACGGCAACGGCTTCAAGGTTATCAAAATAGTTTATTGATTTGTGATTTGAGAATTGTTGTTAATTCTTCACGTGCTTGTGAAATAGGTATGTTTGTTTTGTAATGATTGATAATTTATTAATTTGTGCTTTTCGGATATGATATATATCAAAAGGATGATTGTTGTTTTGATCGTCTTTGCAGTTTTGCGCCTCTGTTTGCTAACGAAGCAACTATTCTTCTACCATACGAAAGCTTGAATATTTGGTAATGTTTGAATTTGCTAAGTGCTGTTATTAGTTATACGATTATTGGATATTAGGATATGTTGATGTACGTGTAACAGCTACGTAAGGTTCATTGATTTGTGATTGTTTGTATTTGTTATGGTAGGATTATTTTAATTAATTAATTAGCGTATGTAACTTATTTTTCTGTTGAATGTTGGTTCAGCTTTTGATGCCATGGGAGAGTGCTACCCAACTGTTAGTAACGGGTATGCCAAGGCTGTTGACAAAGGCAAGAGGAAGCTCAGAGGATTCATTGCTGGCAAGAAATGTGCCCCTTTGATGGTCCGTTGCACGTAAGACTTGATTTCCCTTACCTTTGCATCATTCAGTATTGTCTCATGACACGCCTTTCACAATCATTTGAAACTTTTACAACCTTATGCAGGTTTATGTTCATATGATATGCTGCTCAGGTATGTCTTGAATGCGGACTGAAAATGGGGGAATACTTTTGTCATATTTGCAAGTTCTACAATGATGATGTAAACACACTTCACATTTCATTTGCTTCGTATTGTAACTCTTGAAAACTACACTGACTTACCTGTTTTGTTGTGATTTAGATTTCAAAGGAACGGATTCATTGCAATCACTGCAAGATATGTAGGTTAGTGCTAAGAATAGTGATGGTTCGCAAATTATCTATTGTAATTCTTTAAAATTGGTGGATGATACAATATTTATCTATTGTTGTTGGTTATTTGGTCATGGCATGTTTGTGTTGCATCAATTTCAGGTACACAATTTATTTTATTTTATGTTTTATTAAGAATTGGGATTTATTAATTGTGTGGATAAAAAGATTATATTATTGGTTAAAAAAATTCTCTGTTGGTTGAATTTGTTATTTATAGGGTGATTGTTAAATTAGTGAAATTATTTGGTTCCAGGTTATGTTACTGAGATTGGTTAAACTGTGAAAAAGGCATTATCTTGGCGGGGAGTTTATTGTGCCGCCTGGAATGACCCAGTAACATAAAAATATCTGATCTCTTCCGCCAGTTTCCAGAAAACGCTACTATCATCCTTACCTAAAACACACACACAGTTGGAGTAATAATGAGATCGACCCTAAAATCGTACAAGATATCAATAGAATCATTAGGTACAAGCTATCAATATTCACGATGAAGCCGGTATATATGCCTCTTTTGTATGGTGTACTTAAGTATTGGATTTTCTTGGCATCATACTGTAGTTTATTAGTTGGTTGTGATGGATATTTTTTTGCAGCAGGGCTACCGGGGACAAGGACATGAGATTAATAGTTTTGTATTATGGACCCTGCCCTACAAATATGAATGGGGTGTCACTACTTATCCGGTTGTTCCAGGGTACAGATTCATATCTCACATACTTAAATCTCATTTTTTTTATGCTGGTCAGCAGTTAGACAAACACTAATATCAACAATAATCGATTATGCTTGATGCATTTTATATTATTCATTACGTGCTAATGTTGCTAAAAGTAAGGACAATGCTTGATAGTTTGCTCTCATTGGTGGTCAAATGGTACTGATTACATGCTTTCTTGCAGAACACATGCTTTTCATGAGGAGGCTGAATTTCCATACCAATGACACTAGCAGGATCTCCGGGAAGGAAGAAGGAATGTATGACATATTGCGCACGTGTCTTCACTACAATGTAAATGCCTCCTGTTTTATCTGTTACAATGGCCAGTGGTTCTCATCGGTTATCTCAACAGGTTTGTGAGCATGTGAATACTATTATTATGATGTTCATATTCTGTTATAATGACACATCACGATATCTGATACAGGGTGCCATGGCACTGAGAATGACAGCTATTGAAGAAATGTCTTGAATGGATGTGTTGTGTAGTGATAAAACGGGCACCTTAACACTAAGCAAACTTTCAACGGAAAAAAATTGATTCAGGTAAAAAAAAATAAAAGTAATAACAAGATATACAATATTGAATCCTCACAACATTATTATATTCACTTTTAGGCACGATATGGAGTTGCAAAAGTGCACTTTCCTTCAGTTAATCCAACTGTGAAAGTGTTAAGGATTCTTTTTTTTTTTTGGTTTCTTTTTTATTCTTTTCAATATTTTTTTGTTTTGAAAAATAGTTATTGTAATCAAATATACATGTATATGGAATAAAGGTATTATTTGTAATATGTTGCTTTCATGTAAAGTGTCTCATTCTATAAACAGGTGATATGTTTTTTCGATTAACCTGGAACCTCTAGCGGAAGGCTATTCACATACTCGGATGCAACTGCTCAAGTATCAACAAAGGCTGCAACTTAATTGTTTGGTACGTTGTCCTATATCTGTCTTTCACTAATAGTACATTAGAAGTTGAAATATTCTAAAATATAATAGCTGCTAAGAAGATTCTTTTTAGTTGGAAATGGATACTAATTATCGTTGGACCTTTATATAAAAAAATTGATCATGCCATATTTCGTATTCAATTTTTTTATTCATCAAACTGTTACCACGTACACCGGCAGTTCATGGTTGGGTGTTTGGTTAAGCTTATTTTTGGGGTTATGGCCGTATTTGGTTTGGTTCATATATCCACTTGAGCTTATGAGCTTATAAAGTTCTTAAGGCCATAAGCCTGAAAAAGTGGGCTTATAAGCATATCAAACTATCAATAAACTTAAAGACAGTATTAGGCGGTCTTGGAATTTTTTCGATCGCCTGACATCATTAAATCTGTCAATTAAGGTAGCTCCTCAGTTCGATACTGCAACAAAGAACCAATTTCTCTTAGTCTCGAAATATTATATACATTTACTAGGCTTATGTCAGATACAATAGTGAACATAATGTATAGGCAACAACTGTACCCATATATACAGTTTTTGAAAAACCTGTGTCTGGTACACATTAGTTGTTGTCTTTGAATGTATGATACTTTTACGCTACTGCTACTTCTTATATAATGCTATTTATCTTTATTAGGAACTTCCGGCAGATTTCTTGAGAAAAAAAAAGAATAAAATTGCAGCTGTGGTATTTCTCTTAGTGTCAAAAAATGATACCGAAATATATGAGGTAAACTGGTGTGCATCATATGCCAATTACAACAGTAATATGTAGGTGGGTTAATTCAGCGCAAATGGGAGTAATATGCGGGTTCTGTTTCTCCAATTCATGGAGTATGGTTGAGGGTTTAGGGTTCAGGGGCTTTGACTTTGGTATTTTAGCACAAATGAAAATGGGACATCAAGGAATTCTGTTAAGGGGCAAAGGATGCTTCTTAAAGTAAATTTTGACGCACTTGCGTATGACCATTAACAAAATATTGACCCAAAGGTATGAAGTGTATATCATTATTTTGGTTTGGTTGAAATATTAGTATATTGCCTGTTATTAAAATATAGTGCTGTTACATTTGATTTTTAGGCTAGAATGGCTATTGCAAAGAGAGGGTGCTGATGTGATTTGACTTGGCATTGAGGTAGATTTCCAATTACTGTTGCAATATTTTAGTATCTTATACGTAGTCATAAGTTCGGGTACATTACAGCTACCTCAAAAAGAATTTATTATGGTAAATACTTGATGTTTTAGATAATATCGGTTGTAATGTCAAAGGTTTACGATTATGAAAGTTTAATGCATTGATATCTGCTTCCTGCTACAGATCATAAGAAATTAAGATATTCAAGAATTAAGAGAGCTTGGTAGCATTACCTTTAATATATTAATGTATCGTGGGAAATGGAAGGGAAAAGATGCATCAAGAAGAGCTTTGTGGGCCGTTCATCTCAGGAAGAAAGCTTAGTAAGAATCACCATTATTATATCTCCCTTCAGTTATTTAGTAATCCATTTGTCATATTACCTTATGTTTGGCCGAAAAACTAAATACAATAGAAAATTTTTGTGCCCGTCTTCGATTTTTAGCACTAGACAAAACACGTTGTTTGACCCGCATATAATTCCGTGCATATTTTTTAAAAACACTTGCTTTCTTATTTGTTTGTTCACTAATTGCTTAACCTTATAAAATGTAGATTGGAACAAGCTTGCTGCCGCTGATACTTTGGTAACGAAGACGAAGAGGCAAAAATCCTGGTTCATATTTAGCGAAAGATCATGTATATTAGCGTTGAACACCTTTCTTGGTAATAAAATATCAAAAGTAGATTATATAAAAAGTTTGTTTAAATGAAACTGATTATGCAAAAATTTCCTAAAAAAATAGCAAAAAAATTACGATAAAAAAACCCGCGAGGCCGCAACGCGGCCGACCGTCGCCCGACTCGTTATATCTCAAAATAGCCCATAAAATTGACTAAATGTGGATTATTTAACCATTAAATTATTTTCTAAGATGGAAATTAGGTCTCCACCATATTATACTCGTATTAAATTAGATCATCCAAGCTAATCTTTTATACAATAAGGGAAAACACAAAAGTATAAATGGAGGCTTCAGCCAAACCAAACTGGACTAACGGGAGAAATCAATTTTGCTACGTCGGATAAAAGGAGTCATTTTATTACCCAAATAGAAAGTCAAAATTAAAACAATTTGGTCAAACTCATTTTAATTTCATCCAAAAAAATATGTATAAAACCACACGCATCGATTTTGTAAATATAAAAATTAGAAAAAAGCGGTTAATTAATGAAACTTTAGTTGTTAAATTTTAAATAGATTATATAGACTTAAGTAAAGTTATCGGTTTTCATGTTTCTTAATAAGTTTATAAATTAATAAATACTACTAGACTTTGTTCCCCCTAAATTATATATCCTAAAAAAAAAACGTAAATATTATTTCTCGAGATTAAGTAAGGATGCATGAAAAAAGAAATTTTTTTTACTATTCACGTTAAATAATAAATCACGTTTGTTATGGATAATTATTAGTGGATGTCCATATAACCCATAATAGGCCCATGGCCCATGTTAGCTATTAGGGTTTTTGCCCTAATGTTTGTCTATATATACTCTTTGTAAATCTCATAGTTAATGATCAATAAGAAGAATATTCATTCCCTCAATCTTGTATTCATAACACGTTATCTGCACGCTCTAAAAGTTTTTTTTTTTTTTTTTTTTTTTTCTCATCCCCTTCGCTGAGGTATGCCACGAATTCTTTTTATTGACATATTAACTCTTTATATATATATATATTGACATATTTCTTGTACTGCTACTCGTATTCATATTTATTTGATAATGATTGCAAAAACTTTTGTTCTGGTATTCATATATCTTACGTAATGTATCTTTTTATTATATGTATCTTTTTTTTTATATATATATATATCTTACGTAATGATTGCAAAACTTGTTTTATATGTATTTCTTTTTTCTTTTAATTTAAATAGTAATGCTGATTCTTAAGTTAATTGGATCTTTATATAATAATTTAACAAAAAGTGGTTTTATATTCTTGTTATATGTTATTATTGAAAATATGTTAATTATAAGCGTAACATGATTTAATATGTGCATTCTGCCGTAATTATTTTATATAGCTTATTATATTTGCTTAAAGTTTAGTATAATTTAAATTAACTAAACATGGATCGAAGTATATTATCTCATGTATATATTTTACTTGTTTTTGTTTCACCCGGTGTTTTGTTTATGTGTTTTGTTTAACACGTATTTAATGTCAACGTATAGTTATCATGGAGCAAAAACTTGCAAATCTTTCTATTGAGGCTTTAGACATAAGCGGAAAAAATTATTTGTCTTGGGCGTTGGAAGCCGAGACATACTTGGATGCACATGGGCTTGTGGATACAATCCACGAAGGAAAAGAAACAACTAATATGCAAAAAGCCCAGGCATTGATGTTCTTACGACATCACCTCCATGTGGACTTAAAAACTGAGTACCTCACAGTAAAAGATCCACTAGCCCTTTGGAATAAGTTAAAGGACCGATATGACCACCAGAAAACGGTCATCTTGCCAAGGGCAAGATATGAATGGACTCACTTAAGGCTCCAAGATTTCAAAACAGTGAGTGAATTTAACTCGGCCATGCATCGCATTACCTCCACATTGCTATTATGTGGTGACTCAATTAGTGATGCCGAGATGTTGGAAAAGACTTTTTCCACATTCCATGCTTCGAATATACTATTGCAACAGCAATATCGAGCCAAAGGATTCACTAATTATAGTGACCTAATTTCATGCTTACTTGTGGCCGAAGAAAATAATGAGCTTTTAATGAAAAATCATGATAATCGTCCAACTGGTACCGCTCCTTTATCGGAAGCGCATGTGACAACTTATCACAATGGAGGTCGTGGTCAAGGGCGTGGCAATGGTAGAGGTAATTATCATGCTGTTAATCATAGTGTTAACTTTAAGAACAACAATGGCCACAAGAAGTGGCAAGATAAAGGAAAGATTAATAAGCATGAAGGAGGAAGAAAAGATAAGGCCTTGGTAGCCAATGATGCATGTTATCGTTGTGGCACTTTTGGTCATTGGGCAAAGCAATGCCGTACACCCAGGCATCTAGTTGAACTTTATCAAAATTCTATCAAGAACAAGGGAAACGGGGTAGAGTCAAACTTTGTTTATGATAATAAAAATGATATCCCCGATGGTCCTAAAGACCATACTGATGATGAAACTTATTTGGAAGCTGATGATTTTCTTACAGATGATTAATTGGTAGAGTCAAGCCATGAATAATTTTTCTTTCAGTGTTTTGTTAGGAATTTTCTTTAAGTGTTTGGTTTGGAATTTTCTTTAGGTGTTTTCTTAGGCTTTCTTGATTATGTTTGGATTCCTATTATTTTTGGCTATGAATGTTTTATTAGGCTTTATTTTATTTATTTTATTTCTTTGGTGTCCATTATATTTTTTTCGAATTGATAAATGCTTCAAGACTTCAATCTGTCTTTACTTGACACATACCAATTTTATAATAACACATAACCTATTTAAGGCTATCTAGTTTGTTATGTGATCTGAGTTATAAACATGTTTATAGCAATATAGTTGAATGACGTATACAGATTTTATTTTACATATTATTGTTTTGTGGCCAAGCATAGTAACGTGCATAATTTATTTATTAATTTTTGTTTCTGTAAATTCTTTAATGGACATTATGTTATGATATATGATGTATATGTGTTAAGAATATTGTGCAACTTGTATTGATTGGCAAACCGGTTCGACCATTCCGGTTTAGTGATGATGCGAAATATATAGAAGAATGATGTGTTTCTTCCAAGATAAATTTTTATTGTTCTCAGTGGAAGTTGGTTATTTACTTATCACCATAAAATACAAATAAGGACTTGTTTCCTTAAATTGTGGAAAAATATAAAGGGCATGTATGTAGGCCTATACATGTGCCATATGGATCATTTTGATTTATAAAATCGATGCATCGTCAAAATGATCATCAAAGACGCAACTTAATATTAGCGTGATTAATGGCTCGGCTTATAAAATGCGAGCACGGTTTTCCAAATTAAATTATTAAAAATGGTGGTGAAAACTTCCAAGTATTGGGCGATTATTGGAATAAGTGTTGAACATAAAAGTAGCCCATGTTCATACGCGAATTGCTTTTGTTGAAACGTTTATAAAACGTCTTCAGTTGATTGCAAAGCCAATAATATTGTGAGAACAAAACTTTTAGTTTATGGGGCATGTTATGACATATGAATCGCATCTTGCCAACAATCTATAATGAATCCTCCCCGTTAGAATGGTTTTGGTCACAAACCAAATTTCCCATGTGAGATTTTGTAATTGTGTGATATATAGTAAATACACCACAACACACAAAATGGGATATTTAAATTGATAATTCATTCGGGGGGAGAGAATGAGCAGCGAGAAATATGAAATGAATTATGGTATAGATGTTGATTCTCACATTAATGAATATGAACTTAAAGTTCAAGGGACAAATAACATTCCAGAGATAGTAAATGCCAGACATATTTAGTGACCTAAAGAAAGTGACTAGATCATATTATGCTGCTATTGCTCCAATTACAATGTGTGTCCCAACAGTAAAATCATTGATTGGTAGTAAGTCTATGGCACGTCTACAGCGTGATAGACGAATCGATTCCAAATAAAAAGTTCTCGAATGAATAGATAAAATGGAGCAATAAATTAAGATGGTCGAATCGAGGTAATAAAGACCCCATAATAGTCTCTGAAAGAAAAACTAGACATGAAAGGATATTGAAAACCCCGGGTACATGAAGAAAAAAAAAACTTTGAGATCTCAACAAATGATAGAATATAATGTCTAGTAAAGTGTGGAATCGAAAATAACTGAAACGACGTCGATAATACTGTATATAATGATACGCATGATAAATACAAGGTGAGGATCTTGGATATCTACAAGAAGTGTAGTTGTAAAATGAATGGCCAAAGAATATAAAGACGCAAGTAACTAATGAACTATGAAAGTCTCTTATGATGAAACGTGATTATTGGGTGAAATCCATACACATGAATGTTATGAGAAAGGATATTTAATGTTATGTCTGGCAATATGAGAAATAAGTTGTATGCGTCTAATATTATAAAACAAGAGCTCATTTTTGTTGAGATTCCTTAAGGAATATAGAATGCATGGAACACGTGTCATGATTTAAAATTCTCGAGAATAGTAGTTGATCAAATTGAACCACAGTAAATCAAATATTTCAATATTTTCAAGGTACAAAGGATATGGGTTTATATTTTACTAACCCGTCAAAACAAGTTTAGTTAGTTTTGCAGATGCATGATATATGTTTAACTTACAATGATCGATCTCAACATGGATATATTGTTACAAGTGGCGAATATTTTTCCTGGCATTTGATAGAGCAAACAATCAAGGCGACTTCATCAAACCATACATAAATTCTGGAAAGGAGATAGCAACTATTGCATGAAGATAATGTAGCATACCTAGCTATATTCAAGTAACGTTACATCATAGGCGACAAGACACTTCTCATTCCAGTGATGATTTCGTTGACCTATTTACAAGATACCAAGTGATGTAGTCATCAGAGGGAGATAATACGCGCTGCACTCTTTTTGTCCTTAGTCATGGTTTTGTCCCACTGGGTTTTCCTGGCAAGGTTTTTAATGAGGCAGCATTCCCTAAGTGTATTAACAATATGGACATCCAAGAGGGAGTGTTATGGATAATTATTAGTGGATGTCCATATAACCCATAATAGGCCCATGGCCGATGTTAGCTATTAGGGTTTTTGCCCTAATGTTTGTCTATATATACTCTTTGTAAATCTCATAGTTAATGATCAATAAGAAGAATATTCATTCTCTCAATCTTGTATTCATAACAACGTTATCCTTTTTAGTTCTTTATAAGTTTAACTTACGTAAAAGCACAAGTTATTGAGATAAATTAAATTAATTTTGATGCTAAAATCCCATGTACAAATTTACTAAATTGAACGTATGTCCAATCTTCGTTAGTACGACTAATGTCAACGCCACATAGGCTCGTGTGAGATTAAAGCCATGCATAAAGTTAGCAAAATTATATCGTTGGTCTGTTAAGAAAGGCTAGAAATTTCAAGATTAAAGCTTTAAGAGTTAAATTTCACTTTATGTTAAAAATATTCCATGTGATCTTACTTGCTAATTAAAAAAACTTTGCTGTCGGAAATGTAAAGAACTTTATTAAGTAGATCCTAATCATCCTATAAGAAACTAAATAAAATATGTCAAACAGCATAATAATAATAATAATAATAATAAAGTTTGGAAGATGCTCGAAGTTTCAAAAGTGTTTTGACAATGAAATGTTTGGTATGTATTGGATTCTGTTTAATAATGACGAGTGGGCTAACCTGCGCGTTGCCGCGGGAGTATTGTGTTGATGTACATTTGGATGAGAGAACATATTCACTTTTATCCGACATTTTAGTAACTAAAATTACAAACATTTATTGAAAAATGAAGAAACATATAAGAACAGCTCTAGATTAATTATGTTTTTTAACCTGTTTTGAAAGATATCATTAAGTTACAAAATTAACTCACTAAGAGTTATACAAATCAAAAGGCTGGCATGCTTCAGAAACAGCAACTGTGTTTAGGTGTTCTCGCATTCATTGACACAAACAACAGCAACCGGAAATGGTTCCTGCATTGGCATCACCAATATAGTTATTAGTAAACATTGAAATTACAATTCTGAACGGCCCCAGTAAACTTTGAAATTACAATTCTGAACAGCCCCAAACACCGACCCAAATACCCATAAAAATTGCAGTTTTGCAGCATACAAAAATTGCTAATAAAACGACCCAAAAACCCGCTTTAAAACTTTACTTTTGCAGTCGGCATAAGATTGTTCAAAAAAAAATCATTAACGTTCGAGGTCACGCAACCACTTCCAGAAGTACACGTCATTAAGAGATCATCGGATTTAGGCTGCTGCAAATTGTTATCAGAACATGTAACTTTACAAGGACGCTTTTGCGTGGTATGTACTCACAAACAGCTATAAAGACATCATCAATAGGCACACATTAACTTATGCTAGTGAATTCAGGGTACGTGTTTTGTCTACTGAGGCAACCGGGTAGATTGAGCAACAGCTTAAAAAGTTTAGTCATTTTACGAACACCCATTAACCTACATGTTTGGTAAGCATAACACGTAAAACATAAGTGGCACGTAAACTTCTTGTCACACTATCTAATACTACATACGAATTCAACAATAATTATTAGAAGGGTGTTTGTATTAGTGTAACTAACCGTCTTATTATGATGTGTCGTTACTTTAATGGTATGACAAAGGATACCATGTTATGATCATATAACATCCTAAATTATCACGTAACCGAAACCGTTACTTTGCATATACTCACAAACTGATTATTGATCTCTAATAATTATGCGCAACACAGATTATTTACTAATCAGTGTAAGAGTATATTTTCAGTAAATTAATGTAAATGTAAAACTATCTAACTATGCGCCTAACTTAAACCTGCAACACTTCAACCAATCAGATACTTTTGTATAATTTCAAACACGAAGAGAAAACAAGCTATCTATACTATTGTTCTTAACGCTATAAAGAGTTAAGCATCTGAATTAAAATATTTGGAAATTGAAGAGCAAATGTACAAAAGCATCTGCTTAAGTTCTGCAGAAAGGTGTGTTTGGTTTATTATTATTGTTAATAGGTTTATTATTATTGATAAAAACATTTAATTGAGCTTATGAGCTTTTTAGTTTTCAAATGTGCTCATAAGCTCAAAAAATAAGCTAATCCAAACACTCCTGAAGTTGGTATTATTTGATTATCATGAGCCCACTGCTTGAAGCCATAAATAGCAACAGGAGTGCAAGCAGTAACAGCAAATGAACTCAATTTTGCAGCCCTTGACCATTGACCATAACCCAGAAATCCTTCTCGGTTACATTATGAAGATCGCTTATACTCAGGTAAGTCAATGGCATACTATAGTGAGCGATAGCAGCAAAGCACATATTTTTATTCAAGCATAAACAAAGCACACATTTGTGGTAAAACACAATGCAATACGATCCATCTATAAGTGTATGATTCAAGCTGCCATACCTATGGTTCTGAACGTCTGATAATCTCAATGAATTTGGTCTCACTCATTCGCTTTTCCTTCCTTGGTAGTTTCATTTGCCTCAGTTGGATGTCTTTGTAGGTCTCTTCGGCAATGACCAGCTGCAAATATTTTTAATTAGAGTCAGTATCATAGTTCGAATTGACACGCACATACTTCAGATGCAATTTTTTTTAAAGTTTTTTCTATCTATGGAGTAAGGGTAAACTTAAACACTTAATATACCTAATGCTGAACTTCTATAGTGCAATGTATGAGACTTTCATTCTCATTTGGCAACCTAACCCAACCCAAGTGACCCACTATGTAGTAACAACTTGTGTAAAGTAGCTTCATTATCTTCCAAACAATGAAATGAAAAAATGTATATATATACAAAACAAAAGCAATACAATCTCAAAATCCAATATAAACTGCATTTAATCACTTCTTCTAATAAATGCACGTAACACTACATTCCGATTACTGCACGTGGTTACTCCAAAAAGGCATGTGTTTCATCAAGCACCTTAATTTCCATGAAAGAAATTTATAAAACGTCTCGCGAATTAAACCTTAACAATTACAAAAAGTACCTCTTTTATGGCATCTTTTATAGCATATTTTGTAACTTTTTTTGAATGTAGCATGTTTGTATAACAAATTTCACATTGTTTTAGTAGCTATTAAGTTCTAATAGGGACTCTTTGACCATATGCGAAAAGCATCTGTTGTTAAGTACCCTTCTTCTCCTCACATTTATTTTTCCTTTTTATGCGCTAAGTATAGACAAATAATTGCAAATTCAAATGTACCTTTGTCCTTTGATGGTGTGTTCAGTAGCCGTGTGCCAATGAATTTGATTCAGCTGATACTCAGTTCCATTTATATGGATATGTCCTGCTCCCCCGATCCATGTCAGTTGAGACCCATGTTACTGCAACAAAATAACTTTACATGTGAGTCGTTTGCATTTTCGTTCTATTGTAGAACTGTATCAACATAGCCAATTCAAGTTTTTAATCAATCGACCCTTTCCACATTTTTAGAACCTGCTCATTTAACTACTTATAATAACAACATATATAAAATAACTTTTGAATGTGAAGAAGACCGTACCATTGTCGCATCTGTAACTCTTCTTTTACTTGTGGGTTGATGAGTATTCCAAAAGTTCCTTCCACACTCAATGAAAGACCTGTACAAAGGTACCAAAAGTAGTAAAGTCATAATGTTGATACTATCCTTTAAGCGAATAGAAAAATGGTATAACTTCAAAAAGAAGCGATTGAATAAATTATTATTTGAAAGTGTTATACTTACCGGTAAATGTTGTCACTTTTAACCTCGTACCTAATATCGTAGGTACTGTGCCAATGGTCCCTACATGTAACGGACTCGGAAAAATGAGGCTCAGATCTGCCTTTCCTTGGGCGACTCGACACACCCGCTATGGCTGCACTCATGGAAGAGTTAATTTGCAGAAAAATTCATCATCGCCCCCGGAAAGCATAAGGTTAATGAGACGACCAAAGCTTCATGCTTGAGACATGATCGTGCATACTCGATTTTAATCAAATATCATAAATAGAAAGAAAGAACAATTCCTCTTCTACAGGTAAGCCTAGGTCACCATGGTTGCAAACACAAATACGGAATGTGTTGCCGTCCTATTAGGTGAACTAAATAAGTGGAGCCTCACCCATGTGCACCGCAATCATCCGGCTTAACACCGAACCGACCCGGGGCTCCATATAGGCACAGGAAACAGAAGGGTCAACCCGCCATGGCTGCAAATAAAATACACAGCTTATCATAATCCCGGGCACACCTACTTCTGGTGCAACAAATGATAGGCTCAGATCTGTATATACTGGTCAAGTATCTGAATTCCGCCAATGGCTGCAAAGAAACCTGGTTGCACGGCAGCCATATATGCCATGCCATCCGGTCATTGCCACGCAAAATGACAGTTGGATCTTGAACGACATATTTCATTTCGTTCAGTTCACAACAGTCATCACAGCCTATCTGGAAAACATTATTAGGAATTAGTATGCAATCCAAACCAATTGTGGGCTTAGGTGAACAATCGACCAAAGAGGATACGTCCGCCATGGCTGCAACCATAATAAGTTTCCATGCCAATATGCGGATAATCTCCGCTTTATCGACTTATAGACTCATGACAGCGTACTACAATCGTTATCACCAATGTTGGCCGGAAGTTGTGTAACATTTGAATAATTCCTCTGCAACATATTCGACAATGGCTCCAAACCTACACAAAGAGCCTGCATAATATAAGTTTAACAATCACCACAAACAATTTTAACAAACGCAAAAAAATTACACCTCTTCCTGATTGGTATTTTTTCTGATGATTTGCTTCTAAAAAAAACAAATGCAGACACTATTTCCTAGCTAGCTTAAAATGGCTTAATTATAAGCATAAGCAATCGCAAACACAACTTAAGTGAACTGAAAAAAAATAACAGCAAAACTTAACTGTCCTCATCACCATCTTCACCAAGCTACTTCCCCAATAATCACCTTTAAACAAAACCAAAACCTGTGAAACTCAAATCATTTACCTGCAATTCATCATCATATTATAAACTATAAAACACAAAAATATCAAAATTACAAAACCTAAAACCGATAATCAAAAAAAACAAAAAATAACAAAAACCCCAACCCTAATTTTACTTTTTTACCTGAGAGAATCTTCAGGAAGAATGGTTTGGTGTGTGTGGGAGAGATGTGTTTGGTGTGTGTGTGTCTGGATTCTTCTTCAGATATACTTCCCCTCACAAAAATATTGTGCCCCCAATTAAATAACATACTCCTATAGATGATCCTATATTTGCACTCACAAAATCACTATAGATCTTTCGGATTTGGAGCGGGTCCGGTTAGCCGGACGGTTTTTCTTGGGTGTAGGTTTATAGCCGGAGCTGAGAGAGGGACGTGAGACAAAATCGTCTTCGATCCGGGTATTTTTTCCGAGTTTGGGCTTCCGACACCAAACGGGCCTATAAGTCTATATTGAACAGTATTCCATTTGTATACTTTAGTTATAATAAATATATAATGATTAACAATAATTTGATATTTAAACAATATAATTAAGAATAATGCTTGCAAGCTTTCACCAACTACTGATACAAACATGTCTATCAACCATTTTTAAATCGTATTTTGTCAAATAATTTACTATGTTGTGTCTTGATGCAAAATGACTTGTGCATGCACAATATGTATCGCAAATTCATGCATGTATGACTGTATGTACAACAATATATATTCAGATATTTTATCATTGGCATCCACGTCCGTTGCGTGAGTCAAGTATGCCTCTCATATTATGAATAGCCAGCCAATTGTGGGCCGGTTTAGGTTGTCAGATATCAATCTTTTTGCCCACCTAACAACACCGAATTCAGCTTAAAGTCCTGAAACAATGTATATAAGAAGCATGATGTAAACATTTGTACTAATAGTGGTGTTATAAGTGTTTGGTTTGACACAGAAGAAACCAGACCGAAACCGAATAAATTGAACCAAAATCTTTAATTGTTGTATGGTTTGGGTTAAAAACGAACCGAAGTATCTAATCAGTGTATGGTTTGGTTATGGTTTCACAAAAAAGTAACCAAACAGAACCAAAAATCCCAAACATCTATATTTACATTAAAAAAAAATAATAATAATAAAAATATAATAATAAATAAATAAATAAATAAATAAATCATCTCTGTATAGTTTATATCTCGGTTATTCTAACTAACAACCTTAAAATCCTAATATATCTTTTAAACTAAACTATAGTCGGATGCCAAAAGACGGAATATTTAAACTTTGTAAAGAATTCTAATAGTTCTAAAGACTTTTTATCTAAGTATATATATATATATATATATATATATATATATATATATATATATATATATATATGGAAAAGTGAATATGGGGTTGTCTCCCATCTAAGCTTACATGTGAAACCATTAAAAATCACTTAAAAATACATCATATTGGTTATTATTTTTTCAAAATTTGGGTAGTGGAACTAATATATGCATAGTGAAACACATTTTAATGGTGAGTTAAATTAAACCATTATTGAATCTATAGCTAATTTGTTAGTTAATGAAATCACCTAACAATATGATGTAGAAAATGCATGTATCAACGTGAACCCAACTTAAGTGATGTTGTGATGAAATCAAGAGAAAACACTAATATTGTGAAGGACATGATACAAATAAGGTAGATTTGATGTTTTTCTTGTTAAAAAGACATAATTTTTTATGGTTTCGCATGTAAACTTAGATGTGAGACAGCCCCATATTCACTTTCCTCATATATATATATATATATATATATATATATATATATATATATATATATATATATATATTATATATATATATATTTCATTTTTTTTAATTTACTTACGTTCAGGTGAGAAATCTTTTGATTTATAGGATGAAAGCTAAAGATACGTAACATACTTTTTAAAAATAACCGAGATACGTAACCAACTTTAGCTATTACCAAAATCGTTAAAATACTTTCAAATTTTTGTCAGTATCGCTAATTTTCTGAATTAATTGACTAAAATACCCTTGTGTTCTTCCTCGTTGAATTTGTTCTTGAGTTTACATTTATTTTTTAAACAAAATTCATAATCTTTCTAGATTCCGGCTATCCACCACCACCTCAACATGTACTCATATAGAAAATGATCACACAAACATTACAACAACCTGTTTCGAATACCCACCTATTTCGAATATCATAAAACAAACAAAATATTCTGGAAAAAAAAAATGACAACAAAAGAACAATACCCAATATCAAGAAAGAATCAATACCCACATGTTTCATATCACAAACAAAAGAAGTTTGTCCACCATTCATTCCTATCAAAGGTTCGAACAAAAAGGGTTCCACTGATTTGTGATTCGTGTGAAATAATTTGTTTGAAAGGGGTTGTGTTGTTCCTTATATTCGTGGGTCAAGGATAAGAAAAAGGTGTTATTGTGATTTGTGATAGTTCTTGTTTGGCTGGTGTTCTTGTGTTTGGTGCAACTTAATTCAAGTATTTAAAGATGGTGTGTTCAAGATTAGGCTGAAGATGGTAGGTTGATGATTAGGCTGAAGACGGTGGGTTGAAGACAAAGGTATTTTAGTCAAATCATTTGGAGATTTCTGGAGTTAAATCGGTCATATCAGCGATAGACAAGTTTTTGAAAGTATTTCAGCGATTCTGGTAATAGATAAAGTTGGTCACGTATCTCAGTCATTTTTAAAAAATATGTTACGTATCTTTAACTTGCACAATTTATTAAACTTATGTTTTGTTTTGATTTACTTCAACACTTATGAAACCTTTTAATTTGTTAATCTTATTTGAACTTTTACGTTTTTATTTATGAATTAAAGGTTAAGTTATGAAGTGCATCTGAATTTAGCTTTTTGGGTTTTAACCCAAAACAAACCGAATTAAAATTTGGTGTTTGTTTTAGTTTTATTTCTTTTATAATTGGTCTGGTTTTGTTTTGTTTTGACTTTTGAGAATTTTTAAACTGATAAATTCGAATCATACAAGTTAAAAACTCGAAAACCGAACCGACGAACACCCAACTAGTGATACTTAAAAGTATACTCAATAATAGAGAAAAGCAATCCATCCTGAATATAATACATATACTTGGTTATATTATAATAAAAAAAATAATGCATGTCATGGGTCTATACTCTATAGAACAATTCATTTGCTCCATCTGCTATTGGCTAAGCTTAAGTGAAGAAACAACCAATCTCAAAAAGATAAAAGTTCTATTATTTTTATCTAAGAACAATAGTATCGATCCGTGCATTTAAAAGATGTTCCCTTTTCGGTTGCACTTTATCTTTAGGCTAGAAGCACTCGTGACCTGCAGAAGACCTGTCACATCAGCTTTCTCTCTCCGACGACCTACAAACAACTAAACTGCCACAGTGGTCCACCGATTTTTTTTTAATCAAATATTTTAAATAACAAATTGAAATTCATTAAAAATAAAAACATTACATAAATTATTCAAGAAAACATTAAAAGCATTACATAAATTATTCAAATAACATTAAAAACGTTACAAAAATTCTTCATCGTCATCGTCATCTTCACTTGCGTCTTCGTCTTCATTCTCTTGATTTACTTGATTTCCACGATTTCTCCAAACGTGTTCAATCAAATCATATTTTAAGTTTAGATGAGTTGCTGAGTCCTGGAGCTCCTGAGTAACTACTAACGATTCTTCATGCGATCTTAAAGGATCATGATCACTGTGGGCCTCATCTTCGAACCATACAAGACATATCGCCCGCTCCTTGTGTCGAATGATCATATTATGTAATATGACACATGTGTATACAATATCTTGGAGATCTTGTTTATACAGCCCTCGTGCCGGAACTTTAAGCATTTTTCACTTCCTCTTCAACACACCAAAAGCTCGTTCCACATCTTTCCTTATTGCTTCGTTCTTCCTCTTGTACAAAATTCTTTTATCGTCACCCGTTGGAGGATTTGAAATGGACTTAATAAGAACGGCCCATTTTGGATATATCTCGTCAGTAAGATAATATCCCCTTTTATAAGCAACATCATTAACCTCGAATTCAAGGTCTGGTGCTCTCCCAGATTTAATATAATTGAAAACAGGGGAACGACGTAAAACGTTTATATCGTTATTCATCCCGGAGACACCAAAGAACGCATGTCAAATCCATAAATCTTGGGAGGCGACCGTTTCTAATAAAATAAACGGATGTGGCCCGTGATCACCCCTAGTAAATTGACCTCTCAAGCTATTTTGGCAATTCTCCCACTCCCAACCTGTACAATCAATGCTTCCCATCATCCCAAGAAACTCATGCTTATGCTCGTGATAAGCACATAATCTTTCAAGGTCAGAATACGTGGGCTTTCGCAAAAACTCGGCACCATATCATTCCATGATAACCTTGCAAAAAATACGGAGACATTTACGGGCTGTTGTTGCAGACACTTGCAGATACTTGTCAAGAGAATCAGGAACGGCCGCGTATCCCAATTGACGAATTGCCGCAGTACACTTGACCAATGGGGAAATACCAAGTACGCCCATACAATCAGGAGTTTGTTGAAAATAAGGAGAATAATCGGTTACCTCTTGAACAATTTGTGTGAATAGTTCTCGGCTCATTCGAAACCGCCGACGGAATGTTCTTTCGTCATACCTCCGTTCTTCGGAGAAGTAAGCCGCCACTAAACGATTATGAGCACCCTCATGATCCCTATATATGTATTTTCGTCGAACTTTTGGCTGTGACGCTTGGTACGCGTTCCAAGCAAACTGCGTAAACTCCGCAAACTCACTCATAACTTCTTCATCATCGTCGGAAGACGAAGAACAAAAAAATAGATCGTAAAACATAATTAAGAGAATGTCTTTGAAGGTGTTGAGAGAATTGTGTTTGAAATTGTGTGTTTAGAAGTGTGTTTGAGGTTGGTATTTATAAGGTTGTAAAAGTGGTAAAGTTAAAAAAAAAAAAAAAAAAAAAAAAAAAAAAAAAAAAAAAAAATTATTCCAAACGGTAACAATTTTTGGATTAAGTGTGTATTGAATTCGGTCGTTTGAACGACCACATTCTCCAAATGTCTTTGCTCGACCGAAGACGACCCATTCGGTCGACCAATGCTCGACCTTCCAAGTGTGTCTAGCCTTATCAATAAAATGGATTAAAAAAAACTATTGAACAAACTATTAAAAAAAAAAAAAAAAAAAAAAAAAAAAAAAACTATTTACGCATGATCAAAGTTTGAAAGATGCGCATCTTGTACATGTTGTAACTAGGGGTGCGCCGGACCGACCGAGAAAACCGACCGGATCGGACCGGACCGACCACATTCGGTCCGGTCCTCGGTCTTGGCATTTTGGCTAATTCGGTCCTCGGTCTGGTCCGGTCCGGACCACAAACCGATTATTTGGCCTTGTTGGACTGGACCGACCGACGGACCGACCGAGACCGGACCGGACCAGACCGAACCGACCACATTCGGTCCGGTCCTCGGTCTTGGCTTTTTGGCTAATTCGGTCCTCGGTCCTGTCGGTCCGATCCGGTCCTGAACCGATGCTCACCCTTAGTTGTAACCATTATTTTCTTGATTCATAAGTGTATATTATTGATATTTGAGTAAACTAAACCGTTGGTCCTTGTGGTTTGCGTTGACTGGCGGATATGATCCTTTGGACCAAAAAAATTGCGCCAGTGGTCCTTAAGTCAGAAACGTTATGCACCGTTAGTCCCTCATTCCAAGTGGCCCCACAAACTGATGATAACGCCCATTATCTATTGGACTTAAAGGGGCATTTTGGTCATTTCATATTACAAGGACCAACGGTGTAATTTACTCATGTGAGAACACAAACACAAACACAAATCTCAACACCATTGCAAAAGTTACAACACCACCCAATAAATAACATCATATGCTCCTTTATAAAATCACAGAATACAAATCACCATCATACAAAAACTTTGCATCAACACTATTGCAAAAGTTGCCAACTGATATAACATAAGATTTACAGGTTGTGGCAACATTTTTCAGTACAAAAGATTAAAAAAGCAACAATACCAAATTCACATTTTTTAATCTTTTGGATGAGACTCTGGAATTTGGAAAATATACACACATCAAACATTATACACACATCAAACACTATGCAGGTGTCATCACATTAAACGCTTAAATATAAAGAATTTGGAAAATATACAATTGAACTCAGTATCTTATTATCACAACTTCAAACATTATACACACATCAAACACTATCCAATTCATTTTGTTCCTCCTCCACCGTACAAAACTCGTCACAATCCGGCAACCCGTCAACAAACACATCCACACTATGCAACACATAACACGTAGGCAACCCCGGATAAGAAACCGACACCTTTTCCTCAACTCTACTCCTACACGTCTCCTTAACCACTCTAATACACTCCCCTTCCTTCTTTAAGATTTTTTTTAGTTGAAACTAATTAATCATCACGGATCCTATGAGAAGCTTAGCTTCTTTACATTTATACGAAACTTTAAAAGTGGAAGCATAACAAATCTGTTACCCTCCATCTTTTGTTCGATTGATGAAGATGCGTTTTTTTTTAATGAAGATGCGTTATTTTTGACGAAGCACATGATGAAGCAGATGTGTTTTTGATGAAGCAGATGTGTTTGGGAGAGAGATAAGGATAGGTAGATGTGTGTGTGACTGGAATGGTTTAAGACACAGGGTTAGAAATTCTACTTAAAGTAAATTACACGATTGGTCCTTGTAATGTGAAGTGACCAAAATGCCCCTTTAAATCCAACAGATAACGGGCGTTATCATCAGTTTGTGGGGCCACTTAGAATGAGGGACTAACGGTGCATAACGTTTCTGACTTAAGGACCACTGGCGCAATTTTTTTGGTCAAAGGACCATATCCGCCAGTCAACGCAAACCACAAGGACCAACGGTGTAGTTTACTCTTGATATTTTATGTGTTGCTAGGTGTCAAGGATAACGAGCTAGGAAACCCGCGCTTTGCCGCGGGAGTGCGGTGCTAAGTTTTGTTTGAAATTAGCTATAAAATATTGATCATTTATAGAACCGGCAATCTACAAAGCACGAAACAAATCGTATTTGCCAAATATATTGAAATATATTGAATTCTTGAAAGTATTGCAAGTTTATACTCGTTTTCGTTGGAAAAATTATTTCGTGAACAACGGCGCAAGTTTCGTAATTTTTTGAGTCCGTTTGGTTTGTCGAATGAGCCTAAGAGTGTTTTTGTGAAAAGTTTAGCCAAGTTGGCAAGTTTAGTCCCTCCGCCCCAATATTTCTTTTTAAACCCTCACTTTTTAATTTTCACTTTTGGTCCCTCCATTTAAATATATAAACCCTTTTATTTAATATTTATTTCATTTGAACACCACCACCACCGGCCACCCTCCGTCAGGCCAACTTCCGGTCACCGGAAAAAGTTTTCCGGCCAAAATTATTTTATTTCACCAATCAATAGATCGGGCCACCCCGGTTCCAAATATACCACCCACGCGCCACGACTCTCCCTCGGACCACCACCAACGTCACCACCTAAATGGTGTCAGCCGCCACTATACCGAGCTTCCCCACCTCTTTCACTCTTCTATAAGGTACCTCACGCGCTCTATTTCTTCTTATTTTTGATTTAATACGAAACCCTAGTTTCGTATATTATTTTTCTGAGGGTAACTCACCGAGTCATGTGTCGTATTTTATTTATTTATTTCATTATTTCTGATTCAAGTGCAACTGTTGTAGCACGGATTGAAGTATAGACCGAGTTGGTCCTGGTGGTTGAAGCCGAAGACCTTCGAGCTCGTATGAAGCTTTGACCGTGACTCTTTGAGTCACAGCAGAACTGGGAATAATCGATTCGCCTGCGTGTTGGTGACAAATCTAAGGTTCGTATGTCTTGTGTGGTTAAATGTATGTTGTTTTTTATAAGCCTAACTTTGTGGTGATGATTGTAACATATTTAGTTTATGAAAATACCCAACTGAATGAGAAGATTCAAAAGTTTTAAAAAAAAAAATTAAAAAAAAAATAAATAAATAAATCAAAGGTTAATGATTTTTTTCACAAAAATATGCCAAAAACTGGTTTTTTGGTATAAGAAAATACCCAATTGAATGAATGAAATAAACTGTTAAAAAAAGTTACTGGAGTGATGAAGGGAGATGAGATTGAAGATGAAGCCGCCATTGATGACATAGGTAGGTGGTCAAGTGTGTGTGGAAATTGTTAAATATTTTTGTACGCTTTGATATTGCTACTGTTTTGTTTTACATAGATATTTACAATAGCATTTATTTGAGTCTATGGTATAACAGCACCTGGTTAGCAAAAGTGTTGGTGTTGAATGTAGTTTCCTGATTTCCAAGGAGATTTTCTTTCTTTCATATTCTTTTTGGCATGTGCTGTCTTTTCTTGAAAGAGTTGTTGTTTAGCTGCTGTAGGTTTCTAGCTGTCTGCAGGTGGTGTTTTCGAGGATGTTTCAGTCAAAGTAGTTTCTGTTGTTGGTGGTGTATTGGCTGTTGTAAATAAGTAATTAAAAATTTAGCAAACATGTAAATTTTTTTGGTTTTTAAATATGTGTGGGTGTTAGATAAAGTGTGTAACCTGCAATTGGTGTGACTGCTTATTTTCTTTGCCTCTATCTAGTTTGCATATATGTGTAGGCTCTTGGTGTTGTTCCCATTTCTGTGCCTGTTAAACAATAGAAGTGGCTGTTTTAAGTTAAAAGTAATATTTTTTTTACTAATTTGTTAAGACCAAGATTTGTTTACCTGGTTCGTTTTGCTGTTGTGTTGCAAGCGTTGTTCTTGTTTCTGTGTTGGTGGTTGCTGTACCCGCTCGAGTATAATCAATTGCAGCGATCGTTTGCTGGTGCTGAGGTATGCCAATTTCAATATTTTGATATGGTTCTTGTGTTATTCTTGACTCTGTCAAAAGAAAAATGTTGGCAATGTTTTACAAATTATGTGTAGTTGATTGCTTATAGATAACTTATAGTTTGTATTGTAAATTTTCTTACCTGATGGTTCATCCTCAATCTGTTTTGGTGCACCTGAAAAAAAAAAAAAAAAAAAAAAAAAAAAAAAAAAAAAAAAAAAAAAAAAAAACATTAGTGTTAGTTTTCTTTGTATAATTTGCATAATAGTAAATTAATAGCTACTAAGAACTGTACTTAAATAATGTGAACCTGTGATGGTGAAATTTTGTTTAAGAACTGTGGTTCTTGTGTTATTCTTGACCTGTCAAAAAAAAAATGTTGATAATGTTTTACAAATTATGTGGAGTTGGTTGCCTATAACCGTGCCTGTTAAACAATAGAAGTGGCTGTTTTAGATTAAAAGTAATATTTTTTTACTAATTTGTTAAGGCCAAGATTTGTTTACCTGGTTCGTTTTGTTGTTGTGTTGCAGGCGTTGTTCTTGTTTCTGTGTTGGTAGGTGCTGTACCTGCTGGAGCATAATCAATTGCAACGATCGTTAGTTGGTGCTGAGGTATGTCAATTTCAATATTTTGATATGGTTCTTGTGTTATTCTTGACCCTGTCAAAAGAAAAATGTTGACAACGTTTTACAAATTATGTGGAGTTGATTGCTTATAACTATGCCTGTTAAACAATAGAAGTGGCTGTTTTAGATTAAAAGTAATATTTTTTTTACTAATTTGTTAAGACCAAGATTTGTTTACCTGGTTCGTTTGTTGTTGTGTTGTAGGCATTGTTAGTAGTTGGGTTATTTTTCCTTATACCTTCAGTATAGGCATCCGTCGTTGCATTTTAGTATTATATATTTTATCAGTTTGCTTGGTGGCATAATATTGGCCAGCACCTCTATTGAACATATCATGTACTCCCTCCGTCCCTAAATAAATGTCCACTTGGGCTTTTTGCGGTCTTTATTATTCAAATTTGACCATAAATATTTTTGTTTGTGTTATATAATATTTGACGAAAATTATACCAATGAAAATACTTTTAAAACCTAATCCATTCATATATTTTACATCAAGTATTATATAACACAAACAAAAATATTTATGGTCAAAGTTGAATAATAAAGACCCCAAAAAGTTCAAGTGGACATTTATTTAGGGACGAAGGGAGTATTAAAAAATGATAAAAGTGTCTCAAATAGATGTAGAATGGGTAGAGAAAATACTTGCTTTGTTCTTACGTGTGTGCTGCTTTTTCTGTATGGAAACAAGTTTGATTAAGAAGCGCTTGCAAGATCAGCCATTTAAATAATAGGGCCTATTCTACCCCTGTACAACCTGGTGTTGTGACTTTCCTTTTTGACATCAGGTTTGTGGTTTAGTGTTAACAGGCACACACACATAGGGAAATTCAGTACACAGTACTTCTGCAGCTGTTGATGAAAAGCTTGATCCAGATAGTATATGGTTTACTTATTTTTGACCATTCGACTTTCTGCTTCCTCTTATTTTGAGTATGTGATCTGCTTGCGTGTTCATGACTTGTATTTTGCAAAAAAAGAAACTACGCAAATAGTATTTATGTAGGCAATATTATTAAGCATCAGTATATGGAAGATTTAAAAGCTTATATACTACCATGGATGAAACAAAAATGTTAAGATTAAATGGCATACCTTCTAGATAGCAGCCTATATAAACTTCTTTCTACTTGTAATCTAATGGGAGAATTGATTCTTGTTTGTGCAGCCTGGAAGCAGATGGGAGAATTATTTCTTGTTTGTGCAGCCTGGAAGCAGATTGGAGAAAGTAAAGTTGAGGAGAAGCATATGGGAGAAAGCAAAGTTGAAGACCAGAAGTTTCTGGGGTCTGGGGTTTAATAAAATACAAAAAATGTACAATCCATAGTGAATTTCTGCTACACTTTAATGGGCCGGATTATATACATCTTAATGGACTGGGCTGCAACTAAGGGCCCAAATCTGTACTGTAGATGCACTGTTTTCTACTGTAGCACAGTGGAAACACTGTTTTCCACTATTGCAATTTCTGATCTTTTAATATATAGATAATAAGTGTTGGATTTTGTCTATTTGCCAAAGGATGGATAAATACACAGCTGCAAAAAGCCAACAAGTGTCCTACAATAATTCGTAACCAATCATCCATGTTCTTTCTCGATACGAAAACACCTTATTTGAGAAATTATTACGACGTGCTGGGTAAACTTATCTTCAACTTACCAATTTGCAAGAGTTTGTGAAATCTAGTAGTAAATGACTAGCATTTCACGATTCTGAATATAGCCATGAGCCCATGACATATGGCCTTAAGAATTCAAACATAAAACTTCTAAGTTCTAACAAAAGCTTTCAAGCAGTTGTTGTTAGACTACCTTTTCGGGTTTTGTCTTCTTATTTCAATAATGAATTAGTAAAGACAATCGTAGTGTATGATATGAAATAAGACTAGACGTAATAAAACAATAAACCATACGTTAGAGACGGCTTACTAGCATCATACCAACTTTGTTTTCTCCTCCTTCACGCACGAGCCCTCCAATTTTTGAGTCAAAGGTGACGCGTGTCATCGGTGGTGTGAGCAATGCAAGTGTGTTTTGCGTCTTTAGTGAACTATAAGAGCACTCCCAACCATAACACATGGTTACACTTTAACACACTGCCACGTCAGCTTTAACACACTCACCTTTAACTCAACTTTATCACTCCCAACCATAACTCACCTTAACTCACCTTTATATCAAATATTTTCAAATTCAACCCCTAAACTTATAAATACTTCATTTTTTTAAAACATAACATTCATTAAAAAAACATAACATTACATACTTAATAAAAATACATAACACAACGCAAGTAATTTTTCCTCTTGTGGGTTCCAACGTTTGATGATGTTGGTGTTTTCTACATCATCCTCCAAAGGTTCGGGGTTTTTTGTTTTTCTGGCCTTTCGTTTGATACGTGGCTTGTGTGGCTTTTGAGGAAACGTTGGAGTATCGGGAATATCATGGGTTGCGGTTTGAGATTGTTGTGAATGTTGGGTGAATTGAAGATTGGAGAAATTGGTGTTTAGGTTCGATTGTTGTTGTTGTTCGTAATATAGCATTTGTTGATGTTGCTCGTAAAGTTGTTGGCTCGACAAGCCAAGTGGGTTCGGGTTTGAAGATGACCCGGCGTTTGGGTTTGAAGATGACCCGGCGTTTGAGTTATTCCACCCGGTGTTTAGGAGATTAAAGAAGGTATCATCGTCGTCGTTTAGGTTGAAGTCGGACATTTTTTTTTTTTTTTTTTTTTTTTTTTTGTGGAAGGTTGAAGATGAAAGTATATGATGTAGTATATTGATTTGTGGAAGTGTGAAAAAAATGTGGTGTTAAATGGGTATTTATAGGAGAGTGAAAATGGTTTTGAATTTTTATTTATTTATTTATTTATTTTTTTATTATTTTTTTTTACAAATAGCCGTTTGTTCAACGGTTATAAAACGCAAGGGCCAAAGTGATTTTTTTTTGAAATTAACGGCTAGTTTTGGCCCTTTTAAGGGCTAAAGTGATAATTTTTTTTTTTTTTTTTTTTTTTTTTTTTTTTACCCAACGCACCCTTAACGCAGCGTTAAGGGTTTAACTCAGTCCCTTAACGCTGCGTTAACGCAGCTCCTCTCAACCTTTAACGCACCACTTTGGCACCTTAACGCAGCTCCTGCGTTACCGTTGGAAGTGGCCTAAGTAAATAGTGAGATGTGGATGACTATCAGCTAAGGTAAACATAGTATAGAGAAAAATATGATGTGACGCTGAAATGAAATCATTCAAAAACTTATTAAAGTAATAAAATTTTCATTAATGACTTAGAGATCGTTTAAGTTGTTTGATAAATAAGTTGAAGATTTATCACTCACAAAAAATTCTTATTATATTTTTGAAGTACTAGAAAATGTTTTTCAAAAAACGTTTGATTAAAGATGTTTTATGAATATATCCCTTTTATGAACAAGTCTTTAAGCTTTTTTCACTAAAGAGTAAAGATGCTTCTTTTTTTTCTCATTTTTTTTTTTTTTTTTTTTTTTTTTTTTTTTTTTTTTTTTTTTTGGAATAAAACTAACGATGCTTCTAATCTAACATTATTGCAACGATATTGGACAGTAGCCACATATCCCCACTGAAAAAGGACAATTTGATGAATTAGTTGAAGATTTATCACTCACAACAAATTCGTATTATATTTTTGAAGTACTAGAAAATGCTTTTCAAATTATGAACAAGTCTTTAAGCTTTTTTCACTAAAGGTGCTTCTAATCTAACTTTATGCTAAACACAATCGTAACAATTATCATCATCATCTTCACGTCAGCGTCACATCAATCCTATATATGTTGCACGGGGACGGATATGAAATCAGGGACGAGGACGGAAACAGGTAATTAGAAACGCCAATATTCCAAAATTCAAAAAACGGGTACAGAAACGTTTGTGTATTTTTTATATAATTTTATATGTATTTATTAATAGAATAAATAAACATAAAATATCCAACAACTTTTAATAAACCCAAATTTCGGATTCCGTTTAACAGCCAAAATTCTTTTAATCCTAAGAGTTATATAAGAACACTTTACCCTAATTTGTTGCAACCCTAATCATACTTCACCTTATAACTTCGCTATCACACACTTAGAAGTCTCCTTCCTCCCAAATCACAAAACGAAGCCATTGAACTCCAGCCTTATATCTCCGTAACAACACTTCTTATAAACTGCCTCTATCTCTTACATCTCAAACTTAAAACACAGTTATGACAAACTCTTCACCTTATAACATTTTAGTTCTTACTCCTAAAACCGAATCACACAAACTGATAATCCCTTATATCTCAATAACCTCAACCGAAACACAAACAACTCCTTCCTTATTACTGCAACACAAAAACGCAGCCAAGAAACGCTTTTAAATGACCCAGAAACATTTCCAACATGTTTCCGGCCCAACACTAGATGTTTCCAAAAACGTTTACAATATTTTTCAAAAACGTTTCTACTGCGTTTTCAGGCGTTTCCCGTTTCCGAAACATTTCGGGTACGGGAGACGGCACCCGACGGCATTTTCATGCAACATAACACATCACTACTATCATCACCATTAAGCTTCAATAATAATCAACATTAAAAATAATCACTTTATACAAACTGTCTTAATAAAATAGGCCACACACTCACAAATAGGGATGAGCATGAAAAAGAAGTGCTTGTATAGGATGAAAATGAGACATTGCTTATACATTGGCCTCTCTGAGTATTGGATAGGGTCGGGCACATGTTAAACATCTTTTAGTGAACAAAAACAAGTGTACTAATTAAGCAAATTTAATTGTAAACCAAATTAACTGTTGCCTATGCATTGGCGTTTCCGAGTCTGTGGCAAGGTTGGGGACATGTTAAACGTCTTTTTGTGAAGAAAGCTAGTGTATTAAGCCAAATTAATCTAGAGTCAAAATTATTAATATGGTTCACATCCAATACACAAAATCTACTGAAACATGCATCAACGTAGTTATTACTTTTGATTTGCATCTCGTTCAGTTTATTTTAAGTGGAAAAGGTATTACTGGCCTTAAAGGCTAAGTGGAAGCTAGAGCACCCAAATAACATGCACAAAAGTGTTGGTTTTTGTGAATCATATAAATACTATAAACACATAACCATATAGATCACGCAGCGGAATGGATCATAAACATATAATTAATTAACTAAAAGAAAACGTACCTTATTTTATTCCTAGCAAGAACAAAGAATCGGATCTCCAAGAACAAGTTATATAAACCCTAATAGGGATTATATATGGATCGAACACAAAGGCAACACGCAACCTAAAATAAGGTTGTTAGTCGTTCTTGTACACACGAGATACTAGCGTTCCAATGGGAAAAGCTAGGTTAAAGATCACTAACAACCAAACACTTGAATGCTATGAACACAAATCGAATTCCCTAGTGGGAATAAAAAAGTCGATTGGCTATAGCAAGAGGAAGAGAAAGAAGAGAAGTTTGGCTTTGGTTAGGGATTCAAGATTAGGGAAAAACCAAATACAAGTGAATTGTATTTATAGGCTAACCCTGACTTGTTCCCAAAGCCATCACAAACCGACCCTAGCCCAAGGAGGGGCATTCGGCTGACCCAACCCACCCTTGTGGGTTCTAGATCCTTCTTTTCCTGTTTTTCACATTTAGTCCTTTAACGGTCGTTATCTCTAACTCCGTTAAGTACTAACTGTCGTTAAGTGTTATTTAGTGAAATGAATAATTAAAATATAAAATATATTTAATTAATTCAAACCATTGGAACTCTCACGTATTGTGTGCAATCCCGAGTCTCGGGTTCGAAACCGGACATACGTATATTAAAAGTTATACATTAAACCTAACAGCTCCCACTTGGATAACGATTAATATAGTAATGACATGGGCTAGTCTAGCTTAACAGATCCCAATGACCCCAGCTCGATCCGAGTATGGTTTTCCTGGAAAAACCACGTGATGATTTAATCATCATACTTATCCTTTTGTTACTAATACCGCGTTAATTTGGATATGGATCTTTGTCATTCCATAATTAACAGTAGTTTCTCGTTTATACATAATTGATCAAGATTACCAAAACATCTGAACGTCTTCCAGATAGACTTTGGGCGTGCGCACGCAAACATCTTGTCAATCCTACGAGTGGCCAAGCAGTATTAAACTTCAACACAAAGTTGAAGGAACAAATCCTTTATTGACTACGAGCATAACCCTCGAACTTCACATCATTTCCGAAAATAGCCCTTATAACTACCTTTTACGGATAGCGTTAGACTATCTCACAGAAAATGAGCTACATCCTCGGCAATTATCTGGCATCTCAAGTCTGAGGATAAATATTCATGATATACTTGATGATTATGATCCATAAAGTATAATCATGTGGTTGGGATAAGTCCTATATTCAATTTATCCAATATTGAATATCATGTGACATTGGTGTCTCAACCTTACAGTACATTCTACCAATCCTCACATTTGTCTTAGTTCAATAATATTCCCATATTATTAATTAACAACGGACTATTTAGAATAAATAAATTATTCACGGATTTAAACATGCAAATATAGGACACAAATATTAATAATGATAATAAACGTTATCCGCATTTTATTCCATTAAAATCATAATTATTTACACATCCCTATCGAAATACTAATCCAACAGATTTACATGAAACTATCTGCTAAACGAAGACCAATACCCTGAGCATGACGAGTAAACGTTTCCTTAGGTAATGCCTTCGTGAAAGGATCAGCCAGATTGTCATCTGTGTGAACTTTGAGTACTCTTATTTCACCATCATCGACTTGTTCTCGAACATAGTGATACTTTCTTTTAAAGTGTCGGGCGCCTTTCATAACTCCAGGTTCATTGGCGAATGTGATTGCAGCAGAGTTGTCGCAATACACATTTATAGGTAATTCAATTGAAGGCATCACTCCAAGATCCTTAATGAATTTCCTTATCCAAACAGCTTCTTGTGCTGCTTCCGATGCAGCAATGTACTCAGCTTCTGTAGCAGACATGGCCGTTGTACTCTGCTTCTTACTCTTCCAGTCCACAGCTCCTCCATTTATGACAAAAACATAACCCGTCTGAGACTTCGTATCATCTTTATCAGTTTGGAAGGACGCATCGCAAAAACCTGTAACATTCAGTTCTGCGTCTGGATTTCCCCCAAAAACAAGAAACATATCTTTAGTATTCCTTAAATACTTAAGTATGTTCTTAACAGCATGCTGGTGATCTTTCCCTGGATTCTGCTGATAACGACTGGTCAAATTTTGAGCGAACGCCACATCTGGCCTAGTACATCTAACTGCATACATGATAGATCCTACTGCCGAAGCATACGGAACTTTCTTCATGTATGCCACCTCTTCAGGTGTAGAAGCACACATTTCGCTGCATAAGCCGTGTTCCACTTGCATGGGCAAATATCCCTTCTTGAAATTTTGCATATTTAATCTCTTCAATAGTTTATCCATGTAAGCACTTTGGCTTAATCTGATTAACCGTTTAGATTTGTCTCTATAGATCTTGATTCCAAGGATGTAAGCTGCTTCTCCTAAATCCTTCATGGCAAAGCAACTACCAAGATAATCCTTAACTTCATTAAGGCTTGGTATATGACTTCCCATGATTAATATGTCATCAACATATATGACAAGAAAAGTAGTGTTACTCCCACTAACTTTGTGGTATACACATGGCTCATCGAAATTTTGAGTAAATCCAAACTTCTTGATTTCCTCATCAAATTTCTTATTCCATTGCCTAGATGCTTGCTTCAATCCATAAATGGATCTTTGAAGTTTGCATACACGCTCAGGAAATTTTGGATTCACAAACCCCTCAGGTTGCGCCATATAGATGTCTTCATCTAGGCGACCATTTAGAAAGGCGGTTTTGACATCCATTTGCCAAATCTCATAGTCATAGTAGGCAGCTATGGCTATAAGAATCCTAATAGCTCTAATGTCAGCCACAGGAGAAAAGGTCTCCTCATAGTCAACACCGTATGTTTGGGTAAAACCTTTAGCCACCAAACGAGCTTTGTAGGTGTGTACGTTGCCATCCATGTCAGTCTTTTTCTTGAAGAGCCACTTACACCCAACTACCTTAGCATTGGGTGGAAGGTCTACTTCAATCCAGACTTTATTGTCTTTCATGGATTGCATTTCCCCATCCATGGCTACTTGCCATTTGTCCTTTTCAGGACTATTAATGGCAGCCCTATAACTAGTTGGCTCATCAATGTGATCCAATAGCATAGTTTCCTCATCATCTATGTTTAAACATAGACGTTCAGGAGCCTTTGTAGATCTTGAAGACCTACGGACGGGTACCACTTCTACTTCAGGTGGAGGACCTAAACTTTCAGGTTCCACTGGAAGTGTGTTAGTGTTCTCAAAAGGTGACACATCTTCTTGATCATTTTCAAGATCATATACTCTCCCACTAAATTCTTGAGTCAAGAAACTCTCCTCAAGGAATTCACCATATCTAGCCACAATGACTTTATTTTCTGGTGGGAAGTAAAAGTAGTAACCCCTTGTTTCCTTAGGGTATCCTACGAAGATGCACTTAACAGATCTTTGTTGGAGCTTGTCAGGTGAGTCACGTTTAACAAATGCCTCACAACCCCAGATCTTTAAGTAAGACAAGTTGGGAGCTTTTCCAGTCCATAATTCATATGGAGTCTTATCAACCTTCTTAGTTGGAACCATATTAAGTATGCGAACAACACTTTCAAGAGCATAGTCCCAAAAGGATAAAGGAAGAGTTGTAAGATTAAACATAGATCGTACCATGTCAAGCAATGTACGATTTCTCCTTTCAGATACACCATTTTGTTGTGGAGTATAAGGAGAAGTGAGTTGTTGGACAATGCCACACTCAGCTAGATAATCTTTGAACTCTTGGCTCAAATACTCACCACCACGATCGGATCGAAGAGCCTTAATCTTCTTTCCAAGTTGTAACTCTACTTTATTTTTAAAAACCTTGAATGTCTCAAAGACTTCATGTTTGTGTTTAAGTAAATATACACAACCATAACGACTATAGTCATCCGTAAAGGTTAGGAAGTAGGTAGCACCGCATTTCGACACGTGTCTAAGTGGACCACACACATTCGTGTGTATCAATCCAAGTAGATCCGAAGCCTTTTCCATATTGCTATGAAAAGGTTTCTTCGTCATCTTCCTAGATATGCAAGATTCGCATTTATCAACTGAATCATCATTGATATTAGGTAAAAGCCCATCACTTAGCAGCTTTTCCATGCGTTTCTTGCCTATGTGGGCAAGGCGACAATGCCATAAATAATACGATTCCAAGTTAGACTTGACTCTCTTATTTCCGATGCTATACTTAGAATTATTCCCATTGAATACATGGTTCTCCATGTCAATTTCAAACACACCACTTAATGGAGTAGCATTAAAGTAAAAAACTGAATTTAAAGAAACAGAAATTCCATTATCATTAAAAGTATGCTTAAAACCCAAATCCAATAACAAAGAAACTGAAACGACACCTCTAACAATAGAAGGTGCGTAATGACAATTGTTCAACACTAAAATTAAACCAGAAGGTAAAACTAGCTCAAAAGTCCCTATGGCTTCTACTGCTGCACGTATTCCATTTCCCACGTACAAGTAGCATTCCCCATAGTTCAGCTTCTTCGCTCCTCTAAGCCCCTGCGATGTATTACAAATGTGAGTACCACATCCTGTATCATATATCCAGGCATTTTGCTTACGAGGAAAAGAAAATAATTCAACCATAAAAATACCTGAAGTGCTGGCGCCCTGCCCAGCCTTGGCATTCTTATTCTTGCGACACTCCTCAAGTAGCAATGAACAGTCCCTCTTCCAATGTCCAAGAGTATTGCAGGAGGATTCTGCTTCTTTGGTTTTTGCTGATAAGTCACAATTTGCTTGCCCTTGTCAGCTTTGCCCTTTCCTTTCTTGTTCACATGCTTCGGTTTACCGGGCTTAGCTACTCTACCACCTCTAATTGCCATCACAGCAGGTGTAGGAGCTTTCTTAGTGAGTCCTTTCTCATAATCAATGAGTAATGCATGCAAGTCAGAAAACGATGTCTTCCCCTTGCAATGCATGTTGAAGTTGCGCACAAATTCACCATACAATTCCTCATTGAGGGATTTGTTGATGAGGCCAACTTTAACATCTTCCACATACCCGCATTCAAGTGCATCCAGTTGGTCAAGATAACCTTTCATTTCGAGCACATGAGTACCTACGGGTGTTGTTGCATCCTGCTTACACTTGCCTATGTTGTCAAGTACGTCATACAACTCAGCCATGGAAGGTTTCTGAAACATGCGTGTCAGTTCCTCAATCATTTGCATCGGACCATGATTCTCAAACTGTTTAACCAGCTGAGGATCCATCCCCGATAGCATAAGACAAGCCGCATCATTGTGCCTGTCATAGGCTTCGTTATACTCCCTAAGTAGTTCATTAGGAGAGTTAGCAGGAGGAGCAACCGGAAGGGGCTCACTAAGACATTCATAACGTTTGGCAATCCTAAGAACAAGCCTTAGATTGCGATACCAATCGTTAAAATTCTTAGTCCTAGTCAATTTCTCTTTTTCAAGCATCATCTTGAAACAAGAGGTTAAGTTTGACGAGTTTCCGGGTTGGGCCATTTCTATAGAAAAAAGTTCAAAAGTTAGTACTTTCGATAATAAACATTTCAAGAAAATTAAACACCCATTGATTAAAAAACCATTTAATTTTCACTGAAAACTAGGATCCTAATTGACGTCGTTTCATTACATCAGCTGAGGCTGCTAGCAATGAAAGTACTCAACAAGGTACGGGATCACCCAATTGCCAATTTTCAATTGCAATTCCTAGAAATCATGGGACTTACATTATATTGCCAACCTCGGTTGCAAAATGTAAGCATGTTTCATCCCCAAATCTTTATGCCTTGACGCCGTTTCATTACATCAGCTGAGGCTGCTAGTAATGAAAGTGCTCAATTAAGTTAACCAATTTAGAAACGTGTAAATTGACGCCGTTCCATCACATCAGCTGAGGCTACTAGTAATGGAAGTGCTCAATTTACCCCTATTGACTTCATTCTTTGAATCATCACATCAGGTGAGGCTGCTAGCAATGATAGAATGTCATCTTAGGTGTTTCCGTGTTAATTGGTCGGCATATCACTTAAATTTTTAGGGTAATAAATTTTGATGTGTAAAATCAAAAAAATATGTACAAAGATGTCATGCATTCATATTTGTATCATATATGTTTTCAAAAACAAAACCGTTTACTCATTCGTAGCTCAAATCATCAAAGTTTTTAATTGAGGCGTTGAGCAAATTACAACATTGCCTTAAGATGCTTCGTACTTTTTCATGGTGTACTTGGTAAGTCTATTATTGACGCACAGGCGAGCGGAGGGGCAAACGTCCGCCGAAGCTAATTAAAAACGCGCCCCTTTAAGGTCACAATTTAATGCGAACCAACCTTATACCCACTTTATAGTTTGTCAATAATAGGTCCGCCGCTTCGACCACTTTTGTACAGTCGCAATCAATCAACTAAAAAAATATGATTTTCTTGCTAAAATAATTTTATGTAGTAATTTATTAATTGCTAGTCTCGCCTGGGAGCAAATTACCGTGCGAAGCGAATCACTATCGGCACATAAGACTTGGCAATAAATAAAATTACTACAAAGGTTTCATAGTTATTAGTCTTATTTATTTTTTATTTGAAAATTACCCTCTTTTGTAGTTACAATCCATCATAATATTAAACACAAAAGATCAAGTAATTACAAAAAATAAATAAACACATAATAACAAATATATGATCATCAACGATATCATATAGCCACATGCAAACCTTTTCCAATAAATCATAATATTAATTCTATGTGAAATTTTAAATGTATGTAATTAACAAAACTCCCATTGGTTTTCGAGCTCATTGTGCCCAATGGTCCACAAACGCCAAATAACTTGGCCGCGTAAGTTTTGGTTAATTAGATACCACATTGCACATAACTTATTAATTAATATATATTGAGGTCTTCCCCAATTTAAGATTTATTATACACATCATGTAGCAAATAATTCAATCAAACATACAAATCATACCATGACAAAATATGCAAGATTTTGTCATGGATCCCATATTTATCACATAATCATGTAGTCCATATTATCATGTCAATATTATTTTTAGTACGTTTTCTAATTAATGACATCACATAAGGTATTCATTAATTATTCCTAAAAATTGCATGCAATCCTAGGGTTTCTACAAGTTTTAGTTAAAAAACCTAAAACCCTAATTTTTAATTATGGGTGTCGACCCATATTAGGGTTTATAAAAAAAATTAAACAAACCCTAGACAATAAATTGCATGTTATCTCTACAAGATTCAATTTTTAGGGTTTTAGTAATTAATTACATGTTTAAAACGAGGCTCTTGATGCCACTGTTGGTTTTTATGAATCATATAAATACTATAAACACATAACCATATAGGTCACGCAGCGGAATGGATCATAAACATATAATTAATTAACTAAAAGAAAACGTACCTTATTTTATTCCTAGCAAGAACAAGGAATCGGATCTCCAAGAACAAGTTATATAAACCCTAATAGGGATTATATATGGATCGAACACAAAGGCAACACGCAACCTAAAATAAGGTTGTTACTCGTTCTTGTACACACGAGATACTAGCGTTCTAATGAGAAAAGCTAGGTTCAAGATCACTAACAACCAAACACTTGAATGCTATCAACACAAATCGAATTCCCTAGTGGGAATAAAAAAGTCGATTGGTTATAGCAAGAGGAAGAGAAAGAAGAGAAGTTTGGCTTTGGTTAGGGATTCAAGATTAGGGAAAAACCAAATACAAGTGAATTGTATTTATAGGCTAACCCTGACTTGTTCCCAAAGCCATCACAAACCGACCCTAGCCCAAGGAGGGGCATTCGGCCGACCCAACCCACCCTTGTGGGTTCTAGATCCTTCTTTTCCTGTTATTCACATTTAGTCCTTTAACGGTCGTTATCTCTAACTCCGTTAAGTACTAACTGTCGTTAAGTGTTATTTAGTGAAATGAATAATTAAAATATAAAATATATTTAATTAATTCAAACAATTGGAACTCTCACATATTGTGTGCAATCCCGAGTCTCGGGTTCGAAACCGGACATACGTATATTAAAAGTTATACATTAAACCTAACAAAAAGAAGCCTAGAAGACACCTATAAGCAAACCAGAAAACTTATGAAGTAGGAATAGCATATCCAAACTACTTATCTACTTGTTTGAGCAAGAAGTTTAGGGTGGCTTATTCCCAACTTCATAAGCACATAAGCAGTTTTAATATGCATCTTAAATAGATTCATCACGTTTTCCTTATTCAACTTTGATATTACTTACAATCACTGGAAATGTTGACGAAATATTATTTTAACAGAGATCTTATGACTCTATTGACCCACACTGTATTCCCCATTGACTCCTAATTAGCCATTAAACACATGTTTTTATGTAATCGGTAATCAATTCAACAATTGTGAGTATTTCGGTTTGCATTTTCTAAATACAACTTTTTTCACCAGTAGCAAAAGATTAACATCACTAATCCTTCCCAATATTCCTGTTTAATTTACTAAATGGGCCAAAAAATAATACGTTGGCTTATGAATTGGTCCAAGCCTTATTTTTTCCAATTCATCATTTTATTTAAAGTTACTTCACAATGCAGCTCTATCACCAAATTGCTTTTGTGAAATACAAATTTTCCATTACATTTTGTTTTGATGACTTCTTCAAACCACATACTAAAATGAATGCGTAGCGAAAATGGTCTTACCAATATTACGTATATTTATTGAATAAGTTAAAATAGTTATTTTTGGCTAAAGATAATGAAAAAGAAATCCATTAAAATAAAAATAAAAGCATTAGAAGAATATATTAAAAGTGGCATGTTTTAAATAAACTTTTCTTCGATCAGGCTATATTTAATGTGGATACATCTGTTATGATGAAAAATCTCGTGTCCTTTAATTTCCTTTTCAACTAACTCGTACATACATATACAAAGAAGCTTGCACATTTATGTCGATGATGATTATGATCAGCCAAATAAGCAACCCCATAAGCTACCAATACCTATAGTTTTTTTTATGTCTTGAATCAACAAAATTGTACATATGTCTTAAGGCAAAAGCAAGCTTTGTTTTTTCAAGTCAAAATTTCCCAATATAGCATGGAGCTAGCGATTATGTGAGCAATAATGAAATGTGAATAGTAAATTTACAAACCTAAGAATTTTTGTCATTTAAGCTTGCTTTATTTACGACATGTTTTGCCGGATTTATTAAAGTAGGCATCTCTAAAGTGGTCTGGTGGTATGTTATCCTTAAAGTTTCATAGGAAATCATGGTTCAAGCATGGTCTCGTAAAAAATTTGTGATAAGCCAAGAAAAGTTTTGAAACGGCCAAAGGTATACCGGTTAGGCTGCGTACACGAAAAAAAAAACCCTCGATTATCCCATATAATTCCTGAAAGGGTCCTTGTTAGTTTGTGAGTTTTAATCTAAACCTTCTTAATGATCATATACATATGAAAACACCACTAATTGAAATCATGATATACCATTAGCTAATACCACATTTTATTTAAAGGAAATGCTATCCTAAATTCCACATAAAAATCAACTTGGTCAAAGAATTAAACCATATATGTTTGATAATAAATAGAGTGCAGGAGTGGTGTAGATGATAGACCATGCTCGCTAGTCGCTACCTAGTGAAACCTCTACCAGCTAGCTACCTTCATCAATTGTGACTAGCATGACTCTGAATGCTAATTCAATAAATTTGTTAGGTAGTGAAGTTGGGCTTCATTTACTGATATTGCACGGGGTTCACATTACATTGCACTTAGTTATTTATGACAAAAAAAAGCTAAAATGTACAGTAATATGAATCTTACAAATATTAAATTTGTATTATCATATATAATTTTAAAAGACTAGACGAGTACACGTGCGTAGCAACGGGAATTTCTAGCAACATTTATAGTCGCGATATTGTGGTCAGTATTCCGTGTAACGCTTAAACATAAAACGTGAAGATATCAAAATGTAATTGCAAAATGTTGTAACATGCGATAATCAACTCAAACAATAATACTTGACATGTATCAAAGAACATATAAATACATTTAAAACATTACATCAAGTATGAGACGTGGTCCTCCGATAAAAGATGCAGGCAAGACAATACGATGGCCAACTCTATTAGGTTGGATCTCCCTGATGTTAACACAATGAACAATAGCTTGATACATTTGGCACATGTTTTCTTTGTCCATGGAAATATCAATTAAGTTGTTTTTTTCCATGGAAATACTATCAATTAAGTTGCTTTTTCCCATAAACTTTGTAAACAACACTTGGCATATGTTTTATTCGGTTTAATATTTTCACTTTTAATAGACTTTGCATGTTGATTATGTGATTAAATATGTATATTATAAGCAACACAAGAACTATTTGTACACATTAAAATGAAAAAAAGAACATTAAAACAAGCGTGCTAGAATGTACAATTTTGCATTCGTCTATAAAGGCATATGATCATACATTCATACTCAGATACAACAACTAATTATTTTGAATGTGCCTTTTCGGTACATACATACACATGATTCTTGATTCAAGAACAATAATACTAAACAGGTTATAAATAATTAAAGATTTATTTTCTACAATATGCATTAGTTACTCTTGAGCTAAGTAGCATGAAATGTATGCGTTGTTGTCTTGTTGACAATGTTAAATCTTTCTTGAAATCCATTGGCTGGGACACATGACCGAAACCTGACCTCTTGTGCAAGTTCTCATTTGTGGGTAGCTAAACGCCCGACCTGATCAAGTGGTGTGTTGAATCCTCAGATCCGTCAGGGAGATGGTAACTCACAGAGAGTGAACGATAGCTGTTGTGAAGCATGTGTTTCTTCAAGGCATGCAAGCATTACAAATGGTGTTTATATAGTTGAGAATAGGATAATATTTTGGAAAGTATTAAATATAAAAATTCTTCTTTTCTTTTCACAAATCATATATATATGATTGGCATTTTCGCAATTCATATATAACCATGGTTCTTAAACATTTGGGGTGTTTCCTAAGTTTCAAGTATTTTCAAAGATAACTCTTGCAACTTGGTGTGTTTCCTATATTAATAAAATTTGTCTAGATTACAATTACAATTACTACCAAACCGTGTTTCAGTTTCAAATCACTTATTACAATTCGTGTGTTTCCTATGTTTCCTATAATAGTTTTTAAGTTTTCAAGAATTTCAAAAATCCATGGCGTAAAGCAATAAAACAACAAATTTATGAAGATAAATAAGAGATTACAATGTACTAACCTCAAGATGATCATCAACATCAACATTTTTTTTCATTAAAATGAAAGTTTATGTTGTTTAAATAGTAGAGAATAGGATAATGTTTTGGAAAGTATTTTTCACAAATGATAAAGCATGAATATGCATGTAAATATATGTAACCGTGTATGTAAATACATGTAAATATATGTAAACCAGTTGTAACCAGACAATCACGGAAAGTATTAACAATGTATGTGATGTAAACATGTCTTTTTTTTTTTTTTTGGGAAGTTTTGAAAGTGTTCAAGGACACAATTGGTATAGTCAAACTTTCTTGCAATGTTTGATAATACTTTCCTTCTCGTTTGCACCAATGAATACTTTCCTGAAATTGTTTGAATACTTTTCAAACGCCCATGTCTTCCCAAACATTTGCAAGATTTCCTTTCATTGACAAGGGCAAAATGGGCATTGACGGAAATTTTAGTTTTCCACTTTTCACTTGACCATTTTTACATTATAAGTAGTTAAGATTAAACACATAAATTCTATCAGAGGTAACAAAAAGCAGTAGTGATAAAGAGTATCATAAACCTGAAAGCAAGATAATATTTATTACAATCAAGTTCTATCAAACATCATCAATATGTTCACAAGTTCATGGTTCTCCAAGTAGTACTATATATTGTCTCTAAAAGTGGTACTCTTGATTTAGAACTTACATTGGCCGCATCAAAGCCAATGGACCCAAACAAGTCATCTACCAGTTCTTTCCAACATGAGCCAATTATTAGTGTTATTTAGTTTGATTTTGATTCTTACCCTTGTATGAGGCTGGTTTAATAAATGAGCTCAATCCAAAATGTGGTTGAGACATGTTTACCTTTTCAAAATCATGTAAGAGGTGAACTCCCGTATTGGCTAGTCAAAGCTTAAGATATTTTGAACACATCATCATGTATATGCCGGTCTAGTTGTCTCTTTTTACCATAGTAAAACTTAAACAAAAACTTTGAATCTTCACCACAGGACAGTTCACCATTTTACCACCTAATTTTTTCAAAAAATTCTAGTATGAATAACTTAACCAAGCAACAAAAGAGATGTTAACCAAGTTTTTGTGTGAATTCAATGAACCAACCATCTCTATGTCACTTCTTTAGACCTGCGGGGGAGTGATAGCTTAAACTTAGTGGACAAGTTTAGAGGCTATAGATACACCCCCAAATTTGAACTAAATAACACCCGACAACATGTCGTCGATACATAAACAATATTAACATCATTCAACGCTAATCAAACGCTAATTAGGGTGGCTTTTTTATTATATAACGTACTGATGACATGTCTCTGGTAACAAATTGGCGGGGGAAATTCCCGCCCAGTTATTCACAATTATTGAATGGTGGGGAGAAAGTCAAATTTTACCGACATGGTATCAACGACATGTCGTCGGTATTTTAGAACATTAAAAATTCAACGCTCGCTGGTCTCGGTCACGCTTTTTTTTTGTCGTTTGGTGTTAAATACCGACGACAATGTGTTGCCGGGATTTTTTTCATAGCCAGTTCTCTTGATTCTAGTAGTGAGATGACACATATTACATCCTCAAACCCTAAAAAGTGTGATTAGAAAATGTTATATTTTCTATATTTCAACTATGTATTTGCCCTTGTAGCAAGATAACCTTACGAAAAAACCCTAATACGCTCTCTCTCTCTCTATGGTGATTTCCGGCCACCATCTTCCCTTCACTTTCCGGCCATAAACCAACCTATACGCGTCCTCTCTACCCTTTTCTTGGGTATGCAATACGTGGCTATGGGTTGTGTTTGTTAATTTTGAAGATGGCGGCTGTACCCTTTCTTGTTCATACATATATGAAATCGCCTAGGGTTTTTTATCTCCCTTTATATTAAACTGCGATCGTTTCATTATCCATGCTTACCTTTTTTAGGGTTTCGTGCACATATATCTACAGTTTGATTATTGATTGTGCGTTTATTGTTATATCTTCTGGTTATTGCTTGGATCTCTGCTGTTCGTAATGCTTAATGAAACCCTAATTTTTTAGGGTTTCATTACTTATTTGTTTTGTTCGTCTGCCTGCATGTTACCTATTTGGGGTAGTCGTGACCTGCACATTCTAATCAGATTAAGTTTCGGTACGTGGGATTGTGAGAGATGTAAGTCAAGTTTTTTGTCAGAGTTCTTGTTCAAAAACTCTTCTTCAGATCTGTTGTCGATTATTGGAGGTTAGGGTTTCTTAAACCCTATGTGATTCGGTATCTATGGAAGTTAATGGTTATCTCTTTCACAACGGTTTGGTTTGCCATGTATTAATCGAACTTTGTTGGTTTCAAATGGTTTCTAACTGTTGTTGTAGGGATTTACTATTATGGGGTGTGTGGTTGCTTTTGTTTACATGGTCGTTAGGGTTTGTTGGTTTATGATGCTGATTCTCTCTAACACGTAATGTAACCCTGGAGCTACTACTTTGAAGTTTGCGTATTGCCTTGATTCTGAATAGTACATGATTGCTTGGACGACTGGTCTTAGCCGGGGCATTGTTATTACGCTGCTTTGTATTTGTGCATGCTCAATTCTGACCTGGTGTTTATGGCTGGTATTCATACCAGTAGGGTCGTTGCTGAGTAAACTATTGGATGTTAGGGTTGTTTTAAACCCTATTGTTTATTGGTTTCAGTATGGTTCGTGTTCGATTGGGGCTGATTGTTGCGTTCGATGGCTGAAATCTTATTGTAAGTTATGACCTGGTCTTCTGGATGTTTTTATATGAAGAGGGTCATTGGTGAGTGAGCTTTTGGACATTAGGGTTCTATACCCTGTTTGGGATGTTAGGGTTATTCAATAACCTTATTATTCGTTTCTCTGATCCGTATTGCATCATGTTACACTCCAATCTAGGTTATTATTTTTTGTGAACAAATAATAGCAGTTGCAGTGGATTGAGATTGTTGGAGCTGATTTGAAGCTTCGTGTTGACATATCTCGAAGCTTCAAATCACAGAGATGGAAGTCAAGTTTGGATGTATTCTTGTTCAAAAACCTTCGTATTCATTTCTTGGAAGTTAGGTGTTACACCCCGTGCCCGCTTAGACCAAAAATTTAAAACTTTTTACGCGGAAACGCTTGACTTTTACGGACATCTGATTACTCTTTTGACAACTGACAAAAATCTATAAACTTTTAGACCATGAGACTAATTTTAAATGAAACTAGACTCAATTACCTTCAAAACGACAGGTTGCACGACCCGTGATGACTTACAGATCAAAAGATATGATTTTTCAAAGTTTACCAAAATCTGTCCAAATCAAACCGAAATTTCAAACCGAAATTTGGGGATTTTGGTCCCAAACCGAAATTTGGTACCTCCAAACCGAAATTTCACCCTTTTTCACAATAAACAACCCATGCTATCTTATTTCCACAACAAACTCACTAAAAACCATTAACATAACATACTAAATCGTTTACATAATCAAACAACCCGTTTATTACCCAAAATGGGTAAAAACACTCTTAACCCAAACACCCCTTTTACTGCATAACTCTTTTATACATCTCTTTTGACCCATTTCTCGAAAAGATAACTTCTATGACCCGATGATTAACGAAACTTTCCAGATTTACTTCTTATATTATTAGGCTCATTTTCATATAAAAACATCTTCCGTTTGACTTCCCGAAATGGGACTTTACAAATTAGACAGATTATGCATATAACCCGTTTTGACCCATTTTCACTACATACAACTCATACGACTTCCGTTATGCACCAAACTTTACCAAAAGTATTATATTAACATAACAAACATGTTCCAAGGGCACTTGACCCGTTTACAACTCAAAATGGGTATTTTTATACATAAACCAAACGCCCCTTTATACTTGACTATAAACACTTCAAACTCACTTTGACATACCAAAAGACTACCAAATCGTTTGGACGACCTTAACATATAACTTGCCATACGGCTACATGTTACCAAACTATAAAAGACCAACCGGGGTACAAACTTACACATGAGCCCGGTATTCTACCTAAGCTCCTACGCATACTACCTTAATCTCGCATATCCAATTCTTAATCCTTACCTCCAAGCTATCCACGTAAACATGCCAACCTACAAAACGGTTAGACAACTAAACTATAAGCACAAAGGCTTAGTTAGTTAAACGATAATAACATACAATTATACTTCAATCCACATAAGCATCATATACATAAACACTTACTTCATGGCTCACTACTCAATTCTCATCTAGCACATAACATCAACATATTCCATAGCATCATCTCATCACATAAGCCATAATCATGGCATCACATATGCATAATCCAAGATCATCTTCTCAACATGAACATACATAACACATAATGATAGAAATCCATATAACATATGCTATCATCATTTTACTTACCTTAATCCAAGCTAAACAATATCAATAACATCATCATCATCACAATCTTCCATCATCATCATCATCCTTTACAAATAACCAAACCTAACAACATAACAATCAAATACATAAACAAAGGTTAACATAACCCATAAAACATGCTCATCTTTCATTCTACATCATCATATGATCATATCTTGATCATATGATGAAAACCCACTTAATCTATAATCTATAACTTCAATAACCTCAAGAACATACATACTTACTTGTGGAGGGTCATAGCTAGGAGAGTCCATAATCATGGAGCCTTCATCTTCTTCACCTAAAGTCTTCATCTAGATTTTCCCTCCCTTTCTCCTCTCACTAGAACCGGACTTCAACTCCATCTAAAATGATGGAGAAAAGTCTAGAATAAACTAGTTATAACTAGTTAGGTGGTATCTTTGGGCTATTGGCAAGAATGGCCCTTCTAGTCTCTTTCTTCTTATTTTAGCCACAACTAACTTAATCACATGTTTAATACTTGGCAAACTAGGCCCCTTTAGTTACACATCATATTTTACATAACCACTTTAGTCATATTTTGACTATCGGGTTTGACCACTACACAACAAATGTTGACTGGCCAATCAAATAAGGTCTTTATCCATTTTCATCTAGGGTGGGGTCTCAACACCCGGGAAACGGGTCTAACAATTCTACCCCCCTTATTTAGATTTCGTCCTCGAAATCTCTCGTCCATTACTATCCAAAACTAAATCACAACATGTACATGTTCTCACACATTCAAGTCTTTAGCTATTTCATTGCAACGATCTAAATGATCTTGCAATTTTAAACTTCTATACCTGATGTGCGTGTGGTATTGCTCTAATTTTATATCCACGATATGTCGTTGTGGTTTTAGCAGTATTCAAGTTTTAAATTTATATTTAGCCGACTTATCAATAACACACACTTTAACGAGCAGTGTACCCAGTCAGTATGAATATAATGGTAAGTAGAGTGTCGATCACTAAGAGTGGAACGTATTATCTAGTTATTCTAATCAGTATTTTAATATCTTAAGTTAGCTATACAACATAATCTAACGCAAAGGGGTTTCAGCCTGAGAGACTGGCACGGTTTGGTTATGATTAAATAATAAACTAAACTAATAAGCACGAATCAGCGAGTAGCACACACGTACACAGATAAATACTTGAGACAATAAGAAGACCTGTCCTGATAGTTAAGTAGCTTGTCACTTGTTTTATTGCTAGTTTTATATGAAGTGTATAGTTCGATGCAACGCACCGAGATTAAGTCCTTTCTCGTTGGTTCTAATCTTATCGGCGAGTAAACCCTTAATGATTACTTATGACTATCCTATTTATCTTTCTTCCTACTTTTCTACAGACGATAGAATGCATAGGCGATCTAATAAATAGGCGAGGAAGGGGCATAGGATAAGTAGATGCGGCGCATAGGATAAGTAGATGCATAGGCGATCTAATAGTCTCTGAAATTCGTCTGACCTTGGGGTATTTATAGTTTCTGTCTGAGGGTAAGATGCGGCGCATCTAATAAGTAGATGCGGCGCATTGACTTAACTTCGCGTGGGGTCCAAGATTAATATATTCAGGAATATTCGTACACCGCCAGAAGATGCGGCGTAACTCCATTCTTAGATGCGGCGCATGTCCTTGCTGTCTTGGATCGTATCTTGTGAAATCTTGATAGTGATGCGCCGTATATAATAAGTAAGATGCGGCGTATCTGGAGCAGAATGATCTTGATCTTGTACATTTCAGTAGACTCTTAACTTCTTGCTTGTTTTGCTCCATAATTAGTCCAAAATCGCCAAGTTTCACATAATACTTGTTTTTACCTGAGAATTACAAAAGTAAACATTAACGTATCAATTCTCACAGATAATATAATAAAACAAGTCAAATAATTAGGATAAATGACGGTAATAAAATGTACTTATTTGAGTTCATCAAATATCCCCCCACTTGAACTTTACTTGTCCCCAAGTAAACCTTAGAATTAATCTTATGAAAATGTATCCTAAAAGATATTAGGATTTATTTTTATATTTAAGCATGTATTCGTTTTTGTCATAATCACACAACCAAACACTTAACGAATTAGAAGTAAAATAAAATATTCTGATAAAAGCAAATCTAATCGTTTAACTGTCCAGTCGTGACGAATATTCTATCATAAGCTTGGCAAGTATACGCATCTCCTCCACTAAAGCCAAGGAATAACAAGTCTAAAGCGGTAAAAAGGGTTTGTAGGTTAAGGGTTAATCATTCTCCTTAATCTCTATCGATCTCAAATTCCAGAAAAGGCGACAAAATCACAAATACATGATCGAATCCACGAACACGATACTTGCAATTGCTCAAATCCTTAACTCGAATAGGCTAAAGATAAGACCAAGTAATCTTCACCAATAATATTATATCAAAAAGGGCGACAAAATCATAAATACATAGCCGAATCCACGACTACGATACTTAAGATTGCTCAAATCCCTAATCTCAATAAATCAAAGGTTTGGATAAAGAATAATATAGGGTATGGATAATATTTGGGATACAAATTGGTGTAAAATGAAAAATAAACAAAACAAATAAATTAAGATCCTAAGTGTGGTTAATCACTATCCCAACCATCCCATGAATAAGACTCATATCATAGAATAACTCACGCTTTAACACTTGAAACACACGCTTTAGGTAGACACGAATTATACTCAACAAGATCTTAATCAAAGTATAACCTTAATTGGCGTTCCCATAACGTTCAACTCCCAATCAATCCATAGATATAATATACAACATCTAGTGGTGATATATACCACTTAATACAAAACTTTACATAAGTTGGTTAAAACAAACTTTCAACTTTTCCTTTTTCTTTTTCTTTTCTTATTTTTTCGATTTTTTTTTTTTTTTTTTTTTTTTTTTTTTTTTTTTTTTAACTTTAAACATAAACATAGATGTGTAAAATTTCACTACATCACTATAATGATAACTCTGGATAATTTTTCCATACTTTTCATGACTTCAGAAATAACAGTAATAGTGAAAGTAGTAAACACACGAAAAATAAACTCAAAGATATATAATATTTACTTTCACTCCAATTGCATTGTGCAATTTCCCGACCTAACCAAAGATAATGAATTACGCACGCGAACACAGGTAATGTAAGGAAACACACTTTGCCTAAAGCAATTAACCAACCACGGATTTTAATCTACAGGGTAAGCTAAGGTGTAAGGGTGTAACGAAACATTATAACAAAGGTGTAAGAAACGAAAGGAATGGCTCTGAGTGTTTTTCTAGGGGTATCTTACTCTAAAAATGAGAGTAACAAAAGGGTTTATACGGGGGTTAACTAACCAGTGTAGTTAGTTAATATCACATAACATATAATAGGCTATTTGGGTGTAATCCTAGAATTTTACCAATTTAGACAAGTCATTCCAATTATATAAATAATACTCATTATGGTGGTCTCGAATAGTATACAAGCCAAGTTCTAAAGTTTACAAGTCACCGGCACACTCATAGATTTGTGAATTTTTGAAAAGTTCACAATTTTTGAAAATAACGTTATGTGTGCAGCTATGCAACTTAGATCTCAAACAAAAACATGCTAAAAAAAAATTAATTTTGATATATTAAGCGCATTTTAAGCATAATTTTTGAAAAAGTTTAGGACAAGTAAGTGTTCTAATTCTCCAATCCCCCACTTAAGTTAAACAACGTCCTCGTTGTTTGTATCAAAGGTTAAAAACTGGAAAATAAAAGAATTAGAACAGAAAAACTCCCCTGAGATTTGCTCGGTATGATCCTCCATTATTTGTATAAGAGCAAAAATCATCTTTCTTGTGGATGAGAACGTTTAAGCTTCATATTTGATGTATCCACAGGAAATGCAGGAATCTATAATACCACCAAGACTTTAAATACACCTAAATTAAGAAGGTTCAAACTTGCATAATACATTAGTAGTCAGAAAAAAAATAAAACATTAAAATGAAAATCATCAGGTCAGTCGATGCGCCGTATCTTATGGAAGAAGATACGCCGTATCGAGCCTGGAATAAATACGAATCAGAATAGAAGATGCGTCGCATCCTTAACCAGGGATGCGCCGCATTAAAATAAACTGACAAAAAGTTTTAAAGTCAAAAGTAAAAATGCAGAAAAATAAAGTAAGATATGACCAGTGCAGGAGATGCGTCGCATCTTAGGATGGAGATGCGCCGTATCTTCTGCGGGCCTGACTGACTCGACACAGAACAGAATAGTAAAAATTCTCCTGGTTGTCTCCCGGTCAGAACTTGTCTTTATTCCAGAGTCTTCAAGTTAGACTCACGTTCAGCTCTTTAATACCGATCATTGAAGGAGTCGGAAGCATCACGCTCCCTCATTGCCAGTTCAGTAATATTGAACACTCCTTGCTCGTCCTTAATTTCCACGCCATTCTTCTTTAGTATCTGTATAAATAAAGTTCTGTCCCTTTCGGGCAGAGATGACAAAATGATAGACGGGAAATTCTTATTATCATAAAGCCATAAATAAGCAAGGTGGGGTGGTAGTTCAATAAACACATCATTATTCAAATCCGTATGCTCAACTATTCTCCTACGTTTGTTAATCACTACGCAATCATACAATTCATCATCAGAATCATTAACAATATCGCGCCTAAGTTCGGTAGGTACATTAAGGTCAATAAATTCCTTAAAGTTCTCATGATTAGGATTAGTTGAGTTGTTTTGAATCAATGTTTCTCCCATGAGCCTAGCTTCAAGATCGAGGTCCATACGCTCTCTTAATCCTAGCACATAGACGCCTCTAATTATGCTTTTAACAGGATCTTGGCACTTATAGACTAGTTTATTATTCCCTACCCTTAATGAGATTTTTCTTTTAAACACATCAATCTTAGCACGGGCGGTAGACAAGAAAGGTCTTCCAAGGATTAAAGGAATCTTAACATCCTCGGGCATATCTAATATAACAAAGTCTACAAGGAAAACAAACTTCTCAATCTTAACTAGCACATTATTAGCAATCCCTTCAGGTTGTTTTACTGTTTTATCAGCCAATTCAATAAGCAACTTAGTTGGTGCTAATTTTCCTAGTCCTAGGGTAGTGAATGTCTTAAGGGGCATTACACTATAGCTCCTAAGTCAGCTAACACATTATTGAAAGATATATCCACTACTACAAAAAATCTCATAAATACCGGTTAGAATGGCTCATGGAGAGTGGTTTAGGAACCACTCTAGGCGGGGGGGTATTTCTATAACCAAAACATATAGAAACCGGTTCCACAACCGGTTTCTAATATGAGCATCGAAACCTGTTTGCTAGTAATAACCGGTGTCTACAACCTGTGTCTACATGCCTCTATTATAGAGTAAGAAAACCAGTTTTTATATAAGAACCGGTCTTGGTGAGAATTTCGTTTTTTTTTTTTTTTTTAATTGATTTTTTAGTTTTTGCAAAAAAAATATAAAATTTTCATAATTCCATAATATACAACTAAAGTAAAGTACATAAATCTTGATACATGACAATATAACCAACTACAACATATCCATGGCTTTGTTGCGCATATTTTAAGTAAAACCAATTGATCTACATCACAAGTATTATAATATGATCCTGTAGTTTTCGGCTATTCACTGGACAACAAAATCATTAACAATCTATAACTCAAAGATAATCCTTTGTATGAATAAACCAAATAGAACCGTAACATACATGGGCATATTTTGATCCATTTTGTTACACACTTCGTCATCACTGAATTACATGTGATTCTTGTTCCATGTAGCTCCTGAACAATCATATTTTGGGTTGGAGATATATTAAACATATTTTGATGAAAAAGTCTAATATCTGACGATATAATTTCACTTATGTGTCTGATGTATCACCTGTAAACTTTTTTCAGGATGTTCTCAATCTCCTCAATGAAGTACTCGGATAGGCCTAGCTTATGCAGTTGATCAACCATGCTTAGTTCAACTAGTTCTTCGTCCATTGGGTACTTTTGTGGAACTGTGAATATATACGATGAATTATTTTGAAGGAAAATCCAAAGAGATGGAATCACCAAAGACCTAAAAAAAAAAAAAAAAAAAAAAAAAAAAAAAACACGATCAGGATTAATAAATATAAAAAAAACAAATTTTGTGAAATATTGCTGCTTAGCGGCCATAATGAAGAACATGTGAACGAGTGTTACATATCTATCAGCTTTATACTTACAAATGCATTAAAATAAATAAAAGTTTAAACTAAATACATAAAAGCAGGTAGAAATTAAATTGCATAATCTCTACACTTTAAAGTAACTAATGGCGATAACAAAAGTTCTAATCATTGTACGTAATACTATTTTACACATTTGTGATTGTCAATCATCTATTGTTTCTGAACACTTAGAAGTTAAAGTATAAATTTTGAAGCACTAATACGTGACAAAAAAGTTGTTTTTACTCAATTTACTGTATTAAGCATGGTAACAAGTCGTTTCAATATTGGAAGGGAAAAACTGCTTAGGTTTGTTTGCATACTTAAGATAGAAGATGTGATTATCTGATTAATTACCTCCATTAGGACACTTATGAACAAGTGACATCAGATACTCAAGGCATTTGTGGTTTCTGGTAGAAATGTATGCCTGTGCGGTAGCCGAGGGTGATTGGAAAAGTGATCCATCTTCGCTCAAATGCTTCATTATGGTTTGTTGATCAACATTATGCTTTGTGAATTGAAAGGTCTCTAAGTAAACAAGCAATGGAGGGTACTTCCATTTATCAACCATCTCTTCTCTGCAAGAAATTTCATTTATTATGTCTCCAATCTGAAGGTAATACTAACCCATATGGACAATTTCACCCAAAATTCAATTTAAATATATATAGGTTGAAAATCCAAAACTATACAAACTTAAAAAAACGATGATTGTATGCTTACGTGCCAAGAATTTGTTGCCTTGTATTCGATATATAAGAAACAGTTGAGTTCATGTGATCCGATAACTTAAGCTCTAGACCTGATGATTCTGCCAGTTCAATGGTTGCCGGGAAAACAATGGAGAATGATTGAGGAAGATGATCAAGGTTACCGTGAAGCATCTCCTCCATATTTTCATGTATAAATTTCAATCCTGCATTATACAATGAGGAAAACAAACACAAGTTTCCATTAGTTATATTTAGCATTAATTGTGTTTAACTGTTTGAACTATAAGATATATGAACAAGAAACATAACGTCTTAAGACTGCTTTTAAAAATGGAAGCTCTATATTCGTTGTACATCAATGATATCACATGCATACATGCACCTTGATTTCGATGGCGTACCCTCATCCATGTTAAAACAATTTATTGCACTTTTGACTTTTATAGAATATAATCTTTTATCACTTGCATGTATAATGTGGTCATGTATCAAATACCTCTTTCTATATTTTCATCGCCGAATCCCCATTTTTGCAGCGCAGCCATGCAAGCAAGGGTAGCAGGAAGAGCATCAATGGTGGGAAGATCTCCCCAATACCCTTCTTCCTTTTGGTTATGGAGCAACCATTCAAGACAACCCTTAAACAATGGGTATTATGTTCTTGAGGGTGTGGGATCATTGCTAACCACACAGTGTCGTAAGCAGATGGTGGCATAACTGAGTAAAGATGGCCACTCTTTTGCTTTGAGAAAATCTCTGATTTCAGTTTGGTAACTAGAACTTGGATTGAGGCCAAGGAAGGCTCCATTTAAAGCAATGTGAGGAAGACAAGAAAAAAAAAAGCTTTTAGTAATATCTTACAGCAGCAATGGAAGGGCTAGAATCCTCTCCAGGCGAAGGATGTGTAACATCAGCTCCAAAGATTATTGTTGGCCGATCAGTCACATACGGAAGCCTACCATTTAGAGTCGCAGACAATACGGTGTTCCTTCCTCCTACTTAATATGGTTTTAAAATATTAGTTTATTTTGTGAACAGACAGAAATATTCAATGCATATGTTTTATATATCAAAATAAAATTACCTTCACATTAATCTTCATGGCAACATTCTCAAAATATCTGGTGAACAACATGCAGGGGTTGTTCAATACTAAAAAAAGACTTGAAATAGCTAATCAATCAAAAGTATGTACCTGAGCAAAAGCCATTGGAGCATTGACTGCTGCAGCAGCTTGTGCATGCTCCAGAAAAGGACTTCATAAGGATATTTTTTTGAGTTTGCCTCAGCGATATGTGGAATTAATGAAGGCTCATCAATTTCCTAAACCAGTAGAAATTAAATAACACAAATTATATGCCAGGTGACAGGAAAGCAAACAATAATACTTATAATTAAATTAGAATTCAGATATGATAACTTATTTAGGAAGCAAAATTAGACCTTGAGAACACTTATCCTGTCTCCAAGAGCAAATTTCGCAGTGGCTATATCACATAAGATCTAACTCCAAGCTATATCACATAAGATCTAACTCCAAGCTCCAGATTCAGACAATAAGCACTTGTAAAGTAATTAGATGTCAATGGCAAAATTCAACCAGTAAAGTATTGTAAATCTACCAATAAAGTTTAATAAGTAGATCCATTTGTAAAAACACTAACCAAATTAGCCCATTTAAGTAGAAGATGGATATGTAAACACAAAATTAAATAAAGGATTGAAGCCACTAGTTGAATACCTGTTTGACGAACCCTTAGTAGCATTCATCAACTCATCAACCAAATAATATAAACCCAAGCCATAATCGCATATGTGAATTTAGGGCACGAGATCTGTGGAAAATCATAAAGTAAAATTAATGAATGTGAGATGGAATTCGGTTTCTGGAGTTTGAATAGTGACTGCACAACCCCATATCTCTATCACGTTTAACATATATTGTATAATCTAATCATGAACATAAACCTTATTTAAAAGAGAATATTACCTTTCTTGAGAGATAATACATCAGTTTACAATGGTATTGAGAGTAAACACCAATAACAAAGAAAGGTGATAGAAGAATTGAGGGGAGCTTGAGAGGATAATGAAAATTTTGAATGGGGATCTGAGGAAAAATGAAAGGGTTTTGATTTGGGGAAAACCAAGGGCGGGAAGACATAAAAAGATTAAGGGGGAAAAGAGAGAGGGAATGAAAAATTACTTTAGGTGTCATAAAACTAGACCCGACCCGAATCTGAATATGACTATTCGGGTTGGGTTACTCGGGTTCAAAATTATATTCGGGTCGACCCAAATAACCCGAGTTCTAAATAAGGTCGTGTTCGGGTATATTTTTGTTAGCCTCGACCCAAATTGACCCGAACTCGACCATCCTGACTAACCCGACTCGACTATCACTTTTGAAATGTAAACATATTGAAGTTAGCCATTTTTTTAATCGTTTTACATATACTCGAGTTGACCCTAACCTGAATTGACCCGAACTCGACCAACCCGACTAACCCGACTCGACTAACCTGACTCGACTAACACTTTTACAATGTAAAAATATTAAAGTAAGCCATTTTTTAAATCATTGTACGTATACTCGGGTTGACCCAAACCCGAATTGACCATACCCGAATTGAACCAAACTCGACCAACCCGACTCGACTAACACTTTTACAATGTAAAAATATTGAAGTAAGCCATTTTTAAATCATTTTACATATACTCGGGTTGACCCACACCCGAATTGACCCGACATGAATTTTCCCGACCTGAATTGACCCGAACCCGACTAACCAGAGTTCTAAATATGGTCGGGTTCAGGTATGTTTTTTAAACCTTGACCCGAATTAATCTGACCCGAACCTGACTGGGTCAACCCGAATAACACCATAAATTCATAAAATTTTCTAACCCGATCATCTCTCGTGGTTACCTTACAGCCTTAAGCTTAAGCTTGAATTGATTATAAACTCAAAGATCGAAACTTGGCTTGAGTTCAAGTCATGGGATATATGGCTATGTTTGGCGCGGAGTTTTTTGGGACGATGATCGGTGAGCAATGAGCTTTTTGATTTTTTGGGGCGATGATCGGAGCTGTTTGGCGCGGAGCTTTTTAGGATATATGGCTATGTTGATACATAATTTGGCACGGGCTGGATTCGACGACTCTCCCTGGGCTGTTCGTCGTCTTCTCGAGCCCTGTTAGACCTGTCAACAAAGAGAACCCGTTAGGAGTGGACCCGAGGCCGTAGCCCCGGGATCCACCTCCGACGGTCAAGTTAGTATCGATGCGATATAACCATTAAGAGTTAGGGTTATGATAACCTGTTGTGTATATCGTTGTATATCCCCTGAAGATGGGGATTCCAGCCGTGTATTTATAGGGCATGGATTAGGGTTTAGGCGTAGAGTGGGCCGCTGTCTGCCGGGCCTGGCCCACTTGTCGTGGCCCAGTCCAGACTATACGTCCACAAGCCCCCCAAGTCTAGTGTGACATAGTGCGTGGCTATGTTATGCTAGACTTAAGTTCTGTTCATGGCCGCGTAGGCCCAATCAACCATGACGGCATGGCTCATGTGTGCGCAACTCAGGTATGCACATGAGTCGGACCATACCGCGCAGCCCAAATGCGACAAAGATGTGCGCTGTGCGCAGACAAGGTGCGAACATTACATCCGTTTTTACAACCGACAGAGGACGTCTCCCCTGCGGCGAGATGGTGCGAATATTTAAATCCGTCTTTGCTTCCAAATACACATGCGTGACGCGTACGGACACAGTGTATACCCTGGTAGCCCCCCAAGTTTGATGGTGCTACTCGTGTAGGAGCATTAAACTTACTTATCCAAATCCTGAAAAACACTTAATGCAAATATTAGAAGTATATGCCGCGAATCGCAACATATAAAACCTAATGAAGTAAAAGGTAATCTTTGTATAATCAGTATCATAGCTTAAATTTGCAGTTTCTAGGTTAAATTTGCAATTTCAGTTTATAGGGGGTGTTTGGAATTAGTAGTGGCTGAGTAATTTAGGACAGCAACTGTTCATTGGCCATTTGATAAGTTTTGGTTGAGTTTAATTAAGGTTGTATAATCATGTTTCAGTAAGAATTAAGTGGTATTGATTCATTTGGAGGTTTTTAGTTTATAAGTGGTATTGATTCATTTGGAGGTTTTTAGTTTATAAGAAATCAAGGGCTCTACAACAACCTCGGGGTCAACACAAGGTCCCTTGAATTTTCAAGACGTGGATGATTCTGAAGATGAAGACGATACTAGAGAATCACGACCAGAAGGTCGTGACGCAGTAAGGAAGAAATCATCGTCCTCCTCTCGTGATCCACCATCATCGTGGACAGCTTCGCTAACCAAGACCTTCTTCAAATTGAAGCCGTCAAAAGAGGGAAAAAAGAAGGACATTGAAGATGAGTATCTGAAGATGAAGCAAGAAGAGCTAGCCATAAAAAGAAAGAAAATGAAACTCCAACGAAAACAAGTCGAAATCATGGACATAACAAAACGGGAGCAAGATTTGATCTTCTACCACTCAAAAATTGACCCAACTTTGCCCGAACGACACCAAAATCGTCTTACGCAGCTTAAGGCATCAATAAAAGCTCGCTACAACTTAGATGATTAGTTTACGTTTGTAATCGCTATCGTATTTTTAATTTAGTATTGTAATGTTTTTATTTTTAATGAATTTTAAGTTTTTTTTTTAAAATGTTTGATTAAAAAAAAAGTCGGTCATCGACTGTGGCACTTTGGTCATGTCTGGTTGCCGGAGAGAGAAAGCTGACGTGGCAGCCGGTGACCTAGGTCACTTTGGTCATCGACTGTGACTAGCCTAAATACTATTTATATGAGTATAATTTCAAATTAAGTGTGTTCAACGAATATCCTCAAAGTTAATATGATTATAAGATATTGTTTTAGCTTTAAGAAGCTAATAATCGCATCTAGGAGTGTGGAAGATTCGAGTTTGACCCACAAAAATCGAAAACTGAAACTGAACCGAATCAAAAAACTGAACCGCATTTTTAACCGAACCAAAGTTTTCAAAATCAAACTTATCGGAATTAAATATTCAGTTTTCGGTTAGGTTATGCTTTTGACTAAAATTCAACAACTTCTTGTAATGGGTGATAAGACTTGAAGAGTCCATGTAAAATGCCCGCCAAATATAATTTGCTTGTCTTTTTCATAGCCCGCTAATTTCCCCGCCAAAGTAAATGCCCCGCCAAATTATTCACCCATAGTTGGCAGTTAGACACCACGTTTGTTCAGCTCCATTATCAGCCACTTACAAGCGTCCAAACCATGATAACCCACCACCACCCTTCTGACTGCGTCACCACCACCATCACTTACAATTTGATGATTTTGGGTGGTGTAGTAGACTTCTCAATATACACCTGGTCAAATTTTGAGTGGACAAACCGGCAACAAGGAAGTCACCTACTAACAAAATAGGGTATATATATCTTTCCATTCACTGTTCATTGCATAGTAAATTTCATTTATTGGTTGTCTTTGTTTGCTGCTTACATTTGTTACACATTTGCAAATTGTGAGTGCCAAGTGTTTGTTGAAATGTCTAAATGGAATTTTAGCAAGAAATTCTGTTATATGTGTTTATGTCTGCGTTTTATACATATATTCAATGATTGGGGAATGAGTTCGTCTTAATTTATGTAACAAAATAAACGATGATATGTAGCCTCTGTTTGTTGGTTCCCTTTGTGTTATGTGCTGTCATAGGCCGAATGCCATCTTTTTTTATTTGAGAAGATGAAGAACTAAATTAGATGACTATTTGTTAGAGTTTCTATCATTTGATCAAGTCTAATGAGGCATTTACTGTTTGATCACCAATATGGTTAATTTATATAGCTATGTGGATTCATATTAATTTACCATTACAAAATTGTCTGACTAATATTGATATAGAAATCCAAGTTAATATACCTATTTTAGTTTCCTTGCTAAATAACATTGAACACCCATTAGTCTTTCATACCCATTGAATTATTAGATGTATTTGCTTAAGTTTACTACATTAAAACTATAATCTTTTTGCTTCAAAGGTAAGAACTGTAGCTAATGTCATCATATTTAACATTTAGTCAATCACTTCATATCTCATTTCGTTATTGAAAATATAAGCATACTTTTCTGTCAGGGGTGGCAGGTGGCTTTAGGTGCGTTATAAAAGTAATTATTAGGTTGTTGCCACTTGAAGTCGTAATAATTAGTATTAGTGTTTAGTTATCGATGTTGATAGGATCATTTCACTCAGTCATGTGAAACCACCTGACATGGTTATATAGACTGAAGAAGGGTAAATAATGCTTTGTTTATGGTTAAACCATACACCACTACTGTCTTTTTGAAATTTTTGGTCACATGTGCAAACTTGATGTTAATCTATATTCTTGAGTAATTAGGAACTAATGAATGTTTATTATACAGGTAAGGCTTTGAAAAGAAGAATTATTTGCGACAAGGTTAGTGGATACATTAAGAAAAAATTTAGATTCAAGCCCTTGCGCTTTTTGTCTGTGCTTTATGTTGAATGTTACTATGCAAATATTTTTCTGCATTTGTTTTCTATTTTGTAATCTTAATAAATAATAATATGCAGAAAGTTGGACAATAACAGAGTTTGTATGAACAATAACGATACCTCACCAATCATCATAAGTAATAAAATTATGTAAACACTTCTGGTAAGAGTTTCTAATGGAACTTCGTATAAGGAAGGGTGAGATAACCAAAGCTAAGTGTTACTTATTTACATTATTTGCAGAAAACTCATGACTAAATATATGTTACTCATGACTATATTGTATATTTAAACCTGCAAGCTTTTATTAGTATAGAAATTTGAAAGGTCTCTATAGCATTGTCATTTGCCCTAGATTTTTCTATCTTGGCTTAAATTCATCACTCATCACCAATAACCTCCATTCCCCACACGAGTTTTTTTAAGGCTGAAGAAGGTAACATGATCTTTTAGGCTTTCCTTAATATCAGTTTTGTTTGGCTCAGATGGTTTATTGTTTTCTTAAATTTGGGCGTGTTGTGTCTTTTCTTGTTATGTGTTTTGGGGACAAGTCTTCACTCAAATCTTATTGTTGCTACCTTAATGAACTAATCTAACATAACTAATTAACCACTAATATTGTCTCGCCGTAGGTTCATTATCTGCTCAGAAACCTAATCTTATGTGCTAATTGGTTCTGCTCTCATTTTTTAACAGTAAAAATGGGTATATGCCTCTATTTCTATGTTGCTTAGACCTGTTACTTCTCTAATTGCTCCAATAAAAAAAGATGGAAACAGAAAAGAAAAAAGGTTGAAAATTCACCATGCTTGTGTTAGGAAAAACATTCACACATCGGTTCCATCTCGTGACCCTTTACTTATACAAAATGGCCGTATCCAAATAGTTTGAAGCACTACAAACAAACAAAAGAGGGAACCTAAAATTTCATTATCATACCAAGCTGGTATCACTATAGAAAACATAATCTCTTAAGATGGAAAAAACAAAAGAGGGAACCTAAAATTTCATTATCATACCAAGCTGGTATCACTAAACTCATTCCCTGTGACAAAATAGTTCTTATAAATAATGGCTATCTTGAGTAGTTGCCTATGCTACTAGGCCAGGGAGAGACACTTTGCGTTCTGTCCCACAAACAGCTGACACACTCCCCTCAATGACAGATTGTCCTCATTGTGGTGCTATAAAGTTCTACTCTGAAATGACCAATTTTTGTTTCCAAGGGTGATCGTATTGTGATTACCTACGATGAGCTTGCTGATAATCTGAGACAACTATTGACCTCAAGATAAAAAGATGCAAAGATTAATAGTTTCTTTATGCAAGTTTAATAGTTTCTTTATTTTCAGCTATATTTTGGTAACGTCGTCAAGGATGGATAACATTACAATCTTCAACGATATCGAACAAGCTGAAGATGTACTTGAGTTGGGCTTAAACCAATCTGATGACGGCGAAGGTATATTGTGTTTATGCATGTGGTGTGTTTATATAGTTCAATATAATCCTTTACTCGTTCAGAAGATTTATTGATTCCAAGCTTTTCTTTGTAGTACAAGTGACTTGACGCAAAAAAGTTATAGGACAAACATCTATGCCAAAAATTTGGGCACAACCTGATGGTGATCATGTTAAACATGTAAGCATCAACATGCTTTTCTTTGTAACACCTAATACAATTGATGGTGCATGAAGATTATTGGCGTCCTATGAATCCATGTCTATTGTGGTGAAAGTGTCAATTTTTTCCCTTGGTCTAGGCTTGTTTGGTTTAGTCAATGTATTCCTCGGCGCTCATTCATGCTTTGGATGGTATTCTGATGCATAAGGGTTGTTTGGGATATGATTGTATGGATAGTATGGTTCATAAGGGGCGTTTGGGAAATGTCGTGGAGAGCTGGTATGATGGATCTGCTATTTCATTTGGGCCTTGGGCTCAACAGTTTACTAATGTATTGAAGATGGTTCTTTGCTAGTTTAAATGGTTATCTGATGGATTGAAAAAGTCTGAAGCTATGCAGGTTTATATGGAGAAATAAGGGTGGTGATTGTTATAGTTGCTGCTATTTTGTTGTTGATGCAAATGTTCCCATTTGTTTGTTTTGGCTCTGAAAAGATCATGGTTTTTTGCTACTTTGATGAGGGAAATGTGGTTATTGTTTGCTGTAGGATAAGTAGAAACAATGGAGTGATTTTAATCTATAGTATGATAAGTAGAATCTTTTAAATGTTATATCTAAAAAACCTAAGTGCCCTTTATCTAAAACATATGTGAACGCAACACTTTTCAAAATGTTGTGCCAACACTTTTGAAATGTTGCATGATTGAATATGATTTGCACCATTTTGGACAAAAGTGTTGTAATGTTCCATTGAAAAGTGCAACACTATTATAAAGTGTTGTTTTTTCCCCCTAATAAATGCGACACTCATAAAATAATGTTGCATTAGGACCTTAAATGCAACACTTATATAGTAAAATGTTGCTTTATTAATATTGAAGTATAAAAGGCAACAATTTTCAAAAGTGTCGCTTGTAAAATGCTACTATAGCTTCATTTTGTTGTAGGTACAACACTAACGATAAAAATATATACTTTTGATAAAAAATATAAAAGATAATGCGTATTAGTGATGTATTGTTACCTTCCTTACAATATAGAAGAATATTTTAAAATCTTGAATTTCTCTAGCTATTTTTTGAAGCATTTATAGTGTGTTTAATGTTTTTTTAAAGCATTAATGGTGATCTCAATCTTTTTAAAGAGTAAGTACTTGAAATATCCGAAAATTGAGATAGCATCCAAATTTCCGAAAATTGAGATAGCATATATTCAAAAGATCACTAAGACCGGTTTTATAGTAAACAACCGGTGTCTATAAGTGGAATATAATACAAACCGGTTTCTTAAAAGAAACCGGTGTCTTTACTAATATTCTAAGACTGGTCTTTTTCGCAGAACCGGTTTTTCTTAATTTTTATATTAAAGAGAGTGGTTATTCTATGACAACCGGTTATTTACACTTTCCCTACCCCATATTTTTTACAATAGGAACTGGTTATTATATAACCGGTTTCTATTAGGGGATGTTTATGTTCTTTTTTGTGGTAGTGATCATTAATTGAACAAGGTAAAGTAAAACTTCCTGGGTCCTTTTCTTTATGAGGCAAGGCATGTAAGTCGGTTGCAGAGCTCTCTTCTTTCATTGTAGCCTTGATCTCCTCTTCAATCTTTGTCTTCTCTTTGAGTAGCCTCCTTAAACTGATTGAAGAATTAAAGAAAAATTCGGGTCTTGCACCACCATTACCATTCATCAGTCTTCTAGGAAAAGGAATGTTAGGAGTGACTTCTTCAGTGGTGCTTATGGCCTTGACATGATCTCTTGGGTTGGTTTCAGTTGAGCTAGGTAAACTTCCGTATCCCCTTTCTTGAAGAACTTTGCTCATTTGACCAATTTGTTGTTCCAATGCTTTGATCGAAGCTCCTTGATTTCTTGTAATAGTGTCTGTTGAAGCTCGGATTTCCTTGATCATAGCAGTATTCTCTTCATGTCTTTTAGCAGCATCGACCATAATTTGCTTTAAAGTGTCATCTAAAGTCTGCCTCCTTTCTTGATAAGCGGGATTGAAGTTGTTCTTTTGATAGAATCCCGGAGTAGCTTCCCTAAATCTTCCTGAAGGTCGGAATGGTTGTCCAAATTGTGTGTAGTATGCTTCCTCAAAAGTCTCACTTTTATTCTTATTCGGGCAATCCTTAGTGTAGTGAGGTCCTTCGCATTTTTCACATCCAACTTGGGTAGCATACACTTTCTCTTCACGCTTCTTCATCTCTCTACTAATTTTATCCAATTGAGCTTGAATAGCAGCAAACTCATCAAAATTAGTGCTGCTCTTAGATCTAGTAGAGGTCCCATCGTGCCATTTTTGAGAATGATCAGCAGCTTCTTGGATAGCTTTCCTAGCATTGGCTGCACTCATTTGAGGCACAGCTCCCTTAGCATCCAAGATTTGTCTAGTAGGCACGTCCAATCCTTGATAAAACAATATTATCTCCTGCATTGGGGTTAGATAGTGTTGAGGACATTTCACCAGTAAGTCTTTAAATCGTTCCCAAGCTTGATAAAGGGTTTCATCAGGCTCTTGCTTGAAACTGTTGATAGCCTCCATCTTTTTAGCAGTCTTAGCAGGTGGACAATATCTTTTCAGGAATTTGCTCTTCAAATCTTCCCATGTTGTGATTGAACTAGTAGGTTCATTCCTTAGCCACTTATTAGCAGCTCCTTTAAGTGAAATTGGAAAGATTCTTAGCATGAGTTGATCGTCAGTGACTCCTTCTGTAGTAAACAAATCTGCAATCTCGAGGACCTTTTCAACATGTTCATTAGCATCTTCATGTTCCGATCCACTGAAAGCATTTTCTCTTAGCTCCTTGAGAAACTGACCCTTCAACTCAAACTTTGACTTATCATCAAACTTTGGTCTAGCAACTCCTGAACTGTAGTCAGCACGGGTATTGTTCATGTATTCCTCCATAGTTGTGTTTTCGCCCGTTGCTTCTGTTTCTTCTTCCTCTTTCTCTTCAGAAAAATAATCAAGCTCGAATGAACTTGAGATATCAAAGCTTTTTGTGTTGAAAAGCCTTTTAAGCGAATGAAAGGCTCGTTCAGGATCTTCGAAAGGTTGAATCAAGTCCTTAGTAGAACTCCTGGTCATGCACTTCCTGAAACTATCACAAAAGCATCAGTAGGGTATGTTCAAGAAAGTAATATATCAGAAAATCAACAACGAAAATGGAATGCGAAAAATTAAAGTTACTGATATCTGCAGACGATGCGCCGTATCCAAAAAGTTGGATACGCCGTATCTTATAATCGTTAAAATTTAATCAGACTTTTATTCAGAAAATAGATACGCCGCTTATAAATTTAGAATGCGCCGTATCAGTTAAAATTATCAAAAATCGATATACTTATTAAAATTAAATGCGTCGTATTAACAAAAGTTAATTCGTCGTATTTTCGTTACGTTTCAAAATACAATATTTTTGATTCAGAAGATACGCCGTATCGACAGAGATCGATGCGTCGTATCTGTTTAATAATTCGAAAACTGTTTTTAATTAAAAATAATAGATACGCCGTAACTGTGAAAACAGATGCGTCGTATGGCGTTATCGCTTAGAAATTTTTTTTAAAAAAAAACAGATACGCCGTATCTTGGGGAAAGATGTGTCGTATCGAATTAATTAAACGTGTTGTATTTTATAAAAATTAAACGCAATACGCCGTATCTATGAAAATAGATGCGCTGTATCATTTATATTAGCTCAGTACAACGATAGCAGTATGCAGAAAAACAAAAAAATAAAAACAAAAATAAAAACAAACGAAAATAAACAAAAATAAAAACACACAAAAACAGAAAATATGCAAAATAATACAATGGATGCAATTAATCTAATACACAACACGGTTAGCGGTTAAAATCTAAATATTAAAAAGAAAAAACCTAATTAAAATACTAATCAAATTAACAGATAATAACAATTCACTCCCCGGCAGCGGCGCCAAAAACTTGATGTGCGTGTGGTATTGCTCTAATTTTATATCCACGATATGTCGTTGTGGTTTTAGCAGTATTCAAGTTTTAAATTTATATTTAGCCGACTTATCAATAACACACACTTTAACGAGCAGTGTACCCGGTCAGTATGAATATAATGGTAAGTAGAGTGTCGATCACTAAGAGTGGAACGTATTATCTAGTTATTCTAATCAGTATTTTAATATCTTAAGTTAGCTATACAACATAATCTAACGCAAGGGGGTTTCAGCCTGAGAGACTGGCACGGTTTGGTTATGATTAAATAATAAACTAAACTAATAAGCACGAATCAGCGAGTAGCACACACGTACACAGATAAATACTTGAGACAATAAGAAGACCTGTCCTGATAGTTAAGTAGCTTGTCACTTGTTTTATTGCTAGTTTTATATGAAGTGTATAGTTCGATGCAACGCACCGAGATTAAGTCCTTTCTCGTTGGTTCTAATCTTATCGGCGAGTAAACCCTTAATGATTACTTATGACTATCCTATTTATCTTTCTTCCTACTTTTCTACAGACGATAGAATGCATAGGCGATCTAATAAATAGGCGAGGAAGGGGCATGGCAACCCAAGCAATGCTCAGCTAGACACAGAGGTTATCAATGCACTAATAAAAGTCACCAAAGACATCAACATATAAACTTTAATTAATGGGAAATCAATTTTAAGGGGAGTCGAAGTGAATGATAACATAACACAAGCCCATCAATCCTGACCAATTAAAGTTTACTAATACAATAAAACAAAACTACTTAATGAATTGAATACATGCAGGACCTTCTTACAGCTCTTGTATCTTCGTTCAAGGTGTGTCTTGTGTTGCTACTTCGTCTGAATTCGGCTTAGGGCTTCTGTCCTTCATATATCGTACGTACCAAAAGTCTCTGAAATTCGTCTGGCTTTGGGGTATTTATAGTTTCTGTCTGAGGGCTAGATGCGGCGCATAGGATAAGTAGATGCGTCGCATCGACTTAACTTTGCGTGGGGTCCAAGATTAATATATTCAGGAATATTCGTACACCGCCAGAAGATGCGGCGTAACTCCATTCTTAGATGCGGCGCATGTCCTTGCTGTCTTGGATCGTAGCTTGTGAAATCTTGATAGTGATGCGCCTTATATAATAAGTAAGATGCGGCGTATCTGGAGCAGAATGATCTTGATCTGGTACATTTCAGTAGACTCTTAACTTCTTGCTTGTTTTGCTCCATAATTAGTCCAAAATCGCCAAGTTTCACATAATACTTGTTTTTACCTGAGAATTACAAAAGTAAACATTAACGTATCAATTCTCACAGATAATATAATAAAACAAGTCAAATAAATAGGATAAATGACGGTAATAAAATGTACTTATTTGAGTTCATCAATACCATAGTCTCAACTCATAATCTACTATAATCAACACTTCTCATCGCAAACTTATCCAAGATTTCCAACAATGACGACTTGTCATCCGGAAATATTTACTACTTGACTTTATATAAGTCAAACTCTAACACTATTCTCACGGTATTCATCAACGTACTAACATGACCTTAAGTCATAAATCCGGTTAATCTTACATTTTACATTATACCAAATACGTATCTACATCAAAAACCGGTAACTTATTTCAAAATATGCAAAGTACCATACAACGGCACCATTCGAAATCTTACACACGCATCACTCAAGCAATCTTTCCTATCAATCTTGGGAATACTCACCAACTACTTATCAACTTAATGCACAAATCATCCTAGGCGTCTATCTTAAGGTTCCACACATGACCTTAACGCCACTATAAGTTTTATTCATTTCTATATTTTCTTATGACGTCTAACATGTTTTAGTTTTCACTTTCTCATATCCCTATCCGTACTCGTGTCATATCGGCTACACATAAGTCCACTCATTTATAACTCTCTATTTACATAAAAAAGCGTCCCAATCTATGCAAGTATGGAATTATAAACTTATGGTTCGGCGATTTACAATTCTTCATTTAAATGAAAAGGCGTCCCAATCCATTTAAATCAAGAAACCATAAACCATCCTACTTACACGCTTCCGACATAACATTCGTACTTATTTTACTTTCTATCTTTTCTAGCCTTGGATCCTGATGAAGCGAAAAGTGTACCGCTTTTAGGGGGTCATTTAAGCCCTAAATCGTATTTATTTGATCAAATATTGCCTTAAATCGTTCCTTTTGTCATTTTAGGTACTTTGGAGAAGAAATCTGGAAAATGAAGCATTTTGGACGTTTTTGCAGCATAAAAGTGAAGAAAAAGACAAAGTCTCCAAAGCTGCTGGAAAAGTACACTTGACGGCGTCAAGTATTGCTCTTGACGGCGTCACGGCTTGGCAAAAAAGGTGGATATGAAAAATACACATGATAAGCCAGGGAGTTTTACAAAGGAAGTCTGACGGCGTCACCCTTTGAAGTGATCAAGGTCGTCACGGTTTAAGCTAAAGAGAGACGGCGTCAAGCTTTATTCTGACGGCGTCAAGCCTTGATAAGCCAGGGAGGATTTTGGAGGACTAAAGAGGGACGGCGTCAGGAAGACCATCCGGGAACCCTAGACACGGCGAGGTGACGGCGTCAAGATCTATAACGCGACGCCGTCAGCCACTAAGTTCTATATATAGTTTTGCAATTTTTTGTCATTAGTGTGCAACTTTGTGAGGAGAAACCCTAAGACGAATTTCTGCCATTTTTAAGGGTTTTCATACCCTTGGATCTCCCATGTTTAATTGAAGATAAGTAATCACTTAATCAATCAATATGTCTATGTGTTGTTTGATTATATCTTGTTCTTGTCTTTTGATTAACATGCTAGGCTAGATTTATCTTGTGTTTGCTTAGATCTAATGAAACCTAACTATTGATTATTAGTTGTTAGTGTGTTATTGATTGTATTGGATGATTGTTTATCGATGTTAGGCTTAAGAAAACTGGCTAACCTCCTATACGGTAACTTGCTTGAACGTCTTAAGAAACATGAACCAATGCGTACTAAGGTTTTTATGGTTGTATTTAATGCACGAGCAAATTCTAGTGATCCCATGTTAGGAGCTTCTTAGCCGGCTCGACACAGGAGTGAAGTAGGAGCTTGTAGAGTTGGGGAAGTATGTACGCCACCCCACGATTGGTATTAAGGAATACACCCGTCATCCACGCAATTAATACACACTAATCAACCGGTAAAAGATAGTTAGGGAGTAAGGAAATCTAAGTAAACACATTTCTCCCCATATAAGTTTCACAACCTTTTCATTTTCAGTTATTTTATTTTATTTGCATTTGTAGTAATTTGGGTTAGTTGACTAGCAACTAATTCCGCCCACTCCTTCAAACCCGAGATTTTACTTGCTTTCATAAAATATAAAAATACAAAAAGAATCTTCCCTCACCCTTCGACCTATTAGAATAGTTTTTCAATCCTAACGACACTATTCCCCTAGAGAACGATCAATCCCCCGGTACTTGCCACTTCACTATACTACATCGGTCAGGTACACTGCCTGGTGGGGATTGCAAGCCTCTTGAGATCCCTCGAGAGGTAAAACCTGTTGTAAGGTCGCAAAACCACGCATCAAGTTTTTGGCGCCGCTGCCGGGGAATAGTTATTGTTTTGGTTGAATTTTTATTTTATTAGGTCTACTCACTAGATTCCTTTCTAGTGAGATTTTTTTTTTCTTTTTATTAGATTTCTTTAGTCTATCTTTTTCTTTGTGCCCTTTGTTTGTAAAACCATTTTCATTTGTCACCATGGCAGATGAAATTCCATTTAGATCATTAACAATAGAGGAGCAATTACTTTACACGGATAGATTTGCTTCCTGTTGTTCCAATGAATTTTTAAGTGATCTTAGATATATACAAGAGGAGATGGGTGTAAAGTTTGATAGGTTTGATGAATTATGTGCATGTGTGGCTTCTATTAAACAATCATTGTTAGGATCAACTCCTTTTAATAAGACCCTTTGGAAAAAATTTGAGGAAAGCCTCCTAACTGTGAACCATAAGTTTAATAAATTAGTGGGTTCGTATACATCACAACTTGAGGAAACAATTGAGGAGGATTTAGCCGAACATGAGCATATTGAGCAAAAAGACCTAGGTTTTATGATCAATGACTTTAAATCTCAAGGAACACATGATGAATCCTTTAGGCAAATTGAACATAGCAATCAAGTTATCGGGGAAGATTCTTATGAATCGGACTTAGAACTTGAAATGGCTAGAGAAGGATTTGAGATACTTAGGAACATGTTTGGGTTAGATTCTACTAAAACACATGATGTGGATATAATTGATATAGAGACAAGGAAGGATGAGGTAAATAACACAAACCTACAAAGTACCCCACAAGTCCTACCATCATTCGAGGCATACACACCGCCCGTGACTTACCTGGAAGAAGTAGAAGGGACTATAGGAACCCCAATTGAAGTAGAACCTTTGGAAGAAACAAAACTAGAAGAAATAGGTTTGAATACTTGTAGTCATAACCTTTCTTTTAGTTCTATGGAAGTTCCTAGTTTTGATGAACCGGAGCCTAAACCAAAACCGTTACCTAATCTTCCATCCTTAGATGTGAACTTAGGAATTGAATTAGGTCCCGATCCACCCATCAAACCATGTAGTCCGGGTAATGTTAAGATTAAGGTAGTAGACTCTAGGCCTTGTAGAGAGGAAGCTAACATAGGAGTGAACCAAGACCTTACATACTTACATCACCCATTTATGATTGATCACAAGAAACATTATGGGTTTAAACCGGGTTTATTAGGTCAAAGTGGATTCTTAACTTGGAGTCTCTCGAAGTTGATAGAAGATGATCCCTTTCTAGGAGAAAATCTTAATCCGCCCACTAACCCAATTGAATTAGGTAAGGTTATGATGATAGGATCCCGCACCTTTGAGCATATAATTCACCCGTCACTCTTTCCTCACGTGGCATATTTCCACCCTAAGGGTGTGTATCGCTACTTTCACCCACACTTAATCCTAAGAGTAGGGAAAACCTCCCCTATTTCCGTTAAATAAGGGTAGAGTCAGGCTCGTGACTCGAACAAAAACAAGCGCTTCTTGGGAGGCAACCCAAGCTTTATTTGCTTTGTGTGTTTATTTATTTGTTTGTTTGATTTTATTTGCTTCCGTATGTATGTTTAATTTTTATTATTATTGATTCATGTTCAAAACTAAATTGTGAAAATGCTTTATCTTGTTTTTAACTTCGTCTTAACTACATATAAAGGTATTTTGCAAAAGATAAGTGTAAGGGAAATCAAAATCGGTTTAGTAGAACAAATGAACATGAATCATAACAATATTAAATTAACATACATATTAGTATTTGTTTGAGTCAAATGCTTGTATCGAGTCATAATGACGTTTTGCAGGAATTCCAGGAAGTAAGGTATAGGTTTTTCCAGAAATTTTCCGGAAACTTAACATGAGAATTCTGTCAGATCATTTCTGACGGCGTCAGGCCTTACAACCTGACGGCGTCAGGTTTTAATTTTCTGAAATTTTTGAAAGTTTTGTTTTTCTACCGGAATCATAAAAAGTTTTTATTAAATCTCTAACTTATAAACTCCAGGAATCTGCAAAATAATCATTCCACAAGCATTATATCCTTATATAGATTTATCCCGCCGATGTTATGCAGGTTTTCGTGTTTGTTTTCTCAGGTTTAATAGGTTATTTTGGACAAGGAGATGTAAGTGGAATCTAGCTTTTGGCGATGCTTTAGTCTTGGAGCTTCAACATTACCTTGGAAGAAGATCTAATCATGTTACCTCTTTATCCACCAAACGAATCAGGGGAGTATTTGATTTCATTCTTTTACCTTATTTACTTTTACATCTTGTTATTTGAACATTGGGGACAATGTTCATCTTAAGTATAAGGGGGGGGGGGGTAAAGTACGATACTTTAGAGAATGCTTTTACGCTTGATTTTTGTTTGTTTAATGGTAAATATGTAATAAAACTGAGAGGAATACCTGTTAGGGCAATTTTAGTGCCAAATTTAAAATTTTTTACAACATATAGGAGTGAAACTTTGATCTTAATGAGCGTCTCATGGATAGGAGTTATATGACTAGCACAAAACCGTACCACTAAAAAAATATTTCACCCCTAAATATGTGAGGATCGCCCCTAGAATTGGTAGGAAAAGCGTTTATGCTATAATGTGTGTACCGGTAACACTTAGATTCTAGAACTTGCGTTAGGACCATTCCGAGGCCACAAGTGAGACTACATTCGTGTAGTTAGATTTACTACATGATAAGAGGCATTAGGATTAACCCATTGTTTTACACCTGTGTTTTTGTTATAATTACATTGGCTACATTGGTCAAGTAATTCTCCCACACCCTTTGCTTTGTACTCATTTTTAGTACATGATACCCCTAGTACACCCCTCAGAGCCTATCTTTTCGCTTCGACCTTTAAGCATTTTACTTAAAGGAAGAATTTGTTACACCCCACTTAAATGTACACCCAAATCGCCTTAGCCTACCTTGTATGCACTCATTTTTAGTGCATTATTGTGACAACATTTGTTTAAACCCCAAGTTAATTATCTAATTGATTACATGGTTGCTAAGTCGAGTCATATCCTTGTACATATTGTTTTGGGACGATTGGGACTCATGGGTAAAGTACTAGTGTAATGGAGTAATGGGGAAGAACAACATTATTACCCCCATATGTGCTAAATATTTTAAAAGTACTCAAAGTGTTTCGATTATCTTAATTCGAGTCATTAGAATAGTTAATTGTAAAGTTATGTAAAAGTTCAAGTGTAAGGGGGATACAACGCCCCTATGATGTATTATTTTGGATGGTAGGGCAAGAGTGTATGAAAAAAAAAATACAAAAAAAATACAAAAAAATGAGAAAAAGAAAAGTAGAAAAAACATACGGACTACCATCCCGTTTCATTTTATGTTTATTTTATGTTTTTGTTATTTTGTTTTTAGCTTAAGTCGAGTCTAGTCTTGGCTTAGCAACGCCATATTGTACATGTAATTAATCAAGATCTTTAACTCGCCACCAGTAAAATATCCCTTATCCAACAAATCCGTGTTTATCATATCCCTACACCTCACGTTATAACCCATGTAAAAGCCCTCTTTGATAGTTTATCTTAGGTGCTTACGCCTAGTGGAGAAGGTTTTTGATCCTTTCCCAAGCCTATGGTAATCTATTTGCTATGACAGGTAGTGAGAGATATTATCCGTTTTCATTTATGAGATATACTTTTATGACACCTGAGAGATGTGAGTATCTAAACACTACTTGTGAGGTGCTAGTTTGTAATCTCCGTGCTTATTATGATTAAAGTGGAATGACTATTTGTTGTAATTACTTTTATATTAGCGTTAAATGACCCCTAACTTGTATTTTGATTAGAATAAAAGCGCATTTGCTTGAGGACAAGCAAATCTCAAGTGTAAGGGTATTTGATGAAGCGAAAAGTGTACCGCTTTTAGGGGGTCATTTAAGCCCTAAATCGTATTTATTTGATCAAATATTGCCCTAAATCGTTCCTTTTGTCATTTTAGGTACTTTGGAGAAGAAATCTGGAAAAGAAAACATTTTGGACGTTTTTGGAGCATAAAAGTGAAGAAAACGACAAAGTCTCCAAAGCTGCTGGAAAAGTACACTTGACGGCGTCAAGTATTTCTCTTGACGGCGTCACGGCTTGGCAAAAAAGGTGGATATGAAAAATAAACATGATAAGCCAGGGAGTTTTACAAAGGAAGTCTGACGGCGTCACCCTTTGAAGTGATCAAGGTCGTCACGGTTTAAGCTAAAGAGAGACGGCGTCAAGCTTTATTCTGACGACGTCAAGCCTTGATAAGCCAGGGAGGATTTTGGAGGACTAAAGAGGGACGGCGTCAGGAAGACCATCAGGGAACCCTAGACACGGCGAGGTGATGGCGTCAAGATCTATAACGTGACGCCGTTAGCCACTAAGTTCTATATATAGTTTTGCAATTTTTTGTCATTAGTGTGCAACTTTGTGAGGAGAAACCCTAAGACGAATTTCTGCCATTTTTAAGGGTTTTCATACCCTTGGATCTCCCATGTTTAATTGAAGATAAGTAATCACTTAATCAATCAATATGTCTATGTGTTGTTTGATTATATCTTGTTCTTGTCTTTTGATTAACATGCTAGGCTAGATTTATCTTGTGTTTGCTTAGATCTAATGAAACCTAACTATTGATTATTAGTTGTTAGTGTGTTATTGATTGTAATGGATGATTGTTTATCGATGTTAGGCTTAAGAAAACTGGCTAACCTCCTATACGGTAACTTGCTTGAACGTCTTAAGAAACATGAACCAATGCGTACTAAGGTTTTTATGGTTGTATTTAATGCACGAGCGAATTCTAGTGATCCCATATTAGGAGCATCTTAGCCGGCTCGACATAGGAGTGAAGTAGGAGCTTGTAGAGTTGGGGAAGTACGTACGCCACCCCACGATTGGTATTAAGGAATACACCCGTCATCCACGCAATTAATACACACTAATCAACCGGTAAAAGATAGTTAGGGAGTAAGGAAATCTAAGTAAACACATTTCTCCCCATATAAGTTTCACAACCTTTTCATTTTCAGTTATTTTATTTTATTTGCATTTGTAGTAATTTGGGTTAGTTGACTAGCAACTAATTCCGCCCACTCCTTCAAACCCGAGATTTTACTTGCTTTCATAAAATATAAAAATACAAAAAGAATCTTCCCTCACCCTTCGACCTATTAGAATAGTTTTTCAATCCTAACGACACTATTCCCCTAGAGAACGATCAATCCCCCGGTACTTGCCACTTCACTATACTACATCGGTCAGGTACACTGCCTGGTGGGGATTGCAAGCCTCTTGAGATCCCTCGAGAGGTAAAACCTGTTGTAAGGTCGTAAAACCACGCATCAGATCCAATCTCACTAACTTTCCATCCATGCCATAAAGGCAAGCTAGGCTATCCCGAAGGATACCATACTATAACACATGGCCATCCCGAAGGATACCATACTATAACACATGGCCATCCCGAAGGATACCATACTATATCACATGCCATAAAGGCAAGCTGGGCTATCCCGAAGGATACCATACTATAACACATGGCCATCCCAAAGGATACCATACTATAACACATGGCCATCCCGAAGGATACCATACCATAACACATGGCCATCCCGAAGGATACCATACAATAACACATGGCCATCCCGAAGGATACCATACTATAGCATTGGATCCAAGCTATATCTATTTTATCATCTTTACTCATTTTATCTTTCATGTACTTTTATAATTAGGCACACACTATCATTTCCTCTATTCTCATTGCCTTAAGAAATCTCAATATTCACTATCACGTTTTCTATTATCTAGACAAGTTTCTATATAACACTTGTCGATTTATTATATTTGCATTCTCACGATGCTACTTATCATTCATCCGTCAACCCCAAGTTGACTCATACACTCACTATGTGCCATCTTTATTTAGACAATTTCTATGTAATGCTTATCCATTACAACATACACATCTCTAAGTGTTCTTACAACACACTCTTACTAATACCCGTCAACCCCTTGTTGACCATATTCCCAAATTAGACTATCACTTCATTTGGTCTATCCAAATCTTACACATATAAACCTTACATAGGTTTATTCTTTAACACTATCACAAATCTCATCATACACATTTCAATATATATATATTCATGGTTTACAATTTTTTCTAGTATATTTCAAGTCACTTATGACTTCTAGCGCAATCTACATCTCATTCATCACTTCTACTCATTTATTATTAGCACATTTTAGTTATCATATTTTATATGATACATGACCTCATCACGCTTTAAATATGCACTTCAACTTTCTCATCTTAGTTACTCATATAAGAATTCATGCCTTCAAGCATCTAATCGTTATTATATCCATCATGCCTCTTAAGACGTCAAACTACAAACATACTTCACTATTCATTTCTTACTTATCTCAATCTTTTTAAGCATTTACGCTTTTTCAAATAATTATCATGCTTCTTAAATTATTTCACATATCAATGTGTTCCCTCTTAACCTTACCGACCACAACTAGGTCAACACATAACATGCATTCCAATGCATCTATCTCAACTCATACACTTCTATGCAATCGTGCTCCCAAGCACACCACATAAAACTTAGACATATAATATAAACTACCATAGACTTAACATCACTTAAACAATCATATCATAACACTTAACGCTTATCCAACAAGTGTTAAGACATTCATAACATAATCAAAACATGAAGTCTATGGCATCATATATCACATCGCATAATCAATCTATGTCTAAGCATCATTATATTGACTAGCAACAAACACTAATCTACCTTATAACTAAGGCATCATAACACTTTAGTTTACTTACTAGCCCGTCTCTAATACCACTTAGCATTGCTACTCGCAATCCATCACTATAGTTCTATCATACATTCACATATCGCAATACAATCCCCGACACCAACCAAGGTGCTCGGCTAACTATCAATCAAACACTTCAAGTCCTCTACAGACTTCTATCTCATACACAACAACATTATAACACACATACATCACCTATCCTCAACAAGCTCAACTAGCATAAATCATAATCCGTCTAACACTTAGCAACTAACTTCCACGCAACTAACACTTACGTCAAATGCTTCTACGAGTGGTTTAAGTCTAGGCAATCCTAAAAAAAACCTAATTCACTTAAACCGAGGCTCTAAAACCAATTTGTTACACCCCGTGCCCGCTTAGACAAAAAATTTAAAACTTTTTACGCGGAAATGCTTGACTTTTACGGACATCTAATTACTCTTTTGACAACTGACAAAAATCTATAAACTTTCAGACCATCAGACTAATTTTAAATAAAACTAGACTCAATTACCTTCAAAACGACGGGTGGCACGACCCATGACGACTTACGGATCAAAAGATATGATTTTTCAAAGTTTACCAAAATCTGTCCAAATCAAACCGAAATTTGGGGATTTCGGTCCCAAACCGAAATTTGGTACCTCCAAACCGAAATTTCACCCTTTTTCACAATAAACAACCCATGCTACCTTATTTCCACACCAAACTCACTCAAAACCATTAACATAACATACTAAATCGTTTACATAATCAAACAACCCGTTTATTACCCAAAATGGGTAAAAACACTCTTAACCCAAACACCCCTTTTACTGCATAACTCTTTTATACATCTCTTTTGACCCATTTCTCGAAAAGACAACTTGTATGACCCGATGATTAACGAAACTTTCCAGATTTACTTCTTATATTATTAGGCTCATTTTCATATAAAAACATCTTCCGTTTGACTTCCCGAAATGGGACATTACAAATTAGACGGGTTATGCATATAACCCGTTTTGACCCATTTTCACTACATACAACCCATACGACTTCCGTTATGCACCAAACTTTACCAAAAGAATTATATTAACATAACAAACATGTTCCAAGGGCACTTGACCCATTTACAACTCAAAATGGGTATTTTCATACATAAACCAAACGCCCCTTTATACTTGACTATAAACACTTCAAACTCACATTGACATACCAAAAGACTACCAAATCGTTTGGACGACCTTAACATATAACTTGCCATACGGCTACATGTTACCAAACCATAAAAGACAAACCGGGGTACAAACTTACACATGAGCCCGGTATTCTACCTAAGCTCCAACGCATACTACCTTAATCTCGCATATCCAATTCTTAATCCTTACCTCCAAGCCATCCATGTAAACATGCCAACCTATAAAATGGTTATACAACTAAACCATAAGCACAAAGGCTTAGTAAGTAAAACGATAATAACATACAATTATACTTCAATCCACATAAGCATCATATACATAAACACTTACTTCATGGCTCACTACTCAATTCTCATCTAGCACATAACATCAACATATTCCATAGCATCATCTCATCACTTAAGCCATAATCATGGCATCACATATGCATAATCCAAGATCATCTTCTCAACATGAACATACATAACACATAATGATAGAAATCCATATAACATATGCTATCATCATTTTACTTTCCATAATCCAAGCTAAACAGTATCAATAACATCATCATCATCACAATCTTCCATCATCATCATCATCATCATCCTTTACAAATAACCAAACCTAACAACATAACAATCAAATACATAAACAAAGGTTAACATAACCCATAAAACATGCTCATCTTTCATTCTACATCATCATATGATCATATCTTGATCATATGATGAAAACCCACTTAATCCGTAATCTATAACTTCAATAACCTCAAGAACATACATACTTACTTGTGGAGGGTCATAGCTAGGAGAGTCCATAATCATGGAGCCTTCATCTTCTTCACCTTAAGTCTTCATCTAGATTTTCCCTCCCTTTCTCCTCTCACTAGAACCGGACTTCAACTCCATCTAAAATGATGGAGAAAAGTCTAGAATAAACTAATTATAACTAGTTTGGTGGTATCTTTGGGCTATTGGCAAGAATGGCCCTTCTAGTCTCTTTCTTCTTATTTTAGCCACAACTAACTTAATCACATTTTTAATACTTGGCAACCTAGGCCCCTTTAATTACACATCATATTTTACATAACCACTTTAGTCATATTTTGACTATCGGGTTTGACCACTACACAACAAATGTTGACTGGCCAATCACATAAGGTCTTTATCCATTTTCATCTAGGGTGGGGTCTCAACACCCGGGAAACGGGTCTAACATTAGGGTTCTTAAACCCTATTTAGCGTTCACTGATCGTTCTGGGTGGTATGATGCCTTGTTTAAGGCTTATTCGTGTAAGTTCAAGTTTCTATGTGAATTTTAGACGTGCCTCATGGATGAACATTCTGGTTTTCTTACTGGGTGGTTTTTTCTGGATCGCATGGAAGTTGATTTGAAGTTCTATGATGACTATGGCTTAGGTGCTACGTAAGTGATGCAAGTTGTTATTTTTTCATTGTCATATCCATTTGTATAGTCATTGTAGGTTGTAAGTTTATTATGTAAGTTATAAGAATTACCGGTCATTCTTATATAGTGGTTGGTGTAAGTGTCCTAAGGGACTGAGATGAGGGAACTCACCCTCGTCCTTTGTACTTTAATGTTTTTTGGTTAATATATTTTACCAGGGTGGAAGATTACTCCCTTTTACCAAAAAAAAAAATTTTGGTTTGAAATTAATATTGCCCAGCCTTTGACAGTAAGCAATGGTGTATTTTTGTGAGTAGTATGCTATCTCACCTAAAAGTAACATACATACATCAATCCTTATTTATGTATATATCATTTGACAGAATTAAATGCTAGTCACCTAAATACTTGATTCTTATTAATACCTACTCCCTCAATTAAGGGTGAGCAAAACCGCCCGAGTCCCGACAACCGACCCGATCCCGACATAAACCGACAGTCCCGAAACCGAATAATAGCTTCTCGGGTCGGGAGTCGGTTAGGATTTCTAACAATTTCGGGATTCGGGTCGGGTCGGGCTGAAAACCGACAAAATCCGACATAACCCGAGAATACCGAATGCATATTACGTCAGTTTATAAAAAGTAGCCCCACTTATCTCTAGCACCTAACTCAGTCACTCTCAAAGTCTCAAATCTCAAGATTCTCTTTAACATCACAACAAAACACACCGAAGAACATCACGGTTTAATCTTTAACAGAAGAACATCACAAAAACACACCGAAGAACATCACGATTATTGAGTCAAGAACACCACAAAAACACACCGAAGAACATCACAACAAAACACACCCTTTTATCTCTTTAACAGTCTTCCTCACTCACTCACTAACTCTGATGAACACAAGGTTTAATCTTTCTTGTTTCAGCTTCGAAGAACACAAGGAGAATACTTATGGCTTCAAGAACACAAGGTATTTGGTTGCTAGTTGATCTGCTTCTGGATTTGTATTGGTATTTGTATTGGTATTTGGTATTGGTATTTGGTATTTGATTTGTAAATTTGTAATTTGTTGGATCTGCAAGTTGTAATTTTGTAATTTGCCTATTGTTCTGCTACTGGAAGTTGTATTTGGATTTCTATAGTTGGATACTTGGATCTGTTACTGGGCTCCTTTCTTTTTTTATTTTCGGGCTTGGCTGCTCAATCCCGAATTCGAAACCGACTATCCCGTTTGATCCCGAACCGACCCGACTTCTAGTCGGTTCGGTATCGGTATGTAATATATGCTTGTTTCGGTATCGGTATTTGTCGGGACGGGTCGGGTCGGTTCGGGATCCGGCCCGATGCTCAGCCCTACCCTCAATATACCTTTTTTCAACAAAGAAACGCACTTACAATCAACACAATTTATCATTCACCATGGTTAGCCCAAAGTGTTAGTCACACAACACTACTGTTTGTTCAAAAAATATATTCAAACATAAACCAAAACACAACTCGGAACGATGCACATCTCAAACTCATCTTTGTTTAGTCTATTGTACGATACAAAAGCAAAAAAACCTTTCTTTCATAGTTGAAATAAGTGGTCTCAGAATTAAAACAATAAAGATTAGGAGACAGAGGATCCATAGGGTAGGGTTGGGCCTTGGCCCATCCAAAAGAATTTGTTTTTAGTGTAATGAATTCATGGAGCTAGAGCAACAAATAATAATTTTGAGCATTTGACTCCCCTCGAGAAAGGGGGACACTATACAAACCCCTCTATGATGTCACATCAGGGGGGTTTTCTACTAGATTTCTTTTGTCTCCCATTTATTTCCAGTATAACACAGTTTTTAGTCAGTTTTTGTTCCGTATTTCTGACACTTTTAAACGTTTTGACTTATTAAATTTTATATTTTCTGTTCCGTACTTTCAGGTTTATAGTTTTTTAATATAAACAAAATTATAAAATAATAATAATAATAATAATAATAATAATAATAATAATAATAATAATAATAATAATAATAAAATGGCAAAAAGAAGGGGGGTATTGAACTCAAAAAGCATTGAATCACTCAAGATGCAATGTAATCTTATTTGGGAATACATGGAGTATGACACAACATCAACGCGATCACTCATCCAAAGAGATGGACATTTACGAAAAAGTTAAATAAACACACAGATCGATCTATGAAGTCTAAATTTTTAATCCTGACCCATTAAACTTCGTGTTGCAAATCATGTCGAGGCGCTCCACCATTTCGGTGGTAAGATAGTTTTTCGAGTCACCAACTTCACCTTTTCGGAAAAACGCACTGTTATCTTCACCAGACGGAAGTTTTCCCTCCTTGTTCACCTTCAGATTACTCAGATTCTCAAAGCTACACAATTCCAAAATGGCATCAACAACTTTTTCATTCTCTTCTTTGTAAGAAAATGGACATCCTAAAAACTTAGCTAATTTACTCAAATAAAATTTTGGTTGCTCTTTCATCTCCTCATATTTTAGAAAAAGTACATTGTCTGGATTTTTTAAGCTTTGATTCCAATAATCTAACACATGGTCCCAAAATGGTCCATACATGCTAACTCCTTTACAAAACTTTTCAAATGCTTCCTCAAGCGAACGTGTCCCCATTTCGTCAAGCCTCAACTTATTTGTGAAACACCATAGAGATATTAGAGTGTCCTTGGGATTTCTACAAAGATAAACAACCTTGCATTGAGAATCAATGACAGATTTTGGAAGAGACACATAAGGCATGTGAGTTGAAAAGAGTCTTGGAGATTTAAACGATGTGAGATCAGGGTTCTCATCTTCTAGATAGAGTTTAATCTCCAAAAAAGGCACTAGCACGTGAGGATTGTTGGATAGTAATGGATGGCTGTTTAGCGATAGTGAGAGATTAGTACGGTTCATTAGGGCGAACAAGATGGCCTTTAACCAGGTAGTGCCTGATCGATTTTGGAGTGGTAACGAGTAGAATATCGGTATCTTGAGCTTTAAAGTGTTTTTGACATGAAAGGATTCCTTGCAAATGCCTGCAAGGATGCCAAAAACCTTGATATTTGTAAAATGAAGAAGCAACCCACCCCTTTTCGGTAGGAAGGGAGGATATTAAGTCCCTACATTCTTGTGTGAGCTCGTCTTGTTTCAGATACTTGGGAATACAAGATGGGGATATTTGCATTTTTGATAGGGAGAAAATTAGAAGCTAGGGATTGGATCAATGCTAGAAAATGGATATATTCACGGAAATTTGACTTTAATTATGTGTGTTATGTGGCAAATATATAGTACGAAATTAGCAAGGCCAAAATATTTTTTAGCCTTCACTAACTTTTCCATTATAATTCACTTATTTAAAAGGATGTCAATATTATATGATAGATGATCGATGTTAAAAAAAAATATGATAGATATATAATATTTTATTCCACGCGAGTCATGCTTCAGATTTAAAGTAATCTAGTTGCACATTTGGTAGACCAATCAAACAATAGGTTTAGTTGCCGACTCAATATAGTTGAGCTTTTTTTTTTTTTTAAAGGCCATATAGTTGAGCTTTGTAAGACCGAGCGTTACGGTGGGAAGAGATGGCGCGCGAAGGCCATTGTTGGCTCGTGAAGCCCATGACAGAGGTGATCATTTGAAGCGCAAAGAGTCACTTTTGGGGTTGGTTCAGTGAAGTTCTTCAACTAACAGAAAAAAGAAAAAGGTTTTGTGTGTGTGTGTGTGTATGAGGTATATTGTGGATGTATTTTTATGTGTTTGCCTATGTGGTTAACACTGCGGCTGTTGGATTAGTGAGTTAGGTGGTGTGATGAAAAACTGACGTGACGTTGAGATGAACTTGATAGGAAGGCGAACATTAAACCCGGCCCAAAGAGTGGGCTTGTGGATCAAATAATCCAATGTAAGGTAAGCCCTGTAAAAGTAAGGTCGTAGGGGTGTTCAAAAAATCCGAGAAACCGACAAACCGAGCCGATCCGCTCAATTCAAAACCATAAAAAACCGATAACCGAAGAAACCGAAACCGAGAAACCCAAAACTGGAAAAACCAGCTTATCACGGTTCGGTTTCGGTTTTTACTTTTAGTTGTCTGCGGTTACCTGAACCGAACTGTGTATAATATACATGCAGGTTTCAACAAATCATACATAAAAATGTACAAATATTAACTATATTATTGCACCACTTTCATCGTATAATGCATTTTTACTTAACTAATGTGATCATCTACTAACGTCCATGGATTACATATGATTAAAGTAATCGTAATTTATAAACCTCAAATTAATATTATTAGTTATTTTAATATGATAATTTGAATCTTTTATTGCGACGGAACAACTTTACAAAGACTCTAATTTCTTCACAGTACAAGAAAACATAGAACGGGCGAGGAACACCGTGCCGACGACTCAATGTCGTCAGCACAATACACTAAACGACAAAAAATTGGCTTGACCAAGCCAAGGTTGCGTTGAATTTTTAAGTTAATACCGACGACGTGTCGTCGGTAGAATAATACAAATGTTTGACTTTTCTAAACCTGGTGAAAACCTGGGCGGGAATTTGACCTGCCAAAACGATGCCGACGTCATGTCGTCGGCACGGTATAAAAAAATAATAATTGTGATTAGCGTGGGATTAGCGATTGATTAAGAATTATTTTTCCGTTAGTTTTATTATACCGACGACATGGCGTCGGTAACTATTTAAGTCAAAATTTTGACTTTTCCCGCGTGTGAATAATAGCGAATAATTGGGCGGGGTTTTTTCCCGCCTTTATCATGCCGACGACATGTCGACGGTAATGTTTCCCGCCAAAATTTTTTACTTATATATATATATATATATATATATATATATATCATATAATAAAATTATCACAATGGATGGTTTAACGCCGGAACAGGAATGGTCGAAGGCTTTATCACATGAGCTCCTGTATAATGAAATTATACTTCATTGGGGCAGGGAATTTTTTGATGAATATGGTTCTTATGCGAACTGTGCACCGTGGCAGAAAGACAAGATTCTGGAATGGTTGAGGAGAAAGCCGTACTATAGAGAGTATTTGGAAGAGCTAGATGCTGCTGAAGCTCAACGTGCTGCTGAAGCACAAGCTGCTGCTGTTGGAGGTGGCGATGAAGCTGAAAGCACGTTGGACCTCGACAACGAATTTGGTAATCTGAAAAATAGAGTAACAAATCTCGAAGCTACGTTTGCACGTATCAAGGAAATGAGAGCAAGGAAGGGAAAAGATGGTGCGAGTTCCAGCAAAGCGGGAAGTAGCCGCAAAAAAAATAAACGGGTTGTTTCGTTTGATCTGTTTCATTTGGTTGTCGAGTTGTTTAGTTTGAGTTGTTTCGTTTGGTTGTCTAGTTGTTTAGTTTGAGTTGTTTCGTTTGGTTGTCGAGTTTTTCGTTTGAGAACTCTTGCGTGTTTTAAATAAAATGTTTGCCTTCGTGTTTGTTAATTGTGATATTGTTTCTTCAAATAAGGTCATAAACCCAAACACCCTTTTGGTGCAGGAAATAAGCAATCCCAAACACCCCTGTTTGGACAGCATAAACCAAACGGCCCTTGTGGGCTGCTGTTAACAAAACAACATAAACCAAACGGACCTTGTGGAACATTTTAAAGCGTACGAATTAAAAATATAAAGCACGTTCGACATCAGTTTTCACAACAACAACAACATTTTATTAAACAACAACAATAACACAACAAACAACAACAACGACAATAACAGCAACAACAACAACAATAACAGCAACAACAACAACCTACATACGAAGATTTCCCATATCACCTAGCATGTCATTATAAAGGTCGTGAAATAAGGCAGCTGAATCAATTGTGTGTTTGTTTGGATGCATATACACTTCTAGCATTTTATTGAGTACCATTATCTGGTGATTCAGTTTGATGCAGTTTGAGCACTCTGTATTTCCAGGACTCGATGTTGAAGGTCCTGCGATGTAACGAGTTGGAGTTATGGATGGTCCTGCGGAATGAGTTGGAGGCGTTGAAGCTCCAAGAGAACCGGTCATTTTGGCTAGTCGTTCCTCCTTCCATAAAAAAAAATCGCATCCATACTCCTTTGTCCCACCCTGTTAAAGAGTAAAAACTATTATTTTTAACAACTAACAAAATTATATATATAACACAAAAAAAAGTATGTAAGTGTTCACCTTTGATAAAGGACACGCATAGTATTGTTTACCACGGGAGTAAGGTTTATGCGATTCTCGCAGAATTACGTCTCCTCGTTTACAAGGACAAGCAAAAGCTTCAAATTCCGCCATCTTCACCATGATAACAGTGTGTATTTGTGGTTGTGAGGTTAAGTGGTTTTGAGTATAAGAGGTTGTGAAGTTGTGTGGATAAGATGTTAGTATATAAGAGCAGATCTTGGTGGGAAATTTTTGGTGGGAGATTTTGGTGGGAAATTTTTGGTGGGAAATTTTTGGTGGGAGATTTTGGTGGGAAATGTTTTGTTGACAAATCGTGTAGAACCTTATCATCTCGGATCATTCGTTTAACATCTCGTGTACAACCATATCATCTCAGATCATTCGTTTAACATCTCGTGTAAAACCTTATCATCTCGGATCATTCGTTTAACATCTCGTGTAGAACCTTATCATCTCGGATCATTCGTTTAACATCTCGTGTAGAACCTTATCATCTCAGATCATTCGTTTAACATCTCGTGTAGAACCTTACCATCTCGGCTCATTCGTTTAACATCTCGTGTACAACCATATCATCTCGGATCATTCGTTTAACATCTCGTGTAGAACCTTACCATCTCGGCTCATTCGTTTAACATCTCGTGTACAACCATATCATCTCGGATCATTTGTTTAACATCTCGTGTACAACCATATCATCTCGGATCATTCGTTTAACATCTCGTGTAGAACCTTACCATCTCGGCTCATTCGTTTAACATCTCGTGTACAACCATATCATCTCAGATCATTCGTTTAACATCTCGTGTACAACCATATCATCTCGGATCATTCGTTTAACATCTCGTGTACAACAATATCATCTCGGATCATTCGTTTAACATCTCGTGTAGAACCTTATCATCTCGGATCGTTCGTTTAACATCTCGTGTAGAACCTTATCATCTCGGATCGTTCGTTTAACATCTCGTGTAGAACCTTACCATCTCGGCTCATTCGTTTAACATCTCGTGTACAACCATATCATCTCGGATCATTCGTTTAACATCTCGTGTACAACCATATCATCTCGGATCATTCGTTTAACATCTCGTGTACAACAATATCATCTCGGATCATTCGTTTAACATCTCGGGACCTTATCATCTCGGATCATTCGTTTAACATCTCGTGTAGAACCTTACCATCTCGGCTCATTCGTTTAACATCGCGTGTACAACCATATCATCTCGGATCATTCGTTTAACATCTTGTGTAGAACCTTACCATCTCGGCTCATTCGTTTAACATCTCGTGTACAACCATATCATCTCGGATCATTCGTTTAACATCTCGTGTACAACTCGACAAGCAAATGAAACAACTTGGCTCATTAGTTAGGAATTGCATCTTTCAAACTGGAACAAGATAAGCTGGAACTTTGTTGTTGAGCACGAGTTCCTTAATTGCTCGGATCATTCGTTTAACATCTCGTGTATTTGTCGACTACAACTTTCAAGAAATTGTAGCAGGTAATACTCTCTCGTATTTGTCGACTCATCCGTTTAACCGATTCCTATAAACATGGTGGTTGAAAGTGAAGTGGGTCTGAGAAAATAGGAAAGTTTACGGGTCGGGTTATGGTGTTTGGGTGATATCATCGGCTCTTCTCTTTCTTCCATTATTATGTCTTCCGCCATTGTTGTACTTTTATAAGAAGTTTGTTCGAGGTGACTACTCTTTGAAGTGTGTGTAAAAGAACTAGTAAATTATATATTAACTACTTTTTTTTAAAATTTTATAAAACTATTTTTTAAATATTTTTTTTAATTTTATAAAAGTATTTATAATAAATAAAAAATTTAACTACTTATTTTTTTAATTTTATAAAACTATTTTTTAAATATTTTTTTTTAATTTTATAAAAGTATTTATAATAAATAAAATTTTTTAATTATATAACAGTAATACTACCGTGGACTTGTCGTCGGTAATATAACCGCCAAAATTCCATACGTCCCGCCAAACGAGAAACGACAAATTTTTTTTATGATCCCGACGACATGACGTCGGGACCATTAAAAGAGATAACAAAACTAGATCTCAAACACTTAGAAAAAAAAAAACGCATTTACTTTTTATCCTCTCCTCAATTATTGACGTCGCCGGCGATTATACTCCACCACCACCTCCGACACCACTACCAGTACTCCACCACTACCACAGCTCCACCATCACTACACCCCACCACCTCCGACACCACAGCTCCACCTCCGACACCACCGCAGCTCCACCACAGCTCCACCTCCGACACCACAGCTCCACCTCCGACACGGCGACACCACCACAGCTCCACCACCTCCTCCTCCTCCTCCTCCTCCTCATGTTTAATTCACTCCTCAACCCCTCCTTTGTTTAATTCTTCTTCTTCCCCACTTCTTCTTCTTCGATCTACAAAACAGGTAATTTTGATTTTTGTTAATTTTGTTTAATTTTAGTGTTAATTTTGTATTAATTTTGTTTTATTTTCTTTATTTATTTTATACAGCCAAGACACCACCACAGCTCCACCAAGACAGCCGAGAGCAGAGTCGAGAGCTGAGACAGCCGAGATAGAGGTAATGTGGTCCCTTTTTACTTTTTTTAAACTTTTGGTATCCCGACGACATGTCACCGACAACAGTTTTTTTTTTAAACTTTTTATATATTAATGTGCTCTCTTTTAATATAGCCCGAGCCCGAGACCGCAGCCCGAGACTGCAGCCCGAGACCACAGCCAAGAGCCCGAGACTGCAGCCCGAGACCACAGCCAAGAGCCCGAGACCACAGCCGAGACAGTATGTTGTTATATATGTTGGTGAAATGTTTGTGAAATGTTGCGTTTAAAAATCAGTTGGTGTAGGATAGAAGTAGGGCGCGTTAGCTGCTAAATGTTTGTGAAATGTTGCGTGAAATGTTCCGCTTATTTTCTGCACAAATAGGGCACGTTTGCTGCTGATTTTCTGCACAAAATAGGGTGCATTAGCTGCTAAATTTTCTGCGCAACAGGGGTATTTGTTTTGCTTATTTCAGCCCCGAAAAGGGTGTGCTTTGGTGAGGTTTAACAGCAAGACGCCAAGGTTGTGTCTCGGTTTGGTTAAACAACCACCAAGGATGTGCGTTTATTTGCTTTAGTTTATTATCTTGGGTCTCACTAAGCCTAGTAATTAAATAGGGTATGTTTGGTATTCAAGTGGGCCAAAGAACACTTACGTATTAAAATTGTATTAATATTTTTGAGATTAATACTCGATTAGTGTAACATTTGGACTTTATCATATGGACTGTGATTTGGACTTTATCATAACGTTTTGTAGTGAATCAATTGCAAAAGTGTAACATGTATTTATATTCTATTAATTGTTTAACTTAAAATAGTCGATTTGTGTATTATTGTTAGACTTTTGTGAATGTTTTAGGATTTTAGTGATTAATTTCGGAAAGTCCCCGTCCGAAGTTAATCATCCTATAGAAAACCCGTCCGGAATTAATTTATTAGAAATTAATTTCGGAAAGTCCCCTGTTTGGGACTGCTTTTTGAATGTTTTGTCTCATTTAGGATATGGATGCGTATAACTGATTTACTATTTGAGATTATTTCGACAGTGTGTTTCTTCTTTACTCCTACGAATATGTCCTTAATGCACATATTTGGGGAGTTGAGGGGAAATGCTGCCGAAATTTTCTCAAATAGTAAATCAGTTATACGCATTCATATATGAGACGAATCATTCAAAGAGTGGGTTAGGATTGCCTTCCATAGTTGCGCTAGGTGAACAAAACAACTTGTAAACATTAATTAAGTGCATATAATATCCGATTGCATCATAAAAATGCAGTTATGATAATTGATAAGAGTTGGACCCGTATAGAGCATCGTGGTTCAAAAGAATTTCTTGATGGTCTTGCCGCCTTCCTCGATCATTGCAAACCGTTATTGAATAGTTCCGGAAACATAAAATGTCCATGTCGTCGTTGTTGTAATGTTCCATGGGTATCTCTTGAAGGTCTTAAACGCCACATAGGCCAAAATGGGTGAGACCCAACTTATACACAATGGAAGGATCACGGTGAACCGGATCCTCCGAATAATGATCAAAGTGATATTCTTTATAACACAACACAACGTGAGATGAGTGACATGGGTGCGTGCCTTAATGATATTCTTGATATTCCTCCGAATAATGATCAAAATGATATTCTTGATATTCCTTCGAATAATGAGCCGACTCATGGAAATATTGGCGAGACAAGTAATGAGCTTACTCAAGCAGCGACACCTCCTCTGCGTAACGAGTATGAAGAGTTACTTGCAAGTTCCAACCAGCCTCTGTACCCGGGTTGTGACTTTATGACAACAATGGATTTTATGGCAAAGTTTACTGATGAACTCAAATAAGTACATTTTATTACTATCATTTATCCTAATTATTTGACTTGTTTTATTATATTATGAATGAGGATTGATACTTAATCGTTTACTTTTGTAATTCTCAGGTAAAAACAAGCATTTGGTGAAACTTGGCGATTTTGGACTTATTATGGAGCAAAACATGCAAGAAGTTAAGAGTCTACTGAAATGTACAAGATCAAGACATTCTGCTCCAGATGCGCCGCATCTTGCTTATCACATACGGCGCATCACTATCAATATTTCACCAGATACGATCCAAGATACAAGAGGACATGCGCCGCATCTACTTATGGAGTTACGCCGCATCTTCTGGCGGTGTACGAATATTCCTGAATATTATAATCTTGGACCCCACGCGAAGTTAAGTCAATGCGCCGCATCTACTTACTAGATGCGCCGCATCTTACCCTCAGACAGAAACTATAAATACCCCAAAGACCAGACGAGTAAAAAAGTTCCGAGGTTCGACAGAAGACCGAAGTACAGAAACCTAGGACGAATTCAGACGAATAGGCAGCACAAGACACACCCAAACAAAGATACAAGAGCTGTAAGAAGGTGCTGCATGTGTTTAATTCATTAAGTAGTTTTGTTTTATTGTGTTAGTAAACTTTAATTCATCAAGATTGGTGGCTTGTGTAATGTGACAACGGAAAGATTGCACTCCCTTAAAACTGCTTTCTCATTAATTAAAGTTTATATGTTGATGTCTTTGGTGACTTTTATTAGTGCATTGATAACCTCTGTGTCTAGCTGAGCGTTGATCGGGTCGCCATGCCTCTGCCCTCGCCTATTTATTAGATCGCCTATGCATTCTATCGTCTGTAGAAAAGTAGGAAGAAAGATAAATAGGATAGTCATAAGTAATCATTAAGGGTTTACTCGCCGATAAGATTAGAACCAACGAGAAAGGACTTAATCTCGGTGCGTTGCATCGAACTATACACTTCATATAAAACTAGCAATAAAACAAGTGACAAACTACTTATCTATCAGGACAGATCTTCTTATTGTCTCGAGTATTTATCTGTGTACGTGTGTGCTATTCGCTGATTCGTGCCTATTGGTTTAGTTTATTATTTAATTGCAACCAAATCGTGCCAGTCTCTCAGGCTGAACCCCCTTGCGTTAGAATAGGTTGTATAGCTAACTTAATATATTAAAATACTGATTAGAATAACTAGATAATACGTTCCACTCTTAGTGATCGACACTCTACTTACCATTATATTCATACTGACCGGGGACACTGCTCGTTAAGTGTGTGTGTTATTGATAAGTCGGCTAAATATAAATTTAAAACTTGAGTAGGCATTAATACTGCTAAACCGCAACGACACATCGCACCGCATCAAGTTTTTGGCGGCGTTGCCGGGGAGTGAATTGTTATTATCTGTTAATTTGATCAGTATTTTAATTAGGTTTTTCATTTTTTTATCTAACCGCTAATTCTGTTGTGTATTAGATTAATTTGCATTCATTGTATTATTTTGCATATTTTCTGTTTTTGTGTGTTATTTGTTTTATTTGTGTTTATTTTCGTTTGTGTTTTTATTTGTTTTTATTTTTCGTATTTTTTGTATTCTGCTATCGTTGTACTGAGCTAAATCGAACGATACGGCGCATCTGATCTCTCAGATACGGCGTATTGCGTTTAATTTTTATAAAATACAACGCGTTTAATTAATTCGATACGACGCATCTTTTCCCCAAGATACGGCGTATCTGTTTTTGATAAAAAAAAATTTTCTAAACGTTAACGCCATACGACGCATCTGCTTTAGCAGATACGGCGTATCTATTATTTTTAATTAAAAACAGTTTTCGAATTATTAAACAGATACGACGCATCGATATCTGTCGATACGACGTATCTTCTGAATCAAAAATCTTATATTTTGAAACGTAACGAAAATACGGCGCATTAACTTTTGTTAATACGACGCATTTAATTTTAAATAAATATCGATTTTTGATTATTAAAATTGATACGGCGCATTCTAATTTCTAAGCGGCATATCTATTTTCTGAATAAAGTTTGATTACATTTTAACGTAATATGATACGGCGTATCCAACTTTTTGGATACGGCGCATCGTCCGCAGATATCAGCCATTTTTATTCTTTATATTCGTTTCTAAATTCATTAATTTATCTTCTAGCGAACAGATGCTACTGCCGATTTTACCTATGATAACAGGTTTTGCTATGGAAGATATGTCAATGAACGGATATCTTGCTAAAGGAACAAAACAACATGATTAATAGATTGGCAATTGAGTGCACTAATTGTCAACGGTGCTTAACAAAGTTCTTTTGGTAAAACACGATTTGAAAGGGATTACACCTAGAGGCGGAAAGTCAACCTTTCAAATGTGATCGGTATTAAGGAGCTGAACGTGAGTCTAACTTGAAGACTCTGGAATAAAGACAAGTGCTGACCGGGAGATAACCCGGATTTATCTTTTTAATTTTCTGTTCTGTGTCGAGTCAGTCAGGCCGCAGAGGATACGGCGCATCTCAATCCTGAGATGCGACGCATCTCCTGCACAGGTCATATCTTTATTTTTTCTGCATTTTTTATTTTCGACTTTAAAACTTTTTATCAGTTTATTTTAATGCGGCGCATCCCTGGTTAAGGATGCGACGCATCTTCTATTCTGATCCGTACTTATTCCAGGCTCGATACGGCGTATCTTCTTCCATAAGATACGGCGCATCGACTGACCTGATGATTTTCATTTTTAATTTTTATGTTTTATTTTAACTAACTACTAATGTATTATGCAAGTTTGAACCTTTCTTAACTTAGGTGTGTTTTAAAGCCTTGGTGGTATAATAGATTCCTGCATTTCCTGTGGATACATCTATTATGAAGCTTAAACGTTCTAATCCACAAGAAAGATAATTTTTGCTCTTATACAAATGGAGGATCATACCGAGCAAATCTCAGGGGAGTTTTTCTGTTCTAATTCTTTTAATTTCCAGTTTTTAACCTTTTATACAAACAACGAGGACGTTGTTTAACTTAAGTGGGGGGATTGGAGAATTAGAACACTTAACACTTACTTGTCCTAAACTTTTTAAAATATGCTTAAAATGTGCTTAATATATCAAAATTTAAATTTTTTAGCATGTTTTTGTTTAAAGTCTAAGTTGCATAGCTGCACACATGACGTTATTTTCAAAAATTGTGATTTTTCAAAACTCACAAATCTATGAGTGTGCCAGTGACTTATAAACTTTAGAACTTGGCTGGTATACTATTCGAGACCACCATAATAAGTATTATTTATATAATTGGAGTGACTTGTCTAAATTGGTAAAATTTCTAGGATTACACCCAAATAGCCTTATATGTTATGTGTTATTAGCTAACTACACTGGTTAGTTAACCCCCGTATAAACCCTTTTGTTACTCTCATTTTTAGAGTAAGATACCCCTAGAAAAACACTCAGAGCCATTCCTTTCGTTTCTTACACCTTTGTTGAAATGTTTCGTTACACCCTTACACCTTAGCCTACCCTGTAGATTAAAATCCGTGGTTGGTTAATTGCTTAAGGCAAAGTGTGTTTCCTTACATTACCTGTGTTCACGTGCGTAATTCATTATCTATGGTTAGGTCGGGAAATTGCACAATGCAATTGGAGTGAAAGTAAATATTGTATATCTTTGAGTTTATTTTTCGTGTGTTTACTACTTTCACTATTACCGTTATTTCTGAAGTCATGAAAAGTATGGAAAAATTATCCAGAATTATCATTATAGTGATGTGGTGAAATTTTACACATCTATGTTTATGTTAGTACTAAAAAAAAAAAAAAAAAAAAAAAAAAAAAAAAAAAAAAAAAAAAAAATCGAAAAAAAATGAGAAAAGAAAAAGAAAAAAGAAGAGTTGGATGTTTGTTTTAACCAACTTATGTGAAGTTTTGTATTAAGTGGTCGATATCACCACTAGTTGTTGTATATTATATCTATGGATTGAATGGGAGTTGGCAGTTATGGGAACGCCAACTAAGGTTTATTCTTTGATTAAGATCTTGTTGAGTATAATTCGTGTCTACCTAAAGCGTGTGTTTCAAGTGTTAAAGCGTGAGTTATTCTATGATATGAGTCTTATTCATGGGATGGTTGGGATAGTGATTAACCACACTTAGGATTTTAATTTATCTGTTTTGTTTATTTTTTATTTTACACCAATTTGTATCCCAAATATTATCCATACCCTATATTATTCTTGATCCAAACCTTTGATTTATTGAGATTAGGGATTTGAGCAATCTTAAGTATCGTAGTCGTGGATTCGACTATGTATTTATGATTTTGTCGCCCTTTTTGATATAATATTATTGGTAAAGATTACTTGGTCCTATCTTTAGCTTATTCGAGTTAAGGATTTGAGCAATTGCAAGTATCGTGTTCGTGGATTCGATAATGTATTTGTGATTTTGTCGCCTTTTCTGAAATTTGAGATCGATAGAGATTAAGTAGAATAATTAACCCTTAAACCTAAAAACCCTTTTTACCGCTTTAGACTTGTTATTCCTTGGCTTTAGTGGGGGAGATGTGTATACTTGCCAAGCTTATGATAGAATATTCATCACGACTAGACAGTTAAACGATTAGATTTGCTTTTATCAAATTATTTTATTTTACTTCTAATTCGTTAAGTGTTTGGTTGTGTGATTATGGCAAAAACGAATACATGCTTAAATATAAAAATAAATCCTAAAATCTTTTAGGATACATTTTCATAAGATTAATTCTAAGGTTTACTTGGGGACAAGTAAAGTTCAAGTGGGGGATATTTGATGAACTCAAATAAGTACATTTTATTACTATCATTTATCCTAATTATTTGACTTGTTTTATTATATTATGAATGAGGATTGATACTTAATCGTTTACTTTTGTAATTCTCAGGTAAAAACAAGCATTTGGTGAAACTTGGCGATTTTGGACTTATTATGGAGCAAAACATGCAAGAAGTTAAGAGTCTACTGAAATGTACAAGATCAAGACATTCTGCTCCAGATGCGCCGCATCTTGCTTATCACATACGGCGCATCACTATCAATATTTCACCAGATACGATCCAAGATACAAGAGGACATGCGCCGCATCTACTTATGGAGTTACGCCGCATCTTCTGGCGGTGTACGAATATTCCTGAATATTATAATCTTGGACCCCACGCGAAGTTAAGTCAATGCGCCGCATCTACTTACTAGATGCGCCGCATCTTACCCTCAGACAGAAACTATAAATACCCCAAAGACCAGACGAGTAAAAAAGTTCCGAGGTTCGACAGAAGACCGAAGTACAGAAACCTAGGACGAATTCAGACGAATAGGCAGCACAAGACACACCCAAACAAAGATACAAGAGCAGTAAGAAGGTGTTGCATGTGTTTAATTCATTAAGTAGTTTTGTTTTATTGTGTTAGTAAACTTTAATTCATCAAGATTGTTGGCTTGTGTAATGTGACAACGGAAAGATTGCACTCCCTTAAAACTGCTTTCTCATTAATTAAAGTTTATATGTTGATGTCTTTGGTGACTTTTATTAGTGCATTGATAACCTCTGTGTCTAGCTGAGCGTTGATCGGGTCGCCATGCCTCTGCCCTCGCCTATTTATTAGATCGCCTATGCATTCTATCGTCTGTAGAAAAGTAGGAAGAAAGATAAATAGGATAGTCATAAGTAATCATTAAGGGTTTACTCGCCGATAAGATTAGAACCAACGAGAAAGGACTTAATCTCGTTGCGTTGCATCGAACTATACACTTCATATAAAACTAGCAATAAAACAAGTGACAAACTACTTATCTATCAGGACAGATCTTCTTATTGTCTCGAGTATTTATCTGTGTACGTGTGTGCTATTCGCTGATTCGTGCCTATTGGTTTAGTTTATTATTTAATTGCAACCAAATCGTGCCAGTCTCTCAGGCTGAACCCCCTTGCGTTAGAATAGGTTGTATAGCTAACTTAATATATTAAAATACTGATTAGAATAACTTGATAATACGTTCCACTCTTAGTGATCGACACTCTACTTACCATTATATTCATACTGACCGGGTACACTGCTCGTTAAGTGTGTGTGTTATTGATAAGTCGGCTAAATATAAATTTAAAACTTGAGTAGGCATTAATACTGCTAAACCGCAACGACACATCGCACCGCATCATTTACACATCTCAAGGTCAGCGGTAAATGGATTGATACTTCATTTAACAAAACGCTAAAATTTCTCCAGGAGGTATTTCCGCTCAGTTTAGGTTACAATCTCCCACCGTCATACTATCATATAAAGAAGACATTTAAAAAGGTTGGGTTAGGGTACGAGTCGATACATGCTTGTGAAAATGATTTCTTTCTATATCGGGGGGATGAAGGCGAAGATTTGGAGTATTGTCCGGTCTGCAAAACGAGTAGATGGAAAGACAATAAAACAACGGGGAAGAAAGTTCCTAACAAGGTGTTGCGTTACTTCCCTATCATTCCTAGACTACAACGTTTGTACAAGTCTATTCACACTGCAAAACATATGACTTGGCATGCTACTGGAAAGTCTATGGACGGTAAGATGCAACACCCGGTTGATGGTAAAGCATGGCAGAAGTTTGACAATAAATATTCGGATTTTGCTATAGAACCAAGAAACGTTCGATTAGGGTTGGCTGCTGATGGTTTCAATCCGTTCGGCAACCTTAGTCAGACTTACAACATGTGGCCGGTTATATTAACAACATACAACTTGCCTCCGTGGTTATGCATGAAAGAGACTTCTTTGATGCTGACATTGTTGATTCCTGGCCCTAAATCACCGGCGAAGGACATCGATGTTTACTTGAAGCCCTTGATTGATGACCTTGTGGAATTACGGAAAAAACCAGGTATCTTGACAATGGACGCTGCTACAGGCACTCAATTCCACATGAGAGCGATGCTTTTATGGACCATCAATGATTTTCCTGCTCGAAGTAGTTTGTCTGGTTGGCAAGGGCAAGGTTACTACGCTTGCCCTACATGCAAAGTAGACACTCCTGCTACGCGTGTGATAAGCAAAACAGCTTATGTTGGTCATAGAAGATTCTTAAAAAAAAAACCATAAATGGAGGAGGGACTGTACGACATTCAATGGTGAGCCCAATATCCACTGATTTATTCACAAAGAGATCTACCAACTCTTACCAACTTTGACTAAATATTCTTATACAAGAATATCTATCAATAAACAATGATGAAGATCTAAAAAACAAATCTTGGACAATCTTCTATATTTTTGTGTCGATCTAGGAACCAAGAACACTAAAAAAAATCCAACCTTTACACAAGATTCGACTTGAAAACTATCAAATCTTGACAAAACCACGCGTCAAATTAGTAACAAACACAATCTTAAACCTTGAGAAATGCGTACGATATGATGGCAAGAAAAACACAAGCAGTCACATTTTTATGAGACCAAAACGCGACAGTTGGTTTCGTTAGAACACAAACCGAACACCAAACAAACTCCTACCTCGATGTATGGCGTGTTGATACCACTTGTTATAGTTCGAACTCTATCTTTATCACACAAATATGATTCGTTTAAGCACAATAGATGGGACAAGAGTATGTAGATCGTATATGATTAGAGAGTAAATAGATGAGAGAACTTTCTTATATTAAGCACACACTACACACACTTGCACCACCACACAAATGAGGTATTGTGTGGTTTATATATTACAAGAAGATTATGCCCTAAAGCCTTTGAGGGGCTTTTCTGTTGGGCCTTGAGTGGCCTTTTGTAAGTTGGACTATATTACATTCATTATTACACTTTAGCTAGCCAAAAGCCCACTTCCTATACTTAGATAACTACAAGACACATACAAGTTCTAAAATATGAAAGGACCATCACTTCAACATATAATTTAAATGCTAACATCCCTTGTAAAAAACACAAGTAATTAATGGTCCAAAGCAGGTTTTGAGTACATTTGAAATTTTGAAAATGGATTATGCTGGACCAGGTTGTTGCATAAGGTTGTCACGTTTGTTTGTGCCGAATTTCAAATGAGACAATGTTGGTTTGGTTTAACAGGCGCCGAGGTGTATTATAATGGGTTGTTGCCGGCTGCCAAAACATGTTAAAAACCGGGTTTTTAATCGACACGGTCGAGTCACCGGGCACCGGTTCGACCGCCGGGTCAACTCGGTTTTTCATTAAATTTTTTTACTTTTTCGACCGGGTCAACCGGTTTGACCGCAGGGTCAACCCGGTTTTTTATAAAAAAAGATTAAACTATATTTTTGGTCCTCGTGGTTTACCGGGTGTAACGATTTTGTCCAATGTTTCATTGTAACGATCTTGTCTATTTTCTTGACCGTAACAGGTTTGTCGAATTTTCGTTGACCTAAGTTTGACTGGTAAAAAACGTGATATGACTAGATCCCTCGAATTTACAACCAGAAATTGACCATTCGTCCTGAGTAACGGCATCAGTTCTGTTAGTTATCATGTGAAAACGTTAGTCCATTTAGCCAAAGATTATTTGCAACGTTAGTCCTTTATACATTTTGTCCGTTTTTCTTACGTTTTCATACGGTTTTGTCCGTTTTTATACGTTTTCGTCCGTTTTTAGTCGTTTTCATCCGTTTTTCTTACGTTTTCATACGGTTTTGTCCGTTTTTATACGTTTTCATCCGTTTTTTTACGTTTCATAAGTTTTTTGTCCGTTTTCATACGTTTTTGTCCGTTTTTATAGTTTTGTTCGTTTTCGTCCGTTTTTCTTAGTACGAAAAAAAAATTAAATTAAAAAAAAATTAAAACAATTAAAATTAAAACAATTTAAAAATTGAAAAAATAAATTAAAACAAAATAAAAAAATAAAAAAAAAATTTAAAAATTAAAAAAAATACTTTTTTTTTTCAAAATTTTTTTTCCGAATTTAAAAAAAAAAATTTCCGAAAATAATTTTTTTCCCGAAAATATTTTTGAAAATTTTTGCGAAAAAATTATTTTGAAAATATTAAAAAATTATAAAAAAAATATTTTGCCAAAAAAAAGTAATAAAAAAAATTTTTGAAAATTTTTTTTTCAAAAATATTTTTTTTGAAATTTTTTCTATAATTTTTTTTTTCAAAAAAAATATTTTGAAAAAAAAAATATTTTCAGAATTTTTTTTTAAATTCGGAAAAAAAATTTGAAAAAAAGGTATTTTTTAATTTTTTTTAATTTTTTTTTAATTTTTTAATTTGTTTTTAATTTTTTAATTTTTTAATTTTTTAATTTTTTTTATTATTTAATTTTTTCTTAATTTTTTAATTTTTTTTTTCGTACTTAAGAAAAACGGATGAAAACGAATAAAAACGGACAAAACCGTAAGAAAAAGGGACAAAAACGAAAAAAAACTGATAAAAACATATGAAAACGGACAAAAACGTATGAAACGTAAGAAAAACGGACGAAAACGTATAAAAACGGACAAAACCGTATGTAAACGTAAGAAAAACGGATGAAAACGACTAAAATGGACGAAAACGTATAAAAACGGACAAAACCGTATGAAAACGTAAGAAAAACGGACAAAAATGTATAAAGGACTAACGTTGCAAATAATCGTTGGCTAAATGGACTAACGTTATCACTTGATAACTAACAGAACTGACGGCCGTTAGCTCAGGGACGAATGGTGCAATTTATTGGTGCAAATTCGAGGGTATTCTAGTCATATCACGTTTTTTTTAACTAGTCAAACTTATGGTCAACGAAAATTGGACCAAACCCGTTACGGGTCAGAGAAAATAGGACAAGATCCGTTACAAATGAAAACTATTGGACCAAAATCGTTACACCCGGTAAACCACGAGGACCAAAAATGTAGTTTACTCTAAAAAAAATTGAAAAAAAACTAAACTCGGCCGGGTTTCAAGACCCGGGTCACTCAAAACCCGGCGAGTCTAACCGGTTAACCTGGTTTTAGAAACCCGGGTTTTTTGACCCGTTTTGGTGGCCGGGCACCGGTCCGACCGGCCGGATCGACCCGGGTTTGAAAACATGGTGTTAAAGTGATTTTCTATGCACAAGAAAAATCAAGTACATCAATACTTACTGTTAGCTGTATACATGGGTTCCACTGATATGCTTATCAGTTTTATATTTCGTAACACTTGATATGCTTATCTTTTTGGGAGTTCGATTGTATTTTATCTTGAATAAGAGTGAAGAACACCCCATAGAATACACCCCAAATGATTTAAAATAGTGACGGATTAGCTCGGATGTTGCCAACCACTAGCAACAACAGGATAGTGATCGATAACTAGTGACGAGTTAGCCATATACAACTTTTATCTCTTGCAAAAGATTAACGTCTTCCCCGTACTTTGGTTTAGTACTACATGCAAAATGCAACTCTATCTAGGGGTGGAAACAAGCTGAGCTGATCCGGAGCCTGCCAGAGCTCGAGCTCGGCTCGTTCATAATTATATATATAATTCTCGAGCTCGGGCTTGAGCGCGTTTTGAGCCTCATATTATGAGCTCGAGCTCGACTAATTTATAAGGCGTGTTTGAAGGAAATAAAGCTCAAATGAAACTCGGCTCGTTAATAACATTAGGCTCGGGCTCGTTTATTTCTTTTATGCTCGTTTATACATGGTTATACGTATAAACAATATATGTACGTATATATTTCTAGGGTTCGTTTAGGCTCGCGAGCCTAACCCGGTCTTTGTGTATGAAGCTCGGGCTTGAGCTCGATTATTAAATGAGCCCAAAGTTAGGCTCGACTCGTTATAGCTTTTTACAGATTCGATTCCGAGCTTTACGAGCTGCTCAGTTCCACCCGTCTCTATCAGCAATTTGCTTTTGTGAAATACAATTTTTTTTAAGTACACATGAGCTGAGTTTTGACTTATTCAACACACACAGGCACACAGCCACCAGTTTACACTCACATAGAAAGCACATCACACGGATCACAATCCCAAACCCTTAATCCACCGTCCATTGACTTTCCAATCCAACGCCTCACCTTTTCACCCTTCCCACACTCAAAACATTTCAAAAACCTCACCTTCACACCTATAAAACCCCCAAGCAACCCCATACAAAACCTAACACTCTGTTCTCAAGATTTTTGAAGGAAGTAAATGGAAGTAAATGAAAAAAAACCATGTTCTCAAGATTTGGGAAGGAAGTAAATGCAAGTAAAGGGAAGTAAAAGGAAGTAAAGTCCTTTGTTTTTTCCTTGTCAAACTTTCAGCCCATAATTGGGCTGAAAGTGAAGTAAAGTGAGTGGGTCCCATTATTAAATAATGTTTGTGACAAAAATGCCCCTCACCAATTTGTATTTATTGTATGTGTACAAGGGTATTATAGTAAAAATATAAAAAGTGACAACATTTCTTTACTTTACCTTTCTTTCACTCCAAACTTAAGAACACAATTATTTTCATAACTTCCACTTCATTTACTTCCATTTCTTTACTTCCATTTCATTTACTTCCATTTCCCTCTAAAATCATACTTGAGAACAGAGCGTAAGTATATATACTTTTCTCTCTAAAAAAACAGACAACCACCATCTTTTTATCACATAAAACAAATACCACATCTTCATATTAGTATGTTAGCCCCAATTGGTCACATAGTTACTACTATTTGTTCAAGAAATATATTCAAACAAAAACAACTCCAACAGAACTCACACCAATGCACATTCTCAAACCCATCTTTGTTTATGTTGTTATTGTATGATGCACAAGCAAAGAATCTTCCTTTCAATGTTGAAATAGGTGGTCTCGGAAATGAAACAACCAACCCATAGAACAATGGTGAAACTCTTATAAGTCATCGGAATAGAGATGCTTTTGATCTACCACCCTTTTCTCCTGCAAGATATTTATGCTGATACCCCTACCCATCTCACTGAAAACCGCGCATACCCAAATACCCAATTCACGGGCATATGTACTTCTTTAAAACAACAAGGAGACTATCTGGACCCGGCATACAGTGCAAGGTGAAGGGAAATGGGTGCAGAGTGGATGTAAGATTGATATTTTTGATGATAATAATGTAATAGTTGGGTGTAAAAGAGTTTTTTATTGCCCTTTAAATATATAAGCTAAAAGCAAGTTTTTATGGTGGAACAAATAAACAAGTTTCTACTTCACCCGTTTTGCAGCTAAAAACACCAAAATATGAACATGTGGACGAGAATGTGATAACAACCATTTTTTGGGACACAGATACCTGTTCAATGGACATGAATCTGCACACAAGGGCAATAAACCACATCAAAAAAGCTCTTACAAACCAACTTGGTTTCAATCATCTCAATCTGAAAAAAACTTGGATCAGAGCATATGGGTGTCCTTTACCAGAACAAGCTTTACAGTCTCTCAAAGCAATTGGGGTTCAGTACAAGTTGAAATCATGTGAAAAACAAGAAACGTTACAGAACTTGATGCTGGTCGACATACTCACCTTCGCATTTGAAAAGTGTGCTTCGTGAACCATTCTTCTTATTACAGCTAAAAATCCTAATATTAATAAAACCTGATATAGCAGATTATAAAAGTTTAAAACAATTACTCTAATATCTGTTTTAAACTTTAATAATCTGCTATATCATGTTTTATTAATATTAGGATTTTGTATATGGTTGAAAGAAAATTTACATGTGAATATTTCATTTCTCTTTTGTTTATTTATGAGTTTTAGTCTAAATTATATATTTGTGCTGATGATATTGATGCGAGAGGAGATATATGAAACCAAACAAATTTTATGTGTGTCATTATATTACCATTGTACTACGTAATAGATTAAACTGCTTTAGTTTTTTGAAAATATTTATATTCGTACTGTTTACTAATATATTACTATTAGAGTAAATTACACCGTTGGTCCTTGTGGTTTGCGTTGACTAGCGCCAGTGGTCTTTTGAACAAAAAAATTGCACCACTCAGCCTTAAGTCAGAAACGTTATGCACCGTTAGTCCCTCCATCCAACTGGGCCAACTAACTCCCACTAACGCTCGTTAAGTAATGATTTTAAAGGGGTATTTTCGTCACTTCACAACACAAGGACCAACGGTGTAATTTACTCTAAAATATATCATTAAACAAAAATATAAAACAAAAACACAAACACAAATCTAAACACAAACACAAACACAAATGTGAGAAACACGAACACAAACACAAATCTGAGAAACACTGATTGATTGTCAATTATAGTATATATTTTTCCAAGATTTACAAATGAAATATGTAAACCCGGGTCGTTTTCTTGACAGTAAGGGCATCCACTATGGATGAACCTATTAAAGGTTTATAGAATTGCCATATCTTATAATGTCATTAATTCTTAAAACTTTTTATGTTATGAACCTATTCTTACTATAGATAAACCTTCTGAGATTTATAAAATTGCTCCAACATTTGAATGCCATTTATTATTTAGTTAAAAACAAAAATCAAAAAAAGAAAAAAAAACATTTTTTGGACCTCTCCAAGATCCTAGACCTTTTCATGCCACCTACGCATGAAATATGGTATAAAAATTCTTGGACCTCTTCATAAGTGTTTAGACGTGTTCTTAAATTTTCATAGTGGATGCTCTAAGAAATGGTGTATTTTTATGTGTGGTATGATATCCCACCTAAAAGTGACATATCCTAATTTATTTCTCAGTAGTTTATTGAGTTGTGAGCGTGCTTGTATTGGATGAAAATGAGACATTGCTTATACATTGGCCTCTCTGAGTATTGGATAGGGTCGGGCACATGTTAAACATCTTCTAGTGAACAAAAACAAACTAATTAAGCAAATTTAATTGTAAGCCAAATTAACTGTTGCCTATGCATTGGCGTTTCCGAGTCTTTGGCAAGTTTGGGGACATGTTAAACGTCTTTTTGTGAAGAAAGCTAGTGTATTAAGCCAAATTAATCTAGAGTCAAAATTATTAGTATGGTTCACGTCCGATACACAAAATCTACTAAAACATGCATCAACGTAGTTGTTACTTTTGATTTGCTTCTCGTTCAGTTTATTTTAAGTGGCAAAGGTATTAAAGGCTGAGAGGAAGCTAGAGCACCCAAATAACATGCACAAAAGAAGCCTGGAAGACACCTATAAGCAAACCAGAAAACTTATGAAGATCAAACTACTTATCGACTTTGTTAGCCGTAAAGTTTTGTCATATGTCGGAATTGCATAGTTTGTAAATACGAGGACTAGTCTTGCCAATAAGGCATAGATATCTTTGTATAAATACCCTCCTAGTTGTGTAGGAGGGTTTGAGGATTCATTAGTAACACACGAGGTGTGTGTGTGTTCTAGACTTCTCTCTCTAGAATACATACACACCTCGGCAATCAATAAACCGAAAATTCAAAGTTAATCTTTAGTTCGAGTTTATGGTGTTTCCTCCACCTCCAAACGTGATTCTTGGTCATATCAATTGGTATCAAGAGCTAACCGGGTGGCTGCTCGTGGTGTTTTTAAGTTGCTCAAGTTGGTGAAAGATTGTCAGTAGAAAATCTTAAGTGATAAGGTTGCAAGTGGAAGAAAGTCAACAAAAGTGGGCAAAAGTTGCGTTTTATCGCAATTCAGTGAAATTCAGCGATTTATCGCAATTGGCTCTTCTTATCGCAATTGAGGCTGAAACTCTTATCGCAATTGGAGTCTGATAAGCTTATCGCAGTTGGCTTATCGCAGTTGGCTTATCGCATTTGACACCTTTCATCGCAATTGAGGGTCACAAGGTTTATCGCATTTGGAAGCTGGAAGTTTATCGCATTTCAGCTTTGTCCGACATCTTTTTACCAATTGCGATATCGGACAGACTCTCAATTCAGATATCAGACAACACTACATTATCGGACAGACTCTCAATTCAGATATCAGGAAAAGTTGAGTAAAATTTATTTTTCACAGGAGACTTTACGGTCCATTTTTACGCGAGATTCAAATTCTGGTACAAGAGTGAAAATTTTGGCCCAAAATTCAAATTTTTTGGCCAAAATTCGAATTTTTCGGGGAATTTTCGGCGTAAAAATTTCTTAAACTCAAAATTTTCCGGCATCATTAGAATGTCATTTTATGGCATATTTCACATCAAAATCACAATTGAAATTGTCGGACGGCACCTTCAACATCACCACGTATAGCCGAAAAGATCCTGATCAAGATTCACAATCAGATGACAATGGTCAAATTATCAGCTGTGACTACAAGGATGATGATTCATTATTACTTATTTGAAGTTGAAGTGGAATATCTCAGGTACGTGTACTTAGTAGCTTGAAGATATCGGGGTTGGTTGGATGCATGATTCTTCGAGATCCTTGTTTGGGCACTCATGGGAATAGTTATTAAGTTTTGGGTTATCTAGTTTTCATAGGTCAAGGGGAGGATGGACGAAGACCTAGTTAACTATCACTTAAAGGAGATACGTTGTAGTACTCAGTGTCACACAAAGATGTGGATAATTCAAGAGATGTTCATATACAGTTAAGGAAGGATGGATGGGTATATGAAACGACCTATGCTTTAAGGAGTTACGTTGTAGTGCTCAGTATAGGTTCTTAGTCACACTATCGTGCAAGTTTAAGTCACAAGTTTGGGTTATTCTACTTCAGTCTCAAGTTCGTAATAGTGGGTTTTCTCCATCAGTAGTCACTACATGAAGCCGTTGTTTTTGATACAGGAGGTTAGATTGGGTATATCGACATCTTCTCACGGATTACATGAAGTGCTTCCAGTTCATACTTCACGTAACCAGCAGGGGAGAGAAATGTGCGGGCTGATCTCTCATGGGAAAAATAACTGGGATGCATTTGGTGAGATGAAGATGTTGATAATGTATTCCCCCGAACGGACTTCAGATACAGGGCAATCATAAGAGAGGTTGTCAGTTTGGGGGAGAGCACTAATTAGGGGAGAGCACACAGGGCACTCTGAATTAAACCCTAATTAGATTTGCTCACTTAGTTCGTCTGCAAGTAAAGAAATGGCGGCTGAGAAGATTATGCAAGCTGAACGAAGTAATGAAGTTTGAAGATCTTTCTCATGTTTTTGTATTGAATTTTACTTGTAGGGAACGTTGTAAGCAATTCCCGTATGACTTCACTTTGGGGAGAGATTGTTAGCCGTAAAGTTTTGTCATATGTCGGAATTGCATAGTTTGTAAATACGAGGACTAGTCTTGCCAATAAGGCATAGATATCTTTGTATAAATACCCTCCTAGTTGTGTAGGAGGGTTTGAGGATTCATTAGTAACACACGAGGTGTGTGTGTGTTCTAGACTTCTCTCTCTAGAATACATACACACCTCGGCAATCAATAAACCAAAAATTCAAAGTTAATCTTTAGTTCGAGTTTATGGTGTTTCCTCCACCTCCAAACGTGATTCTTGGTCATATCAATTGAGTTGTCGCATTTCTTGTATTAGAATTGCGATAGGTATCGCTATTGGCTTATCGCTGTTGACAGACCTATCGCAGTTGAGCATCGCATTTGACTTATCGCAATTGCAACTGCGATACTTATCGCAATTGGCCATTTTTAGCCTTATCGCAGTTGTGCTTTACATAGTGTCATCCGAGATCCTTGGCCTCGTCAGATATCGTACAAAGAAGACCTCTAGGATATCGGACAACAAAGGATTTTGAGCAGTTTTCAGAATTGACATTTTCAGTCCCTGTACTTTCCAGCAGCCTTTGAGAACTTTCAGATTTGGCAGTTTTGGCCCTCGTACTTCTGTGAAACGATTTCAAAGTTGTCATTTTACGTCAAAACTTCAAAAGGTTATAACTTTTGAACCGTAACTCCGTTTTCAGTCCACGACCTGTCAAAACGACCGTGAGACCGAGGAGAAGGACACGTTGAATTAATTTATTCATTCAACCCAAGTTTCGAGGCCTGAAAACGCTCCAAAATGAAGTTATTGAGGTTTTAAGTTTCCAGACCAAAATTCCACCGTAACAACTTGCTTAACATCAACAACAAACCAAAGCCTCACGTCAACAACCAAGTTTAACCTTCAACAACAACTACAACTACTTCTATTTTGTTGAAACGATCCTCAATCCACTTTATCATACCATATCTTAAAGATGACTACACAACAAGACATTCATGCCGCAGGTTCAGAAAACCGTCCTCCAATGTTAGAAAAGGGTGGTTACCTTCCATGGACAAGTCGTATGCTTCGTTATATGAAATCAAAACCTAATGGACAAGGTAGACTCTTGGCTAACTCTGTTGAGAATGGTCCATTCAAGCCTCGTAGGACGGAACTTACAGCTGAAGATCGAACTTCAGAACCTCCCGTTGCAGCAACTTACAAAATCCAAGAAGAAAAGGATTATACGGCAGATGATTGGAAGCAAATTGAAGCTGATAACTTGGCAATGCATCTAATCCAACTTGGGTTACCTCAAGATATATTCTGTGCTGTAGACAGTTGTGAAACTGCTCATGCAATGTGGGAACGAGTCAAAAGACTTTGTTATGGTACAGATATTGGTAAACAAGAATTTGAAAACAAGCTTCTGACTGAATGGGAGAAGTTCACATCTTCACCAGCTGAACAGATTGAATCTTACTACACACTGTTTTGTACTCTAATGAATGAGTTGATCAGAAACAATTTGGCACCTAAACCAATTGTTCAAAATATCAAGTTCATCAACAACCTTCCTGAAGAATGGGGACGATATGTTACTATTGTCAACCAGACACAAAACCTTCACAAGATGAACTATGATCAGCTTTATGACTTCCTAAAACAAAACCAAGCAGAGGCAAATGAAGTCAGACAAGAGAAACAAGCAAAACAACAAGATCCTCTTGCACTCATAGTCCAAACACCTACACCTGCAACAGTTAATGCACAACCTTCATCATCATCTTCATCCCAACAAGTTATGCAACAACAATACAATCCTCAAACACCGTTCTACCCACAACAACAACATGTAATCCCACAACAACAATACCCACAACACCCAGATCAACATGATCAGGATGAGTCAACTGATGACTTGACTCAAGCTTTTGCCTACCTATCAAAAGCATTCCAAGGACGTTACTCCACACCCACCAACAACAATCAACGAATCTCATCGAACACTCGCAACAAGCAGATTGCACAGCCGAGTTTCAACATGGGACAGCAAGGTCAGATGGTTGGGGGATATGGGAATCAGCAGGGATATGCTCCAAGATATCAGATGGGTCAGTTTGCAGGGAATCAGATGGGTAATGCTGTTGGTAATCAAAGGGTACAGAATGCTGGGAATCAGTTTGGGAATGTTGCTCAGGGAGCTGGGAATAGGAATCAGGGTAATGTGATGAAGTGCTTCAACTGTCAGGGTATTGGTCATATGGCTAGGAACTGTCCAGACAAGCCGAATAAGAGGGATCCAGCTTACTTGCAGAAAGCATTAATGTTGGCAAACAAGGAAACGGCTGGGCTTCAGTTGAGTGCAGAAGAGAATGACTTCATGGCTATTATGGATGCTTCAGAAGATCTTGAAGACATCGATGCAAACTGCATTTTTATGGCTAATCTTTAGGAGGCAAAGTACGACACAGACTCAGAAGCACCTCCTGCTTTTGACACTAATGCGGTTTCTGAGGTACAACCATATATTACATGTCACAATAATGAAATGTTTGATATGTCACCTCAAAATGAACAGTATCCTGAGACTCCTAATCTCATTTATGATACATACATGGATGAACCAAGTTGTAGTAATACTAATTTGGTAACTCCAGATATGCATCCTAATGAAGAATTCGAGTCACAGCATACTGATAATGATGAGGAAACACGTGCTATGTTTGAATCATTATTGCATAATTGTAGTATTGAAATTGAGAAAGTTAAAACGATCAATCGCGAGGTTAAGGCCGCGAATGAAAAATTGACCGCTGAGCTTGAGAGTTATAAGGTGAATGCAAGAGCTTATGATTTTCATAATGAAAAACAGTCAGAACTTGAGGTTAGCTTAAGAGATTCTGAGTTAAGAGAGAAACGTTTGCAAATAAAATTTGACACTCTCGATGTTAATTTGAATTTGCAAATCAAATCTCTTAACAAAGACATTTCTGAACTAACCAACCAGCTTTCAAATCAAAAAACAACTTATTCCAATCTTGAAAAAGAAAAGAAGGAGTTGAATGAAAGGTTTTCAAAACGTGAAAAAGATCTTCAAAAAGAAATCACTGACAAAAAGGAAACCATTGCAAAGTTGGAAGATTTACTTGTAAAAACGGGTCAATCTGCACAAACAGTTAACTTGTTAATAAACGATCCAAACCCGATTTTACATACTTTAAAAAAGGTGGCTATAGGTTATGAAAACCCTTATATTCTCAAGAAAGCTCAGAAAGAACAGAATGTGCTTTTTAATGGTAATTTAATAAATGCTATCCATGACCCTCCTTCGGGTTATGATTCGGATGAAACGATTGAGCGTACAGAAAAGAGACGTGTCAAAATGAGACAAATGAACCCAGAAATTAAACCAATTGATTATAACAAGCTTAACACAGAATCTGGGGTTCATCTTGTTAAAAAGGAGTCACCTCTGTTTTTTCAAAAACCAGTGGTTTTCACAAGACAAAAAGCTGTCTCAATTCATCTGTCTAACATTCAACAAATGGCATCTAAAAACACTTTTGATACAAGTGCAGCTAGACTATATTTGGTGGATCTTAAACAGAGAATTGAAACACTTCAAAGTATTGTGGCTTCCAAAACAAACAGTCAAAAATTTGAATGGTTTTCAGGTGTTCAGGATGAAATTAAAGAGATTTTTGAATCGGAAATTAATCCACACATTTCTGTAATCTATGCGGTTGTTCAAAATGTGGAAAATAATCTTTTGAAAGAGTCAGAAGCATTTGTTAAGGACCACAAATCCTTAGTGAATGAAGCCAATGAATACTTAGAACACATAAAAGTTTTGGAACAACAAAATGACTCTCTCTCTTTCGAAGCTCTATCGACCGATATCATGTCTATTATTTTCCAAACATATTCTGTTGAGGATGATGAAAGACTTCGAGCTGAGACTTCTCAAATTGTTGAAAAATATGAAAAGGCACTTTTGATGCTTGAAAAACAAAATTGCACTTATTTTAAACAACTTGATACGAAAAAGGAAGAATGCAAGTATGACAAACTGTCGTATGAGCGTTCTTACAAAAACATGCAAGATCAAATAAATCTTTTGAAGTCTCAGCTTGCAAGTCAAAAAGGGCAGGGTGAGGAAACTACGGGTATTGCACCATTAACCCCCTTGCCTAATGAGAAACAAAAAGGGAAAGCTGTTGTCAAGAACACTAATGTGATAGCACCTGGCCTTTATAGGATTAGTCCCACTACTGCGTCTGCCTCTACATCTAAAACATATAGGGCGATAGACAAAAGTATTAAAGATAATCCAAACGAGATTAGGACTGCTAAAACAACATCTCAGGACAACAACATAAATTCTAATGAGTGTGCCTTACCTTCTACAGGATTAGAAAGCAACTCTAGGAGCAAAAGACAGTCTAGGAGCAATAACAAGAAACCTAGTGTCTCGTCTGTTTCTGAGAGTGCATGCAAGAAAGTAGAAGAACACCCTAGGAATTTACCGCTTCCCAAGAAGAAACATGTATCATCTAGTTGTAATGATAAGACTCCTGTTTCTAATGCATGCAATGATTCTGATTGTTTAATGCAAAAGATACCTTTGTCTGTAAATGCTTGTGATGATAATGTTTCTACTAATGTGAAAAAGAATGATATGCCTGAACAGAAAAAGGTTCCTTTAGTAACTAAGGCTAAGTCTAGATATATTCGAGGACTTATTGCAAAAGCTAGGAAAACAACTAGCAGCCTATTGCCTAAGGATCACTCTAAGTTTTGTGCATGGAAACCAACAGGTAGAATGTTTACACCTAAGAATGGCACATTAGAAATAGTTCCCAATGCATCAACGGAAACCATCTCTAAATGTACTCCACCTGTTACATCTAACCCCTTGGAACCAAATGTTACACGGTTTCCATATACAAATTCTTCTGTTCTTCTCAGGTCATTGAAATCTGTCTTTGGATCGTCGACTCGGGTTGCTCCAAGCACATGACCGGGAATCTGAAGCTGCTGATCAATTTTGTGTGGCAGTTCATGGGGACTGTACGGTTTGGGAATGATCATGTTGCAGCTATTCTGGGTTATGGAGATCTTCGGTTTGGAAACTACTTAATCACTCGGGTTTACTATGTCGAAGGGTTGGGACACAATCTGTTCTCTGTCGGGCAGTTTTGTGATGCTGATTTAGAGGTTGCTTTTAGGAGAAACACTTGTTTTGTCAGGAATTTGGTGGGGAATGATCTCTTAATTGGGGGTCGTGGCACCAATCTCTATGCAATTGACATAAACCAAATGGCCTCTTCATCTCCTATTTGTCTCATGACCAGGGCAGGCGAAACAAAATCCTGGTTGTGGCATAGACGTTTGTCCCATCTGAACTTTGACTCGATCAACAAGCTTGCCAAAGACGACATCGTCTCCGGTCTTCCTAAATTCAAATACACCAAAGAACACCTATGTCCATCATGTGAGCAAGGAAAGAGCAAAAGAGCAACATATAAACCTAAACCCGTACCTAGTTCGGTTGATAGGTTGCATCTGTTGCACATGGACTTATGTGGCCCAATGAGAGTTCAAAGCATAAATGGGAAGAAGTATATTCTTGTAATTGTTGACGACTATTCAAGATATACATGGGTAAAGTTTTTGAGATCAAAAGATGAAGCACCAGGCAACATCATCACCTTTCAGAAGCGGATTCAAGTTCTACTTCAAGCTTCAATTAGGATAGTAAGAACGGATAATGGCACGGAATTCGTCAATCAGGAGTTAAGAACATTCTATGAAGAAACTGGTATTACTCACCAGACATCAGCTGTTCGAACTCCACAGCAGAATGGGGTAGTTGAAAGAAGGAATCGAACCCTTGTAGAAGCTGCTCGCACTATGCTAATTTATTCCAGTGCTCCGTTATTTTTATGGGCTGATGCTGTTTCTACTGCTTGTTTTACTCAAAACCGATCCCTAATCCATCCAAGATTCAATAAAACACCATATGAACTTGTCAACAACAGAAAACCGGATATTTCTTATCTTCATGTATTTGGCGCTTTATGCTATCCAACAAATGACAGGGAAGATCTGGGAAAGTTGAAGGCTAAGGGTGATATTGGAATCTTTATTGGGTATTCTGAAAACTCCAGGGCATTCAGGGTGTATAACAGGAGAACAAAAAAGATAATGGAGACGATGAACGTGAAGTTTGATGAAATTTCACAAATGGCTTCTGAGAGACTCGCTCTAGAACCCGCGCTTAACCGAATGACTTCCGGACATATCAGTTCGGGACTCGCACCTCAAGGAGCTCAATCAATTCATTCAGAACAACCCACATCTCAAGAACTGGATAATTTCTTCGAGTTCATGTACGATGAATACTATGGTGGCGCTTCGAAAAATGCATCTAACCAACATTCCGCTGCAACCACTCAACATCAACAACCACCACCAACACCACCAAATCCAGATGCATCTACAACATTCGAAGCTGGCGCACCAACTCCCTCGACATCAACATCATCTACATTTACTCCAGCAACTCCATTCATTGAAATTGTTCTACCAAGAATTGATGAGCAAGAACAAAATAATGCTGTGTTAGACGATGAAGTCTTTGAAAACCCATTTGGAACGGAATCTGGTGAATCATCTTCCAGATTACATGAACCGACTAACACGCAGTTATTCAGTCCAAGGTATCCTTCAACATTACAGTGGACAAAAGACCATCCGATTGAACAGGTTATTGGTGAACCCTCAAGACCAATTCAGACGAGAAAACAACTTCATACCGATTGCGACATGTGCATCAATGTCTGCTCAGTCAGTCTCCTAGAACCTAAGAACATTCGGGAAGCAATGGCAGATAATGCCTGGATTGAAGCGATGCAGGAAGAACTTCTTCAATTTCAAATCCATGACACCTGGGATTTAGTTCCAAGACCAATTGACAAACTAGTCATTGATCTTAAGTGGTTATGGAAAAACAAAAAGGATGAAGAAATGACTGTGATTCGTAACAAGGCTCGTCTGGTGGCAAAGGGATTCAGACAAGAAGAAGGGATAGATTTTGAAGAGTCATTCGCACCGGTTGCAAGGCTTGAAGCAGTCAGGATTTTCTTAGCTTATGCCGCTCACAAGAACATCACAGTTTATCAGATGGACATCAAGACAGCTTTCTTGAATGGAACTCTGAAAGAAGAAGTGTATGTGAGTCAACCAAACGGTTTCGTTGACAAAGATCATCCGGAATACGTCTACAGGCTAAAGAAGGCAATCTATGGTTTGAAACAAGCCCCACGGGCGTGGTATGATGAGTTATCATCTTTCTTGTTGTCAAATAATTTCACCAAAGGAACAATTGATCCGACCTTGTTTACAAGAAAATACAAAAATGACATTTTGATTGTTCAGATTTATGTGGATGACATAATATTTGGGTCCACTAATTCGGAGCATTCAAAACATTTTGCAAATCTCATGAAAAGCAAATTTGAAATGTCCATGATGGGTGAATTAAAATTCTTTTTAGGCTTACTAATTCATCAATCCCCACGTGGTATTTTTCTTAATCAGGCTAAATATACAATTGAGATTTTGAAAAAACATGGTATGGACAATTGTGACTCTGTTGGTACTCCAATGGTCACTTCACCAAAAATTGGCGCTGACCTATATGGGAAACCCATGGATCCGAAGAAATATCGGAGCATGATTGGTTCTCTCATGTACCTAACTGCAAGCCGACCAGATATACATTTTGCTGTGTGTTTATTAGCACGGTTTCAGGCAAGGCCTACCGAACTTCACCTCCAAGAGGTTAAACGGATCTTTCGATACCTTCGAAGAACCATTAACATGGGTCTTTGGTATCCGAAGGATTCGGAGTTTACACTAATTGCCTTTTCAGATGCAGATCATGCTGGATGCCAAGTAACAGCAAAAAGTACATCAGGCGGAGCACAATTTCTGGGTGAAAAGCTAGTAGGCTGGTCGTCAAGAAAACAAGATTGCGCTGCTTTATCAACAGCAGAGGCCGAGTATGTGTCTCTATCTGCGTGTTGTGCTCAAGTCCTTTGGATGAGAACACAACTCACAGATTATGGTTTCTCTTTCAACCGCATACCTTTGTATTGCGATTCAAAAAGTGCCATAGCCATCTCGTGCAACCCTATGCAACACTCGAAGACCAAGCATATTAGAGTCCGCTACCACTTCATAAAAGAGCACGTTGAAGAGGGTACTGTTGAATTGTTTTTCGTTAAGACTGAATACCAGCTCGCCGATCTATTTACTAAGGCCCTCCCAAAAGAGCGGTTTGAAAACTTAGTTCGTCGAATTGGGATGCGAAGCCTAACTCCCGAAGAGTTAGAAAGTCTTCTCGAATCTTATTGATTTACTTCATAAAGCTTCGCATGTAAATATATATGTGTAAATATGTTTTTAAATAGTTACGTATATATTTTTGGTGAATATATATATATATATATATATATATATATATATATATATATATATATATATATATATATATATATATATATACTTTTTCAAAAACAAAAATATAAAAATAGAAAACTTCAAAAAGACATAAAAAATATAAAACAACAAAAACCAAAAAATATTCTTCTCACGACATGTCTCTTGTCTAATCAATATTCTGTACGTATCTAGAAATGTCATTCAACAATGATACGGGTATTTACAGATGCTTGAGCGAGAGTTATTTTTTTTATGTTTTTCTAAAACATGTCGTTTCTAAAAATTTCTTCATAAAGGCTTTCGTGCATTTCAGTACGAAACCCGCGCTACATTGAATGACTTCTGATTATTTCTGATCAGAACTCGCAATGTTAATGGCAAAAAGCTAAAACCCGTGAGCACTTAATCAAAATTGTTTCAAAAGATTTTTCAAAGTCTTTTTATAAATTTTGTGCTCACAACAACTCCCTCATCGACCCTAAATGCTTTTTAAACTCAAAGGTTTAAACCATTTGCTCTGATTAAGGGGGAGTTGAAAAAGAAAAATGTTCCACGTTTCATGCTCAAATCCATCTTGTTCTCCAAAACGTCTTGCTTTTCATCAGTTGATATCAAAAATATCAATGCATGCTATTTTTGAGGGGGAGAAGATGAGATTAAAATGTGATCAAAAAGTTTTTGTGGTTTGAATCTAAAGACTCAGGGATAACCCTCGAATTGACGAAACTAAATGTCCGTTCTCGAAAAGACATGTCCTGGACGGGTAATAATTTCAAACTGGTTTACCAGTGATGTAAGCGTGTCTCGCAAAGGACTTGTCTTAGTAGAATGTACCAATTCAAGAGATGATCTTTGAATATGACCAGGACGGGTAATAACTTCAAACTAGTCTAACTAGTGATGTAAGCGTGTCCCGCGAAGGTTATGTTCATTGAAAGTCGATCAATTCAAATGTGCGAACTCTACCTAACATGTGCAATTTATTACAAAAATGCATGAGCACATGTGAAGGGGGAGTGTTTCATAAATGCAAAACTCTCAATATGTTAACTAAAATGTGTTTGTTCATGAACACGTTGAGAGATTTTCAAAAGGTTTAATGGTATGTGATCGATAATCTAGGATAATCATGGAGTAATAAGGTGATTATTGTTAGGTTATGTCCAATGATCCGCCAGAACCGGAAGGATCTACCCAAGGACAATTCCAATAGCTTAGCATTAGAAGTCCTTAGAAAAAATTGACAAAAAGGAGTATAATGATAAAGGAGAAATAAGGGGTTGAAGAATGAAAAAGAAAAGTTTTTGTAAGGGCGAAAAGAATTAGCCCTCCATGAAAACTTAGGACAGAAACCGGGTCAATACATCTGCTATCGGTACTCACTAAGGTGATACTGATATTGAAGACAAGACGTCATGGACCTAGTGACGCAATGCACCACCCCTCCTATCCACTCAGATATCTCTTAAAAGATATTTGTTTCATTTCTCACGGAGAACACTACATAAGCTATCGACCTCTCACTCCGAGATGTGTTGATATTGAAAAGGTGGCACTCTGCTCCATGCCTCCGACGACTAAAACCAAAACGCACATTATTGAGTCTAGAGACATGAGATTCATCAAAGATCTCTTGGGAACACTTCCTATGCAATACACTTGTGTTCACTCAAAAGGATACAAGTTGTATGAGTCTTAATGAGATATAAGGATCTTGCCTCGTGACATGATGGCCGAAGGACGAATTATTGCTAACTGTTTTATACAGGTACCGACGAAAGTCTATCAACCATCATCATCTGCTATGACGACGCATCTGGACAGAAGAAGCAGATCAAGGCAAGTCAGACCAAAAGACGATTCCTTGAAGATCGCAGCGCATGAAGGAACACTGAATGAAGGATATTATACAGTGACACACGAAGTTCAAGATGTCAAAATCTAAAGACCAATCAAGGGAGCATCATTGAAATGACCATCCCTTAGGGGGAGATTGTTAGCAATCATTTTATGTCAATATAAAGTGATGGTCATTTGCTAACAATTTAATGTGTCAAGTATAATATTTAGTTTAGATTAGTGGGCTATATGTATTAGCTTTGTTAGTTTAAAACTTGTATATGTGTAATACAAGTATAGTCCATTAGATAGTCCAAGTCAAAGCCCAATCACAAGCCATGTGTTGGCTGTGATTCGTATAAACTCACACACACATCTCTTTTACAAAGTGTGCCTCATTATTTACATTACAAAAGAGTGTGTGTGTGTAAAAGCAAAACCTCTCAAGTCTTTGTATTATCATCAAAGTTGAATATAATCATTAGACTTGTAAAATATCCACATATCTCTCTTATTGTTCTTGACTTAATATGTTATGAGTGTCATCAAGTTTGTGTTTATTTGTATGATATAGAAGTGGGTCGATCTCTACAGACTTGTTTTGAGCAAGGAGTTTAGGGTAGCTTATTCCAAACTTCTGAAGCACATAAGCAGTTTAAATGAGCATCTTAAATAGATTCATCACATTTTGCTATTCAACTTTGATATTACTTACAAATTGCTTTTGTGAAATACAAATTTTCCATTACATTTCGTTTTGATGACTTCTTTAAACCACATACTAAAATGAATGCGTAGCCAAAATGGTCTTACCAATATTACGTATATTTATTGAATAAGTTAAAATAGTTATTTTTGGCTAAAGATAATGAAAAAGAAATCCTTTAAAATAAAAATAAAAGCATTAGAAGAATATATTAAAAGTGGCATGTTTTAAATAAACTTTTCTTCGATCAGGCTATATTTAATGTGGATACATTTGTTATGATGAAAAATCTTGTGTCCTTTAATTTCCTTTTCACCTAACTCGTACATACATATACAAAGAAGCTTGCACATTTATGTCGATGACGTACGATTATGATCAGCCAAATAAGCAACCCCATAAGCTAACAATACCTATAGTTTTTTTTATGTTTTGAATCAACAAAATTGTACATATGTCTTAAGGCAAAAGCAAGCTTTGTCTTTTCAAGTCAAAATTTCCCAATATAGCATGGAGCTGGCGATTATGTGAGCAATAATGAAATATGAATAGTAAATTTACAAACCTAAGAATTTTTGTCATTTAAGCTTGCTTTATTTAATTACGACATGTTTTGCCGGATTTATCGAAGTAGTGTAACCTACCAGCTACCTCCGTACCTCATCAATTGTGACTAGCTAGCATGACTCTGAATGCTAATTCAATAAATTTGTTAGGTAGTGAAGCTGGGCTTCATTTACTGATATTGCACAGGGTTCACATCACATTGCACTTAATTATTTTTAACAAAAAAAGCTAAAATGTACAGTAATATGAATCTTACAAATATTAAATTTGTATTATCATATATAATTTTAAAAGATTAAACACATAAATTCTATCAGAGGTAACAAAAAGCAGAAGTAATAAAGAGTATCATAAACCTGAAAGCAAAATAATGTTTACTACAATCAAGTTATTAGTGTTATTTAGTTTGATTTTGATTCTTACCCTTGTAGGAGGCTGGTTTAATAAATGAGCTCAATCCAAAATGTGGTTGAGACATGTTTAACTTTTCAAAATCATGTAAGAGGTGAACTAGCGTATTGGCGAGTCAAAGCTTAAGATATTTTGAATACATCATCATGTATATGCCGGTCTAGTTGTCTCTTTTTACCATAGTAAAACTTAAACAAAAACTTTGAAACTTCACCACAAGACAGTTCATCAATTTACCACCTAATCGTTTCAAAAAATTCAAGTATGAATAACTTAACCAAGCAACAAAAGAGATAAGTTAACCAAGTTTTTGTGTGAATTCAATGAACCAACCACCTCTATGTCACTTCTTTAGACCTGCGGGGGAGTGATAACTTAAACTTAGTGGACAAGTTTAGAGGCTATAGATACACCCCCAAATTTGACCTAAATAACACCCGACGACATGTCGTCAGTACATAAAAAATATTAACATCATTTAACGCTAATCAAACGCTAATTAGGGTGGCTTTTTTATTATATAATGTACTGATGACATGTCGCCGGTAATAAATTGGCGGGGGAAATTCCCGCCCAGTTATTCACAATTATTGACAGGCGGGGAGAAAGTCAAATTTGACCTACATGGTATCGGCGACATGTCATCGGTATTTTAGAACATTAAAAATTCAACGCTCGCTGGTCTCGGTCAAGATTTTTTTCGTCGTTTATTGTTAAATATCGACGATAATGTGTTGCCAGGATTTTTTTCGTAGCCAGTTCTCGTGATTCTAGTAGTGAGATACACCCTAAACCTTTTCATTAAAAACTGATATACGGCACATATTACATCCTCAAACACTAAAAGTATTTTTCCTCTCCCCTTGTGTTTACACATTCGGCAGTATCTAAGGAAAAAAAAAAACCAAAAAGGGTTGTTTGTCTCTATTCGTTTCAAACAGAAAAAAATTACGTACGTATGCATGCATGCTATACACATGTGATATACATGCATCCATAAAGTAGTATGGTATGTGTGTATACACATACCTTTATTTGACCAAATTGAGACCAAAACGACCAAAAACTAACCATAAATGCCAAAAATATATGTGTTTTTGTGTTTGTGATTGTGCAGGTACGGATATACAAAAAAAACAAAACAAAGGCAAAAAGACAAAACAAGCACGGGATTTGGAAAAGAGTTCAAAAGCCGAGACCGAGGAAGCAATTTTCAAAAGAGGATTATATTTGAGCTCAAAAGGACAAATTCTACCTTGAAGAATCATTATTTGTCAAGAATAGCCCTTGGAAGTATTTTACAAAATCAGCCCGTACTTTTGATAATTGGCAAAGATAGTCCCTATAACTTTTATCCTAAAAACTTAAAATTATCACTACAAATAATAAAAACCCAATCCCATCTAACCAAACCCAATACCCAACCCAGCCCACCTTTATTATAACCCGGAAAATCAAACCCGTATCCACCATCTTTACCCGAAGTCAAACCCGGTCAAATCATTTAACAATAAAAACAAATTTACCCGCCCAAAAATACTGTACATCCTTCACCCCCAATTCACCCTGCTCAGATTTTTACCCGTACAAATCCTTCTAGAACCTGACATGTCAGAAGATTATGACACCATTATTTGTCCAAGCTGGCAATCCCGAGCAAAATGATTGGTTGATCATAGGTGGCACATGATCCGAGAGTAAAGAATGTTTGTGATGATGACATAATTCAATCAAGGGCTGTGATTGGACTTCTGGATGCTTCTCCAAACCCTAATGCTCCTCTCACTCGGCTATAAATAGAAGATCATTCCTCACACACAAGGAGTCTAGTTTTTAGTGTAATTTTTAGGGTCGAATTTATGTTAAAAGTATTTTTATTATAATTTAGCTTTTAAAAGTAGTTTGTAATCAAGTAATTTCCTGTTTTCAGTTGTAATCAAGCATTAAGTTTAATAAAATTTCGTTTCCTTTATAATTCTTATGCAAATTTACTCTTAAGCTTTTTAATACTTTTTACTTATTGTTCATAAGATCTTTTTCTGTTAGTATAAGCTCATATTAGCTTCTTATAGCTATTTGTGAGTTTAATAGTGTTTAATTCTGTTTTAATTTAAAAAAATAAAAAAAAATCAACAAAAGTCAAATAAGCTGTTTGTGGATGATAAGCCAGACCTGGAAGGGCTTATTGTTGTTACTAGCTTGTCTTTTGACAAGCTAGATCTACTAGAGTAGCTCCGCGAGCATATTTTGCCTTTGTTGTGCTAAGGCTTTTGTAAGTTTCAATTTAAATTCACGTATTGCTTATCACTGCTTATTCTAGTGCTTATTTGATTTTTTTATGTCTTATCTAGCTTAGTTTAATTGTTTATTGCTTATTTGGTAGTTTTTATATCTTTTGTTTTCATTGTGCATCAAAAACTCTAAAAGTACAAAAATATTGCATATTATTTCAGACCCCTTTAAAGGCTTATGCCAAACACCCCTAATTAAATAAATATGCAATATTTTTGTAGTTTTATAGTTTTTGATGCACAATGTAAACAAAAGATATAAAAACTACCAAATAAGCAATAAACAATTAAACTAAGCTAGATAAGATAGAAACAAATCAAATAAGCACATTAATAAGCAGTGATAAGCAATACTTGAATTCAAATTGAAACTTACAAAAGCCTTAGCACAACAAAGGCAAAATATGCTCGCGGAGCTACTCTACTAGCTTTAGCTTGTCAAAAGACAAGCTAGTAATAGCAATAAGTCCTTCCAGTGCTGGCTTATCATCCACAAACAACTTATTTGACTTTTTTTGACCCTTTTTTTTAAAATTTTTTAAAATTAAAACAGAATTAAACACTATTAAGCTCACAAATAGCTATAAGAAGCTAATATGAGCTTATACTAACAGAAAAAGAGCTTATGAACAATAAGTAAAGAGTATTAAAAAGCTTAAGAATAAATTTGCATAAGAATTATAAAAGAGATGAAATTTTATTAAACTTAATGCTTGATTACAACTGAAAACATGAAATTACTTGATTACAAACTACTTTTAAAAGCTAAATTATACTAAAAATACTTTTAACATAAATTCAACCCTAAAACTTTCACTAAAAACTAGACTCCTTGTGTGTGAGGAATGATCTTCTATTTATAGCCAAGTGAGAGGAGCATTAGGGTTTGTAGAGGCATCCAGAAGTCCAATCACAGCCTTTGATTGAATTATATCATCATCACAATCATTCTTTACTCTTGGATCATGTGCCACCTATTATTAGCCAATCATTTTGCTCGGGATTGCCAGCTTGGACAAATAATGGTGTCATAATCTTCTGACACGTGAGGTTCTAGAAGGATTTGTACGGGTAAAAATCTGAGCAGGGTGAATTGGGGGTGAAGGATGTACAGTATTTTTGGGCGGGTAAATTGGTTTTTATTGTTTAATGATTTGACCGGGTTTGACTTCGGGTAAAGATGGTAGATACGGGTTTGATTTTCCGGGTTATAATAGAAGGTGGGCTGGGCTGGGTATTGAATTTGGTTAGATGGGATTGGGTTTTTATTATTTGTAGTGATAATTTTAGGTTTTTAGGATAAAATTTATAAGGACTATCTTTGCCAATTATCAAAAGTAAGGGTTTATTTTGTAAAATACTTCCAAGGGCTATTCTTGAAAAATAATGATTCTTCAAGATAGAATTTGTCCTTTTGAGCTCAAATATGATCCTCTTTTGAAAATTGCTTCCCTGGCCTCGGCTTTTGAATTCTTTTCTAAATCCCGTGCTCGTTTTGTTTTTTTACCTTTGTTTTGTCCATTTTTTATATATCCGTAAATGCACAATCACAAACACAAAAACACATATATTTTTGGCATTTATGGTTAGTTTTTGGTGGTTTTGGTCTGAATTTGGTCAAATAAAGGTATGTGTATAGTCTCAAGCATGTATAACCACATGCATGAATATGTAAAATCCCTTTTCTTCCTAGTTGTGTAATCGACTATTATATTCCCCTTGTGGGATTCGATCAACATAAAACCAAAACAAGAACACCGTGTTCCGTTGTTTATTCGTGAAGCAAGCACTAGCATCCTAGCATATCTCGGTGACGTGTAGTGTGAGCAACCTATAGAGGTGATTATTTTAATCGGTTTCAAGAATTCAAGATTTATTATTTATTAATCTTTAATGATTAATAAAAGGTTAGTAATTTCATGTGTTTATTTTATCGTTAATCCACAACATCTAATTAGACCTATCCACTGCGCGTACTCGTAGTATTGATGGTTATATCAATATGAAATCCCAACACTCGTCACATTCTCTATCACCTATGAATAAAGTCCAAAAATAAGAAGCTTGGTCCATGTCTTATTCTTTTTCCAATTCATCATCTTATTAACATTACCTCTTGAAGCTCTATCACCAAATCGCTTTTGTGAAATACGATTTTTGATTACTTCTCGTTTTGACGACTTCCTTAAGCCACATACTAAAATGAATGTATTGAGTAAGTTTTTATGTCTTAACCCATATTGTCCTACATACAGCTTATATGTCTTAAATCAACAAAATTGTACATATGTCCTGAGGCAAGAAGTAAACTTTGTCTTTTCGAGCCATATCTATTCGCTGATTTATGTACAAGTTTTTTACTTTCTTACAACTCATGTCTATTTGCTACCGATGCTTTAGGAGAGAGCATTTATTTTGACCTATCAATAGTCTGTGTAAACTTACTTTGTCTGCAGGTAAATGTGAGTTGTTGATTTATAAATTTGGTTTGAAATTAATATTGCTCAGCCTTTGACAGTAAGCAATGGTGTATTTTTGTGTGTAGTATGCTATCTCACCTAAGACTGCTTGGCAAGGCATTGGAACTTTCACCACTATATTGCCTTGCCTCCCACCTAAGTTCACGCATGAGTCACATGTTCCAAGAAGAATAATGGTGAAGGCTTCACCATTAAGTATTACCGATTTTAATTATTTTTTATTTTGTGTGTGAGTGTGTGTGGGGTATTTAGTGGGGGTATATTTGTATAAAGTGGGTATTTTAATGAAAGGTGAATATAGTGTTGCCTTGCCCACTAAATGGTGAAGTGAGGTGAAGGGAAGTGAGAGGAGAGAGAAAGCTGATGTGGCGCTGAGGTGTATGGTGAAAAATGAGATACCTTGCCAACCAGCATAAAAGTAACATACACACATCAATCCTCATTTATTTATATATCATTTGACAGAATTAAATGCTAGTCACCTAAATACTTGATTCTTATTAATACCTACTCCCTCAATATACCTTTTTTCGACAAAGAAACACACATACAATCAACACAATTTATCATTCACCAAAGTTAGCCCGAAGTGTTAGTCACACAACACTACTGTTTGTTCAAAAAATATATTCAAACAGAAACCAAAACACAACTCGGAACGATGCACATCTCAAACTCATCTTTTTTTAGTCTGTTGTACGATACACAAGCAAAAAAACCTTTCTTTCATTGTTGAAATAGGTGGTCTCGGAATTAAAACAATAAAGATTAGGAGACAATTCAGTTACACAGATGGTGAGGAACAATATATAATTAAGTGGTTGGTCAAAGATATCTAAACGTCATGAAAATTAATAAAGATACGAGGACAATGTATGTATTGGTGCGTGGTCCAACCCTCACGTTCCTTAAGATGGTTAGATGCTCAAACAACACATACGCGTCCAACATGGGCAACATAATCTATCGATTTTTCTAAACATTGTATGGTAAAAAAAAATGGATAAGAAAACTATATTTTAGCTAGGCCACGTACATGACAACAGAAAAAACTCGGCTTCCTCATATAACATGGATAAGAATCCTTTTTCATTTATCAGCTTTTAATCTAAACCTTCTTGATGAATACATTCATATACATATGAAAACACCACTAATTGGAACCAAGATATACATAAAATTAGAAGGAAATGCTAGCCTGAATTCAACATTGAAGATTAACTTGGTTAAATAATTAAACCATGTTTGATAATAAATTGAGTGCAACTGTGTGCAAGAGTGGTGTAGGGCGTAGATGAGGACCTTGCTTGCTACATTGACTAGCAAGACTTTCAAATGCTAATTCAATAAATTTGTTAGGTAGTGAAGTTGGGCTTCATTTACTAGCTAAACCTAAGTATATATCACAAGTTAGTTAGTTGCCCTAAAAAACACAGGCCTCCCTTTTCTTTTGTTTCTCTCTGAAAAAACACAGCCACCATCTTTTTATAAAACAAACACCACATCTAGTATGTTAGAATCAAGTGTTGGTCACACAATCACTAGTGTTTGTTCAAGAAATATATGCAAACAAAAACCCCAACAAAACTCTGACAGATGCATATTTTCAAACCCATCTTTGTTTATTCTGTTATTGTACGATACACAAGCAAAGAACCTTTCTTTCATTGTTGAAATAGGTGGTCTCGGAATTGTAACAAGAGTTCTTCTGAAGTGCAGGTGAAATTTTGCACTCTTTTATCTTTTGTCAATATGATGTGAAGTTTTTAGTCCTGGTCAAAGTCTAACAGGAATTAGTTACTTGATGAAGTTCTTAAAACAATTTGGTTGGATACTTTCTTTTCAAATCCACATTATCATTTTGTTTTCCTATATTTTGTAGCTCAACAGAACATGGCTTTGACACATTACCCCGGGAACCGGGTATTGCATTTGGAAAGAGTGCAATTCTCCCGTCTTCAAAGCAAAGGTGGCTAGTATTAATAAAAAATTTCATGAAATTCAAGTTAAAAGCTTTGACTTGGTTTCGAGTAGATCGAAGAAAGTCCATTTCGACTGGCAGAAATGGTTCATCGATCCCTCAAGCTGCAAAATTCAATGATGGCATCGTTTAAGGCTAGCTGTTCTTTTGTAATAGTTTGCTCGTAGTCGTAATAAATGTCTTGTTGCCTTTCAAAAAAAAAAAAAAAAGAAAAAAGAAAAAAAATTACCCCGGGAACAAGTGAACACACAAAACTTGTCATACGTTGGTTGAGCTTTTGAGTTCTCCAGCGCCCGTGTGCGTGAACAGGTATATTCTTTTTACTCTGTCTAGTTTATGAATTGTGTGGTATGCATAAAGTGTTATTATGTTTAGCATAGCGATGCTTTATTATTAATCATGTATGGCATTGTGCAATATCACTAGTGACTCCACAGAATGTCAGGATAAACATTGATATTTTTCTTTTTGTTTTAACAGATGGAACATGCATTACGGGCACTTAAGAATCTTCTTCAGAATTTTACTCATGTAGAAATATGGACAAATGCGTGTTGGGCAGTATCGAGTACAAGTGTTAGTTGGATAATCTCTCGATGCACAACCTCAAGCCATGATATGATACAGGTAATATGCCTTCGATTAAGTTTATTGTTGAAATAGGTGGTCTCGGAATTGTAAGAAGCAGGTACACAACGTACCAAATCAAGACAACTACAAAGGCTGAAGAACGCAACACAAAAGATGAATAAATGGTAGCAGAGTTGCTCGCAGCTAAGGGTGAGCAAAACCGCCCGAGTCCCGACAACCGCCCCGATCCCGACATAAATTGATGGTCCCGAAACCGAATTAGTGAAATTCGGGTCGGTAGTCGGTTTTAAGTTTTAGAGAAAGTCGGTTTCGGGTCGGGTCGGGTAAAAAACCGACGGTATCCCGAATAAGCCCGAGTGTCCCGATTAAATTTTACTCCGTATATATAACTTTTTCAATACTCTACCTACCACCTCACAATCTGACAATCCACTATCTTTACAAAAAGAAACAAAAAAAAAAAAAAAAAAAAAAAAAAAAAAAAAAAACTCACAGACCACAGTCCACTCTATCTCTCATTCTCTCTCCCAACTTTTAATACTCCGTACCTACCAACAACTCACAGTACCAACTTTCAAAAAAACTTTCAAAGATAATTGTTTTGATATGAAAGATTTAGTTGAAGAAGTATCTTCAGCTGTTCTTGAAAGTTTGGAGGTAAATAATTATCTACTATATGCTAATGCTTTATTATAAAGTATAAAAAGAATGATGGCTGAGATCTATTTAATTATAGATCGATGATGCATATCTTTCATTCGAAAAAAAGAAGGTGAACTTCTTATAGATCGATGATGATCCATATTTTTCGTTTGCTTGACCTTTGATGGTCTTGATTTATCTTTGAATGGCACGAAAGAAAGATGGCTGAGATCTATTTAATTATAGTTGTGTATAAATGGTTGTATAGGTAGCCGGTGGTGGTGGTTTCACTGTTAAACACGGTCTGATTCTAATGGAGTAATGGTTGTGGTATAGTTTAGTGTTAATTGTTAAATGGTTGTGGTATACTTTAGTGTTAAAGACGGTCTGTGAATGGGTAAGGTCTTGATTTCGGGTTGTGGTGCATTGTCCCGAAAACCGACCGACTTATCCCGAGTATTACCGAACCGACCCGATACCTATTCGGTTCGGTATTCGGGCAACCATTTTTACTATTTTCGGTTTCGGGCTGAGTCGGGTCGGTTCGGGACGGGTCGGGATTCGGCCCGATGCTCAGCCCTACTCGCAGCTATCAAGTACCCGGAATGAGGAGATTGCCGACAAGCAGGAGAAGATAACATACCAAATCAAGCAGATTTATGATCCTTACTCTTAGATTGTCTATCATCGTGTTATTCGTATGTAATTGATCAGTGAAACGGTCGTCTTTAATGAATTAATTTATTTTTATTTAACCATATAATTCTGACTCTCAACTATATGTTACTCGCTAGTTTATTGAGTTGTGAATATGAAAATAACTTCATAGAACTTAAGCAAGCTGAGAATGATGTGTATTTATTCAATTCAAACTTTTAGGGACAATTTTTTACGCATTGATGTAAAGAATGTCTGTATCTTACCCTCTAACCCTGTAATTCTGATTTTTGAGCTTTGTGTTACATGTTAGTTTCTTGCGTTGTTAGCTTATTGAGTTGTGACTTGTGAGTATGGTATTCAATTGCTACCGGGAATGCATGATATCATATTTGTGGATATGATTTTGCTACAAAAGCTTTGTTTGGTATTTTGGTCTTCAGTTACAAAGCAAAACAAACCAGAGAACTCGAGGCAGGCATTGCTAATCCAAACTACTTATCTACTTGTATCGAGCAAACAGTTTAGAGTGGCTTGTTCCAAACTTCTTAAGCACAAAAGCAGATTAGATAAGCATCTTAAATATGATTCATCTCATTTTGCCAATTCAACTTTGATAATACTTGCAATCACTAGAAATATTAACGAAATATTATTATAACAGAAATCTTATGACACCAATGGGCCACACTATATTCACCATTGACTCCTTATTAAGCATTAAAATAATCAATACAACACTTATGTAGGTTTGCATTTTCAAAATACAACTTTTTTTCTTCTAGTAGCAAAAGATTAACGTAGTGTTTTGTACGTCGTAATGAGAGTATGAATAGAAAAGATCATTATGACGGAATGAAAAATATTATGTTTATTTACAATTATAGAATGCAATGACTCATTACATGGAATCACCCATTACATCAAAACCCACCATTTTCATCCATTAGGGTAAGGGTGGCAATTCGGGTCGGGTTCAGACTGACAGGTTGGCGAGTCAGAAAACCCCAACCCGAACCTGTCCCATTTAAATCATCGGGTCAGCTATGTCAACCCTAATCTGTTTACACATAACCCAAACCTGACCCATTTAACCCGTATATATATTTGGGTTGGCAGGTTAAATAGGTTACACGGGTTAAATAGGTTAAACGGGTTTCAGCTAGATCTATTTAACCCGTTTTGTATATAAATGTTGACACATTACACGAGTTAAACACGTTAAACGGTTTTGCGGGTGAACCCATTTAACCCATTTAAACTGTATAATAAAATATAAATATTTTTTAATTTAAGAAAAAACCTTAAACGGGTTGGCGGGTCGATCCGCTTAATTTATTCCCAACCCAAACCTGACCTGTTTAATAAACGGGTTAGATGGGTCGGCCCAAACCCGACCCGAAATCTACTTAGACTCAACCCGAACTTGTTAATTTTCGTGTCGGTTTCATGTCGGATTTCGTGTCGGGTCAGAAATTGCCGCCCCTACATTAGGGGTCCCTTGTTTTTTTTCATTACATCTTGGAATGGAATCATATTTACATAAAAGCCATTTATTAACTATCCATTACTTCATTTATTCAATTACGACATTCATTTACATTTCGTCGCTACTTCATTCCGTTATACCAAACTGACCCTAACATCAATAATCCTCCGCGTTATTCCGGTTTAATTTACTAAATGGGCCAAAATAATTCGTTGGCTTACGAATTGGTCCATGCCTTGGTGTCATTTGTTTTTTTTGGAAGAAGCACTTTTTCCCTTTTTTCACTTCTTTTGTATGCGGGCGCGCAAAGGTTTTTGTTTTTTTTCCAGACATAAGTGCTTCTTTTCACTTCCCACCTCTTCAAAAATTAGACATACTTTCACTTCTTCTCACGTTTTCAATACAAATCCTATCTATTTCTCTTTCATTCTTTTCTTTCAAAAGCACAAAAAACAAACGCTTTTCTTCTTTTCAGATAAAGACTTTAGACGTACCTCTTCTTCTTTAAACATGGTTTGCAGATGAAGACATAAAACCTTTAAAAAACAAACCACACCTTATTTTTTCCAATTCGTCGTCTTATTTAAAGTTACTTCACAATGCAGCTCTATCACCAAATTACTTTTGTGAAATACAAATTTTCTATTACATTTGTTTTTGACAACTTCTTCAAACCACGTACTAAAATGAATGTGTTGCCGAAACGATCTTACCGATATTACAGGTATTGAATAGGTCAAAAACGTTATTTTTGGCTAAAGATGATGAAAAATAAATCCTTTAAAAAGAAAAAAGAATTAAGTTTAGGAGAATATTAAAAGCGGCATGTTTTAAATAACCTTTTCTTCAATTTGGCTATATTTAATGTGGATACAGCTTTTCAAAAAAAATAAAAATTGATACATTTGTTATGATGAAAAATCTCGTGTCATTCAATTTCCTTTTCACCTAACTCGTATATACATATACAAAGAAGCTTACACATTTATGTCGATGAAGTACGATTATGACCAGCCAAATAAGCAACCCCATAAGCTAACAATCCCAAGAGTTTTTTTTATGTCTTGAGGCAAGAAGCAAGCTTTGTCTTTTCAAGTCAAAAGTTTCAATATAGCATGGAGCTTGCAATTATGTGCGCGGAATAGTAAATTTACAAACCTAAGATTTTTAGTCATATAATTTGGCTTCAGAGAGTCAATTCTACAAATAGTCCGGTCTAGTAAAGTGTTCGGCTTTTGAGGACCCAAAAAAGTCGCTTTCCAAAAATGGCCCAAAAAAAGTCGCTTAAAACGTGGGAGTGACATGTGGCTGAAATTAAGCGACTTTTTGTGAATTAAGCGACTTTTTGTCAATTAAGCGACTTTTCTATTAAGCCTAGCAGTATAATGAAATATACTAGCAGTAGTATCATTAAGCCCAGCAGTAGAATGAAATAAAAAGTCGCTTAATTCACAAAAAGTCGCTTAATTCACAAAAGTCGCTTAATTCCAGCCACATGTCACTCCCACGTTTTAAGCGAGTTTTGCTTGGGCCATTTTTGGAAAGCGATTTTTTTGGGTCCTCAAAAGCCCAACACTTTACTAGACCGAGTCATGTCTATATCGCAGACATATTTTGCGAATTGCGGATTTATAGAAGTAATCATCTCCAAAGTGACCTAGTGGTAAGTTTCCCCTAAAGTTTCATTGGGAATCATGGTTCAAACATTTTTTGGTAAAATATTTGGGATAAGAAAAGTTGTATTTCAGTTAGGCCACGTACATGACAACACAAAAAACTCATAGGTTCCCCATATAATTTGGATAAGAATCCTTTCTCATTTATCAGCGTTTAATCTAAACCTTCTTAATGAACACATCATATACATATGAAAACACCACCAAGGCACCAATTGAAATCATGATATACCATCAGGCATCAGCTAGTACCCACATAAAATAAGAAGGAAATGCTAGCCTGAATTCCACATTGAAGATTAAGATGGTTAAATAGTTAAACCATGCATGTTTGATAATAAATGATACCTACCTTTTTTTGACGTGTGATCAGAACGACCTTCAATGATTATTCAATAAATTTTTTTAGGTAGCGAAGTTGGCTTCATTTATTCATATTGCACAGGTTTCACTTCTTAATGAGTGCACATACGTTCATTAAATTTTGCGTAGGTAAGGCTCATATCATATTATCACATCACAAAGTATAATGAGGTTACATATGATAATCTTATCGAATGTTGTTTACTGAATTGTATGTCAATCACTTTTAGGTTGCTTATTTGCATTTGGTTACTCACCTTTTGAGCGAGGTGCATCAGTTTGAGTTTGACAGGTGCTATCAATTTAAGATGGACTCATAAGTAATTTTTTGGCAAATCCTCTTTTGTGGACCTAGGTCTAAATAAACCAACTTTTTCACCTTGTGATATGATGGCAACGTTTCATCTTTTGCAACATATTTGCAGCCATTGTCATCAAGCTGTACGCCATCCTCTGCACACTGGTCTGCCAATTTTTATTCAAAATTTCAAAATCTGCTATTGAATACCTTGGGCGGGAAAAGTAGAAGAATCATTTTTTGCCGGTCTTATAAATACACTCACCATCTTCCACCGTAGAACCATTGCCATCAGTATGTTAGCCCCAAGTGTTAGTCACACAATCACTAGTGTTTGTTCAATAAATATATTCAAACAAAAACCCCAATAGAACTCACACCGATGCACATTCTCAAACCCATCTTTGTGTTGAAATGTGGTTAACAAATTAATATGCAAATGTCTAGTATCGAACCCGAGACCTCGGGATTGCACACATTACAAATGAGTATTAAGGAATAATAATAAATGTATTTTATATATTTATTATTAGCACGAGAACTTAACGACCGTTAGTGTTTTCCGTTAAATGACTAACGACCGTTAAACGCAAATAAGGAAAGAAGTGTTTGTATGTAATTAGGAAACATGGAAAAGATCTAGAAACCCTCTTTGGGTTAAGGATCGACCGGCCATAGGGTTGGATCGACCCAACCCTTTGCTTTTCCTCCAAGTTTCTAATCTAGTATAAATACAAACACAAGGGGTCTTGGTTTTCATAACTCTTGAACACACAATTATCCCTAAAAGTTTTCTTTTCCTTTTCTTTGTGATTGCCGATCGAAACATCTCCTCCAAGGGTTGTTTGGATCGATTTTTGTTAAACAAAAATCATTCTTGTGTTTTACTTGCATAACCTTAATACTGTTTAATTTGTGTGTACAAGAACGAGGTAATAACTCACTATAGTTATTATCAAGAGATCGAATAACAAAACGGTAAGGGGTTATTCATTGATCTAGTTTAAATCATATTCAAGATTTATTGAAGTGCATCGGGTACGTTTTCTATTTATGTTTAAGTTAATTATTATGTGTTATACCTAATTGTTTACATGCTTCCGCTATTATGTACTTTGTGTTATGGAATTATATGATTGTCATGAGTGTCAAATTCCAACAGTGGCATCAAGAGCCATGTATAACATGTAATTGATTACTTAAACAATAAAAAACGTATCTTTTAAATTGTTTAGAATATACATGCTTTATTTTCTAGGGTTTTAATTATTAAAAATTTGTTTTTTTTTTTAATAAAAGTCGAACCCTAACCCTAATTTAGGGGGGGTGTCGATTTAATGCATAAACCCTAATTAGGGTTTGTGTTTTTCATAATTAATTGTAATTAATTAGAAACCTTAGGTCTTTAAACAATTGTTGTGTTATGAATCTTGTGACCTAATTGCTATATGATATGCATGAATTCGTGACTACTTATGCATAATTAGTCACGGATTAAATTATTTGAATTAAATTGTTTAGATGTTTGCTACATGTTAGATAAATCTAAAATTAGGGAAGACCTAATATATATTAAATTAATCGGTTATGTGCAACGTGGTATATTATCATTAAAACTTACGCGGCCAATTGTTGGTGTCTGTGGTCCATTGGGTACAATGCGCTCGAAAACCAATGGGAGTTTTATTGATTCTATACATAATAATTCACATATAGATTGTTAATAGGATTTGTTTAAAAAGATTGCATGTGGCTAGATGTTTCAATTACAATTAATTGTTTTAATTGTTTTATTATTAGTTGATTATTTGTTTTCTTTTAATTACTTGTTTATTGTTTTTTTTATATGTGATATGTTAAAGTAAGCAATAAAAAGGGTAATTTTCAAAGAAAATTTAATTGGACTAATAATGGTGAAACATAAAGTAATAAAGTAAGGATCTTGCAAAGTCTTATGTGCCGACAGTGGTTCGCTTCGCACGGTAATTTGCTCCCAGGCGAGACTAGCAAGATCTAAACTTTGTCACTTAATTTTTTTTTAAGACTAAGATCATAAACTTTTGCTTGATTGATGTTTTTGTACAATAGTGTGTGAAAGGCGGACCAAAGTTGACAAACTGTGTGGTGGGTTTATCTGGAGAGGGGTTTTTTAAGAGATTCGCTCCTACCGGCTCTCCGGGCCCGCTTGTGCGTCAACTGCGACTTACCTATATCACTATTTACGTACACTATCATCTTAAGGGTGATTTACCTCAATTCCACGCGCCACTTTTGTGGCAAATATCCGAATAACATGTAAGTAGTAGGATATGTGGGCGATAATTGTTGGTACTTCTTTAATTGGTGAACCCAATACCTCAAGTAAATTTTTTTTGGTTTACTCTTAACTAATTGGTAAATAAAAAGTGTTTTGAAAACTAATGATACAAAGATGAGTGCATGCATCTTTGTACATGTTTTTGTCACATCAAAAACTAAATACCCTAAAATTTAAGTTACGTGCCATCTAACTATAAGGAACACTTGAAGTTAATTTTGGGTATGCGTGAGACCTGGACCAAAATTAATGACAAGGTAAATTTCCAAGTGTGCGTGAGACCACACATGGATGAATTTGCAGTTTCTAAGTTAGACAACTTAATTAAGCTGATGCGTGAGACCTAGAGCTTAAGGCATGAGATGGGATAAAACATGCCTACGTGACATATTGATGAATCAATATGTAGTAAATCCCATAAATTATCTAGGAATTGGAAATTTTGTTTGCCAATTATTGTACGACAGATTACCATCTTTTGTACTTCCACTACTAGCAGATCAACTAATGTAGTGGAACTATGTAAAGTTGGATCCTAGATTTTCAAGGAAATTAAGTTGGTTATATGAATATATCCATGGGTATTATATTTTCTTGAGAATAAGTATTATCGAAAATACTAATGTTTGAACTTTTCTATTTTCTGTAGAATGGCTCAACCCGATAACTCCGTGTATGCTGCTTTCAAGAGTCATCTTGAAAGAGCCAAATTGACTGGGAAAAATTTCAATGATTGGCACAGATCGCTCAGAATTGTTTTGAGGGCGACTGGTAAGCTCAATTACTTGAATACTCCTTGCCCTGATGAGCCTGCTGCGGACGCTTCTGAAGAGGTCAAAGCAGCATGGAGAGCTGAGTATGCTAAGTACACTGAAGTTGGGTGCTTAATGCTACAAAGTATGGATCCAATGATGCAAAAGAAGTTTGAGTATTATTTTCCATACAACATGCTCGAGCAGCTTAAGAAGTCTTATGAAAAGACTCCTGAAATTGAAATGTATGAGTCTCTTGACAAACTACACAGCTGCAAACATGGTGATGGTAAACCAGTTGAAGACTATGTGAATGAGATGAGAGATTTCTTTGATCAACTTCATAGAGTCGGATTTGGTTATCCCGAGAATGTTCAAGTTAACCTAATCAACAGATCCCTTAACAAGGATTTTACTGGTTTTGTACAGAACTTCAACATGCATTGCTCAGGGAAGACAGTTTCTGAGTTACTCGCATTGCTAGTTGACTATGAGAAACACTTACCACCCAAGGGCAGGGCTCCTACTCCGCAAGTGTTGGCAATTCAAGGAGGTAGGATCCAGAAAAAATCGCGTGTGAACAAGGGTAAGGGTAAAGGTGATAAAGGCAAGCAGGTCATAGCCTATCAACCAAATCCTAAGGTGAATCAACACCAGCCCAAGAAGAACAAGGTGAGTCCTCCAGGAAAGAAGGATCAGGCTTGTCACCACTGTCATGAAGTAGGGCACTGGAAGAGGAACTGTCCACTCTACATCAATGAATTGCGACAAAAGAAGCAAAAGAGTGAAGCTGGTAATCCCAGCTCTTCAGGTGCGTTCTTTATGATCGAATTATTTACTCTAACTCGTAAGTTAAATTCCTGGGTATATGATACGGGATGTGGTATTCATATTTGCAATACTATGCAGGGGTTTAGAGTTGAGAGAAAGCTGGCCTATGGACAACAATTCTTGCACGTGGGTAATGGAGCACATGCAGCAGTTGAAGCTATAGGCGTATTTAATTTAGTGTTGCCTTCGGGCCTAGTACTATCTTTAAATAATTGTCATTATGCACCGTCAATTGTTAGAGGTGTTATTTCATTTTCATGTTTGTTGAACCTTGGTTTTGAACATACTATTAATAGCAATGGAATTTCTGTTTCTTTAAATGGTGTATTTTATTTTAAAGCTATTGCTGTAAATGGTATTTTTGAACTTGATATGAATGATAATGATAATGCTAGTGTTAAAAATAATTCGATGTATAGCATCAACAACAAGAGAATCAAGAAAAGTCTGGATTCGTCTTATCTTTGGCATTGTCGTCTTGCACACATAAGCAAGGATCGCATGAAAAAGCTGCAACATGATGGGCTTTTAGAAAAGATCAATGATGAATCATTTGATAAATGCGAGTCTTGTATTAGTGGGAAGATGAAAAAGAAACCCTTTACTAATAGGATTGAAAGGGCTACTGATCTACTTGGTCTTATTCATACAGATGTGTGTGGACCACTTAGACATGTGTCAAGGAGAGGTGCTAGCTACTTCTTAACATTTACGGATGATTTCAGCCGTTATGGTTATGTTTATTTACTTAAACATAAACATGAGGTGTTTGAAACATTCAAAGTGTTTAAAGCTGAAGTAGAGTTGCAACTTGGAAAGAAGATTAAAGCTCTTCGATCCGATAGAGGTGGTGAATACCTGAGTCAAGAGTTTGCGGATTATCTAGCTAAGGAAGGAATTGTCCAGCACCTTACTTCTCCATATACACCACAACAAAATGGTGTATCTGAGAGAAGAAATCGTACATTGCAAGACATGATACGATCTATGTTTAATCTAACAACTCTTCCCTTCTCATTCTGGGATTATGCCTTGGAGTCTGCTGTTCGCATTCTTAACGTGGTTCCCACAAAGAAGTTAGATAAGACACCATATGAGTTATGGACTGGAAATTCCCCTAACTTGTCTTATCTTAAGGTCTGGGGTTGCGAGGCGTACGTTAAACGTGACTCGGGCGACAAGCTCCAACTAAGATCTGTAAAATGTATCTTCGTAGGATACCCAAAGGAAACAATGGGTTACTACTTTTATTATCCTCCTGAGAACAAAGTATTCGTTGCTAGGTATGGAGATTTCCTGGAGAAGGATCTCATATCTCAAGAATTAAGTGGGAGGATATATGATCTTGAAGAAGATCAAGATGATGCATTACCTTCTGAAAACATTAACCAACTTCCTGAAGAACCAGAAAGTCTGAGTCCTCCACCAGAAGTTGAAGTGGTTCCCATTTGCAGATCCGTAAGGACTGTAAAAGCTCCTGAACGTCTATGTCTTAACGTAGAATGTGAGGAATATATACAAGGGGATCTTGACGAACCGCCTAGTTATAAAGCTGCCATTAATAGTCCTGAAAAGGAAAAATGGTTAGTTGCTATGAATGGGGAAATGCAATCCATGAGAGATAATGAAGTCTGGATTGAAGTAGACCTTCCTCCTAATGCCAAGGTAGTTGGGAGTAAGTGGCTCTTCAAGAAGAAAACTGACATGGATGGCAATGTACACACCTATAAAGCCCGTTTGGTAGCTAAAGGCTTTACTCAAACGTATGGTGTTGACTACGAGGAGACCTTTTCTCCTGTAGCTGACATTAGGGCTATTAGGATTCTCATAGCCATAGCTGCATACTATGATTATGAGATTTGGCAGATGGATGTCAAAACCGCCTTCTTAAATGGTCGCCTAGATGAGGATATCTATATGGCGCAGCCTGAGGGGTTTGTGAATCCAAAGTTTCCAAATCGTGTATGCAAACTTCAAAGATCCATTTATGGATTGAAGCAAGCATCACGACAATGGAACAAGAGGTTTGATAGTGAAATAAAGAAGTTTGGTTTTACTCAAAATCTTGATGAGCCATGTGTATACCACAAAGTTAGTGGGAGTGAAGTAATTTTCCTTATATTATATGTCGATGACATATTGATCATGGGAAAAGACATTCCAAGTTTGCATGAAGTCAAGGCATATCTTGGAAAGTGTTTTTCTATGAAAGATTTAGGGGAAACTGCTTTCATTCTGGGAATTAAGATATATAGAGATAGATCTAAGCGATTAATTGGATTAAGCCAAAGTGCTTACATCGATAAAATATAGAAGAGATTCAATATGCAAGATTCCAAGAAGGGATATTTGCCGATGCAAGAACAACATGGCTTGAGCAAGAGAGTTTGTGCTTCAACACCTGAAGAAGTGAAACGCATGGCAAAAGTTCCTTATGCTTCGGCTGTAGGATCTATTATGTATGCGGTTAAAAGCACAAGGCCAGATGTGGCGTTTGCTCAAAACTTAACCAGTCGATATCAGCAGGATACCGGTGAAGCTCACTGGACTGCTGTTAAGAATATTCTTAAGTACCTTAGGGCTACTAAAGATTTGTTCTTAGTTTATGGGGGTGATCCACAAGCAGAACTTGATGTTACAGGTTACTGCGATGCTTCATGGAAAAGTGATAAGGATGATATGAAGTCTCAGACTGGATACGTCTTTGTCATTAATGGAGGAGCTGTGGATTGGAGGAGCAAGAAGCAGAGTACATTAGCGATGTCTGCAGCAGAAAGTGAGTACATAGCTGCATCAGATGCTGCAATGGAAGCCGTCTAGATTAGGAAGTTTGTATCAAGGCTTGGAGTTATGCCTTCGATTCAACGACCTATAAAAATGTATTGTGACAATTCAGCTGCAATTACATTTGCCAATGAACCTGGAATCATGAAGGGCACCAGACATTATCCGATCAAATATCACTATGTGCGAGAGCAAATAGAGATTGGTTAGATCGAAGTACTCAAAGTTCACACAGATGATAACTTGGCAGATCAATTGACGAAAGCTCTTCCTGGCACTAAGCTTTATAAGTTAGCTGAAGGAATAGGTCTTCGTAAGGCTGAAAGTTTCATGCCCATTTGTGATTAGTATTTGGATAAAGGATGTAATAGACAATTATTGATTTTATGAAATAAAGTATTGTTTATGTTTATTGTCTTGTTGAAATATACATATATCCTGTTTTTGCATGTTTATATCCTTGAATAATTTTATTATTCTAAATGTGTCCATTGTCGGTTAATGATATGGGAATATCATTAAATTAAGACAAATGTGAATGTTGGTTAAAGAGTATACTTGAAAGTATATTGATGCGTAGTCATACCAAATTTACATGATATTCTAGGAGTAGAATATAGGACTTATCCCAACTAAGCATGAGATTACTTATGGATCTTGTCATCAAGTAATTCATGAAATAGTTATCCTCAGACTTGAGATACCAGATAAGAGTCATGGATGTAGTGCACTTTTGTAAAGCAATCTACCGCTTACCGTAACTGGAAGTTATAAGGATTGTTTTCAGAAGTGTTGCAAAGTTCATGGGTTATTCTTGTAGTCAAGAAAGAATTTGTTCCTTCAAATTTTGTTTGAAGTATAATACTGCTGGGCCCCTCGTAGGGTTGACAAAATGTTTGCGTGGCCACGCCCAAAGTCTATCTGGAATACGTTCAGATGTTTTGGTAATTTTGTTCAATCAATAACAACGAGAAACAGAAACATTAATAAAGTGTGACTTAGATCCATTTCTTTATTAATAAAGTATTAGTAACAAAAGGATAATAATAATGATGAATCATTAAAGATTTTCCAGGAAATCTAGCTCGGGTCGGACTAGGGGCATTGGAGTGTTGCAAGACGCCAACCAATGTCATTTTGCTATTAATTAATTAACCAAGTGGGAGTTGTTGAAATGTGGTTAACAAATTAATATGCAAATGTCTAGTATCGAACCCGAGACCTCGGGATTGCACACATTACAAATGAGTATTAAGGAATAATAATAAATGTATTTTATATATTTATTATTAGCACGAGAACTTAACGACCGTTAGTGTTTTCCGTTAAATGACTAACGACCGTTAAACGCAAATAAGGAAAGAAGTGTTTGTATGTAATTAGGAAACATGGAAAAGATCTAGAAACCCTCTCTGGGTTAAGGATCGACCGGCCATAGGGTTGGATCGACCCAACCCTTTGCTTTTCCTCCAAGTTTCTAATCTAGTATAAATACAAACACAAGGGGTCTTGGTTTTCATAACTCTTGAACATACAATTATCCCTAAAAGTTTTCTTTTCCTTTTCTTTGTGATCGCCGATCGAAACATCTCCTCCAAGGGTTGTTTGGATCGATTTTTGTTAAACAAAAATCATTCTTGTGTTTTACTTGCATAACCTTAATACGGTTTAATTTGTGTGTACAAGAACGAGGTAATAACTCACTATAGTTATTATCAAGAGATCGAATAACAAAACGGTAAGGGGTTATTCATTGATCTAGTTTAAATCATATTCAAGATTTATTGAAGTGCATCGGGTACGTTTTCTATTTATGTTTAAGTTAATTATTATGTGTTATACCTAATTGTTTACATGCTTCCGCTATTATGTACTTTGTGTTATGGAATTATATGATTGTCATGAGTGTCAAATTCCAACACTTTTTTTATGCTGTTATTGTACGATACACAAGCAAATAACCTATCTTTCATTATTGAAATAGGTGTTCTTGGAATTGTAACAAGCAGGTACATTTTATGGCACATTTTAATTGTTCACATAAGATCGTCTAATAGAACTGCATGTACACTATCTTAAATAAAAAGGTTTAACGCAACTTGCTAAAGGGATAATTAAGAGAGTAAATTGGAGAAATCATCCTTGTGGTTTGAAAAAATTGCATGCATCGTCCCTAGTCTTCCATAATTGCAGGCGGCCTCCCTGTGGGCAAACTATTGGTTCATTTTAGTCCCTGGCACTAACGATGGTTAGTCCTTCCCCGTTTGTTCATACTACTTTAAGGACAATTATGTCTTTTCCCTTGTGGTCCCATTTGACTCTCCTTTTTTTTTTTTTTTACCTTGATTTATAATAATTATTAATTAACTAAAATGCCCTTATCCCTTATATCATCTTCAACTTTAACCACTACTCATCAACACCAAATCAATTAAAAAAAATGGTCCTACTTAAAAATGATCTTGTAAATCATATTTATGTAATCACTCCTTCTAACCATAAACCCAAACAAAACCCCTTTATCAATTTAAACAAACAACCACTAATACTGAAATCCCCAATTTCTTGATAAGAACCCTAGAAATCGATGTAGCATTTTCGTTGGATTAGACACAGAAACTGATGTAATCAATTTAGAAATTTAACCAAGAAATCTCACAGATTTGTCCTAAGCGGATTCGAAACCCTAACAGATAATGTTGTTTTGTTGGTCTGTGTCTTTTGCTTCTTGACTGTGATTTGGCTTGTCAGAAATTTTGTCATTCATGTTTCCTTCTTGTTCTTGGTCATCATAATCATCAACTAAACGCAACCTTTTAACTTTCCCTATTTTTGTTGGTTTGTCCGTTCACTCGATCAATCTTTGTATCAGTTGTACGGATCGAGCTCCGGATTAATTCGTCGAGCATCACTCAATGATTTACAGTCACAAGGATTTCACTGGCACCAGTTACACGCCTTCCGGTGATTATATGGACGCTGACGCTACTTTAGCCGATCATAATACGGTTTGGCAAAGTGAAGTGTGCTATTTTGTCAACAATTCAGAAAACCACCATAGATGCCCAAGTAGATTTCCAATTTACCATCAGATGCATGGAGAATTTGATTGTCCTCATTATATGCGAACAAGAACTTGTATGCAAATAGAAAGTCTAAGAAAAATACTAAAAATAAAAGTTAAAAAATAGAGAAAAAAAAACTAATTTTTTGTCATGGCGTGCGGTGCAAATATGATGAGGAAGGTACGGATAACACCACTCATTTGTAGATAAAAAAAGATTTCTATTGAACCATGTGGAATTTTTATAAATGGGTGATGAAATATAGATTTTAAACTCAATGATAACTTGCAGCCTAACACTACATATGGTATGTGAGAACGGCACATATGTCAAAAAATTTCTAGATTTGTAAAAATGAACAAATGGGTTGTACTAAAAATACAAATTTAGCTAATATTTTAAAACTTGTTATGGTTTAGTAAATAGTCTTTCAAAAGTTGATAGATCGGGTAAAAACTCGTAACAAACTACGTTTATGTCCGCGGGTTCTTACTTTTTAAGCAATTAAAAGTCCAAATTCAATAATGGTCAAAGATAGCAAAAGGGTCAAAGTAGACAATTTTGGTTTTATACAATAAAATACGTAACTAGGGTATCATATATTTGTCACCGCTTCTTATCTACGAGTCTCCCCTTTTCTCTTTATTTTTGACAACAACCTTTTCTCTTACAATGAGTAATATTAAGGTGGCATTCAAAGACAAGTACGTTAAACACACAGTGACACATGATCTGAATGTCTTTGACAGCTTGATTAGTGAAACACTTAAAAAACATGAAGAAAAGAATAGCGCTGAAAAACTAATAATAGGTTTGAACGCAGTTGAGTCAGCCGGAAGAAAAGGATAAATATCCCAGTGAAGTTGCAGCATTGCAACTCTTCTATTAGAGCAGAGTTCTCATTTATCAGATTATTCATTCTAAGTATCTGCCTTTTTCATTGATTGAATTTTTGAACAATGAGAATGTCACTTTTACCGAGGTGGGTACCAAGGATGACTTTGTTAAGCTCTATAGGTACTCTTTGGACTGCGGTGGGTAGGGATGGCAACGGGGTGGGGCGGCCATCCCCATCCCCAAACCTGATTACCAAAGTTCTCCCCAAACCCGCACCGATCCCATCGGGGCGCCCCGTTGGGGCGTCGTGGTCCCTCAAACCCGCCCCGTATTAATCGGGGATTTTATCGGGATATCCTCTTTGGGTGCAATTCTCGAACAAAGCCGCACCATTTAACATTTATTGTTATTTTTAGACCATTAGCAATAACGAAATTAATAATCAATTATAAACAAGCCTTGTTAAGTTTTCAACAATAGTATTATACATAAATAATGATAAATTATACCGTCAAAAATTAAAACTTAAAAATATGATACTAAACCAGTTTTTATAATCACAATTTTGCATTCTTACATATATAAAAAAAAAACTATATCAGAGTAATATTTTTTTATTACGTAAATACTAACAAAATACAATATAGGTATAGATATATTTGTATATGTGTATATCGGGCGGGGCGGGGCGGGGCGAGGATTCCCCGCTCCCGGCCCTAAACCCGATTAAAATCCCCGTTTAATCCCCAAACCCACCCCGTAACCCGATTAGCATGCCCCGCCCCGCCTCAATTAGTTCGGGTTTTTTTTTTGCCATCCCTAATGATGGGAAAGATAATATGGAGTACTTTTTCTCTAAGATGCGGGATGTGAAAACTCATTTCTACTCAAATTCGAAGGAAGGTCTGGACTCTGGAGAGTATCGCAAAAAAGTAAATAGGACATGCAATGGAGAAAAATAAAAAGATGTGTCTTGCAGCGACCGAGAAAAATTACCACTGACTACTTAATAGATCCGTTATTGTAGAGACCAAGATTCCTGTATTTCGTGGTTCGGGTGGCGTTGGTTGGCTGAAGATGAAGAAGATCATCTTTCTAGAGAGAGAGTTTAGAGAGATGGTGGAGTGACTGGGAATGATTATCCTTTATTAAAAGAAAACAATGAAAACAATACACAAGTATCCACACCCCACATGGAGAGGCATGTGGGGTATTTATAGCCCTATTACATCACAACTTTGCTATTTGCACATAAGTAGTCCCTGCGTTTACTACTTATCCTAAATCTAGTCCAATTCACTAAGTGACGATATCTTTTATAAAAACGCGAGTCTAACAGTTATGCTTGTATAGACATTTATGTGTCGCATTGGATTGCAAAGCTTTCATATGGAGGTAGTTGATGTTAAATAGCAAACATATTTTTGTGAAAATTTTGATAGTTTGTTATTTGGTGTCTTGCAGCGACTGAGAAAAATTACCACTGACTGCTTAATAGATCCGTTATGCTTGTATAGACATTTATGTGTCGCATTGGATTGCAAAGCTTTCATATGGAGGCAGTTGATGTTAAATAGCAAACATATTTTTTGTGAAAATTTTGATAGTTTGTTATTTGGTGTTAAATAGACATTGTGTCCCATTAAATAAAAACGCAAACTATCGAAATTTGTACAGATTTATATTTGTTGTTTAACATCAGATAACTCCATATGAAAACTTTGTAACCAGATAGGACGCGTAAGCGTCTATACAAGCATAACGGATCTGTTGAGACTTGAGCAGTCAGTGGTACTTTCTACCGGTCGCTGCAAGACACATTTATTTTTCTCCATTGCATGTCCAGTTACTTTTTCACGATACTCTCTAGACCTTCCTTCAAATTAGAGTAGAAATCAGTTTTCACACCTTGCATCTTAGACAAAAAGTATTCCTTATTATATTTCCCACCGCGGCCCAAAGAGTACCTAGAGAGCTTATCAAAGTCTTCCTTAGTACTCACCCCAGTAAAAGTGATGTTCTCATTGTTCAAAAATCTATTCAATGTAAAAGACAGATAACTAGAATGAATAATTTGATAAATGAGAATGCTGCTCTTATAGCAGAGTTGCAATACTGCAACTTTACTGAGATATTTATCCTTTTCTTCCGGCTGACAACATTCTGCGTCCAAACCTATTATCACTTTTCCAGCGCTCTTCTTTTCTTCATGTTTTCTAAAAGTTTCACTAGTCCGGCTACTACAACATCCGGATCATATGTCACTGTGAGTCTATGGTCCTCGTCGTTGAATGTCACCATAATATTACTCACTTCAAAAGAAAAAAAATTTATCAAAAAGAAAGAGAGAAAGTGGAGACTCGAGATAAGAAGGGTGGTGGATATATGAAACCTTAGTTGTGTATTCTAGTGTATAAGAAAAACATTGTCTGCTTTGACCCCTTTGACGTTCTCTGACTGTTATCAAATTTGGACTTTTAATTACGTAAGAAGTAAGAACCTGCGAACACAAATATAGTTTGTTACGAGGTTTTACCCAATCTATTAGCTTTTGAAAGACTATTTTCCAAATCATAACAAGTTTTAAAATATTAGCTAAAATTGTATATTTTAGTACAAACCATTTGTTCATTTTTACAAATCTAAGAAACAATTGACGTCTTTCCGGTTCTCGCACATCATATGTATTGTTAGCCTACAAGTTATCATTCAGTTAAAAATCTATATTTCATCAACCATTTATAAAAATTCCACATGGTTCAATTGAAATCTTTTTATATACAAAATATTGTGAAGTCAAGGGTGCAAATACGACGAGTAGGTTACAGATAACACCACCAATTTGTAAATAAAAGGGTTTCTATTGAATCATGTGAAATTTTTATAAATGGGTGATGAAATGTAGATTTTTAACTAAATGATAACTTGCATGCTAACATTGCGTATGCCCTCTAATATATTGAGACATGCATTTTTAAATGCATAATATAAGGTAATCGTTTTTATTTCTTTGTGATGTTGTCTAGGATAAAATGTCTTGCAAGTCAATCATTGTTGATTACGCAGATAAGATAAATGTGCTACTATACAAGCCCCCCTAGCATGTCCCATCAGGGGGGGGGGGGGGTTTGTTCTTTTATTCTTTTTGTCTCCTTTGACTGACAGTATATCACAGTTTTTGTCAGTTTCTGCTCCGTATTTTTGACAGTTTTAAGCGTTTGACTTATTAAACTTTATATTTTCTGTTCCGTACTTTCAGGTTTATAGTTTTTTGATATAAACAAAATTATAAAATTAAAAAAAAAAAAAAAAAAATTTAAAAAGGCAAAAAATAGGGGGGCTTGGATAACTTGTCCCATAAGATAAATGTGGAAAAAGCCAAATACAAGACAACTCAATTGACGAGATTGATTCCTGGTTATGCATGAAGTGCCAGCCGTTGTTACTGTCGCAACTCAATGAGCTATCTCAGAAGTTTCTGTTAAGGTTATCACTCCAGCCGTTCCTTTGGTACCTGATGCGTCGGGTTGCAACACATTAAGTTTTACAACCCTCCTAGGCAGTGTACCTAACCGTTGTAGTGTTGTATAGGTAAGTTGGGAGATTGATCGTTCTCTAGGGGAATAGTGATGTAGGTTCGAAGTGTATGTCGCCTCTTTGGGTTAATCTCGAGACCGTTTCCGGCCCTTCCCTGTCCACCCCCGAATGCACACACCTAGCGTGGTTTGAACCATTGATCTCTTATTTAAGGGTAAAAATATCATTTTGCAAAAAACTATGTGAGAGAAAACAATAATAATTATGTTTTTATTAAACTGTTTATTTTTTGTTGGTGGACACTTATTTTGAAAAGAAATGAGTATTATTTTTTTGAAGTGGCAAAGATATTGTTGGCCTTAAAAGGAGGAACCAGTTACCAAAATAACCCAAGAAGTTGAGGCAGGCATTAATAATCCAAACTACTAATCAACTTGTTTTGCGTAAGTGTGGGTCATTCCAAACTTCTTTAGCACAAAAGCAGTTTAAATAAGCATCGATATCTCATATTTGCCTATTCAGCTTTGATATTAATTGATTACTTGCAATCACTAGAAAATTTAAAGAAATATCATTTTAACGGAGATCTTACTGTTCATAGCAACGAGATGTTTTTACGGCAAACAAGTAGAATTGAAATATTGTAGTTAAGTGTTTAATGTAACGTTTATAGATACAACGTAAAATAATCACAATGTAAATGAAAAAGTAACGTACGATAATTCAACTTAAATAACAATTCTTAAAATTTATCAAATAACGTATAAAAACATTTGGTGAAGCTGAAAATGAAACGTTAAATTAATTTTGAAATATGGTGTTTTATATACTACCTCCGTCCCAAAATAAGTGTCCAGTTTTATTTTTTTGAGTCTTTCTTGTTCAACTTTGATCATAAATACCTTTATTTATGTTATATAATAGTTGGTGCAAAATATATAAATAAATTGGGTTTTAAATGTATTTTCATTGGTATAATTTTCATTAAGTGTTATATAACACAAATAAAAATATTTAAGGTCAAAGTTGAACAAAAAAGACTCCAAAAAGTCAAACCTGACACTTATTTTGGGACGGAGGGAGTAGAGATTAAACACATTATTTTCAAGTCTAATCTGTATTCAATACAGCACTTGTGAGTATTTCTGACCTAAAGACAAACGTGCCTTTACTCAATCTATCATGTGGTTTTGAGTATCGATCTTGTATTTTATTTGGGAACTCAAGGGGCTTGTTCTTGTTTTTCCATGCTAGAAGACTATCCTTTTCTTTTACTCACACGGTGTAATTGTGAAAGCTCAAGGTCGATAGCTTGCAAAAGACTAAGCTCATTCTTTAGAGCCTCTTTTTCCCCAGAATTGTAAGTTGTCAACTGTTAGTAGTGTCACATTGTGGTTTTACATTATTACATTTAGAGAGTGCACCCATATACATGTTACTTGTATACAAAACTTATGTGGCCGCTAATCCGTCACGGTTGCTTTTTATTTCTTCATAACCATATAGCGACTGAAAGCTCGTGTCTCTACTATCAAACAAATAAAACCCGCAATGGAATATGCAGCTTAAATGCCTAATAAACACGACTTTTATCTTTTCACTGGCAAATTGGGAATCAATTTTTTAGTTGGATATTCACATTTTACAAGTTTCTCAAAATGGACTGGGCCAAATGGTTCAACTAAATGGGCCGAATAACTTGGTTTACGAGTAAATAAAATTGACCCAAAAAAAAACGTATCCTAGGGAAACATCGAGTGGAAGATTACTTATGACTACAATTATCGAGTGGAAAACTAAATAGGAGAGCACATCAAAAACGTGTTTGTTGTCTAGTCAATTTTTAGTACTTTTCGCGCACCGAACTTGATGAAAGTCATATACTCACTGATTCATGCATCTTCGAGTCTTCTTGCGATTTTGTCATTTGTAGTATTAACGAACAGTGATACTTCTAATATATTTACGTCATGTTCAAAAAAGGTAAGAAGGTTATACATTTAAACGATAACTTTCATGTATTACTACTTAAAAGATAGACTCAAATGCGTGGCACTTTCACCCTTAATTTTGTTAGGGGATTAGGATAAGCTCAAGCCCGGTTTGTGGGTTTAGGGTATTAGGGTTTCACTATTATAAATAGTGGATAATTAATAAAGATTAACCCACGAGGTATCCATTATCCTACATGGTATCAGAAGCCAAAATTAATCGATCCTAGTAAACCCTAAACCTAAACTCTTCTGCCTTCCGGCCGCCGGCTACACGCCGGAGGTTCGGAGGGCTTGTCATCTTTTTCACAAAATAAATTTCTATCCGCTCCTAAACTCACCCTATTGCCGTCATATAAAAAAAAAAAAAAAAAAAAAAAAAAAAAAAAAAAAAAAAAAAAAAAAAAAAAAACTGCTTCAGATCTGATCATCATCATGTCTTCATCTTTTTTCGGCGATAAAACGGCACCGTTCTTCGGCTTCCTTGGTGCCGCTGCTGCTCTAGTCTTCTCCTGTATGGGAGCGGCGTATGGGACCGCAAAGAGTGGTGTAGGAGTGCCGTCGATGGGAGTGATGAGGCCAGAATTGGTGATGAAGTCGATTGTGCCGGTGGTTATGGCAACAAAACTAGATCTGTATTGTTGATGGAGGATAGTGTACGGTGTCTTAAGGATGGTTACATGATGATGGTGTTTGGTTTGGATGGATGGTCTATGTGTATTCACTAATACTATGGCTGTGCACCAACAGTAATCTAGACCAACTTCTTGCTTTCCTGCTAAATAAAATCTCTCCTCACGTCAGCATCAAAGAAATAAATATCTTTTCTTTAAAAAGATATTGTTTTGTTTTTTAGTTATCGAGTTTATTACTCCGTATTATTATTATTTTTTCATTAAAAAAAAAAAAAAAAAGTTATAGTTATTTAATTGCTTATTGTTTATGTCGAATCCAGGGTATCAATTCCCGAGACGACTTTTGTTAGGTGTCGAATCTAGGGTATCAATTCCCGAGACGACTTTTGTTGGTGTCGAATCTAGGGTATCAATTCCCGAGACGACTTTTGTTGGTGTCGAATCTAGGGTATCAATTCCCGAGACGACTTTTGTTAGGTGTCGAATCTAGGGTATCAATTCCCGAGACGACTTTTGTTGGTGTCGAATCTAGGGTATCAATTCCCGAGACGACTGTTTGGGATACTTTGGTTTATCCGGTTTGTTTCGTTTTTGTGTCTGCTGCTGCTTGAAGATGTGCTTCCGCTTGTTGTCGAACGTCTTCTTCAATAATTATTTATTAGTTTTACTTTATTGTTTATTAGCTTTTACTCTTCAGTCCGAGCTTTCGCGATTTCGCTGCTCGGACTGCGGGGGAGTGTTAGGGGATTAGGATAAGCCCAAGCCCGGTTTGTAGGTTTAGGGTATTAGGGTTTCACTATTATAAATAATGGATGATTAATAAAGATTAACCCTCGAGGTTTCCATTATCCTACATGCACGTTCGAGTCTTCTTGCTATTTTGTCATTTGTAGTATTAACGAACAGTGATATTTCTAATATATTTACGTCATGTTCAAAAAAGGTAAGAAGGTTATACATTTAAACGATAACTTTCATGTATTACTACTTAAAAGATAGACTCAAATGCGTGGCATTTTCACCCTTAATTTATCATTATATCTCAAAATAGCCGATAAAATTGACTAAATGTGGATTATTTAACCATTAAATTATTTTCTAAGATGGAAATTAGGTCTCCACTATTCTATATTAGATCATTCAAGCTAATCTTTGCTGCAATAAGAGAAAACTGTGGTCTTTGGCCAAATCAAATTGGATCAATGTGAGCTCAATTTTGTCATGGATAAATGGAGTCATTATATTATGGATTGCACAATAAAAGTCAAAATTAAAAAAAATTGGTCAACCTCATCTTAATTTCATCAAAAAAAAAAAAAAAAAAAAAAAAAAAAAAAAAAAGAAATTACATGCGTCAATTTTGTAAAAAAAAGTTAAAGAAATGATAATTAATAAAACTAATAAATACCACTGGACTTTATACCCTCCAAATTTTATATCTTAAAAAAAAACATATATATTATCTTTTCGAGATTAAGTAAAGATGTACGAATAAATATTTTTTTTACTATTCACGTTAAATAATGATTCACGTTATTCTTCTTTATAAGTTTAACTCACGTAAAAGCATGAGTTATTTACGATAAATTAAATAGTTTTGATGCTAAAATCCCATGTAAAGTATTTAATAAACTGAACGTATGTCTAAACTGTTAGAGTTATGGATAATAATTAGTATATGTATGTTCAGTTTCGAACACGAGACTTCGGGATTGCACACATTACGTATGAGTTTCAATGTTTTAATAATTAATGTAATGAGTTATGATTAATTATTAAATTTCACAAATAAACATTTAACGGGATACGAAGAAAATGAAACAAGACAAGAGAAGGTTCTAGAAATCCTCTCTTGGGCTTGTTTATGCCAAAACAATGGAATCCCACATCGGAAACCATTGTAAACTTGATCTCAACCTTAAGGCTATAAATACATCCTTATGTATTCATCCCTTGATACACTTGATTTCAATGAAAGGCCAAACTTCTTCTTTTCTCCTCTCTTGCTCATAGGTCGACAAGTGAAACCCCAAGAAAGGGATTTGCGAGTAACCTTGAGCATTACAAAGTGTTTGGTTAATCTATTGTGAATCAAGAACCTAGCTTTTCTCATTGAAACGCTACTAATACGTGTGTACAAGAACGGAGATCAAACTTACTTTAGCTTGAAGTTATTTTCCCCATTCGATTCATAAGTGGTCGACATTCACAAAACCCTAGTTAGGGTTTTACCGGATCTTGGACACTCGGTTTCTTGTTTGGCTAGAAACCAAAAGGTACGCATTACTTTTAATTTAGTTAATTAATTACTTGTATAATAGATCCTAATATCCGCTGCGTACTTGATGTTTGGTTTATATGTTTATATTTGTATGATTCATATTTTCCAACAGTGGCATCAAGAGCTCGTTTATACATTATAATTAGTTACTAAAAAACGCATAAAATTGAACCTATGTGAATAGATACATGCTTTTGATTCTAGGGTTTTAGGATTTGGAAAACCCTAATTTTTTTAAGATTGGTCGATTACCAATTTTTTTTAGGGTTTATGGTTTGTTTTGTAAAATCTTGAAGAAACCCTAGGATAGCATGCAATTTTATGTGTTTAATTAATGAGTACTTTGAGATGTCATTAATTAGCATGCGTACAATATTGACTTGATAATATGTGCTACATGATTATAAGTGCAATATGGGGAATCCATGACAAAAACATGCATGTTTTGTCATGGAAAATTGATGTTAAATGTTACACGTTATACGTGCTATTTTTAATGCGATTGTTAATTAACTAGGGTTTTAGTAATTATATTGTTGAACACGAATTAAAATTACTAAAAGTTAATTAATTAGGTCATTAGGGAAGACCTTAAATTGGGGAAGACCCCATATAATAGCGTATTTAATCAATTATGTGTGTTGTGTATATATTAATCATAAGACTTACACGGCCAAGAAATTGGTGCTGTGGTCCATTGGGTACAATGAGCTCGAAAACCAATGGGAGGCTTAAGACTAATATATACATATTAATTGATTTTAGCATGTTCATTATTAAGTTGTTTATGTTTATTTTTTGTTGGGAATTATATTTTCATAGATTTGATGATCACAGAACAAGAAGAATGAAACATGAAGAATACTGAAATGATAAGCAAAATACGCTAAGTAGATTCTGCTGCTAGGCATAAATCATACTGCTGCTAGTGTATTTTATACTACTGCTGGTACAGAGCATTCTGATGCTAGTGCAAACATTCTGCTGCTAGTGCAAATGATACTACTGCTAGTACAAACATACTGCTGCTAGTACAAATGAAGCTGCTGCTGATCAGTGAGTCATACTGCTGCTGGATAGATAAGGATGAAGAAGATATTATTTGTATATGAGTCACTTATATACTTTAGATAATATCTAGATATGTTATCAGTCAACAAAGTTGTAAAACAAGATACATGTTGTATCTTAATGACTGATACATAACAAGCAAGTAGTAGACAAAGTCTTATCATATTGTAAAAGGTCTCCTTGGACTATAAAAGGAGATCTTACCCCTTAGATAAAAATATGTTTTACAAGTGTTTAGTATGCTTAGAATTTAAACATAGAAATGTGTTAAAATATAAAACATCAAATAGTAAGTGTGTGTGGGAACATCAGACGAGGGGTCTGATGTTGTTAGGTTTGTTTAGCCTCAAAGTAATCAAGGTTTTCCTTGATCTCTGTTACTATTGAGAGTAACCGTATTACTATTGATCAAGTAGTATTGGGGCTTTGTTTGAATAACAAACGGTGAACTTGGCAAAACCTTGTTGTGATAATATTGTTTCTTTCATTTGAATATTCCGCTAATATTATCATCATACTTGTCATAGTTAATCCTAGATAAAGGCTTAACAACCTAGAGTCCTTAAACGGTTCAGAAAACTTATAAGTAGATGGTGTTCATAAGTTTCTAAATAAGTTTTCAACATTTTTTTAATTGCGCATTTGTTTAATATGTTGTAGACATGTTTATAACAAAAGGGTAATTTTTCAATATAAAAATAAACATGACTTAATAATGGTGTAACATTGTTTTAAGCAAGAAAATCATAAGTGTTTAATTGATTGATGCGTTTGTACAAAAGTGGTCGAACGGCGGACCTAATATTGACAAACTATAAAGTGGGTATAAGGAGGCTTGACATTAAATTGTCATCCGAAAGGGGCGCGTTTTTAACCATCTTCGGCGGACGTTTGCCCCTCCGCTCGCCTGTGCGTCAATATTAGACTTACCTAGTACACCATGAAAAAGTACGAAGCATCTTAAGGCAATGTTGTAAGTTTCTCAACGCCATCAATTGAAACTTTGATGATTTGAGCTTAATAATGTAACGAATGAGTAAACTGGTTTTGAAACATATGATACAAAGATGAATGCATGACATCTTTGTACATATTTTGATTACACACATCAAAATTTAATACCCTTAAATTTAAGTTATATGCCATCCAATTAATACGGAAACACCTAAGATTACATTCTATCATTGCTAGCAGCCTCAGCTGATGTAATGATTCAAAGAATGGTAATCAAGGGGTAAATCGAGTACTTTCATTGCTAGCAGCCTCAGCTGATGTGATGAAACGACGTCAATGTACATGTTTCTAAATTGGTTAACTTAATTGAGCACTTTCATTACTAGCAGCCTCAGCTGATGTGATGAAACGGCGTCAAGGCGTAAAGATTTGGGGATGAAACATGCTTACATTTGCAACTGATGTTGGGAAAATAATGTAAGTCCCATGATTCTAGGAATTGCAATTGGATACTGGCAATTGGGTTCGATCCGTACCTTATTGTGTACTTTCATTGCTAGCAGCCTTAGCTGATGTGATGAAATGACGTCAATTTGGATCCTAGTTTTCAGTGAAAATTAAATGGTTAAATATTATTTACCACGGGTGTTTAATTTTCTTGAAAATTTATTATCGAAAATACTAAAATTGAATTTTGAAAATTCTTTTAATGTATTTAATGCAGCGTTAAAACCGTAAACGTGGAGCATTCTTTTAGTGGAAAGTTGATCTGCACCCGTAGGGGTCTTTGGATAGAGTCAACTTAACTAAAAGAATAAACCTAGTCTACTTTTCGTGAGAAGAGTGAGACTTAATCCTATTCCTTTTCATGAATGAGAAAGGTATAACAAAAAAAAAATTAGAATTGTCAAAATTCTAAGAAATAACTCATGGCAAAAATTTTTAAGAAATTGCATGTTTAGGAGTTATTAAAATTAGAAGCTAGACTAATTACCGCAAAATTGGTAAAAGACAAACTAGAATGATTGATCTAGTTGTTGTGCTTTAACCATTTAAAGGTGCTACATACCATAGTAGTGATGGTAGACCTAATTGAGGAAGAAATTGCATGCCCAATTTTTTCAAGTTAATTGTATTGATGGATATTCCATCATTGACAAAGTAGAATACATTCTTTGAGTACCTTAGTAGCTGTTACGTAAGGGATTACTCAAAGGTGTAGGAAAGTAAACAACACGCTATTTGCTTTTACTGGTTTTTGAAACACTTATAATGTTGTCAAATCCAGTGGGAGCATAGTCTTGCAATTACTGAATACTGAAATCATATAATAATCTATTATTCAGTGGGAGCTACAAGCGTTGACATCTTGGTAGTAACCCAGATTATCTCTAGAATCTCTTGAGATAATTACTTTCCAATTATAGACACTTGTGGTAGTAAGGAGAATCGTGTACGTTTCCTTACTAGACGAGGTGACTCTATATCTACTTATATCTATGACACAAATTATATTAATCACAAAAGCAAACGATTGACGTGTTGTTTATCTGATACGTGTTGTTGTTCCATGCACAAGTGGGAGAAATATTTATAGTGTGCAAGCAACAACATAAAGGAATATGATTTAAAGGATTCTCTTGACTGCAAGGTAAGAGATTGATGTTCTAATGTGGTGTACTCACATCTAATCAATAGAACACTTGGAATTAATATCTACTTTCATTACTAGATATTAATGACAAGGTAAATTACATACTTTCATTATTAGCAGCCTCAACTGATGTAATGAAACTATGTTAATTTACAAGTTTCTAAATTGGATGACTATTAGAACAAGTGTCAATATGATAAAAGACTACTTCAAATGTGAATATTTATGTATTGTTATAATGACATAAATAAATGAAGTAATCTAATATTACTTCAAATTTAGATGTTTATGTATTCTTGGAATAACATAAATACATGAAGTAATAAATTAACTTGAAATTACGATTGAAACCAAAATTGTGGTGTTCATGATTACTTTAGTTATACATGTTTATATTGTAAAGATATAAACATGAAGTCTTTTGTTGTTATAAGACTTATAATAAAGTAAGACGTTAACTTGTTATGTTTTTTAATTAAGACATAGAAAAGAAGTCATTGAGTTGATTAATGACTTGTTACGTATATTGGGATTATAACAGTTATGTCTTCTTGGAAAGACATAGACATAAAGTGGCTTGATCAATAAGTACTTATGTTATAAAGCATGCAATTGGCTTGGAAAATTTATTGTACCATTAAATTGATTTAGTTGGTAAATAGGTAAGCTAAAACGAAATATATTTATCTTAAATATTGTAAGTCTGTAAGAATGACTTACAATATTAATCCTAATGAAATACATAGTGTTTATGGTATGTTCAGTTAGGAGAATCAAACTCTTGATATATTGTTTGATTTAAGATAATTATATCTTCTATTCTTCCTAAAGATATCAAGGTTAGAAAATTGAGTATGGATTGGATATACTCAATTAGGCTCCAACCTAGAAGATTAATAAGACACCATTTATTATGGAATGTGATGAATCACATTAAGTCTTCAAAATTAAAGTTCAGAATTTGTTTGTGAGTAGGTTATTAACAAATTAATGTTAGGAACTGTCAATATGTATTTGTAAAGTCCCAAAAGAGAACAAGTTTGTGTTGCTCTATTTGTTAAGTATTTATAGTTAATCTATAAATTACAAAAGGAAAGTGGGAGTTTTATCTTGATAAGATAAAATTCAAAATACATAATCTTCTAAATACACTAGTAAAATCATAATGAGGATTAAACATGTTAATGTTAAATCTCAAGATGATGGAATTCTCATTTCATAGATCCGCAAGGATATCTCAAATATTTGTAGAATATGTTGAGGATTATGAGTAACAGGATCATGGTAAACCTATTGATCATGTTGATAAATTGCAAATATTAAATTTCGCAAATTACTCATACTATGAATGCTTAGATGCAGTCCAGAAAAGATAACTAGTTTTGATAACGTAGTTGATCTTAAACTCTATAGTTACACTATAGAATGAAGATGAGTTTCTACAAAGGAAATGAAAATCCTAGAGATTTAAATTCTTGTGTAGAAATCATGTGGACGAATTATGTATACATATTTAATGTGTGAAAAGATTATCAATCACACTTAAGCAATTGAATGTGATTGAAATTCTTTCTAAGTATATTAAATATATAAAGATTATGATTGTCATTCTTAGTTTCATTTATATGAAATTAACAATGGAATATCAAAACTCTTTCTTGGATAATTACTTGTGCGAGGACGAAAAGTAATTGAAATGAGTATTTGAATTCAAATAATCTTTAGAAGTATACAAAAGTGCAAATCATTTGTAAATGGATTAATGCATGCATCTTGAAGATATACTTATTTTCAGTTATTAAATCTAGTTTTGATTTATAATTAAAATAAGATATTTCTTAATATTCCTGAAAGCTAGTGGGAGTGATGTATTTATTTTCTTATTTCATAACTGTGGGAAACTAGAAGGGGGGGGGGGGGTTGAATAGTTTACCGGTTTTAAGTTCTTTTAAAAATCTTGTTTTAAAAGTTGGCTATTGGAAACTTTGATTCAAACTCTATGTGTAATCAATCAACACCAATATGAACTACACACAAAACTAACTAATGCGAAATAATGAAAGTAAAGAGTAGAGTTGGAAAGATCAAACCGAGACAAAGGATTTATAGTGGTTCGGATACGAAGCTCTTCTTCGCCCTACTCCACTCCTCGAGTACCACACTCGAGAGTTTCAAGCACTATGTCAACAACCTCCCTTCAGGCGGAGAAAACCGTACACGTCGCTTATCCTATTACCGACACTAAGCTAAATGTCGAGTGCTAATCTTAACTAGCACCAATCTACCAAGGTCTACATGACCAATCACACAAGCCCGATGGCTACAAGAGATCACCACGATCTCAACACGATCACAAAAAGATCAACTCTCACTTCACTCTACATAATCTAACTACTCTAGATCCTTTAATCACTCACACACAAGACCAATGGCTTTAAGAGATCTTCACTATCTCTTAAGATCACAATGATCTTGACTCACACTCTCACAAAAGAAAGATAATCTTGATGTATGCTAAGATACAACAAGGATGTAACAAGTGTTACAAAAACCTAACAACTACAACTCTTGTATCCTCTTGAATACTTGAGTTCTTCTCTTGCTAGTGAAGAGGAATGATAACACCTTGTATCAACTTGGATACTTGTGTTCTTCTCTTGATAATGAAGAGGAATGATAACACCTTGTATCAACTTGGATACTTGTGTTCTTCTCTTGCTAGTGAAGAGGAATGAAGAGGATCACTTGGAGGATGATTGGATCACTCTTGAACAAAAGAAAAATTAATCTAAATGATCTAAGAAAGAAAGTATGAAGAGAGTATTCAACTCAGAAAGTTTTGTGTGTGTAAGGATGCCTAAAAACTGTGAATGGGGTTGGTTTTTATAGGCAAGAAAAATCTGAACTTTACAGAAAGTTTTGTACGGACGGCTCCACTAAACATGCCACGGCTCCACTAAATTTAGTGGAACCGTGGAGCCGTCCTAGACTAGGACGCTCTAAATTTTGTCTTTTCTGGTGAAAACTTATTTGGGGAAGGTTGGAGCTGATTTTGGGGGGAAAAATAGCTGTTGTGATTTTCAAACATATTTTTCCATTAAATCATTTCTTAATAATTCAAAAATAATTTGTCATATGTATTTTTGAAAAAATGTTTTGTCCCATTAAAATGTGAAGTCTCAAAACACAAATTCACTTCTTTGATCATTTGTCAAGTTGTAAATTTGTTCTAGAGTGATTTGCGTTGAAACGGGATCTTCCGATTAAAAACTTGTTTACGTTAATTTTAACGTAACGTGATTTCACATTTTGTCATCCTCAAAATGTGAAGTAATCGAAAGATATAAATAACGTTTTTAGAACATTATTTGCATCAACAATCTCCTCCTTTTTGATGATGAGTTTTCATCTATAAAATTAGGGTAGTCGTAACATACCTCATTAGAAGCGTGAGCCATTAGGCATGTTTCGTCCTTGGGCTTCTTTTCTTCATCATCACCGCTATCACTCCAGGAGCCTCCTATGAAAGCTAGTTGGTTGTTGAATTTCGGTGGTTTGGGACACTCTCCTATGAGGTGATTAGGATCTCCGCATCTAAAGCATTTCCTATCACTTGTCCCTTTCTTTTCAACATGGTTCTTTTGTGATGTCTTCTTCTCATCACGAGGTTGCCTAACGAACCTATCTCTCCTCCTAAAGAACTTTTTAAAGTCCCTAACCGCTAATGCATATTCCTCATCTTCACTATCGGAACTCGAGCATTCCTCATCATTAGACTCCTTCTTGGCTTTCAATGCTAGAGATCTAACTCTCTCGCTTTTGCCTTTGACTATGTCGGAGTCCTTCTTGATTATCATCTCGTGAACTTTCAAGTTTCCTATAAGTTCATCGAGTGACAAGGTCGCCAAGTCCTTTGACTCTTCTATGGCGGTGACCTTTGCTCTCCATTTAGGATGTAGAGCCCTAAGAAACATTCTAACATAATTCTTGCTAGAGTAACCTTCATCAAGAGCTTTAAGACTAGTGATAATAGTATTAAATCTAGCAAAAGCATTATCTATTGATTCATCTTCCGAAATGGAAAATTGTTCATATTGTTGAACAAGAAGATCTATCTTGTTCTCTTTGACTTGGTTATTACCTTGGTGAGTGACTAGCAACGTTTTCCAAATATCTTTTGCCGTATTACACATAACAATTCTTTCAAATTCCTTTTTAGGCAAAGCATTATAAATCATCATTTTAGCCTCATTATTTTTGGCTAATTTCCTTTTAAGTTCATCACTTTGATTATCATAAGAAACTATTTCATCCTTTTTAGTTTTCGTATTCATTTGAATAGGTTGAAAGTCACCCTTGGTAATAACATGCCAAAGATCAATGTCTTTTGATTTTACATATGTTTCGAATCTTGTTTTCAAATATATAAAACAATCGGTTTCGAAAAGCGGTGGTCTTTGCATAGATTGCCCTTCTAGATATTTGTCAGAATCCATTGATCGATTCAAGTTTTAAAATACAATATACTTTAAAATCTTGACTAACCTGTCTCTGATACCAATTGTGGGAAACTAGAAGGGGAGGTTGAATAGTTTACCGGTTTTAAGTTCTTTTAAAAATCTTGTTTTAAAAGTTGGCTATTGGAAACTTTGATTCGAACTCTATGTGTAATCAATCAACACCAATATGAACTACACACTAAACTAACTAATGCTAAATAATGAAAGTAAAGAGTAGAGTTGGAAAGATCAAACCGAGACAAAGGAATTATAGTGGTTCGGCTACGAAGCTCTTCTTCGCCCTACTCCACTCCTCGAGTACCACACTCGAGAGTTTCAAGCACTATGTCAACAACCTCCCTTCAGGCGGAGAAAACCGTACACGTCGCTTATCCTATTACCGACACTAAGCTAAATGTCGAGTGCTAATCTTAGCTAGCACCAATCTACCAAGGTCCACGTGACCAATCACACAAGCCCAATGGCTACAAGAGATCACCACGATCTCAACACGATCACAAAGATCAACTCTCACTTCACTCTACTTAATCTAACTACTCTAGATCCTTTGATCACTCACACACAAGCCCAATGGCTTTAAGAGATCTTCACTATCTCTTAAGATCACAATGATCTTCACTCACACTCTCACAAAAGAAAGATAATCTTGATGTATGCTAAGATACAACAAGGATGTAACAAGTGTTACAAAAACCTAACAACTACAACTCTTGTATCCTCTTGAATACTTGAGTTCTTCTCTTGCTAGTGAAGAGGAATGATAACACCTTGTATCAACTTGGATACTTGTGTTCTTCTCTTGATAATGAAGAGGAATGATAACACCTTGTATCAACTTGGATACTTGTGTTCTTCTCTTGCTAGTGAAGAGGAATGAAGAGGATCACTTGGAGGATGATTGGATCACTCTTGAACAAAAGAAAAATTAATCTAAATGATCTAAGAAAGAAAGTATGAAGAGAGTATTCAACTCAGAAAGTTTTGTGTGTGTAAGGATGCCTAAAAACTGTGAATGGGGTTGGTTTTTATAGGCAAGAAAAATCTGAACTTTACAGAAAGTTTTGTACGGACGGCTCCACTAAACATGCCACGGCTCCACTAAATTTAGTGGAACCGTGGAGCCGTCCTAGACTAGGACGCTCTAAATTTTGTCTTTTCTGGTGAAAACTTATTTGGGGAAGGTTGGAGCTGATTTTGGGGGGAAAAATAGCTGTTGTGATTTTCAAACATATTTTTCCATTAAATCATTTCTTAATAATTCAAAAATAATTTGTCATATGTATTTTTGAAAAAATGTTTTGTCCCATTAAAATGTGAAGTCTCAAAACACAAATTCACTTCTTTGATCATTTGTCAAGTTGTAAATTTGTTCTAGAGTGATTTGCGTTGAAACGGGATCTTCCGATTAAAAACTTGTTTACGTTAATTTTAACGTAACGTGATTTCACATTTTGTCATCCTCAAAATGTGAAGTAATCGAAAGATATAAATAACGTTTTTAGAACATTATTTGCATCAACAATAACATATGGGAAGTAACATTCCATTAACGTTAACATTAAATGTTAAGTCTTAGTTTGGAATGAAACTTCACGTAGAAATTTAGAAAATAAAACTTTGGAATATATGTTTATTGTCATAAACATAAGTGGTAAAATAATTGATTCTAAAAGAACATGATATTCCATTAGAAGGACTAGATAGAAACATATCTTTGAAAAGATATGACATGAATAAAATCTAAGGTTGACATAAGGATTTTTCATGTAATCATGTTGCTTATTGTATCATGCTTGAATGAAAGATGATTGACAACATTAATATCTAATTGAAATTATTAGATAGTTAAGTGTAATGGATATGGTTGGATTTAGAATTAACATCCTCATTCTGGAATTGCTCCTAAATTCTAAATATGAACCATATGGCAAATTATTGCGTAATTGATATAGTTGACAAATCTTGAAGGATTTGAAGATATCAAACATTACACGATGGATATTAAAAGTTTATGGAATTTTAAAAGAGCATATTGTTGTTTGCATACAATGATGCTAGTAAGATTGAGATGACACTTAATACTAGTCATGGTGGGAGTTCATTCCTTATTAAAGGCCATGTGTACTAGTTATGCTCAATATGAGCATAGTTGCATTATACATTAAAGAATTAGAATACTTTAAACTATAAAAGGTTTTGGTAGTTTAATTGTCATAAATTCGCGGTTGAGGATGTCACGTAATTTATGAAATATTATGTGGCAATATCTAGGTAGATGAATGCACACATACAAGAATTTCATTCTTGAAATAAGTATTCTCAAAATTCCAATAGATCAAAATTAGTTGATTTATGCCTTGTCAACAAGTATGGTTGTCATGACTTGTGGCATAATTCATTAATGGGAATTATCATGCATTGATCTATTTAGTATTTGGATAAGAGATGTTAAGCAATTATTGTTCACAATGAATTAAAGTACGTGGTACGTTTGTTTTCATTAATAATAAATTGTATCCTATATTTGCATGTTTAAATCCATGAATAACTAGTGTTATTCTAAATAGTCCGTTGTTGATCAATAATATGGGAGTATTATTGAATTAAGACAAATGTGAGGATTGGTAGAATGTACTGTAAGGTTGAGATACCAATATCACATGATATTCAATACTGGATAAATTGAATATAGGACTTATCCCAACCACATGATTGTACTTTATGGATCGTCGTCATTAAGTAAATCATGAATATTTATCCTCAGACTTGAGATACAAGATAACTGCCGAGGATGTAGCTCATTTTCTATAAGATAGTCTACCGCTATCCGTAACTGGTAGTTATAAGGGCTATTTTCGGAGGTGATGCAAAGTTCGAGGGTTATGCTCGTAGTCAAGAGAGAATTTATTCCTTCAAATTTGTTTTGAAGTATAATACTGCCGGGCCCCTTGTAGGGTCGACAAGATATTTGTACGGCCGTACCCAAAGTCTATCTGGAATACATTCAGATGTTTTGGTAATCTTGATCAATTATCAATAACGAGAAACAAAATAGTTAATTATGGAATGACTTAGATCCATATCCATATTAACGCGGTATTAGAAACAAAAGGATTAGTATGATGATAAATCATCACATGGTTTTTTTCCAGGAAACCATACTCAGGGTCGATCTGGGGGCATTGGGGGTATTAAGCTAGACTAACCCATGTCATTACTATATTAATGAATATCCAAGTGGGAGCTATTAGAGTTATGGATAATAATTAATATATGTATGTTCAGTTTCGAACACGAGACTTCGGGATTGCACACATTACGTATGAGTTTCAATGTTTTAATAATTAATGTAATGAGTTATGATTAATTATTAAATTTCACAAATAAACACTTAACGGGATACGAAGAAAATGAAACAAGACAAGAGAAGGTTCTAGAAATCCTCTCTTGGGCTTGTTTATGCCAAAACAATGGAATCCCACATCGGAAACCATTGTAAACTTGATCTCAACCCTAAGGCTATAAATACATCCCTATGTATTCATCCCTTGGTACACTTGATTTCAATGGAAGGCCAAACTTCTTCTTTTCTCCTCTCTTGCTCATAGGTCGACAAGTGAAACCCCAAGAAAGGGATTTGCAAGTAACCTTGAGCATTACAAAGTGTTTGGTTAATCTATTATGAATCAAGAACCTAGCTTTTCTCATTGAAACGCTACTAATACGTGTGTACAAGAACGGAGATCAAACTTACTTTAGCTTGAAGTTATTTTCCCCATTCGATTCATAAGTGGTCGACATTCATAGACCCTAGTTAGGGTTTTACCGGATCTTGGACACTCGGTTTCTTGTTTTTCTAGAAACCAGAAGGTACACATTACTTTTAATTTAGTTAATTAATTACTTGTATAATAGATCCTATTATCCGCTGCGTACTTGATGTTTGGTTTATATGTTTATAGTTGTATGATTCATATTTTCCAACACAAACTTCGTTAGTACGAGTAATATTAACGCCGCACACGCCCCTGTGGGATTAAAGCCATACATAAAGTTAGCAATATTATATCGTTGGTCTATTAAGCAAGGCTAGAAATTTCAGGATTAAAAGATTTAAGAGTTAAATTTCACTTTATGTTAAAAAATTTCATATGATCTTACTTGCTAATTTAAAAAACTTATATAGCTGTCGGAAATGTAAAGAACTTTATTAAGTAGATCCTAATCATCCTATAAAGAAACTAAATAAAATATGTCAAACAGCATAGATATAATAATAATAATAATAATAATAATAATAATAATAATAATAATAATAAAGTTTGGAAGATGCCTGAAGTTCCAAAAGTGTTAGACAATGAAATTGTTTGGTATGTATTGGATTCTGTTTGATACTACTCCGTAATAAATATATGATGATTAACATTTAAAAATAACGAGGCTTTATACAACCCGTGCGATGCACGGGCTTGTTTGTTGACTAATTAAGTTGTTTTCTGTAACGTTGATGCATCTTTACCCTTGTCGGGTCGGGGTAGCACATGACGGTATTTAGATGCCTATTAGAGAAGTTGTATTGTATTTATTTTAGCGGAATTGATATTTAGAGGCCTGGTAATGTTATAATAACATTTTGCATTTGAATTAGTTTATTTTCATTAAAAGTTTCAATAGCTTAGGGCATATTGTATTGAGTAATGTCTGAGTAAATTGCTGAATTGTTACCGTGATGGTGAGGCTAAAATATACAACAGTGTATAACTTATAAATACAAAAGCAATCTACTTTGAGTAAATAACATGTTTCGATAACATGGCAATCGATGTGATAATTATATACTTCTTTTATATTCATTATTCAAGGTGCATGCGATGCGCAAGTCTTGTTATCTCATAACATATTAAACTATTCGCGTGCCATATAATTATGTTATACGTCATTCGATGTGAGGCTCAAATATACAATAATCTATAACTCGGGCTAAAAGTGTTTGGTTCATGTTTACACCATGTCAAACGGATTCAATTCATGTCGAATCCCCTTCCATTTATATACTCCATAATGAACACTGTAAAAAGAAACATTTTATTGCCAACCCAACCTCATGCTAAAACAAACAAATATATAATCTGCAACAAAACTACTAATATTTCATTTTAGGAAAAAGGTCTTCGTATTATCTTTAGTAGTTACCACATAAACCAACAGATATGTCTAAATTAACACTACACTTATTTGATGAGACATGCATCGTTTACATCAGGCCTAGAGTGAACCTCACTGATTTCTCCTTTGTGTCAAGGGATGATGCAATGAAAGCGTTAAAGCTACTGCATATTCATCTTCATCTTGACTGGTTATCGAGCTTTCCAACTTTCATTTCTTATACGATCCGCATTCTCTGTCACCTTTTTTAAAAATCTGTGTAATACCAATACAATAACAAAAATATTAAGAATCTATATTGTTTAGCAACAACCATTACAACATATATATTATCCATATAACGTAGCAGCAAACATTTTGTCTAGGATGATGCAATGAAAGCTTTAAAGCTACTGCACATTCATCTTCATCTTGATTAGTTTGAGATTTGCACACATATATCCTGTCGGTCAGAGAAACCACTATAAGAAAATAGAGTCTAAATCGGAAATCAAATTATAAAAGTTATATGAAGGTACTGCTAGCTATATGATCCTGCTGCTAGTTATAGGATCCTGCTGCTAGTTGGTTTAACCTGCTGCTAGTTATATTAACCTGCTGCTAGTTATGATAACCTGCTGCTAGTGATATGATCCTACATGCTATCAATGTTTCACTTTATGGCATTAGTTGCAATTGGCAATAAATGACAGTTAATAACAGTAAACTTTATTTCAATCTACTATTCCCCCAAATAAGAGAGTCGACACTTTACTCCTCAAAACAAACCCTTGTCCATCGGAAAGGTTCAACTTCAATTAATAAATAATAATAAGAGAAATGGGTACCTTAGGGAGAGCTATCTACTTTGTCGGATATTGGATCCGGGGTGCGGGTCAAGATGTTGATCGTGCTGGCTGTGCTCTTCAAGGCAGTCATTTGTTTGATGAAAAAGGTAGTATTAATTAAACCCTTTTTATTTTGTTATGTGTTTGCTTGACGTAAGTTTAGATTTAACATTAGAGTTGAAATTTTATTCTATAAAAAAGATAACGATGTTGGTGTAGGATTTTGTTTTGGTTGAGGTTAGTAGGTTTGGCTATGTGTGTTTATTATTATCTGGTTACTGCGGAATTGAAATGGATTGCTCTTTGGGGTTTCAGTTCATGGATGGTTGGTTAAGTTAATGTAGTTGCATAAGATGTTGTGATACTGATTGTTCTTGTACTAAATGTTGTAGCTTTACTCATGTTTGAAGGTAATTCGCACGGATAATAAACAATTGGCTCATGTAAATGAAAATAGAACATAATACTAACTTCATACGTAGATGCCCCAAATGTCATTGCAACTATCATTGTTCTAAACAAACGAAAACAAACAGTTCACGCCAAAACATGACACTTAAATATTATTATTTCCCTAAATAATTAAACTCCAAACATGGCTCAAGCCATGCACAGCAACTGTGTTGTTACCAGTTTTGCTTATTCTTTGACACTTTCAATGAGAGTCCGTCTTGGCTGCTACATACCTGTCACCATAAGTAGCCTAAAGAACCCTGGTTAAAATGGGTCATAATCATAAGCCAAATGATAAATAATTATAATAAGCTAACCTCCTTGCCTTCTTTTTTCAGGTGTGAACTCATCATATATTCACATTTCCACTCATCCCACTTGGCCTATTTGCTAAATCTTTTCATTTTTTGCTTCAACGTATTAATGATAAAAGATAGTGATCATAACATTATTTTTTGCTTCAACTCATGATAAAATTAAAGATGGTGATCATAAAATTATTTTTTGCTTCAACTTATGATAAAATTAAAGATATTGATCATAACATTAGCTTCAGGTGTTCCTATTCCCGCTCCCCTTTGATCTCCAGTAGGTCCAAACCTTTAAGACACAAATATGTGTAAAAATGTTTGAAAAAGAAAATAGATAAATAAACAGCAATATGTTCTTTCGACCTACCAATGATTTTATGGTGCTCCTGTAGTTCTTGCTCTGAGTCTACAGAGTAAGGACTAAAATATCAACTTAAATACTTAATGCAATAATTAGTCACCAATAATTCCCATCAACTATTAATGTAAAATATGTTGCTTAGATTTCAAATTATGTTGAACATAGCCACGCTCTTGAAGAAAACATGCAACAAATAATTATTTAAAATATAATATTAAAGGTACATGAACTTAATCACTCGAACAAAAGAAGTTATAACAACAAAAATAATAAAAAAATATTCATATAACTTCTTCGAATCTAAACTAACAATTTACATCTCACATAGAAATGTTAATAAATTGTAAAAGTTGTACCTATTCTAAATAGCTTTTAGATATGAAAAATGAAGACAATTGTTGTGCTATTACGACTACGTGATCGGATAAGCTCTAGTTTAATTCGTCGTTATCTTATGTCAAAACATTTATATTAGGTATCGATAATGATGAGATTAATGTTGCTTAAAGCAAAATATTGATATAAACAACCAAAGATACTATTTGTATTATTTTAATAACTTAGCACATGCAAGTCACATAAATATATAATTTTCTTTCGAGACAAATGATAGTGGCAGTTGTTTATTTAGTACTGGTATTGGAGTAAATACCTGAACAAACAATGGACCATTAGAGACCACAGCAGCAGTTAAATGTGCATGCATTCTTTCGAGGGCTTCCAACACTACTAGAAAAAAGGCCTTTAATGACGCCGATTGCGTGTCATTAAAGGGGTCAGATGACGCGCCTTTTGGTGTCATTGATCGACCCGTCATAAAGCAATATGACACGCCCTTGGAGAGTCATGAATTTATGACACGCATTTATGACTTCCTTTTACGACAAACATTTTATGACCCTCTTTTACGACAACTCCTTTTACAGTAAACATGACCCTTGTTTTGCGTGTCAAGTTCAAAATTTTTAAAAAAAAAATTATAAAATTATTAATATCCAGACATTAAATAAAATTAATGACGTCATAACACAAAAAAATACACAAATAGCAAAAAAAACGCATTTCATATATATCAAAACAATGCGTTTCGTACAACTACAATTCTAAAATTGTCATAAACCGTTAAATCATCCAAATCTAAAATTAACCGTAATTAAAACCGCTAAATTACATAGTTATCAATCCCGGAAAATGAAGTTTGCCACATAGGGTGCATGTTACGGCGGAACCCCACAAGTGCCTTGCAAGACTTTCCTACGGCGGGTAATGCACGAGCGCTGATCTTGCAGCAGTAGCTTAAGTCCATGAAGGTGACAGCGGAAAGCTTAGTTGATAATTGTTCCACGATAGTATCACTGATGTTACATCTTGGAATCTGCAATATGTAGGGATCTTGCACTAGCATAGCCAAAAGGGGTGCCCCAAAATTCAAACAAAACAAGAAAAATTAGCAAATGAGACTAATCAGAATCACTGATTAAGTGTAATGCGTGATGCAGTATACATAGTGTCGATGTTTGTTCAAAGTTTTATCAATCACTTCTAAGTGAAACAAGGGTAAAAAGTGATTCTAATACATTCTCTATTGCAGGTAATCAGCTTTGTTATTGCTAGTATCAAATTCAACTATTCATACTAATTATTTGACTCTCAAAGTGTGTTGGATTGTTTATTATGTACTATCTACTTAATGTGTGTTTAGTGTTTGGATTGATAGTGCTTATCTTCTTATAAAGTATATATTCCCTTGAAAATATGCAGTTGGTATCTTCATTTTTAAGGCAGCACTTTTAAATAAGCAATCCAAACCACCCCCCCAATAAAGCAGAAGCATATACGCAAACACTAGATATGATAAAAGATAAACACATTCAAAATGCAAATTCAACGATCTTTTAAATTATAAACTGTTAGAAGAGAGCTCAAGTAACTTACTGATCTGCAAGAAATAAGAAAGTCAGATCATTCAGGATGCCGGAGACAGTTATCTCTCGGAAGGCGCCACCACTTCTTGTAACCAGGAGTCGAAGCATTTGGTCAATGTGGTCGGGGTTGCGGTATGATGAGTTGTCACGCATGGACGTATCAGGTGTTGCGGTATGATGAGTTGTCACGCAGGGACGCATCATGTGGCTTGTACTCCATAACATACCCATGAGGAAGCTTCAAGTGTTGTTTTATCTTGTCTCTCAAAGCCATCACAGCCTGCTCAGGAAAAAAAAGATTCTCAATCAAATATGTTAACAAGCAGATAATCTCAAAAGTTTTGTAAATAGCTAAACATACCTGATTATCAAGTGGACGATAAGATAATTAAGCGAAGGAAGAGTGAGGAACTGCCACAGTTAATAAAAAATGCTTCATTGATAATCCAAAATCAATGAAGTTGGTTTCATTAAGCCAAAGAAAAAAGAAAGTAACACGTGCCAGATAGCATACAAGTCTATGCCTGAATGAGTGAATGATATCAGCAGAGGCTAACCTCAGGACATATGCTAACTTATGTGCAAGTCAATCATATTACTTAACGTTCACAAGTTATATAACCAGGATAGATATTGAATAAATGATGTTGATAGAATCAGTTTCAAACACAAGTTATCAGTTCGGCTTTACTTATGTCTTTTCCTACAGTCATAGCAATATAAGAAACTTACAGGCTGAAACAATTTAATTCGTAAACACATACAACTACTCCGTATATGCAGTCTAGGACATGTCAATCAAAGAAATTAAAACCGGATCACTGATGTCTACTCAACACCGGTATCGGCGTATGACAGCGTGTAATGAAAAGAACATAGAAAAGCATAACAAAGACAAGAACAGATGCAAACATGTTCATCGAGTATTACAATTTATCAAACTTATAAATCACAGATAAGATGCTACAATTGATTACTCTGCACGCCGGCAGCTTATAATAAAATCCCAAATAAGCAATAAGTTTCAAAAATCAGTCAAGTTATAATAAAATCCCAAATAAGCAATAAATAACTAATAAAGTTGAATCACATTCTTCTATTCTGTTCCACTTCCACATGAACCAAAAGAAATTAAAGCGAAGCAAAGGATTCCTAAAGAAGATCTGTAATCCAACATCAAAATAACTAAAGTCTGGAACAAAAGCATGTGTATACTCCTTTAATCCCAAAAGGCCAACATTAGATCAGACCATAATTAAAAAATATCATGTGAGCATGCAGCTTTATATCATCCAACACTAAAAAATAAAGGAATAACACTAACGGATAAAAAATAAAAATAATAATCTTACTTCCTTTAGAAGACGACTGCAATTCTGGCCGAGTCAACACCTCCTCCTCGGAGACATCAGGAATCGCCTTCCACGCCTCAATCATCTGAATCATAGTCTCCCTAACACTTTTCACCTACGTACATTACAGCAAACACATTAAACATTGAAGCAATTAATTATAACATAAATCATGATCACAATTTTCACCTAACTCAACCATACCTTATCAAACTTTTTCGCCTCAAAGGTCTTCAAACACGACGCCTTAAACTCGGTCAACATCTCCCCCTCAACAACCGCAAGCTTCTCCAAACACTCAGCAGCACCTTTGGGGGATCCTTTGTTTTCGACATACCCAATAGACGAGAGAGAGGAAGAGAGATATGGAATTATGGCAGCGGTGGCTGGTAGCTGGAGAGTGGCGGCTGAAGACGATGCTCGTGGTGGTTATGGTGTTGATGGTGATGGCGGCGTACAATAGAGAGAGAGAGTATTTAAGTGTGTGTGAAATTGTGAGTGAAACCCTAAAATGAATAATTATATAGCCACAGGGAACGACACTTAAGGATGACACGCAAAGAAAGTGTATCCCGTGTTTCAGTACATTTTTCTATGACTCTAATAATTGCGTGTCATAAGTCTTTCAAATTGTATAAATTATGACAGTTTTTTTATGACACACACTTTTGCTTGTCAATAAAATGCGTGTGTCATAATTTCGGCGTCATTAAAGGCCTTTTTTCTAGTAGTGCTTCCAACACCATTGGGACTTCAGAGTCTCTGTACGACTGTACTCAGTCACGATCTACACAAAACAAAAGCATAATATGAACCCATGTTATGTTTCTTGAGAAATAGTATTTGCAGTGGTGAAGTTAAGTTACCTGGAAGGGTTGATGATGATGATTATGATGCATGCAAAGCACAACTAACCAATAGAATTACAATTATGTCAAACCTGACTACAGAGCTGATAAGCAAAGGAAAAATCTGCGAGTTGAACCTACAGTGAAACGAAAAACAAAATGCATACATGAGCATAGGTTTAAGATATATATGAAAGACCGAGGTTTATGAAAAATAAATGTATTTAGCTTGTATTATCTTATATTGAATATTCATACCTTGTAGAGAGGAGCACAAATACAACGAAATAATGTTCGGATAAGAAAGAACCGACTGGATTTGTACAATATATTGAATGGACAGAAAAAGATAGCAAGAATACTCTGCATGAAGAAAACAAATTAGAAATTTGATATCCTTCAATGCTAAAATTATAGCAACAACCAATCCGCCAGAGCATATGAATGAAATTATAACAAGTGTACTCAAAACGGAATATGAAGGCATAAACAAAACAGGAACACAAAATGAAGATGAATACAAACCTTGTCCTGGCCACCAATATCCCAGACTGTGAAGCTGATATTCTTATATTCAACAGTCTCAACATTGAAACCTGAAAGTAACTTACATGCATCAAATGACTTGTTAACTTACTTTGGGATACAACGTGCACTAACATCAGATGTATTGATACCTCGCAGAAAGATAGGAATGGTGGAAGATTAAGCAAAGCATCTTTAATTTATAGATGCCCGATTCTTAATTGTTGTATTTACTACATGATGGTCGACTTTCTTCTTCCATGTAACCTCTACAATCATAAGTGCATCAATGAATACATGAACACTTCCTATGCCTCTCAATAAACACACTTAGTGCATCAATGAATACATGTACACTTGGTATGCCCCTCAATAACGAAATTGTTTGTAGTTATTTTGGTATGCATACTCATGATTGTACCGTACTTATGCTTGTGCACAACCCCCCTTGCACATTAAATTAAGGTACTCAAGCTTTCTATTATATAGATATTTACCTTTGGATATTTATACAATATGATTAAAATTAATGCTTGCAAGCTTTCACCAACTACTGATACAGACATGCATGAGTACATGACTATCAACAAATTTTTAAATCGTATTTTGTCAAATACTAGTAATTTTCTTTGTAGTGTCTTGATGCAAAATGACTTGTGCATGCACATACACGTGTCACAAATTCATGCTGTATGTACAACAATAAATAATCAGGTATTTTATCATTGGCATCCACATATGTCCGTTGGCAATTTAACTTTTAAATGGCCATCAAGCCCATTTTAAAAAAAAATAAAATAAATGGATAAATGCGCCTAAATCTTTTACAAATTACCCAATAAAAGTTTTTTTTTTCATCATAAATTACCATCTCTAGTTTAAACTGTAAGATATTAATCTTTTTGCCACCTAACAACACCGGCTGAAAGTCCTGAAACAGTGTATATAAGAACTATGATGCAAACATATTTGCCACCTAACAACACCGGCTGAAAGTCCTGAAACAGTATATATAAGAAGTATGATGTAAACATCATACTAATACTTAGCATGGGTGTAGTGGTCGGTCGACCTCTCGATCGATCCCCTTCCCCGATCCGTCGCACCCCACTGCACAGTCTCATCTGAGACATATTGAAAGTGGACAAAATAACGAATCGGTATCTTAAGCGACCAAGTTGTGGAGGATGTTTGTTTGTGGGTGTTTTTTTTATTTAATTGTTTATGTGAGGTATGTTTCTTTTGGTGTTCTTGATCTCTTTAACACACTAAATTGGTTATAAAATTGTTTTTGAAAATAAAAAATAATAAAAAAAATAAAAAATAATCTAATGTAACATTGAGGATGTTGATCTTTTGGTGGTCATCATTTTAGGTAAAGGATTTAAGTTGTGGAAATAAATGTATGTCATGGGTAAAGAGTATACGCTTTGGTGGTCACCATTTTAGCGTATGCTAATACTTAGCCTTAAGCGCATACTCAATAATAGAAAAAAAATCATAAAATAAATGTATGTCATGGGTCTATACTCTATAGAACAATTCATTTGCTCCATCTGCTATTGGCTAAGCTTAAGGGTGATGGCAACCGTGGAGTCTTCTCAGAGTCTTGGGGGGAGGACGCCGGTGAACACCGCCGCCAACCCCCAAGACTCCAGCATTCGGAGTCCCAGCCAAGACGATGAAGCAAGGCGCAAAAGGACAATTTTTTTTTTGGAACGTTGTATTTATAACATTATATATATATATAGTGTATCTTTATTTTGAGAACCCTGTTAAGTGCGGGAACTGCGAGAACTCCAATTTTGCATTAGAAAACATGCATGTTCATATAAAACATGTATGTTTTCTTACATACACCTTAATACACATACTTGAGTAACACACATGTTCATATAAAACCTGTTAAGTGCAACAAATCAATGCAAAATGGTTTTTATTTTCAGAACCTTGTTAAGTGCGGGAACTGCGAGAACTCCAATGTTGCATTAGAAAACATGCATGTTCATATAAAACATGTATATTTTCTTACATACACCTTAATACACATACTTGCGTATTAAGGTGTATGTAAGAAAATATACATGTTTTATATGAACATGCATGTTTTCTAATGCAAAATTGGAGTTCTCGCAGTTTCCGCACTTAACAGGGTTCTGAAAATAAAGCTCCCCTATATATATATATATATATATATATATAAAATGAGGCATAATTCCGAATCATCTAGAATCCTTCCACTGCCAACAGTTTTGTCTTCAGAATCCTCCAGAATCCTCCTGTCACATGGCACTCTGTGATTGGTCGGTGGGAATTCTCCCATGACTCCGAGTGTTGGGTTGCCATCACCAGAAACAACCAATCCTAAAAAGATAAAGTGTTATTTTCATTCATTTTTATCCCTCCGTGCATTTAAAAGATGTTTCCTTTTTTGGTTACACTTTATCTTTATCAATAAAAACTATTGAACAAACTATTATTATTTTATTTTATTTTTTTAAAGAAAAAAAAAGTATTTACGCATGATTAAAGTTTTTTTTTATTGAACGCATGATAAAAGTTTATATTATGATCTTAAGATCCCGATACGATCTTACGATCTTGCAAAGACGAAATCGATCCTAAGTAGGATCCCGATTTTGAAAACCTTGGTCTAGTCAATTTTTAGTACTTTTCGCGCACCGAACTTGATGAAAGTCATATACTCACTGATTCATGCATCTTCGAGTCTTCTTGCGATTTTGTCATTTGTAGTATTAACGAACAGTGATACTTCTAGTATATTTACGTCATGTTCAAAAAAGGTAAGAAGGTTATACATTTAAACGATAACTTTCATGTATTACTACTTAAAAGACAGACTCAAATGCGTGGCATTTTCACCCTTAATTTATCATTGTATCTCAAAATAGTCCATAAAATTGACTAAATGTGGATTATTTAACCATTAAAGTTATTCGGATAATTACCACAAAAGTGGCGCGTTGAATTGAGGTCAATTCACCCTTAAGATGATTTTGTACAAAAAAAATAGCTTACTTGGTAGCTCCAATTAGACGCAAAAAGGAGCGGAGAGACAAACGTCTGCCCAAAGGTTCATTAAAAACGCGTCTCTTTCGGATGACAATTTAATGTCAAGCCTCCTTATACCCCTCTTATAGTTTGTCTAAACTGGGTGAGCCGTTCACACTATTGGTACAAAACTCATCACTCAATTAAAAGTTTATGATTATTAGTCTTAAAAAATATGTTATAAACTATAATATTGATAGTCTCGCCTGGGAGCAAATTACCGTGCGAAACGAACCACTGTCGGCACATAAGACTTTGCAATATATAATTTATCACATCATAGTTTCATAGTTATTAGGTCAATTTATTTTCTATTCAAAAAATTACCCTTTTCTTGCTACAATTCGTCATACAATTTAAACAAAAAAAACAAGTAATTAATAAAAATAAATAACCAAATAATAACACATAATCTTAACAATTAAATCATGTAGCCACATGCAAACTCTATGATAAAATCCTATTACTAATCTATCTATGGTTTTAGTATGCATATAATTAACTAAGACTTCCGTTGGTTTTCGAGCAAATGGTACCAATGGACCACATACACCAAACAATTTGGTTGTGTAAGTCCTAGCAAATATATTCCAAGTAGCATATAAACAGATTCATTAATTTAATTAATTTGGGGTCTTCCCCAATTTTAGATCTATCTTATTACATGTGACAAACAACTTAACAATTAATATAAACCCTAATCCATGATAAACATGCATGTTTCATCATGGATTAATTACAAGTCGTAAGATACACAACCTTTACACACATAAACATGTTACTAGTTTTAGGGTTCCAAACTAATTTTAATTAAAAGGGAATTGACCCCCCCCCCCCTCCAAAAAAATTAGGGTTTCGATTTTCTTTATGTTCTAAACCCTAAAAAAACAACTAACATGTAATCATAATCAAAGATTCAATTTTTATGTGTTTCGGTAATTAATTACATGTTAAAACGGCTCGTGATGCCACTGTTATAATTTAATTAACATGACAATCATATATTTATTCTAATAACAATCAAACACGTTGCGGAAGCGTATGATCATATTTAACATATAAAAGATTAACCGAAAATTAAGGACACGTACCTTTGATTCTAGCAAGAACAAGAATCAATACATCAAATCTTCTTCTTTAATTATCAAAGTGGATTAACGAGATACCCCTTACCGTTTTGTATCTCAATCTAAGATGTATAAATTATAGTGAGTTTATACCACAGTCTTGTTGTTAGACCCGTTTCCCGGGTATTGGGACCCCACCCTAGATGAAAATGATAAAGATCTTATGTCATTGGCCAGTCAACATTTGAAGTGTAGTGGTCAAACCCGATAGTCAAAATATGACTAAAGTGGTTATGTAAAATATGATGTGTAACTAAAGGGGCCTAAGTTGCCAAGTATTAAATATGTGATAGAGTTAGTTGTGGCTAAAATAGAAGCAAAGAGACTTGAGGGGCCATTCTTGCCAATTGCCCAAAGTCACCACCTAACTATTATATCTAGCTAGTTCTAGAGTTTTCCCTCATTATTGATAGAGGGTTAGAGGTCCGGTTTTTAGAGATATGGAAAAGAGAGGGAAATAGCTAAGTGATGAATCAAGAAGAAGAAGATGAAGATCATGTATTATTGGTCTTCATTAGTGATGATCATCACAAGTAAGTACTTCCCATTCTTGTTATCAATGAAGCTTTAGATTAAGAGTAAAGTGGGAAATCATCATATGATCAAGATATGATCATATGATGATGAAGAAAGATAGATGAGTATGTTTAATGGGTTTTGTTAACCCTTGATTATGTTATTGATTATGTGTTATTAAGTGTTTATGATGATTATTGACCTAGGGTGTTATGATGATGATGATGATGTTGATGATGATGATATTGGCTTGATATGCTTAGCTTGGAGCTAAGGTAAGTAAAATGATGATAGCATAAGTTATATGAATTTCTATCATTATGTGTTATGTATGTTTACGATGAGAAGATGAGCTTGGGTTATGCTTTATGTGTTGCCATGTTTATGGCTTATGTGATGAGATGAAGCTATGGATATGTTGATGTTATGTGCTAGTTGAGATTTGAGTAGTGAGCCATGATGTAAGTGTTTTATGTATATGATGCATTATGTGGATTGAAGTATGATGATATGTTATGATCGTTTTACTTACTAAGCCTTCGTGCTTATGGTTTAGTTGTCTAACCATTTTGTAGGTTGGCATGTTTATGTGGAAGGCTTGGATAAGTGGATTAAGGAATTGGCTTAGCAAGATTAAAGGTAGTGTTTAGTTAGGAGCTTAGGTAGTATACCAAGCTCATGAGCAAAGTTGTACCCCCGTGAGTCAAGTAACGTTTTATAAAGTGTAGTCAAGTGGTATATTGTATGCCAAGAGTTGTATAACGATTTGGTAGTCATTTGGTATGTTAAAGTATGTTTTATGTGTTTATGGGTTAAGTTAAGGGGGTGTTTGGCTAATGCGTAAAAGTACCCATTTTGGGTTGTTCATGGGTCAAGTATGTATGGAAACATGTTTGATATGTTTAATATATCATTTTGGTCAAGTTTGAGGTGTTATGGAAGTCGTATGTAGCATATGTCATGAAATGGGTCAAAACAGGTTTTTGGTGTAAAACCCGTGATTGTGGAAGTACGTCTTCCGAGAGTCAAATGGTAAATGTTTTTGGATGGAAATGAGCCCATATATATAGTAATGAAATCTGGAAAGTTTGGTTAGGTTTCGAGTCCGGGAGGTTGGAGTATCGGCCGGGGATTTTGAAAGTCCAAAAACTGGACAGAACCATCCATCCGATCGGATGGCTGGCGATCCGATCGGATGGAGGTCGCTGACAGATTTTTGGGCAACTTTGAAAAATCGTATCTTTTAATCCGTAAGTCCTCACGAGTCGTGCCACCTATCGTTTTGAAGCTAATTGAGTCTAGTTTCATTTAAAAATAGTCTCAAGATCTGAAAGTTTATAGATTTTTGTCAGAGTGCAAAAGAGTAACAGCATGTCAGTTTTAGTTCAAGTATTTCCGCGTAAAAAGTTTAAGTTTTTGGTCTAAGCGGGCACGGGGTGTAACAAATTGGTATCAGAGCTTCGGTTTAAGTGAATTAGGTTTCCACTATAGGGTGCCTAGTCTTAAACCACTCGTAGAAGCTTGGACGTAAGTGTTAGTTGCGCGGAATGTGATTGTTTAGTGTTAGACGGATTATGTTTTATGTTAGTTGAGCCTATTGATGATAGGTGATGTGTGTTGTAATAGTGTTGTTGTGTATGAGATACAAGTCCAAGGGGACTTGATATACTTAGATGATTAGTTGGCCGAGCACCTCGGTTGGTGCCGGTGATGGTATTGTGATTATGTGATGTGAGTCCGTGGAGGACTTGAAATGTTTATATGATTAGTTAGCCGTGCACATTGGTTGGTGCCGGTGATTGTAATGTGATTATGTGAAGGTATGGTAGAGCCATGGTGACGGCATGCGAGTAGCAAGGCTAAGCGGTATTAGAGATGGGTTAGTAGATGAATTAAAGTTTATGATGCCTTAGTTACAAGGTAGATTAGTACTTGCGGATAATTAGAAGTTTGATGCTTAGACATAGATTGATTATGTGACGTGATATATGATGCCATAGTCTTCATGAGTTGATTTTGATTTTGAATATTTTAACACTTGTCGGATAAGTGTTAAGTGTCTTGATATGATTGTTTATGTGATGTTAAGTCTATGGTAGGTTATTGTATGTCTAAGTTTTATGTGATGTGCTTGAGAGCACGATTGTATAGAAGTGTATGAATTGAGATAGACGCATTGGAATGCGTGTTATGTGTTGACCTAGTTGAGGTTGGTAAAATTAAAAAGAACACATCGACATGTGAGATAAGAAAAGATAAGTATGGTAAGTGTTGGATAAAGCATAAATGCTTTGAAAGCGTGATATAAATTAAGGTATGAATATTGAAGTATGTTTGTAGTTGGTTGATAAGAAAGACATGATTGTTATAATAACGAATAGATGTTTGAAGGCATGAAATCTTTATATGAGTAACTAAATTGAGAAAGTTAAAGTGCATAGTTAAGCATGATGAAGTCATGTGTATATAAAAATGAAAACTAAATTGTGTTAGTAATAAATGAGTAGAAGCGATGAATGAGATATAGATAGCGCTAGAAGTCATAAGTGACTTGAAGAATACTAGAAAGAGTTGTAAAACATGAATGTGACCATGTTAATATATTTGAATATGTAAGATGAAATTAACGCAAGTGTTACAGAATAAACCTATGTAAGGTTTGTATGTGTGTGCAAGTTGAATAAACTAAATGAAGTGATAGTATGAGTTGAGAATATGGTCAACAAGGGTTGACGAGTATTAGTAAGAGTGTGTTGTAAGAACACGTTGAGATGTGTAAGTTGTAATGGATAAGCATTATAAATTGCCTAAATAAAGATGGCACATAGTTAGTGTATGAGTCAACTTGGGGTTGACGGATGAATGATAAGTTGCATTGTGAAATTGCAAAGATAATAAATTGACAAGTGTTATATAGAAACTTGTCTAGATGATAGTAAGTGTGATAGTGAAGGTTGAGGTTGCTTAAGGTAATGAGAATAAATGAATTGATAGTGTGTGCCTAATTATGAAAGTGCATGAAAAGATAAAATGAGTAAAGATGATAAGACATATATAGCTTGGATCCAATGCTCTAGTTTTGGCATCCTTTGGGATGGCCTAGCTTGCCTTTTATGGCATGATTGTTAGCTTGCCTTCACCGGCATGGTTTGCCTACATCCTTGGCATGTGTTATAGTATGGTATCCTTCGGGATGGCCATGTGTTATAGTTATGGTATCCTTCGGGATAGCCAGCTTGCCTTTATGGCATGGATGATAGCTTGCCTTCGCGGCATGGATTGTTAGCTTGCCTTAGGGCATGGTTGTTAGCTTGCCTTCATGGCATGTGTTGGCATCCTTTGAGATGGCCTAGCTTGCCTTTATGGCATGGATGATAGCTTGCCTTTGCGGCATGGATGTTTAGCTTGCCTTTATGGCATGGTGATTAGCTTGCCTTTATGGCATGGATGAAAGTTAGTGAGATTGGATCCAAGGCTAGAAAAGATGGAAAGTAAAGCAAGTACAAGTGTTATGTCGGAAGTATGTAAGTAGGATGGTTTATGGTTTCTTTATTTAAATGGATTGGGACGCCTTTTCATTTGAATAGAGAAGTCGTAAATCACCGAACCATGAATTTGTATTTCTTGATTTACATAGATTGGGACGCCTTTTTATGTAAATGAAGAGTTACAAATGAGTGGGCTTATGTGTAGCCGACATGACATGAGTACGGATAGTGATATGAGATAGTGAAAACTAAAACCGGTTAGACGTCATAAGAAAAGATAAATATGAATAAAACTTATAGCGGCGTAAAGGTCATGTGTGAAACCTTAAGATAGACGCTTAGAATGAGTTTGTGTGTTGAGTTGATAAGAAATGGGTAAGTATTCCCCAAGATTTGATAAGATAGATTGCTTAAGTGATGCGTAAGAAAGATTTTGAAAGTGCCACTTAGATGGTACTTGATATAAAATTGAAATAAGTTACTGGATTTTAAAATAGATAAGTGTTGGTATTATGTAAAATGCGAAGTTGACCGGTATATGACTTTAAGTCATGCTAGTGCATTGATGAGTAACGTGAAAATAGTGCCGAAGTTTGACTTATATAAAGTCAAAATAGTAGATGTTTTCGGATGACAAGTAGTCATTATGGGAAATTTTAGAAAAGTTTGTGATGAGAAGCGTGTTTTTAGTAGGTTATGAGTTATGATTATGTATAGTAAGTTTAGAAATTGCAAGATCATTTAGATCGTTGCAAGTTAATGGCTTAGAGAGCATGAGAATAAGGGCAAGTATATGTTGTAGATGGGTTTTGGTTAGCATTAGACGAGAGATTTCGGGGACGAAATCTAAATAAGGGGGTAGAATTGTTAGACCCGTTTCCCGGGTATTGGGACCCCACCCTAGATGAAAATGATAAAGATCTTATTTCATTGGCCAGTCAACATTTGATGTGTAGTGGTCAAACCCGATAGTCAAAATATGACTAAAGTGGTTATGTAAAATATGATGTGTAACTAAAGGGGCCTAAGTTGCCAAGTATTAAATATGTGATAGAGTTAGTTGTGGCTAAAATAGAAGCAAAGAGACTTGAGGGGCCATTCTTGCCAATTGCCCAAAGTCACCACCTAACTAATATATCTAGCTAGTTCTAGAGTTTTCCCTCATTATTGATAGAGGGTTAGAGGTCCGGTTTTTTAGAGATATGGAAAAGAGAGGGAAATAGCTAAGTGATGAATCAAGAAGAAGAAGATGAAGATCATGTATTAGTGGTCTTCATTAGTGATGATCATCACAAGTAAGTACTTCCCATTCTTGTTATCAATGAAGCTTTAGATTAAGAGTAAAGTGGGAAATCATCATATGATCAAGATATGATCATATGATGATGAAGAAATATAGATGAGTATGTTTAATGGGTTTTGTTAACCCTTGATTTTGTTATTGATTATGTGTTATTAAGTGTTTATGATGATTATTGACCAAGGGTGTTATGATGATGATGATGATGTTGATGATGATGATATTGGCTTGATATGCTTAGCTTGGAGCTAAGGTAAGTAAAATGATGATAGCATAAGTTATATGAATTTCTATCATTATGTGTTATGTATGTTTACGATGAGAAGATGAGCTTGGGTTATGCTTTATGTGTTGCCATGTTTATGGCTTATGTGATGAGATGAAGCTATGGATATGTTGATGCTATGTGCTAGTTGAGATTTGAGTAGTGAGCCATGATGTAAGTGTTTTAAATATATGATGCATTATGTGGATTGAAGTATGATGATATGTTATGATCATTTTACTTACTAAGCCTTCGTGCTTATGGTTTAGTTGTCTAACCATTTTGTAGGTTGGCATGTTTATGTGGAAGGCTTGGATAAGTGGATTAAGGAATTGGCTTAGCAAGATTAAAGGTAGTGTTTAGTTAGGAGCTTAGGTAGTATACCAAGCTCATGAGCAAAGTTGTACCCCCGTGAGTCAAGTAACGTTTTATAAAGTGTAGTCAAGTGGTATATTGTATGCCAAGAGTTGTATAACGATTTGGTAGTCATTTGGTATGTTAAAGTATGTTTTATGTGTTTATGGGTTAAGTTAAGGGGGTGTTTGGCTAATGCGTAAAAGTACCCATTTTGGGTTGTTCATGGGTCAAGTTGTAACACCCCCAAATTACCGCAGCGGAACAGTAGTGTCAAGGGGGTATTACTTCATAATACAGATCAAGGTATAGAAAACGACCTCTAAATGAGACGTTTTGAAAAGTTATCATTCGAATTATTAAAATCAGAGTTATGACAATAAGTTCCAAAGTAAAGGTACATAAAAGTTTTCAAAGTGTATCGAATGATAAAGATAAGATATGAGTCTTCAAATATGCCAATGACTCTAGAATCCATGCATCCACTATCGCCTTAAACCTGAGATAAACATGCTAAAAAGTGTCAACCAATGGTTGGTGAGTTCATAGAGTTTATTGAAATTAAATTAAATGGTTTTAAAAGAATGTTTTCACAGCAAAGGCATCGTAAATCCACTCAGTTGCAAATCCCGCCCATACAAAACTTGCAACCTGTGTGTTCACAACCCACTGCTAAAATATAGAATGAATAAGAATATTTTCACAGCAAAGGCATCGTAAATCCACTCAGTTGCAAATCCCGCCCATACAAAACTTGCAACCTGTGTGTTCACAACCCATTGCTAAATATAGATTATAAGTAAGACATGAGTGTATACGATATATGTAAGCACTTAATGTAAAGCATAACAGCAAACTGAACCTCACGACTAGAATAAATAAGTATCATAAATATGTTGGTTTATATTCACCCAAGGTCTCGAATAAGTGTTGGACACAAGGGTGGGGTTGTCAACCCGATAGTACTATCAATACCTCTCCATCGGCTCCATCCAGGAGTTAAACAGTTGCTAAGAATAAAGTGTAGAATAAGTGTAACACATTAAGGCACATATCGTAACTATATTTCATGCCAAAAAGTATCATAAATAAAGCGTAGCATAAGAGTATAAATATTTTGAGTGTAAAATAAGTAGTTGAGCATGTATCTCCCCCAAAAATAATTCAAAACATATAAAAGTAGGGGCTATGAAACTCACGTTAATATGTAAAAGTTTAGAATTGCTTATGAAAGTAAAAACAGATAATTGAGCATGTATCTCCCCCAAAATAATTCAAAACATACAAAAGGAGGGGTTATGAAACTCACCTGAGTAGTCTGGATGGAAAAAAACAAATTAAATATAGTTGATAAACGTCTCCGGTACGCAACAACGTCAAGAAGGAAAATGTTTAAACATTTTAGATTGATCAAAGAGGCACTCGAATATAATTTATTCGTATCAAATGGGACTTGAATCAATTGAGTGAGGCTCGAAATGAATGGGACGTTTGCTTCTGGTCTTCTTGTTAATTCTCGACAGAATGGAAAATGGATTTTGAGAGAGAGAATGTAAAATAATCGAAAAATTGTGGTTGCATGCATATGTTTTACTCGTATAGTATTATATATAGTGAACAGCCAATGAATAATTCCTTACGTGTTAAGATATTAGTTGTTGAAATTTATGGCATAAAGTGTAACACGTCTATATGGTTATATGTTTTAATATTAGATTGCATGCATGGTTACTAACTATACACGTTAAGATATTTAAGGTTTGTTGAATTTTATGGTAATAAGATACTACACGTTTGACTATTGCATGTTATGGTTAGAATTACATGACAATTTTTGGTTACACGTTGCATATAAAGTTAGTTATAGAATTGCCTGGTTAATAGTTTTTACACGTTATCATGTCATAGCAAAATTGTATTAAATGTATATGTGGCAAGTGAAATAGTTTATGTGGCTTTATTTTAAAACATATATAAATAGTTTAAGATATAGTTTGATCCCGGTAATTACTAATGTTAAGCCCTTATTTCATAAAACTTAAAACTGGGTAACGTAAAAATATAACGTTTATAAAAATATCAAAGTTTATTAATATATTCCAACTAATTATATTAGACGTGTGATAAATTTAACAGAGAGCGTATACGTTATTAAAATCTAATAGGTTTGAGTATTCGTATTACGTAAAGAGTATAATGTAAAAATATATAATAAAGTGAAAATAGTTCATATAAAGTATGTAGGCTTATCCTAATCTTATGTTGGTCGTGAGTATAATATATTAAAGAAAAATTTAAATTTTCCCGTAAAAATGGTGATTAAAATAATGATGGAGATTACTATATAATTAAACGTTGTTAATTATAGTAAATTTTTGCAGTTTGCTACAGTACCCACTCCTTATTTTTGAATCTCGTCCCGAGATTCAGTCCGTGTTATCCCTTAAAAGATGCTAACGGATAGTCGATGTGTAAAGTTTAAGGTAATAAGGCAAAAACTTAGAATCTAAGGTAGTATACTACTTGGCTAGGTAAAACGTACCCATTATTTATTAGCTGCGTCCAAGTCACCCAAGTAGTAAGCTCTACCACGAGCTGGACCAAACTGGGCTACCGGATTTGGGTTATTTCCTTCGATGGCTAAAGCGAGATTTCCTTGCCTCTGCCCAGGTGTTCCATTCAACCTAGGACATGCATTTCTGAGATGATCCGGGCTGTTACATTCATAGCACGCCCTCTTCCTATTGCTTGCATTTCCCGGTACTTTACATTGATTCGCATAATGACCCAACTGATTGCAGTTCTTACACTCACGGCAGGGCACAGATCCTGGGTGATGAAAAGTACATCTAGCACACTTAGGATGTGGACCTGAATACCCTTTCTGACCAGGCCCAGTGTCCATAAAATTTCTTGCTCTCTTGTTGTCCATCATGGGGGCCATCTGCTTGTCTGACTCAGTTGTTCCTTTCCTTTTATCGCCGTTTCTTAGGGCTCCATTCCTAACCATTTCATCTGTTAGAGTTCCAGCTCTCAGTATTGCGCTTTGAATCGTAGACGGCTCAGTTGCTTTCACAGTTCCACGAATTTCGGGAACAAGACCATAGATGTACCTCTCAATCCTCTTTGATTCAGGGGTAACCAGATGGGGGACTAACTTGGCTAGTTCATGAAACCGATCCGTATAGGCTGCATGACCAGCCCCTATCATAGAGTGATGATAGAGTTCATTTTCCAGCTTCTGCATCTCATTATCCGGGCAATACTCCTCTTTTAGTAGTGCTTTAAAGTCGTCCCACGTCATTCCCACAGCTGCTTCTCTGCCTCTCGCTTGAATCTGTGTGTTCCACCATGTTAACGCCTTTCCTGACAGTGAGCACGCCGAATACTTCACCTTTTGATGCGTTCCACAGTTATTGATGTCGATCACTGACTCCATCTTTTCGATCCATCGGGTATATTCTAAAGCACATCCTTTTCCGTCAAACTCCATTGGCTTACATGCCGTAAATTCCTTATACGTGCATCCAATGGCGCGGGTGGTAGTCTCATTCACACCTACACCATTGGTATTGTCATTTATGCTTCCGTGGTTTCCCGAGTTGTTGATGTGATTGCCGACTTGGGTGATAATAGTAGGTAGCAAGGTTTGAAGCTGTTGAGCGATGATGGCGGTAAAATCAGGATTTCCACCGTCGTTATTATCGTTGTTACCAATGCCGCGGCCACCTCCTCGACCTCCACGTCCACTAGTCCTTCCACCTCTTAGTGTGGCATTTCCTCGGTTAGTGTTGCGAGCTGATCTCCTTGTTGCCATTGCCTCTCTGCAATGAAGGATATCTAGCGAACGTCAGAGATGAGGTAGAAGTCGTTGATTTATCGATTTATACTTAACGTTCTCACAAAAACCCCGCTACTAGCTGTTATCCTAAAGGAGTCAATGTCGATTAACGTACGCATGGTTACATATGTCCACGTGTGTCGTGATGCACTTATAATTATGTTGGCCACCCATAATTATACTTGCCTCCTTTCACACGTGTACATATCACCAAGCACACATATCTTGACATTACATAAAAGAGTAGGGTGATTATCTCTCAGAAAATCTTCGAGTGAATTCATCAAATTTATGCGGCCGAGTGATAACCTTTATTTAACTTAATCCCATGTCTCATCAAACAAGAACTGTCACAAGATAAAGTTAAATAGCCAGTTATCACTGAGTTCCACTCTTTTGATGTCTCGAACAAGTTCTGAGATTTTTCCCTATTGGTACAAATATTATAACATCTAACAATGCGCACATAAATGAGAAAAGTTCTACGTAAGTAAGGCGATAGGGATAAGAGTCACGATGTATATAGTGGTTATAGTCTAGGTTCCTAAATGCAACCTAGTTCTCTATAACCTAGGCTCTGATACCATTCTGTAACACCCCCAAATTACCGCAGCGGAACAGTAGTGTCAAGGGGGTATTACTTCATAATACAGATCAAGGTATAGAAAACGACCTCTAAATGAGACGTTTTGAAAAGTTATCATTCGAATTATTAAAATCAGAGTTATGACAATAAGTTCCAAAGTAAAGGTACATAAAAGTTTTCAAAGCGTATCGAATGATAAAGATAAGATATAAGTCTTCAAGTATGCAATTGACTCTAGAATCCATGCATCCACTATCGCCTTAAACCTGAGATAAACATGCTAAAAAGTGTCAACCAACGGTTGGTGAGTTCATAGAGTTTATTGAAATTAAATTAAAATGGTTTTAAAAGAATGTTTTCACAGCAAAGGCATCGTAAATCCACTCAGTTGCAAATCCCGCCCATACAAAACTTGCAACCTGTGTGTTCACAACCCACTGCTAAAATATAGAATGAATAAGAATGTTTTCACAGCAAAGGCATCGTAAATCCACTCAGTTGCAAATCCCGCCCATACAAAACTTGCAACCTGTGTGTTCACAACCCATTGCTAAATATAGATTATAAGTAAGACATGAGTGTATACGATATATGTAAGCACTTAATGTAAAGCATAACAGCAAACTGAACCTCACGACTAGAATAAATAAGTATCATAAATATGTTGGATTATATTCACCCAAGGTCTCGAATAAGTGTTGGACACAAGGGTGGGGTTGTCAACCCGATAGTACTATCAATACCTCTCCATCGGCTCCATCCAGGAGTTAAACAGTTGCTAAGTATAAAGTGTAGAATAAGTGTAACACATTAAGGCACATATCGTAACTATATTTCATGCCAAAAAGTATCATAAATAAAGCGTAGCATAAGAGTATAAATATTTTGAGTGTAAAATAAGTAGTTGAGCATGTATCTCCCCCAAAAATAATTCAAAACATATAAAAGTAGGGGCTATGAAACTCACGTTAATATGTAAAAGTTTAGAATTGCTTATGAAAGTAAAAACAGATAATTGAGCATGTATCTCCCCCAAAATAATTCAAAACATACAAAAGGAGGGGTTATGAAACTCACCTGAGTAGTCTGGATGGAAAAAAACAAATTAAATATAGTTGATAAACGTCTCCGGTACGCAACAACGTCAAGAAGGAAAATGTTTAAACATTTTAGATTGATCAAAGAGGCACTCGAATATAATTTATTCGTATCAAATGGGACTTGAATCAATTGAGTGAGGCTCGAAATGAATGGGACGTTTGCTTCTGGTCTTCTTGTTAATTCTCGACAGAATGGAAAATGGATTTTGAGAGAGAGAATGTAAAATAATCGAAAAATTGTGGTTGCATGCATATGTTTTACTCGTATAGTATTATATATAGTGAACAGCCAATGAATAATTCCTTACGTGTTAAGATATTAGTTGTTGAAATTTATGGCATAAAGTGTAACACGTCTATATGGTTATATGTTTTAATATTAGATTGCATGCATGGTTACTAACTATACACGTTAAGATATTTAAGGTTTGTTGAATTTTATGGTAATAAGATACTACACGTTTGACTATTGCATGTTATGGTTAGAATTACATGACAATTTTTGGTTACACGTTGCATATAAAGTTAGTTATAGAATTGCCTGGTTAATAGTTTTTACACGTTATCATGTCATAGCAAAATTGTATTAAATGTATATGTGGCAAGTGAAATAGTTTATGTGGCTTTATTTTAAAACATATATAAATAGTTTAAGATATAGTTTGATCCCGGTAATTACTAATGTTAAGCCCTTATTTCATAAAACTTAAAACTGGGTAACGTAAAAATATAACGTTTATAAAAATATCAAAGTTTATTAATATATTCCAACTAATTATATTAGACGTGTGATAAATTTAACAGAGAGCGTATACGTTATTAAAATCTAATAGGTTTGAGTATTCGTATTACGTAAAGAGTATAATGTAAAAATATATAATAAAGTGAAAATAGTTCATATAAAGTATGTAGGCTTATCCTAATCTTATGTTGGTCGTGAGTATAATATATTAAAGAAAAATTTAAATTTTCCCGTAAAAATGGTGATTAAAATAATGATGGAGATTACTATATAATTAAACGTTGTTAATTATAGTAAATTTTTGCAGTTTGCTACAGTACCCACTCCTTATTTTTGAATCTCGTCCCGAGATTCAGTCCGTGTTATCCCTTAAAAGATGCTAACGGATAGTCGATGTGTAAAGTTTAAGGTAATAAGGCAAAAACTTAGAATCTAAGGTAGTATACTACTTGGCTAGGTAAAACGTACCCATTATTTATTAGCTGCGTCCAAGTCACCCAAGTAGTAAGCTCTACCACGAGCTGGACCAAACTGGGCTACCGGATTTGGGTTATTTCCTTCGATGGCTAAAGCGAGATTTCCTTGCCTCTGCCCAGGTGTTCCATTCAACCTAGGACATGCATTTCTGAGATGATCCGGGCTGTTACATTCATAGCACGCCCTCTTCCTATTGCTTGCATTTCCCGGTACTTTACATTGATTCGCATAATGACCCAACTGATTGCAGTTCTTACACTCACGGCAGGGCACAGATCCTGGGTGATGAAAAGTACATCTAGCACACTTAGGATGTGGACCTGAATACCCTTTCTGACCAGGCCCAGTGGCCATAAAATTTCTTGCTCTCTTGTTGTCCATCATGGGGGCCATCTGCTTGTCTGACTCAGTTGTTCCTTTCCTTTTATCGCCGTTTCTTAGGGCTCCATTCCTAACCATTTCATCTGTTAGAGTTCCAGCTCTCAGTATTGCGCTTTGAATCGTAGACGGCTCAGTTGCTTTCACAGTTCCACGAATTTCGGGAACAAGACCATAGATGTACCTCTCAATCCTCTTTGATTCAGGGGTAACCAGATGGGGGACTAACTTGGCTAGTTCATGAAACCGATCCGTATAGGCTGCATGACCAGCCCCTATCATAGAGTGATGATAGAGTTCATTTTCCAGCTTCTGCATCTCATTATCCGGGCAATACTCCTCTTTTAGTAGTGCTTTAAAGTCGTCCCACGTCATTCCCACAGCTGCTTCTCTGCCTCTCGCTTGAATCTGTGTGTTCCACCATGTTAACGCCTTTCCTGACAGTGAGCACGCCGAATACTTCACCTTTTGATGCGTTCCACAGTTATTGATGTCGATCACTGACTCCATCTTTTCGATCCATCGGGTATATTCTAAAGCACATCCTTTTCCGTCAAACTCCATTGGCTTACATGCCGTAAATTCCTTATACGTGCATCCAATGGCGCGGGTGGTAGTCTCATTCACACCTACACCATTGGTATTGTCATTTATGCTTCCGTGGTTTCCCGAGTTGTTGATGTGATTGCCGACTTGGGTGATAATAGTAGGTAGCAAGGTTTGAAGCTGTTGAGCGATGATGGCGGTAAAATCAGGATTTCCACCGTCGTTATTATAGATGTCGACATAGCCAACACCAAAGGGATTGGTGGGCTTTTACTTGGGCTTTGGAGTGGGCTATACTTGTATCACACTTATATACATACAATACAAATATATCTAATACATATAGCCCACTAACTAGACTAAACATTACAATTGACACTTAAGTTCCATCAACAAATGACCATCACTTTCACAATTAAATAAATTAATTGCTAATAATCTCCCCCTAAGGGATGGTCATTTCAATGATGCTCTCGTGATTGGTCTTTTGTCTTCAATGTCTTGAACTTTGTGTGTCAACGTATAATAGTCTTCATTCAATGTTCCTTCATGCACTGTGATCTTTAAAGAATCGTCTTTTGGTAGTTCTTGCCTTGATCTACTTCTTCTGTCCAGGTGCGTCGTCGTTGTAGATGATGATGGTAGATGGACTTTCGTCGGTACCTGCATAAGACAGTTAGCAATAAATAGTCCAACGCTTATAGGTTTAGATTTCGAGATCGTTATCAGCATAGTGTGAAAACTTCCTCTAATCTTAACCAAGGCCGTTGAGAGCCTCTGAAGTATACCGAAGTATCACTTCAAGACTGTAGACCGTTTGAAGCGAGTAACCATCTTGTCATAAGGCAAGATCCTTAGATCTCATTAAGACGCATACAACTTGTATCCTTTTTGATGAACACAAGTGTATTGCATAGGAAGTGTTCCTAAGAGATCTTTGATGAATCTCATGTCTCTAGACTCAATAATGTGCGTTTTGGTTTTAGTCATTGGAGGCATGGAGCAGAGTGCCACCTTTTCAATATCAACACATCTCAGAGTGAGAGGTCGATAGATTATGTAGTGTTCTCCGTGAGAAATGAAACAAATATCTTTTGGGAGATATCTGAGTGGATAGGAGGGGTGGTGCAATGCGTCACTGGGTCCATGACGTCTTGTCTTCAATATCAGTATCACCTTAATGAATACCGATAGCAGATGTATTGACCCGGTTTCTGACCTAAGTTTTAATGGAGGGCTATTTCTTTTCACCCTTTCATTAAACTTTTCTTTTTCATTCTTCAACCCCTTCTATCTCCTTTCTCATTTACTCCTTTTTTCAATCTTACCTAAGGACTTCTAATTCTAATCTATTGGAATTGTCCTTGGGTAGATCCCTCCGGTTCTGGTGGATCATTGGACATAACCTAACCATAATCACCTTATTACTCCATGATTATCCTAGATTAGATCACTTGCCATAAATCTTTTTGTGAAAATCTCTCAACATGTTTATGAGAAAACACATTTATTTAACAATTGAGAGTTTCGCATTTTTTGAAATACTCCCCCTTCACATATTCTCATGCATTTTTAAAATAAATTGCACATGTTGGGTAGAGTTTGCACATTTTGAAATGATTGATTTTCAATGAACATGACCTTCGCGAGACACGCTTACATCACTAGTTAGACTAGCTTGAAATTATTACCCGTCCTGGTCATATTCAAAGATCATCTCTCGAATTGGTACATTCTACTCAGACAAGTCCTTTGCGAGACACGTTTACATTACTGGTAAACCAACTTGAAATTATTACCCGTCCTGGACATGTCTTTTCGATAACGGACAATTAGTTTCATCAATTTGAGGGTTGTTCTGAATCTTTTTGAAGAGCTCGTTTGAGATTCAAACCACAAAACTTCTTTTTGATCAAATTTTAATCACGTCCTCTCCCCCTTATATCTAATAAACACTTAATCTCCCCCTCAAAAATAGCATGAAGTGGTATTTTTGAATACAGCTGATTAAAATGAAACTTTTGTGGAGAGACGGACTAATTTTTGTATAAAATCGGAACAATTTTATTTTTATACTCCCCCTTAAACAAAGCACATGATTAAACATTTGAGTTTAAAAGCATTTAAGGGTTTTAGAGGGAGTTGTTGTGAGCACAAAATTTATAGAAAGACTTGGAAAAATCTTTTTGAAACAATCTTGATTAAGTGCTCAAGGTTTTTGCTTTTTGCCATTAACATTACGAGTCCTGATCAGAAATAATCAGAAGTCATTAATGTAGCCTTTATATGAAATCTTTTTGAGTTGGAGAACTCGGGCCACAATAAAAGATTTCACTATAAAGCACATGTCTCGTACTGATATATACAAAAGCCTTAATGAAGAAAATTTGAGAAACGACATGTTTTGGAAAAAATTTAAATGAACTCCCGCTCAAGCATCTGTACATGCCCGTATCATTGTTGAATGACATTTCTAGATACGTACAGAATATTGATTACACGAGAGACATGTCGTGAGAAGAATATTTTTGGTTTTTGAAATTTTCTATTTTTATATTTTGATTTTGTTGGTTTTTCAAATTTTGTATTTTGTTTTTTGAAAAAAAAATATTTACATGCGAAGCTTGTAGATAAAAATCAAGAAGATTCGAGAAGACTTTCGAACTCTTTGGGAGTTAGGCTTCGCATTCCATTTCGATGAACTAAGTTTTCAAACTGCTCTTTTGGGAGGGCTTTAGTAAATAGATCGGCGAGTTGATATTCAGTCTTCACGAAAAATAGTTCAACAGTACCCTCTTCGACGTGTTCCTTTATGAAGTGATAGCGGACTCTAATATGCTTGGTCTTCGAGTGTTGCACTGGATTGCACGAGATGGCTATGGCACTTTTCGAGTCGCAATACAAAGGTATGCGGTTGAAAGAGAAACCATAATCTGTGAGTTGTGTCCTCATCCATAGAACTTGGGCACAACATGCAGATAGAGACACATACTCGGCTTCTGCTGTTGATAAAGCAGTGCAGTCTTGTTTCCTTGATGACCAGCCTACTAGCTTTTCTCCAAAAAATTGAGCTCCGCCTGATGTACTCTTTGCTGTAACTTGGCAACCGGCATGGTCTGCATCTGAAAATGCTATTAGTGTAAACTCCGAATCCTTCGGATACCAAAGTCCCATGTTAATGGTCCTTCGTAGGTATCGAAAGATCCGTTTAACCTCTTGGAGGTGAAGTTTGGTAGGCCTTGCCTGAAACCGTGCAAGTAAACAAACAGCAAAATGTATATCTGGTCGGCTTGCAGTTTAGTACATGAGAGAACCAATCATGCTTCGATATTTCTTCGGATCCATGGGTTTCCCATATAAGTCAGCGCCAGTTTTGGGTGAAGTGACCATTGGGTACCAACAGAGTCACAATTTTCCATTCCATGTTTTTTCAAAATCTCAATTGTATATTTAGTTTAATTTAGAAAAATACCACGTGGGGATTGATGAATTTGTAAGCCTAAAAAGAATTTTAATTCACCCATCATGGACATTTCAAATTTGCTTTTCATGAGATTTTCAAAATGTTTTGAATGTTGCGGATTAGTGGACCCAAATATTATGTCGTCCACGTAAATCTGAACAATCAAAATGTCATTTTTGTATTTTCTTGTAAACAGGGTCGGATCAATTGTTCCTTTGGTGAAATTATTTTGAAGTAGGAAAGATGATAACTCGTCATACCACGCCCGTGGGGCTTGTTTCAAACCATAGATTGCTTTCTTTAGCTTGTAGACGTATTCCGGATGATCTTTGTCAACGAAACCGTCTGGTTGACTCACGTACACTTCTTCTTTCAGAGTTCCATTCAAGAAAGTTGTCTTGATGTCCATATGATAAACCGTGATGTTCTTGTGAGCCGCATATGCTAGGAAAATCCTGACTGCTTCAAGCCTTGCAATTGGTGCGAATGACTCTTCAAAATCTATCCCTTCTTCCTGTCTGTATCCCTTGGCCACCAGACGAGATTTGTTGCGAATTACAGTCATCTCTTCATCCTTTTTGTTTTTCCATAACCACTTAAGATCAATGACCAGTTTGTCAATCGGTCTCGGAACTAAATCCCAGGTGTCATGGATTTGAAATTGAAGAAGTTCTTCCTGCATCGCTTCAATCCAGGCATTTTCTGCCATTGCTTCCCGAATGTTCTTAGGTTCTATGAGACTGACTGAGCAGACATAGATGCACAAGTCGCAATCGGTGTTTAGTTGTTTTCTCGTCTGAATTGGCCTTGAGGTTTCACCAATAACTTGTTCTATTGGATGGTCTTTTTTCCACTGTAACGTAGAAGGGTACCTTGGACTTGAAGAATGTGTGCTAGATGGTTCATGTAACCCAGAAGATGATTCAAGGAAATCTGATGCAAATGGGTTTTCAAATACGTCTTCTTCTAACACAGCATTGTTTTGTTCTTGCTCATCAATTCTTGGTAACACAATCTCAATTATTGGAGTTTGTGGAGTAAATATAGATGATGTGGAGGTAGTTGGTGCGTCAGCTTCGAATGTTGTGGATGCATCTTGATTTGGTGGTGGTGGTGGTTGTTGAGCGGGTGCAGCGGATTGTTGTTGAGATGCATTCGTCGAAGCGCCACCATAGTACTCATCATACATAAACTCGAAAAAGTTTTCCAGTTCATGAGTTGTTGCTTTATCCGTTGGAATTGATTGAGCTCCTTGGGGTACAAGTCCTGAACTGATATGTCCAGAAGTCTGACTGTTAGGTGCAGGTCCTAATCCGGTATGATTAGAAGCCATTGGGTTAAGCGCGGGTTCTAGAGCGAGTCTCTCAGAAGCCATTTGTAAAATCTCATCAAATTTCACATTCATCGTCTCCATAACCTTTTTCGTTCTCCTGTTATACACCCTCAATGCCCTCGAGTTTTTCGAATAACCGATGAAGATTCCAATGTCACCCTTACCTTTCAAGTTCCCCAGATCTTCTTTGTCATTTGTTGGATAACATAAAGCACCAAATACATGAAGGTAAGAGATATCGGGTTTTCTGTTGTTGACAAATTCATATGGTGTTTTATTGAATCTTGGATGGATTAGGGATCAGTTTTGAGTAAAACAAGCAGTAGAGACAGCATCAGCCCATAAGAATAACGGTGCACTGGAATAAATCAGCATTGTGCGAGTAGCTTCCACAAGAGTTCAATTTCTTCTTTCAACTACCCCATTCTGCTGTAGAGTTCTAACTGCTGATGTCTGGTGGGTAATACCAGTTTCTTCAAAATATGTTCTTAACTCCTGATTTGTGAATTCCGTGCCATTGTCTGTTCTTACTATCCTAACTGGAGCTTGAAGTAGAACTTGAAACGCTTCAGGAAGGTGATGATGGTGCCAGGTGCTTCGTCCTTTGACCTCAAAAACTTTACCCATGTATATCTTGAATAGTCGTCAACAATTACAAGAATATACTTCTTCCCATTTATGCTTTGAACTCTCATTGGGCCACATAAGTCCATATGCAACAAATGTAACCTATCAACCGAACTGGGTACGGGTTTAGGTTTATATGTTGCCCGTTTGCTTTTTCCTTGCTCACAGGATGGACATAAGTGTTCTTTGGTGTATTTGAATTTTGGGAGACCGGTGACGATGTTGTCTTTGGCAAGCTTGTTGATTGTGTCAAAGTTCAGATAGGACAGACGTCTATGCCACAACCAGGATTTTGTTTTGCCTGCCCTGGTCATGAGACAAATTGGTGATGAAGATGCCATTTGGTTTATGTCAATAGCGTAGAGATTGGAGCCACGATTCCCAATTAAGAGATCAACCCCAACCAAATTCCTAACATAGCAAGTGTTTCTCCTAAATGCAACCTCTAAATCTGCATCACAAAACTGCCCGACTGAGAACAGATTGTGTCCCAACCCTTCGACATAGTAAACCCGAGTGATCAAGTAATTTCCAAACTGAAGATCTCCATAACCCAGAATAGCTGCAACATGATCATTCCCAAACCGTACAGTCCCCATGAACTGCTAGACAAAATTGATTAGCAGCTTCAGATTCCCGGTCATGTGCTTGGAGCAACCCGAGTCGACGATCCAAAGACAAATTTCAATGACCTGCGAAGAACAGATGATTTTGTATATGGAAACCGTTTAACATTTGGTTCCAAGGGGTTAGATGTAACAGGTGAATCACACGTAGAGATGGTTTCCGTTGATGCATTTGGAACTATTTCTAGTGTGCCATTCTTAAGTGTAAACATTCTACCCGTTGGTTTCCATGCACAAAACTTAATGTGATCCTTAGGTAATAGGCTACTAGTGGTTTTCCTAGCTTTTGCAATAAGTCTTCGAATATATCTAGACTTAGCCCTAGTTACTGAAGGAATCTTTTTCTGTTCAGGCATATCATTCTTATTCATATTATCAGAAACATTATCATCACAAGCATTTTTAGACAAAGATTTCTTTTGCATTAAACAAACAGAGTCATTACATGCATTAGAAACAGGAGTCTTAACATTACAATTAGATGACATATGTTTCTTCTTGGAAAGCAGTAAATTCCTAGGGTGTTCTTCTACTTTCTTGCATGCACTCTCAGAGACAGTTGAGACACTAGTTTTCTTGTTATTGCTCCTAGGCTCTCGTCTGCTCCTAGTGGTGCTTTCTAATCCTATAGAAGGTAAGGCACACTCATTAGAATTTATGTTGTTGTCCTTAGATTTTGTTGTAGCATTCCTAGACTTGTTTGGATTATCCTTTTTACTTTTATCTATCGCCCTATATGTTTTAGATGTAGAGGCAGATGCAGTAGTGGGACTAATCCTATAAAGGCCAGGCGCTATTACATTCGATGGTTTGACAACATCTTTCTTTTTTTGTTTCTCACTAGGCAACGGGGTTAATGGTGCAATACCCTTTGTTTCCTCACCCTTCCCTTTTTGACTTTCGAGTTGAGACTTCAAAAGATCAATTTGATCTTGCATATTTTTGTAAGAACGCTCATACGATAATTTGTCATACTTGCCTTCTTCCTTTTTCCGATCAAGTTATTTAAAATATGTGACATTTTGTTTTTCAATCTTGGCAAATGCTTTTTCATATTTTAAAACAATTTTAGAAGTCTCAGCCCGAAGTCTTTCATCATCCTCAACAGAATATGTTTGGTAAATAATAGACATAATGTCAGTCGCTAGAGCTTCTTCAGAGAGCATGTCATTTTGTTGTTCCAAAACCTTTATTCGTTCCAAGTATTCATTAGCTTCCTTCACTAAGGATTTGTGATCCTAAACGAATTCTGTAGAACCTTTCAAAAGATGATGTTCCACATTTTGAACAACCGCATAGATTGCAGCAATATGTGGATTAATGTCGTTTTCAAAAATCTTTTTCAGTTTAGTATGAACACCTGAAAACCATTCCAGCTTTTGACTGTTTGTTTTGGAAGCCACATTACGTTGAAGTGTTTCAATTCTCTGTTTAAGATCAACCAAATATAGTCTAGCTGCACTTGTATCATATGTGTTTTTAGATGCCATTTGTTCGATGTTAGACAGATGTTTTGAGACAACTATTCGTTTTGCGACAGCCACTGGTCTTTTGAAGAGAAATGGTGACTCCTTTTTAACCAAGTCAACTTCAGAAAGTTTGTTAAGCTTATTGTAATCAATTGGTTTAATTTCGGAGTTCATTTGTCTCATTTTGGCACGACTCTCTGCAGCAAGCTCTAACGTCTCATCAGAATCATGAACGTTAGGAGGATCATGCACATCATTTATCACAGTACCATTATATAACACATTCTGATCTTTCTGAGCTTTCTTAAGATTATAAGGGTTTTCACAGCCGATAGCCATTTTCTTTATTGTATGTAAAATCGGGTTTGGATCGTTAATTAACAAATTAATTGTTTGTGTAGAATGACCCGTTTTTACAAGCAAATCTTCCAACTTTGCAATGGTTTCCTTTTTGTCAGTGATCTCTTTAAGAAGATCCTTTTCACGTTTTGAAAACCTTTCATTCAACTCTTTCTTTTCCTTTTCAAGATTAGAATAAGTTGATTTTTGTTTTGAAAGCTAGTTGGTTAATTCAGAAATTTCCTTGTTTAGAGATTTGATTTGCACATTCAAATTAACATCTAGAGTGTCAAATTTGATTTGAAAACGTTTTTCTCTTAACTCAGAATCTCTTAAACTAACCTCAAGTTCTGACTGTCGTTTGTCATGAAAATCAAAAGCTCTTGCATTAACCTTATAACTCTCAAGCTCAGCGGTCAATTTTTCATTCGCGGCCTTAACATCACGATTGATCTTTTTGACCTTTTCTATTTCAATACTACAATTTTGCAATAATGATTCAAATAAAGCACGTGTTTCCTCATCATTCTTAGTATGTTGTGACTCGAAGTCTCCATTAGGATCCATGTCTGGAGTTACCAAATTAGTATTGCTACAACTTGGTTCGTCCATATATGTATCGTAAGTGAGATTAGGAGTCGCAAGATGCTGTTCATTTTGAGGTGACATATCAAACATTTCATTATTGTGACATGTAGCATATGGTTGTACTTCAGAAACCGCATTGGTGTCAAAAGCAGGAGGTGCTTCCGAATCCGTGTCGTACTTAGCCTCCTAGAGATTTGCCATAAAAATGCAGTTTGCAGCGATATCCTCAAGATCTTCTGCATCATCCATAAGAGCCATGAAGTTATTCTCTTCTGCACTCAACTGTAACCCAGCCGTTTCCTTTTGAGCCAACATTAATGCTTTCTGCATGTAAGCTGGATCCCTCTTTTTTGGCTTGTTGGGACAGTTCCTAGCCATATGTCCAATACCCTGACAGTTGAAGCACTTTAGCAGATTACCCTGATTCACATTCCCAGCTCCCTGAGCAGCAACATTCCCAAACTGATTCCCAGCATTCTGACCCCTTTGATTACCAACAGCTGTACCCATCTGATTTCCTACATAATGACCCATCTGATTACCAACATACTGCCCTGTGTTCTGATCACCCATCTGATATCTTGGAGCATATCCCTGCTGATTCCCATATCCTCCAACCATCTGTCCTTGCTGTCCCATGTTGAAACTCGGCTGAGCAATTTGCTTGTTGCGAGTGTTCGATGAGATTCTTTGATTGTTGTTGGTGGGTGTGGAGTAGCGTCCTTGGAATGCTTTTGTTAGGTAAGCAAAAGCTTGAGTCAAAGCAGCAGTTGACTCATCTTGATCATTAAGATCGGGTTCTTGATGTTGCGGGTATTGTTGTTGTGGGTAGAACGGTGTTTGAGAATTGTATTGTTGTTGCATGAAGTGTTGGGATAAAGATGATGAGGGTTGTGTATTTACTGTTGCAGGTGTAGGTGTTTGGACTATGAGTGCAAGAGGATCATGTTGTTTTGCTAATTTCTCTTTTCTGACTTCATTTGCCTCTGCCTGGTTTTGTTTTAGGAAGTCATAGAGCTGATCATAGTTCACCTCGTGAAGGTTCTTTGTTTGGTTGACAATAGTGACATATCGTCCCCATTCCTTTGGAAGGTTGTTGATGAACTTAATGTTTTGAACAATTTGAGCAGGTGCCAACTTGTTTCTGATCAACTCATTCATTAGAGTACAAAACCGTGTGTAGTAAGATTCAATCTGTTCAGCTGGAGTGGATGTGAACTTCTCCCATTCAGTTAGAAGCTTGTTTTCTATGTCTTGTTTACCAATATCGGTGCCATGACAAAGCCGTCTAACTCGTTCCCACATATCATGGGCAGTTTCACAACTGTCTACAGCACAAAATATGTGTTGTGGTAAACCGAGTTGGATTAAGTGCATTGCCAAGTCATCTGCTTCAATTTGCTTCCAATCTTCTGGCGTATAATCCGATTCCTCTTGGTCTCGGTATGTTGCTTCGACGGGAGGTGTTGCATCTGGATTTCCAGCTGTTACTTCAATCATACGAGGCTTGAATGGACCTTTCTCGATGGAGTTAATCAGGAGTCTACCTTGACCTTGAGGCTTGGTTCTCATATATCGAAGCATACGATTCGTCCATGGAAGATAACCACCTTTTTCTAACATTGGAGGTCGGTTTTCTGCACCGGCGGCATGAATGTCTTGTTGTGGAGTCATCTTTGAAATTTTGTATGATAAAGCGGATGGAGGATCGTTTCAACAAAATAGGAGTTGTTGTTGTTGAAGGTTAAACTTGATTGTTGTTGTGAAGCCTGGGTTTGTTGTTGATGATCGTTGAAGTTGTAGGTTTAGATAAACGAAACAAATTAAATAAAGTTACTAAATTTGATTAGAGTATTGATGCGCGTGATGTGTCGTTGCGGTTTAGCAGTATTAATGCCTACTCAAGTTTTAAATTTATATTTAGCCGACTTATCAATAACACACACACTTAACGAGCAGTGTACCCGGTCAGTATGAAAATAATGATAAGCAGAGTGTCGATCACTAAGAGTGGAACGTATTATCTAGTTATTCTAATCAGTATTTTAATATCCTAAGTTAGTTATACAACCTAATCTAACGCAAGGGGGTTCAGCCTGAGAGACTGGCACAGTTTGGTTATAATTAAATAGAAAACTAAACTAATGAGCACGAATCAGCGATTAGCACACACGTACATAGATAGATACTCGAGACAATAAGAAGACCTGTCCTGATAATTAAATAGCTTGTCACTTGTTTTATTGCTAGTTTTATATGAAGTGTATATAATTAAACCTTTCTCGTTGGCTCTAATCTTATTGGCGAGTAAACCCTTAATGATCACTTATGTCTATCCTACTTTTCTAGAGACGCTAGAATAAATAGGCGAGGAAGGGGCATGGCGACCCAAGCAAGACTCAGCTAGACACAGAGGTTATCAATGCACTAATAAAAGTCACCAAAGACATCAACATATAAACTTTAATTAATGGGAAAGCAATATTAAGGGGAGTGCATGATCTTCCGTAGTCACATGACACAAGCCCATCAATCCTGATGAATTAAAGCGTACTAAAACAATAAAACAAAACTACTTAATGAATTGAATACATGCAGGACCTTCTTACAGCTCTTGTATCTTTGTTTGAGGTGTGTCTTGTGCTGCTTGGTCGTCTGGATTCGGCTCTAGGGTTATACAAAAGGTCTCTTAAATTCGTCTGACCTTGGGGTATTTATAGTTTCTGTCTGAGGGATCGATGCGGCGCATTGAGTTGATAGATGCGGCGCATTGACTTAACTTCGCGTGGGGTCCAAGATTAATATATTCTGGAATATTCGTACACCGTCTTCAGATGCGGCATAACTTGATCTTTGTATGCGGCGCATGTACATTAGCTGTCTTGGATTGTAACTGGTGAAATCTTGATAGTGATACACCGTATGTTAGAAGTATATTGCGGCGTATCTGGAGTAGAACGAGCTTGATCTTCTTCTTTGACCAAAGTTTCATATGCAGCGCATGACAGAATTGCATGCGGCGCATTCTTCAAAGTCAGGCAATGGTCTTCGAATTCATCTAAGTATGATATTGCGTCGTATCTGTTGAGTGAGATACGGCGCATCTTCTGGATTTCAGTAGACTTTTGACATCTCGCTTGTTTTGCTCCATAATTAGTCCAAAATCGCCAAGTTTCACATAATGCTTGTTTTTACCTGAGAATTACTAAAGTAAACATTAATGTATCGATTCTCATATATAATATAATAAAACAAGTCAAATAAATAGGATAAATAATGATAATAAAATGTACTTATTTGAGTTCATCAAATATCCTCCCACTAGAACTTTACTTGTCCCCAAGTAAACCTTAGAATTAATCATATGAAAATGTATCCTAAAAAAATATTAGGATTTATTTTTATATTTAAGCACGTATTCGTTTTGTCATAATCACACAACCAAACACTTAACGAAGTAGAAACCAAAATAATTTTTAATGTAAAACAATTCTAAATCGTTTAGTTGCTTAGTCGTGACGAATATTCTATCATAGGCTTGGCAAGTATACGCATCTCTCCCACTAAAGCCAAGGAGTAACAAGTCTAAAGCGGTAAAAAGGGTTTGTTGGTTAAGGGTTGATCATCCTTTTTAATCTCTATCGATCTCATATTCCAGAAAAGGCGACAAAATTACAAATACATGATCGAATCCACGACCACGATACTTGCAATTGCTCAATTCCTTAACTCGAATGGGCTAAAGATAGGACCAAGTATTCTTCACCAATAATATTATATCAAAAAGGGCGACAAAATCATAAATACATAGCCGAATCCACGACTACGATACTTAAGATTGCTCAAATCCCTAATCTCAATAAATCAAAGGTTTGGACGAAGAATGATATAGGGTATAGATAATATTTGGGATACAAATTGGTGTAAAATGAAAAATAAACAAAACAGATAAATTAAAATCCTAAGTGTGGTTAATCACTTTCCCAACCATCCCATGAATAAGACTCATATCTCTGAATAACTCACGCTTTAACACTTGAAACACACGCTTTAGGTAGACACGAATTATACTCAACAAAATCTCAATCAAAGCATAACCTTAGTTGGCGTTCCCATAACGGACAACTCCAATTCAATCCATAAATATAATATACAACAACAAATAGTGGTGATATCTCCCACTTAATACAAAACTTTACATAAGTTGGTTAAAACAAACTTTCAACTTTTCCTTTTTCCTTTTTTTTTTTTTTTTTTTTTTTTTTTTTTTTTTTTTTTTTTTTTTTTTGACATCAACATATATGTGTAAAATTTCACAACTTTTCTATCACTATTTTTCCGGATAATTTTTCCATACTCTTCATACTTTCAGAAATAACTGTAATAGTGAAAGTAGCACACACGAAAAATAAACTAAAAGTTATACAATATTTACTTTCATACCAATTGCATTGTGCAATTTCCCGACCTAACCAAAGATAATGAATTACGCACGCGAACACAGGTAATGTAAGGAAACACACTTTGCCTAAAGCAATTAACCATGGATTTTAATCTACAGGGTAGGCTAAGGTGTAAGGGTGTATCGAAACATTATAACAAAGGTGTAAGAAACGAAAGGAATGGCTCTGAGGGTTTTTCTATGGGTATCTTACTCTAAAAGTGAGAGTAAACAAAGGGTTTATACGGGGGTTAACTAACCAGTGTAGTTAGTTAATATCACATAACATATAAAGGCTATTTGGGTGTAATCCTAAAAATTTACCAATTTAGACAAGTCACTCCAATTATATTGTTAATACTCATTATGGTGATCTCGAATAGTATACAAGCCATGTTCTAAAGTTTACAAGTCACCGGCACACTAAAGTTTTAATATTTTTGAAAGAATAGAGTTATGTGTACGGTTATGTAATTTAGACTTTAAACAAAAACATGCTAAAAAAAATTTTAAATTTTGATATATTAAGCGCATTTTAAGCATATTTTTAAAAAGTTTAGGACAAGTAAGTGTTCTAATTCTCCATCCCCCACTTAAGTTAAACAACGTCCTCGTTGTTTGTGTCAAAGGTTAAAAACTGGAAAATAAAAGAATTAGAACAAAAAAACTCCACTGAGATTTGCTCGGTATGATCCTCCATTATTCGTATAAGAGCAAAAATCAACTTTCTTGTGGATGAGAACGTTTAAGCTTCATAAATGATGTATCCACAAAAATGCAGGAATCTATAATACCATTTAGACTTTAACACACCTGAGTTAAGAAGGTTCAAACTTGCATAATACATTAGTAGTTAGTAAAAATAAAACCTAACAAATTAAACTGTAAATCATCAGGTCAGTCGATACGCCGTATCTTATGGAAGAAGATACGCCGTATCGAGCCTGGAATAAATACGAATCAGAATAAAAGATGCGTCGCATCCTTAACCAGGGATGCGCCGCATTAAATAAACTGACAGAAAGTTTTAAAGTCAAAAATAAAAATGCAGAAAATGAAATAAGATATGACCAGTGCAGGTGATGCATCGCGTCTTATGATGGAGATGCGCCGCATCTTCTGTAGGTCTGACAGACTCGACACAGAACAGAAAAGTAAAAATTTTTCCTTCGGGTTGTCTCCCGGTCAGCACTTGTCTTTATTCCAGAGTCTTCAAGTTAGACTCACGTTCAGCTCCTTATTTCAATACTTCGGGTTCAAACTCCACCACCTCGTTCTCAGTATCCTCAATTTTATTATCAAAGTATTTTTTAACTCGTTGCCCGTTTACCTTGAATATATAACCATTTTTATCGCATATTTCAATAGTCCCATATGGATACACTTTCTAAACAACAAACGGACCCGTCCATCTTGATTTAAGTTTACCTGGATACATCTTTAATCGAGAATTAAATAGCAGCACTTTTTCCTCCAATAGTAAACATTTTATCCCCATGTAACCTCGAGTCATGCCATCTTTTAGTTCTTTCTTTGTAGATCTTTGTATTTCTGTAGGCCTCATCTCTTAGTTCGTAGAGTTCATTGAGTTCCATGAAACGGTTCTTCGTTGCAGCTTCCATATCCATGTTACATTTCTTCAAAGCCCAATATGCACTTTGTTCTATTTCGACTAGTAGGTGGCATGCTTTTCTGTATACAAGACGAAATGGAGTGCATCCCGTCGGTGTCTTATAGGCTGTACGAAATGCCCATAAAGCATCATTTAACTTGTCAGACCACCCTTTCGGATTATATCCAGTCGTTTTTTCTAGAATCCGTTTTATAGCCCTATTGGTTACTTCAGTTTGCCCATTGGATTGAGGATGGTATGCAGTGGAAACCCTATGATACACTCCATATTGTTGCAAAGCTCTTCCTAGATGGTGATTACAAAAGTGTGTTCCCATTTAAATAAGCATATTCCAAAGTAGAAGGGAGATCCTTAAGCACAGGTTTAACATCATCAATTTTATTAGCACTAGCGGAATAAACTTGTTCTTTTATTACGTCGTTGCTGTCATCAGATAAATGCGCCGCATCGATAATTCCGATGCGCCGTATGGCGTTACAAACAGCGGAATCAACAGCGAAATTATTATCAATAGTATTTTCATCAACTTGATCTTCTATAGCGATTGTGTTTTCTAAATTTTTAAGCAGAAAAGAATCAAGCAAATTACTTTTTAACAATTTCTGAGTAAATTGATTAATCGTGTCATCAGAAACATCGATATTATAGCATTCATCATCTTCATAATTAGTTTTACTCATAGATTGTTCCATATTAAATTCAACCTCATCTTTTCCTATGGTAAGAGTTATCTTTTTATTAAAAATATCAATCATGGCCCTAGCAGTGGCTAAAAAATGGTTGTCCTAATATTATAGGAGTTCTAGAATTTTCGGGCATATCGAGGATAACAAAGTCAATAGGTAATTCAAATTTATCAACTTTTATTAATATATTTTCAGCTATTCCTAATGGGTATTGTATGGACCTATCAGCTAGCTCTAAGCACATCCTAGTAGGTTTTGGTTCACCAAGGCCTAATTTTTCATACATAGAAGAGGGCATAAGACTTATACTAGCTCCTAGGTCGGCTAAAGCATTTCCAATATGTAAATTTTTAATTTGACAAGGAATAGTGAAACTCCCTGGATCTTTTTCCTTAGATGGAAGTTTGTTGAGCAATGCTGCTGAGCTTCTTTCCCCCATTGTTACAGTGTAAGCCTCTTCAAGTTTGGACTTGTTTGTAAGCAAGCTCTTCAGATATTTAGCATATTTTGGCATTTGCACTAGGGCTTCCATAAATGGTATGCTTAGCTGCAGCTGCTTGAGATTTTCCAGGAACTTCCTTTGATAGGCATCTTCTTTCTCCTTCCTTACCCTATGTGGAAAAGGTAGTGTTGATTGTTTAAGTTCAACTAAAGGTTCTTCTCTAATCACAGGTTCTGGATTAGTCTCTTTTGGTTGCTCTTGCTCAGATGATATAGATTCAGGGGAAATCTTGTTTGTACTGTTATCCTCGGGTGTTTCTCCAATTTGAAAGGTTGACTCTCCGCCTCTAGTTGTAATCCCTTTCAAATCGTGTTTTACCAAAAGAACCTTGTTAAGCACCGTTGACAATTGGTGCACTTCGATTGCCAATCAATTAATCATGTTGTTTTGTTCCTTTAGTAACAGCTCATGACTGCCTTTGAATTCATTAATAAAGTTTCTTGCTTCATGATGTTCTTTTTCATTTGCTTGAGCGATTAGTAGTGCAAACTCTTCCATGGTAAGGTTTCTTTGGGTCTTCCGAACCAGTTGGGGAAAATATCGAACATTGTTCCTGAAAATTAAAGACAGGTAGATTTCAAAGTAAAAACTTCCTAGTGTGTGGAAAACTAGAAGGGGGGTTGAATAGTTTTACGTCTTTTTAAATTTTATTTTGAAAACTTTTATTTACTTTTAAAAACTTCGATTCGATATTATGTGACTTCAATTCTTAAACAATATGAACAAGTATAGATAAATATAAGTAAGTAAAGCAAGTAAAGTAAAGTAAATAAAATGAAAGATAGAGATGGAAAGATCTAACCGAGACACAAGAGATTTATAGTGGTTCGGCTACAAGGTCACCTTCCTTGCCCTACTCCACTCCCCGAGCACCTAACTCGAGAGTTTTCTTCACTATGTCAACAAGCTCCCTTATGGCAGAGAAAACCTTACACAACTTTAGCTTACACCGGCTTAACGACACAAAGCTAGATGTCGGGTTCTAATCGTAGCTAGAACCAATCTCACAACTTGTACACAACTTAATCACACCTTCTTCACAACTTCTTCTTCACGACTTCTTCTTCACGACTACTTCACGACTTCTTCTTCACGACTACTTCCTCAAGACTACTTCACGACTTATTCACAACTTCTTCACAACTTATATACTACGACTTCACACCTTCTTCACAATTTAGCACAACCTATATACACTTCTACTTCTTCACACCTTCACTACTTACACACCTTAACTACACAACTTCACTACTTACACACTAACCTATCCCAAATAATTATACACACAACTATCAAACAAATATACAACTCATATACAAATGAATGATGACACACACAACTTAGATAGCTAAGTTGCAATACTTCTTCTCTAGATGTTGAAGGAGTATTCTTCTTTTACACTTGAATGTAGGAAGCTTGGATCACTTAGAAACCAATGCTTAATAAGATATGATCAAAGGATTTTGAAATGTATATACAAGGATTTAAAACAGAAAGTTTTAGTGTGCAAAAGGTATGTAAAAATCCAGGGGAAGGCTGGTATTTATAGGAGAAAAATCTGGACAGCTGGAGCCTACTGGAGCGTGGCCGGCCCCCTTAAATAGGGGGGCAGTCCCCTTAATTTTACTAGCCGGCCCCCTTAATAATTAAGGGGGCCGCCTAGTAAAATTTTCTGAACGTTGCCCAGATTTGATCTTTTGTGGGGAAGGTTTTTCTGGAACATTTTTACTGATTTTGGTTAAAAATTTGAATTCATGTTTTTATAAAAGATTAAACATTTTTATTTAATACCAAAATTGTTTTTCAAAAATATATAAAATGTTTTTGACATTTTATAAAAAGTTTAGAAATAAAGAAAATGTTCCTTTGATCATATGATGCATTAAGCATTAGTTCATTCATACCTTAAGTGATTTTAGTTGTAGAAGTGAATATTTACAACTAAGTACTTGTTTAATTTATAAGTTTATGTTTTAATGAGTTTACATTTTGTGATCATCAAAACATAGAGATATGAATAAATATTGATAATGTTTTTAGGCATTTATTTATGTCAACAATCTCCCCCTTTTTGATGATTACAAAACCTAAACTCATTAAACCAAAAAGTTTATTTTTGGACAAGTATTTAGTGAGTTTACATTCACTTCTCCCCCTTTTTGTAGAATCAAAAAGGTTAAGCCGACAAAATTCAAACGTGAAATTTGTCGGGACGAAAACTCCCCCTTGATGTGTACTCCCCCTCGTTTGGGGGCACCAAGGAAACGAGCTATGGAACGCTTGCAAGAAAAATATTAGAAGCACAAGTATATGCAACATAAGGCATGCAAACATTCAAACAAAACAACTAATGATAAAGCATGCAAGTGAATTACAACATAAGGCATGCAAATATTCACACAAAACAACTAATGATACTACATAATCATCCCAAAAGCACATGATTCCCATAAAGCTTGCAACCAAAAGGATGGAAGACTTAAAAAAATCATCTAGTTTGGAAAGAATGGATGAGGTTGTGGTGAAATGGGTGAAGATTTTGGAGGTGGTGGTGGTGATGGGTTGTGTTGTCTTCTTTAGTGAGGTGTTTGTTGAAGTGGACATTTATGGGTGATATGATGACTATTTTGAGTTTCTTGGAGGACTTGGAAATGGAGGATTTTGGTGATAGCATGGTGTCTTGGGTTTTTAATTTGGAGGGAATTTTTATTATGAAAGTGTGGTTGTTTTGGGTAAGGTTTTGAGGTTTAGTGATAATATTCCAAACTCAGATGGGTTTAATAAAGGTAAGGGTAGCTGGGATTACAGAAAAGGGTCACAAGATGCAAAATGAAATAGTGAAAAATTCTTTCCAGATGGCCGGTCCCCTTAATTGTAGGCCGGCCCCCTTAAAATTAAGGGGACCGCCTAGCAACATTAAGGGGGCCGCCCATCTTTGGGTTGTGTTTGCAGCAAGCTTTATTTGAACCATGTTCATTTGGAATGGTTTAATAGTAGCAATAACATGTTAAGAGGAACAATGTTTATATGTAGACTACTAAGATCATATTTTAAGCATGTCATAGGCATATATATATATATATCACAATGAAACAAAAAGATGAAACAACACATCTATAGCAAACTGTGGAATATAAAGGCAACAATCATGGCAAACACATAGCAAGACATATATATATGCATAGCAGAAATATTTAAAACAAGCAAATAATCTATTCATGCATTCAAGATGATCATGTACAACACATGAATCATCATTATATCACACAAAATGCTTAAAACATAAGAATTACAACATAAGTAAAGATACTAATAGTTTTAATATTGCCAAAGAGGGTGATTGGGCTTGCTTGCGACAAAAAAAAATTGTTTTGGGGCGGAACACATGTGGATAGGGCTTAGTTATTTGATGGTGAGGGAAAGTTTGATGGTTGACCAAAATGATGAGGATTTTCGAAGGTTTCATAGGAGTTGGTTTGAGGTTGAGATGTGTTGATTGGAATGAAGGTGGAGGTTGAGGTTATTATTTGGGATGGATGTTTGGTCATGCAACATAGGAGTAACATGTGAGTTGGTAGGAGGTGGTGGTGATACTCTTGGTGGTTTAGACATCTATGGTGTTGATGGGTGTGAAGGTATGGAGGATGAAGGTGTATTATTGGGAGTAAAGGTGAATGGTTGGTTATTATGATGAGGTTTGTGAAAGGGTTCATTGGAATGAGCTTGAGGATTAGGAGTATAGTTGGGACCAAATGTGGGTGGAGGTGTTGGTTGTTTAGCCACATCATTTGTTGTGATGGACTTGTTTTGGGGGTTTGGTTTTCTTCTCCAACTGAGTTTTATGATCATCCTTGCTAGCTTTGAGGTTTTTGGTTTTGGTTTGATGGGAGAAGACATGATGGGGTGAGTTAAAAATGGTGATGAAAGGGATTATTTATAGTGGAGGTTTGAGGTTGTTTAAGGATGGATAAAGGTGTTTGGATGATAGGGACAAAGTGTGTTTGTGAATTTGGGGAAGTGCAGGATGAAATGGGCTAAAAAGCAGAAAAAAAAAATTTCTGTGAACCCGTCCAGCAGATGGCCGGTCCCCTTAATTGGGGCCGGTCCCCTTAATAATTAAGGGGGCCGCCTTATCAATTAAGGGGGCCGCCCATCTGGTGTCTTTCTGAGTTCCAGAAATGAGTTTTTCTGCAGAGATGGGTAAGGAGGGCTATGGTTTGAGCTTTTGGTTTCAGGCAAGTCCCACTCTTTGAGGCAATAAAGTATGTATTATGCATGCAAGTCATATTAATTAAAGGGATTAAGCAAACAAGTAATTTCATATATCATGCAAACATACTCATCAAGCAAGTAATATCATCTATCATGTAATATCATCAAGCAAGTAATATCATCTAGCATGTAAACATACTCATCAAGCAAGTAATATATATGAACTAGGAAACAATAAACTACACCAAGTATTTTCTTAATTATATGTGCCTATGTGAGGGATCCTAATGAAACAATAAACTACACCAATTAATGAACTATTAGAGGGATCCTAAAGTGTGCCTATGTGCAATAAATGGGAACTTAAGATAGCATAGACTTCTAGATTTGTTACAAACAAAATCTTAATAGACAAACCATGGTCCGCTTGATTTGCCTTAGTTCACTTTTAAATGTCATGTATATAAATATAGATGACAAATATGAGATCACCATGCATGATTTAAAAAAATGTTTTTAGCATTATTCAACAATGTTTGAAAGTGGGTTTTTATGTAGATGTTAAAGTTATTTGAATAAAATAGATTGGGTTTTATTTAAAAATGTGTTTATGAAGAATGAGTAAAAAGAAATTCCCAATCTTTGACTTTGATCAAAATAGGATTATGGAAAAAATGAGATAGTAAAACATGTTAATAGAAAGATGACATAATCTTTTGAAAAATCATTTTTCCAAAATGTGAAGTTTTTGCATATTTTGAAAACAAATAACATTAATGAAAAAATGGTTGTTAATGATCTCATGCTCAAGGGAATTCGTTAAGGCTATTGTCACATGCTACCCTTTTCTACATATCCTATGGTCATAAGGAAGTGACGACTAAATTTTATAGGTTTGATGTGAGAGTGTTGAATGGGGTATAACCTAACATCTATAGCTCCTTTGTTGTCGCACACTTATCTAACTTAATGCCATAATCTCCGAGAGCTTGTTTCATCCATAGTTTTCTAATCCTACTTCTATGTTAATGATTAATCCACTCAACTCATTTCACTTCATCACCATGAGTTTTCTAAAAGTGGACATAGAAGATTTCCATTTTAAAAGGTATTGCTAAAGAGGGTCAAAGGGATAATAACTAGTGACTCTAGGTTATATAAACTATTATGTGTATATATATATATATATATATATATATATATATATATATATATATATATATATATATATATATATATATATATATATATATATATATATATATGTATATATAACTAGGCATTACGAGCTAAATAGGCATGAAATAACTAGTCATTAATCTAAGCATATATTATAACACCAAACTTAAAAAGAAAGCGTACCTTTTAGTCTTCAGTAGATTATTCTTCAAACGCTTCAAAGTGTTAAGGTTGACTTGTAGAAGTCAATCAAAGAGGAGATGCCGATTTCCCAATGAATTAGCAATTTAGCCACTTGGTCCCCATTGTCCCATTGATCCAAAGTTGTTTGAACCAAACATGGGTTGTAATTGACTAGGATGCATATATGGTGGAAGTATTCCCCAAGGATTGAAGCTTAGTGAATTTGGATAATTCCACATTGGGTAATTATAATTATTATGAGGGTTTTGTCGATTTTTATTTCTTCTAGGTTGAGGAGATTTAGGTCGAGGGTGAGGATTATGTGGTCTTCTTAAGGGAGGTGTTTTTTATCTTAATTTCGGTTTAGAAAATCCGGTTTTGGCTTTTAATGATGGTTTATAAAAACTTTTTACTTCCTCATCACTCGAAATAGGTATTTTTCTATCTTTTATAAGTATATACTTAGGTTTTGACTCTAATGGTTTTTGTTCACTAGATTGACATTCAAACTTTACATTTTTATTTTCACTTGTTGAAACATTATTTGAATTAAATCCTAGTCCGGTTTTATCTCCCGATGCTCTTTGAATGCTTATTATTTCCCTAAGTGAATTACTACTATTTTCAAATTTTTTAAGTTTAAAAATTTCTTCCTTAAGTATTTCGTTTTTATTTTAGTTTCTTGACATGTTTTACATTCAAAAACTTCTTTACCTTTTTCTAAGTTATGTAGTTTAATTTTTAATTCTAGTATTTCTTTTTCTAATTTGTTATTTATGAGTTTTAGTGATTTATTTTTACTCATTACTTTTTGACCTAATATGCATAACCTATTATATTCGTTATCTAGGTCTTTTTCATCTAATGATAAATTTTCATCACTAAAGTATTCGGTTTTGGAACGTACCTCATTCGATGTCTTAGCCATAAGACATTTCTCCTCCTTTGTAGTCTCTTTTTCATCTTCATCACTATCATTCCATGCTCCTCCAACGAACCCCTTTTGATTTTGCTCCTTTGACATCATTGGACATCTTCCAATGAGATGATTTGGATCACCGCACTTAAAACACTTCCTCTCACTCTTGTTACCTTTGTCGTCTTTGTTTCTTTGGAATGTCTTTCTTTCGTCATATGGTTGTCTAACGAATCTTCCTCGTCTTTTGAAGAACTTCTTGAAGTCTCTTACGGCCATGGCATATTCTTCATCATCACTTTCGAAGGTTGAGCTATCCTCGTCACTTGATGCTTTCCTAGCTTTCAACGCGATTGACTTGCTTTGTTCTTTTTTTTGATGAACTCAAATAAATACATTTTATTACCGTCATTTATCCTATTTATTTGAATTGTTTTATTATATTATGTATGAGAATTGATACTTAATTGTTTACTTTTGTAATTCTCAGGTAAAAACAAGCATTTGGTGAAACTTGGCGATTTTGGACTAATTATGGAGTAAAACAAGCAAGAAGTTAAGAGTCTACTGAAAGGTACAAGATCAAGACATTCTGCTCCAGATACGCCGCATCTTGCTTATTACATATGGCGCATCACTATCAAGATTTCACAAGATACGATCCAAGATACAAGAGGACATGCGCCGCATCTATAAATGGAGTTACGCCGCATCTTCTGGCGGTGTACGAATATTCCTGAATATATTAATCTTGGACCCCACGCGAAGTTAAGTCAATGCGCCGCATCTACTTATTAGATGCGCCGCATCTTACCCTCAGACAGAAACTATAAATACCCCAAGACCAAACGAATTTCGAGCATATAATAGATACGAAGGACGAAACAGAAGAAACCCTAGGACGAATTCAGTCGAAGTAGCAGCACAAGACACACCTTGAACAAAGATACAAGAGCTGTAAGAAGGTCCTGCATGTATTCAATTCATTAATTAGTTTTGTTTTATTGTGTTAGTAAACTTTAATTCATCAGGATTGGCGGCTTGTGTAATGTGACAACGGAAAGGTTGCACTCCCTTAAAACTGCTTTCCCATTAATTAAAGTTTATATGTTGATGTCTTTGGTGACTTTTATTAGTGCATTGATAACCTCTGTGTCTAGCTGAGCGTTGATCGGGTCGCCATGCCTCTGCCCTCGCCTATTTATTAGATCGCCTATGCATTCTATCATCTGTAGAAAAGTAGGAAGAAAGATAAATAGGATAGTCATAAGTAATCATTAAGGGTTTACTCGCCGATAAGATTAGAACCAACGAGAAAGGACTTAATCTCGGTGCGTTGCATCGAACTATATACTTCATATAAAACTAGCAATAAAACAAGTGACAAGCTACTTAACTATCAGGACAGGTCTTCTTATTGTCTCGAGTATTTATCTGTGTACGTGTGTGCTATTCGCTGATTCGTGCGTATTGGTTTAGTTTATTATTTAATTGCAACCAAACCGTGCCAGTCTCTCAGGCTGAACCCCCTTGCATTATATTAGGTTGTATAGCTAACTTAAGATATTAAAATACTGATTAGAATAACTAGATAATACGTTCCACTCTTAGTGATCAACACTCTACTTACCATTATATTCATACTGACCGAGTACACTGCTCGTTAAAGTGTGTGTGTTATTGATAAGTCGGCTAAATATAAATTTAAAACTTGAATACTGCTAAAACCACAACGACATACCGTGGGTATAAATTAGAGCATACGCACACGCGCATCAACTTGCTTTGTTCTTTCTTTCCTTTGATCATCTCGGAGTCTTTCTTGATTATTGCTTCGTGGACCTTCAAGTTGCCAATCAACTCGTCAAGTTGAAGAGTTGACAAGTTCTTCGATTCTTCAATCGCCGTAACTTTAGCTCGCCATTTTGGATGAAGAGCCCTAAGAAATTTCCTGACAAAATTCTTACTAGAAAAACTCTCATCAAGTGCCTTTAAACTTGTGATGAATGTGTTAAACCTAGCAAAAGCATTATCAATTGATTCCTCTTCCGGAATCGTGAATTGTTCATATTGTTGAACAAGAAGATCTATTTTATTATCTTTGACTTGACTATTACCTTGGTGAGTTATTAGTAAAGAGTTCCAAATATCTTTTGCGGTTTTGCACATAAAAATTCTTTCGTATTCTTTACGTGGTAACGCATTATAAATAACCATTTTAGCCTCATTATTTTTAGAAATTTTTCTTTTTAAATCATCATTTTGTTTTTCAAAAGATACTACTTCATCATTTTTAGTTTCTAAATTATATTGAATAGGTAAAAAATCACCATTAGTAATAACATGCCAAAGATCTAGATCTTTTGACTTCACATAAGTTTCGAATCGATTTTTCCAATATAAAAATCCATCGCTTTCATATAGTGGTGGTCTTTGCATAGATTGCCCTTCTAAATATTTTTCAGATTCCATAGATCGTTTCAAGTTTTAAAATACAGTTTATTTTAAAAATCTTGTTTGACGTGGCTCTTGATACCAATTGTGGAAAACTAGAAGGGGGGTTGAATAGTTTTACGTCTTTTTAAATTTTATTTTGAAAACTTTTATTTACTTTTAAAAACTTCGATTCGATATTATGTGACTTCAATTCTTAAACAATATGAACAAGTATAGATAAATATAAGTAAAGCAAGTAAAGTAAAGTAAATCAAATGAAAGATAGAGATGGAAAGATCTAACCGAGACACAAGAGATTTATAGTGGTTCGGCTACAAGGTCACCTTCCTTGCCCTACTCCACTCCCCGAGCACCTAACTCGAGAGTTTTCTTCACTATGTCAACAAGCTCCCTTATGGCGGAGAAAACCTTAGACAACTTTAGCTTACACCGGCTTAACGACACAAAGCTAGATGTCGGGTTCTAATCGTAGCTAGAACCAATCTCACAACTTGTACACAACTTAATCACACCTTCTTCACAACTTCTTCTTCATGACTTCTTCTTCACGACTACTTCACGACTTCTTCTTCACGACTACTTCCTCAAGACTACTTCACGACTTATTCACAACTTCTTCACAACTTATATACTACGACTTCACACCTTCTTCACAATTTAGCACAACCTATATACACTTCTACTTCTTCACACCTTCACTACTTACACACCTTAACTACACAACTTCACTACTTACACACTAACCTATCCCAAATAATTATACACACAACTATCAAACAAATATACAACTCATATACAAATGAATGATGACACACACAACTTAGATAGCTAAGTTGCAATACTTCTTCTCTAGATGTTGAAGGAGTATTCTTCTTTTGCACTTGAATGTAGGAAGCTTGGATCACTTAGAAACCAATGCTTAATAAGATATGATCAAAGGATTTTGAAATGTATATACAAGGATTTAAAACAGAAAGTTTTAGTGTGCAAAAGGTAAGTAAAAATCCAGGGGAAGGCTGGTATTTATAGGAGAAAAATCTGGACAGCTGGAGCCTACTGGAGCGTGGCCGGCCCCCTTAAATAGGGGGGCGGTCCCCTTAATTTTACTAGCTGGCCCCCTGATGAGGCGAAAAGTGTACCGCTTTTAAGGGGTCATTTAAGCCCTAAATCGTATTTATTTGATCAAATATTGCCCTAAATCGTTCCTTTTGTCATTTTAGGTACTTTTGAGGAGAAATCTGGAAAAGGAGGCATTTTGGACGTTTTTGGAGCATTAAAGTGAAGAAAACGGCAAAGTCCCAAAAAATCGGCTAAAAGTTACTCTTGACGGCGTCACAATTTACTCTGGACGGCGTCATGCTTTGGCAAGAAAAGTTGGACGTGAAATTTACTCATGATAAGCCAGTGAAAATAGCATGTGAATTCTGACGGCGTCACGCTTTAACTTGATCAAGGGCGTCACGGCTTAAATCATAAGGGGACGGCGTCACGTTCACGATCCGACGGCGTCAAGCCTTGATAAGCCAGAATGGATTTTTGAAGAGCTAAAGAGGGACGGCGTCAAGAAGGTCATCCGGGAACCCTAAAAGCGGCGAGGTGACGGCGTCACACTCCATAAGGTGACGCCGTCAGATCCAAAAATCTATATATAGTTTTCTAATCTTTTGTCATGAAGGAAGAGCTTAGTGTGTGGAATTTTGGGATAAAACCCTAGGACGAATTCAGCTACTTTTTCAGGGCTTTTTGCCTTGAGATCTTCCATGTTTCATTGAAAGATAAGTTATCAATTAATCATTCAATATGTCTATGTGTTGTTTGATTCTATCTTATTCTTGTCTTTTGTTTAACATGTTAGGCTAATTTTATCTTGTGTTTGCTTAGATCTAATGAAACTTAGCTATTGATTATTGGTTGTTAGTGTGTTGTTAGTTGTATTGGATGATTGTTTATCTATGTTAGGCTTAAGAAAACTGGCTAACTTCCTATTCGGTAACTTGCTTGAACGTCTTAAGAAACATGAACCAAATGCGTACTAAAGGTTTTTATGGTTGTATTTAATGCACAAGCGAATTCTAGTGATCCCATGTTAGGAGCTTCCTAGCCGGCTCGACATAGGAGTGAAGTAGGAGCTTGTAGAGTTGGGGAAGTAAGTACGCCACCCCACGAATGGTATTAAGGAATACACCCGTCATCCACGCGACTAATACACACTAATTAACCGGTAAAAGATAGCTAGGGAGTAAGGAAATCTAAGTAAACACATTTCTCTACACATAAGTTTCTCACCACATTTTATTTTCAGTTATTTATTTTATTTGCATTCGTAGTAATTTGGGTTAGTTGACTAGCAACTAATTCCGCCCACTCCTTCAAAACCGAGATTTTACTTGCTTTCATAAAAATATAAAAACATAAAAAGAATCTTCCTCAACCCTTAGACCTAATTAGAGTAGCCTTTCATACCTAACGAACACTATTCCCTGTGGAGAACGATCAATCCCCCGTACTTACCACTACACTATACTACATCGGTCAGGTACACTGCCTGGTGGGGTTGTAAGCCTCTTGAGATCCCTCGAGAGGTAAAACCTGTTGTAAGGTTACAAAACCACGCAATCAAGTTTTTGGCGCCGCTGCCGGGGAATAGTTATTGTTTAGGTTGAATTTTTATTTCTATTAGGTCTACTCACTAGATTCCTTTCTAGTGAGATTTTTATTTTATTTTTTTTTTAGGTTTTCTTTAGTCTATCTTATTTCTTTGTACTTTTGTTTGTGATACCTTCCACTTACCACATGAGTAACATTGGTCATTTGATCCCTGTTATTCGTGTTTTTCGCCGTGCAAATTTTCAACTACCCGTTCCCGCCCCCATAGTAGCAAACAACAACCTTTCACCCGACCACCACTTTGGTAACAATTCTGAGATGGAGGAGTCTGACCATGAGAATGACTATGTTAGTCCATTTTACTACTCAGACTCCGATGAGGATATCGGTAATGGAGAAGTAGTTAACGAGGAATGGGGAAAAGAGGAAATTGATCCCTTTAAGTATGTTGACCCTAGGACTAAGATCGAAAAGGATAGCCTCTTTAACATGCAATTCCCGTGTAAAATTGGTTATCATGATTTTTATGCTTATCTTAACTCATCTTTGCCTATGAACATTATCTCTCGCGCTAATTATAATAAAATCATGGTAGATGAGCTTGAATATCAAGGAGATAACATTGTTGCTAGGATTAAGCCACTACACGTGTTCGTAGGAAGTTTTGTGTATTTGGTGGATTTTATGGTTATGGAGAATTTAGGAGAATTTATCGATGACAAATTAACCCAAGTCATTTTTGGAGAACCCTTCAAAAGGTTGACCAACCTTGACGAAAAACTTGTGGACGGGTTAATTACATTCTCGGATGGGGATGAAGATTTTGTCTATCAAATGCCCCGAGCACATCCTAGGTTTAAGAACTACCCCATTGAATCTTGCAATAGAATTATGCCTATCGACTTGTTAAGTGAGAATGATAAGAGGAAGGGGCTCAAATATCCACATGAGAAAAATAAGAGATATTATCATGGATGTTTGGAGCTGAATGATGAATACAAGAGAGATGAGGCAACAATTAGATGGCTCACACTCGGATACGTGAGCATAAGCGACACTAGATGAGCCTTACTTTGAGTCTAGCTACAAGACTCGTTAATAAAGAAAAGCGCTTCTTGGGAGGCAACCCAAGCTTTATTTGTTTTATTTGCTTTGTGTGTTTATTTATTTGTTTGTTTGTTTCTATTTGTTTCCGTATGTGTGTTTAATTTTTATTATTATTGATTCATGTTAAAAACTAATTTGTGAAAATGCTTTATTTTGTTTTTAACTTCGTCTTAACTACATATAAAGGTATTTTGCAAAAGATAAGTGTAAGGGAAATCTAAATTGGTTTATTAGAACACAAATTAACATGAATCGTAATGATAATAAATTAGCATACATATTCGTATTTGTTTGAGTCAAATGCTTGTATCGAGTCATAATGATGTTTTGCAGGATTTTCAGGAAGTAAGGTAAAGGTTTTTCCACAAATTTTCCGGAAACTAAAAATGAAAATTTTTGTCAGGTCATTTCTGACGGCGTCAGGGGTTATAACCTGACGGCGTCAGATTTAATTTCCAGAAATTTTTGAAAGTTTTGTTTTCATAAAAAGTTTTTATTAAATCTCCAACTTATAATCTCCAGGAATCTGCAAAATTATCATTCCACAAGCATTATATCCTTATATATAGATTTTTCCCGCCGATGTTATGCAGGTTTTCGTGTTTGTTTTCTCAGGTTTAACAGGTTATTTTGGACAAGGAAATGTTTTTGGAATCAAGCTTATGGCGATGCATTAGTCATGGAGTTTCAACATTCTCTTTGGAGGAAGATTTAACCGTGTAATTTCATTATCCACCGAGCGAATCAGGGGAGTATTTGATTTCATTCTTTTACTTTTTGCTTTTACATCTTATTATTTGAACATTGGGGACAATGTTCATCTTAAGTGTAAGGGGAGGGTAAAAGTACGATTTTAGAGAATACAATTGCGCTTGATTTTTGTTTGTTTGATGGTAGATGTGTAATAAAACTAAGAGAAATACTTGTTAAGGTAATTTTAGTGCCAAATTTAAAAATTTTTTACAACATATAGGAGTGAAACTTTGATCTTAATGAGCGTCTCACGGATAGGAGTTATATGACTAGCACAAAAACCGTACCACTAAAAAATTTTTCCACCCCAAATATGTGAGGTTCGCCCCTAGAATTGGTAGGAAAAGCATTTATGCTATGATGTGTGTACCGGTAGCAATTAGATTCTAGAACTTGCGTTAGGACCATTCCGAGGCCACAAGTGAGACTACATTCGTGTAGTTAGATTTACTACATGATAAGAGGCATTAGGATTAACCCATTGTTTTACACCTGTGTTTTTGTTATAATTACTTTGGCTACATTGGTCAAGTAATTCTCCCACACCCTTTGCGTTGTACTCATTTTTAGTACACGATACCCCTAGTACACCCCTCAGAGCCTATCTTTTCGTTTCGACCTTTAAGCATTTTACTTAAAGGAAGAATTTGTTACACCCCACTAAAATGTACACCCAAATCGCCTTAGCCTACCTTGTATGCACTCATTTTTAGTGCATTATTGTTTCAACATTTGTTTAAACCCAAGTTAATTATCTAATTGATTACATGGTTGCTAAGTCGAGTCATATCCTTGTACATATTGTTTCGGGACGATTGGGACTCATGGGTAAAGTACTAGTATAATGGAGTAATGGGGAAGAACATCATTTATTACCCCCATATGTGCTAAATATTTTAAAAGTACTCCAAGTTTTTCAATTATCTTAATTCGAGTCATTAGATTAGTATTTGTAAAGTTATGTAAAAGTTCAAGTGTAAGGGGGATGCAATGCCCCTATGATGTATTATTTTGGATGGTAGGGCAAAAGTGTATGCAAAAAAAAAAAAAAAAAAAAAAAAAAAAAAAAAAAAAAAAAAAAAAATCGAAAAAATCAAGAAAAATACAAAAAAATGAGAAAAAGAAAAATAGAAAAAACATACGGACTACCATCCCGTTTTATTTTATGTTTATTTTATATTTTTGTTATTTTGTTTCTAGCTTAAGATCGAGTCTAGTCTTGGCTTAGCAACATTGTATAGTACATGTAATTGATCAAGATTTTTAACTCGCCACCAGTAAAATATCCTTTATCCAACAAAACCGTGTTTTCCTTTTCCCTACACCTAACGTTATAACCCATTTAAAAGCCCTCTTTGATAGTTTATCTTTGGTGCTTACGCCTAGTGGAGGAGGTTTTCGATCCTTTCCCAAGCCTATGGTAATCTATTTGCTATGACAGGTAGTGAGAGATATTTTCCGTTTTCATTTATGAGATTTATTTTGATGACACTTGAGAGATGTGAGTATCTAAACACTACTTGTGAGGTGCTAGTTTATAATCTCCGTGCTTATTATGATTGAAGTGGAACGATTATTTGTTGTAATTACTTTTATGTTTGCATTAAATGACCCCTAACTTGTATTTTGATTAGAATAAAAGCGCATTTGCTTGAGGACAAGCAAATCTCAAGTGTAAGGGTATTTGATGAGGCGAAAAGTGTACCGCTTTTAAGGGGTCATTTAAGCCCTAAATCGTATTTATTTGATCAAATATTGCCCTAAATCGTTCCTTTTGTCATTTTAGGTACTTTTGAGGAGAAATCTGGAAAAGGAGGCATTTTGGACGTTTTTGGAGCATTAAAGTGAAGAAAACGGCAAAGTCTCAAAAAATCGGCTAAAAGTTACTCTTGACGGCGTCACAATTTACTCTGGACGGCGTCATGCTTTGGCAAGAAAAGTTGGACGTGAAATTTACTCATGATAAGCCAGTGAAAATAGCATGTGAATTCTGACGGCGTCACGCTTTAACTTGATCAAGGGCGTCACGGCTTAAATCATAAGGGGACGGCGTCACGTTCACGATCCGACGGCGTCAAGCCTTGATAAGCCAGAATGGATTTTTGAAGAGCTAAAGAGGGACGGCGTCAAGAAGGTCATCCGGGAACCCTAAAAGCGGCGAGGTGACGGCGTCACACTCCATAAGGTGACGCCGTCAGATCCAAAAATCTATATATAGTTTTCTAATCTTTTGTCATGAAGGAAGAGCTTAGTGTGTGGAATTTTGGGATAAAACCCTAGGACGAATTCAGCTACTTTTTCAGGGCTTTTTGCCTTGAGATCTTCCATGTTTCATTGAAAGATAAGTTATCAATTAATCATTCAATATGTCTATGTGTTGTTTGATTCTATCTTATTCTTGTCTTTTGTTTAACATGTTAGGCTAATTTTATCTTGTGTTTGCTTAGATCTAATGAAACTTAGCTATTGATTATTGGTTGTTAGTGTGTTGTTAGTTGTATTGGATGATTGTTTATCTATGTTAGGCTTAAGAAAACTGGCTAACTTCCTATTCGGTAACTTGCTTGAACGTCTTAAGAAACATGAACCAAATGCGTACTAAAGGTTTTTATGGTTGTATTTAATGCACAAGCGAATTCTAGTGATCCCATGTTAGGAGCTTCCTAGCCGGCTCGACATAGGAGTGAAGTAGGAGCTTGTAGAGTTGGGGAAGTAAGTACGCCACCCCACGAATGGTATTAAGGAATACACCCGTCATCCACGCGACTAATACACACTAATTAACCGGTAAAAGATAGCTAGGGAGTAAGGAAATCTAAGTAAACACATTTCTCTACACATAAGTTTCTCACCACATTTTATTTTCAGTTATTTATTTTATTTGCATTCGTAGTAATTTGGGTTAGTTGACTAGCAACTAATTCCGCCCACTCCTTCAAAACCGAGATTTTACTTGCTTTCATAAAAATATAAAAACATAAAAAGAATCTTCCTCAACCCTTAGACCTAATTAGAGTAGCCTTTCATACCTAACGAACACTATTCCCTGTGGAGAACGATCAATCCCCCGTACTTACCACTACACTATACTACATCGGTCAGGTACACTGCCTGGTGGGGTTGTAAGCCTCTTGAGATCCCTCGAGAGGTAAAACCTGTTGTAAGGTTACAAAACCACGCAACCACCCCCTTAATAATTAAGGGGGCCGCCTAGTAAAATTTTCTGAACGTTGCCCAGATTTGTCCTTTTGTGGGGAAGGTTTTTCTGGAACATTTTTACTGATTTTGGTTAAAAATTTGAATTCATGTTTTTATAAAAGATTAAACATTTTTATTTAATACCAAAATTGTTTTTCAAAAATATATAAAATGTTTTTGACATTTTATAAAAAGTTTAGAAATAAAGAAAATGTTCCTTTGATCATATGATGCATTAAGCATTAGTTCATTCATACCTTAAGTGATTTTAGTTGTAGAAGTGAATATTTACAACTAAGTACTTGTTTAATTTATAAGTTTATGTTTTAATGAGTTTACATTTTGTGATCATCAAAACATAGAGATATGAATAAATATTGATAATGTTTTTAGGCATTTATTTATGTCAACATAGTTTAAGGGTAAGTTAGAATATTTTCCGTTCGGGAATAAGAAAAATTAAAGTTGCTGATATCCGTAGACGATGCGCCGTATCCAGAAGGTTGGATACGCCGTATCTTATTACGTTAATATTTAATCAGACTTTTATTCAGAAAACAGATACACCGCTTATGAATTAGAATGCGCCGTATCAAGTTTAAATTATGAAAAATCGATTATATTTATTAAAATTAAATGCGTCGTATTAACAAAAGCTAATGAGCCGTATTTTCGTTACGTTTCAAAATACAAGATTTTTGATTTAGTAGATGCGCCGTATCGATAAAGATTGATGCTTCGCTTCTGTTTAATAATTCGAAAAACTATTTTTAATTTAAATAGAAAATACGCCGTATCTGTTAAAACATATGCGTCGTATGGCGTTAGCGTTTAGAAAAATTTCTTATCAAAAACAGAATACGCCGTATCTTGGGGAAAGATGCGTCATACTCGAATTTATTAAACGCGTTGTATTTTATAAAAATTAAATGCAATATGCCGTATCTGTGAGAACAGATGCGCCGTATCGTTTGTATCAGCACAATACAACGACAACAGAATGCAGAAAAATACAGAAAAAAGAAAAACAAAAATAAAAACAAACAAAAAGAAACAAAAATTATAGAAAACAAAAACACACAAAAACAGTAAATATGCAAATTATACAATGAATGCAATCTATCTAATATACAACAAGGTTAGTGGTTAGAATCTAAAAAAAACTAAAAAGAAAAACCTAATTAAAATACTTAATCAAATTAACAGATAATAACAATTCACTCCCCGGCAGCGGCGCCAAAAACTTGATGCGCGTGAGGTGTCGTTGCGGTTTAGCAGTATTAATGCCTACTCAAGTTTTAAATTTATATTTAGCCGACTTATCAATAACACACACACTTAACGAGCAGTGTACCCGGTCAGTATGAATATAATGGTAAGCAGAGTGTCGATCACTAAGAGTGGAATGTATTATCTAGTTATTCTAATCAGTATTTTTATATCCTAATTTAGTTATACAACCTAATCTAACGCAAGGGGGTTCAGCCTGAGAGACTGGCACAGTTTGGTTATAATTAAATAGAAAACTAAACTAATGAGCACGAATCAGCGATTAGCACACACGTACACAGATAGATACTCGAGACAATAAGAAGACCTGTCCTGATAATTAAATAGCTTGTCACTTGTTTTATTGCTAGTTTTATATGAAGTGTATATAATTAAACCTTTCTCGTTGGCTCTAATCTTATCGGCGAGTAAACCCTTAATGATTACTTATGTCTATCCTACTTTTCTAGAGACGCTAGAATAAATAGGCGAGGAAGGGGCATGGCGACCAAAGCAAGACTCAGCTAGACACAGAGGTTATCAATGCACTAATAAAAGTCACCAAAGACATCAACATATAAACTTTAATTAATGGGAAAGCAATATTAAGGGGAGTGCATGATCTTCCGTAGTCACATGACACAAGCCATCAATCCTGATGAATTAAAGCGTACTAAAATAATAAAACAAAACTACTTAATGAATTGAATACATGCAGGACCTTCTTACAGCTCTTGTATCTTTGTTTGAGGTGTGTCTTGTGCTGCTTGGTCGTCTGGATTCGGCTCTAGGGTTATACAAAAGGTCTCTTAAATTCGTCTGACCTTGGGGTATTTATAGTTTCTGTCTGAGGGATCGATGCGGCGCATTGAGTTGATAGATGCGGCGCATTGACTTAACTTCGCGTGGGGTCCAAGATTAATATATTCTGGAATATTCGTACACTGTCTTCAGATGCGGCGTAACTTGTTCTTTGTATGCGGCGCATGTACTTTAGCTGTCTTGGATTGTAACTGGTGAAATCTTGATAGTGATACGCCGTATGTTAGAAGTATTTTGCGGCGTATCTGGAGTAGAACGAGCTTGATCTTCTTCTTTGACCAAAGTTTCATATGCGGCGCATGACAGAATTGCATGCGACGCATTCTTCAAAGTCAGGCAATGGTCTTCGAATTCATCTAAGTATGATATTGCGTCGTATCTGTTGAGTGAGATACGGCGCATCTTCTGGATTTCAGTAGACTTTTTACATCTCGCTTGTTTTGCTCCATAATTAGTCCAAAATCGCCAAGTTTCACATAATGCTTGTTTTTACCTGAGAATTACTAAAGTAAACATTAATGTATCGATTCTCATATATAATATAATAAAACAAGTCAAATAAATAGGATAAATGATGATAATAAAATGTACTTATTTGAGTTCATCAAGTATAATTAAGACAAAGTCAAAAGTTTACAAGTTCGACAAAGGTTATGTAAATTATAATTTAGATAAAATGACAATTTCTATAGAAATTTCAATTTGACCAAAATTTATACAAATTATGGCAAAATGTCAATTCAAATAGAAATATATCTAATTTATATAAATTGGTAATTTATATAAAAAAATCTAACACTCTTATACAAGAGGGTAGATATCCGTTTGTCGAAGTATTTTACACACTTATACAAGTGCTAAAATACCAAGTTCACTTTTGGAGTTGACGAAATTACGTTCGAATCAAATCCATAAAAGTTATTTAACTTTGGAAATCGTTTAACACAAGTGCGAGGGACTGATTCTGCCAATTTTGAAACTTAAACAAACTGCCCTAATTGCGACAATTAGAACCAATTGCGAAGGCAGCTTGATTTGCGAAACTTACACCCAATTGCGAAAAGCTAGCCCAATTCCAAAATCAATTTCGATAAGTGAGATTTGCGAAAAACTGTTGCAATTTCGAGAGTCAGTTGCAATTTCGAAACCAAACAATTTCGAAAGACTTTGAATTGCGAAAGTTGTTCACCAATTGCGAAAGCCAGCAATTTCAAAAGAATTCGAATTTCGAGTGACTTGTCCAATTTCAGAACTTCGCAGTTCACCAACTCTTTGTCCTTTTCTCACTTGCCCACTGACTTTCCCATGCTTCTTGTAAGACTTACATTCACCAACTTTTACCAACTCAACTCAATAATTCAAGAACAATGATTATACACAATCAAAAATATCAAAGATTGCCAAATAACAAATCGTATAACCTTTCTTGATGTTGTGTCGATCTAAGAACTTAGAACAAACAACAAATCCAACCTCTTAGTAGCTAGATTCGAGTGTTAAACTAGCAAATCTTCACAAACACTACGCTTCAAATCACAAATGAGTACAAGTTCTAACCTTTGATTTGCGTATGGAATTCAAGAAAAACACAAAGTGTAGCGTTTTTAAAGAAAAACGTTACAATGGGTGTTTTTTAGAATCGAACACAAGTAAAGTCCTACCTTGAAGCCTTGCTCGTTGATACCACTTGTAGTAGTCGAACCCTTTTCTTTATCACACAAACACACAACACAATGAGACACTCAAGAACAATATAAGGATGAGAAATAATGTAAAGTGGATCGTATGGTTTGAATTGAAACCGAATGTATATTAGCTTTGGAATGAGATAACACACAAACTAGGAATGTACACACTTACACACACTCTCACCTTTTGCTATGAGGACTAGGAACTAATGTGGTGAGAGTGTGTGTTTATATATGTCGACCTAGCCAACACCAAATGGATTGGTGGGCTTTTACTTGGGCTTTGGAGTGGGCTATACTTGTATCACACTTATATACATACAATACAAATATATCTAATACATATAGCCCACTAACTAGACTAAACATTACAATTGACACTTAAGTTCCATTAACAAATGACCATCACTTTCACAATTAAATAAATTAATTGCTAACACTATCAAGTACCAGGAATGAGGAGATTGCCGACAAGCAGGAGAAGATAACATACCAAATCAAGCAGATTTATGATCCTTACTCTTAGATTGTCTATCATCGTGTTATTCGTATGTAATTGATTAGTGAAACGATCGTCTTTAATGAATTAGTTTATTTTTAGAGTTAATTACATTTTTGGTCCTTGTGGTTTGCCGGGTATTTCATTTTCAGTCCAATTTTTTGAAAAGTATCGGATCTACTCCAAAACCCGGCGACCCGTAACATGTTCAGTCCAATTTTATGTTGACCGTTAGTTTGACCAGTTAAGACATGTGAAATGACTAAGATACCCTTATCTTATTACTAGAAATGACTCAAATGACCTTCCTTTCATTCTTTTTTTTTTTTTTTCTTTTTCTATTATTAGTATTAAACAAAAAATTTATAAAAAAAAAAAATTTATAAACAAAAAAAATCTGTAAACAAAAACTTATAAACAAAAATCTTTAAACAAAAAATCTGCAAACAAAACTTGTAAACAAAATCCGTAAACAAAACTTGCAAACAAAACTTGTAAACAAAATCTATAAAGAAAAATCTATAAACAAAAATCTGTAAAAAATATGTAAAAAAAATTTGTAAACAAAAATCTATAAGAACATATTTGCTTAAGTCATAAACAAAATCTGTAAACACAAAAAAGAAAAGAAGGCAAAACACCAATCTTAAACGCAATGAAAATCAAATACATAAACTATCTCTGTTATTCACCATCTATTTTCTTCATATATTTTGCTCAAATGCAAATATAAATAAGAACAAGAATAAGAACTTTGGTTCATTTAACCAAAGAATAAGAACACGAACAAATTCTTCACACCTTTCTTGAAATCACTATAAAACAAATACAATTTTTTTCTTTAACCCACTAATAAGAACAAGACATATTTCCCATAATTAAATCCCTAACCTAACCTTTAATCAAAATCTTAACCTTAACCTTAAATCAAAATCTACAACCCAAATTGTTAATCATGATTTAACCCATACTCTTTGTGTTCTTGTTGTAATAAAGAAACAGATCCAAAAACCAAGATTCAAACAAGAAGAAAAACCAAGCACGAACATATACATTTTCTTGAACACCATATGCCACACCGTCCTTCCCACCACAACCCTACTGCTTCTGGCCGCCCTCAGCCGCCGATGGTGAAGAAAAAGCACCAACTCCAAACCAGCAATCTTAAAAACGATTAAATCCCTTCAACCCCTTCTTTTTTAAACAAACATAAACCACTACCATCACCATCTTAATATGAAATCGCCACCATCCCCACCTCACTGCCGCTAAAATCCGACCGGTTGTGGTGGCGGTAGGGTTGTAGGATTGTTGGATCTTTGTCGTATCTTGGTGTGGGGTGGATCCATGCCGTATCTTGATGTGGTGTATATAGGTGTGGTAGATCTTGGTGTGTGGGGCCTGATATTGGTGGTGGCGGCCGATTATGGTTGTGGCCAGATTTTGTAGAGAGAATTAAAGAGTGTGTGTTTTTTTTTTGTTTTTTTGTTTTTTTTTTTTTAATGTTTGTGTTGAATAAGAGAGTATATGTAACTGCGTTTTATGTTATATGTATAGTGGGTGTGAAATGAAAAATGCACCCCTTTATTTAACCGTTAATATCAGTCAACTTAACGGAGTTAATAAATTTGGACTAAACATGTTACGGGTCGCCGGGTTTTGGAGTGGATCCGATACTTTTCAAAAAATTGGACTGTGTAGAGACCAAGAATCGTCTTTTTCACCTTCAGGAGGTCGAGGTTGATCAAAGTAGAAGAGATTCATGTTTAGTTTTAGTGAGAGAGAGAATAGAGAAGGTGGAGTGAAAACTGGATTTTATTGCTATGTTGGATAAGGATTCACAGCCACACCCTTCAAGTGAAGACTTGAAGGGTATGTATATGCCTTACAAGACAACTATTAGAGTATTGCATTATCAGTCCTTGCACTATATGCATTCTAGTTGTCTACTTCCAATTCACGTAAATATCGCTCAGCTTCATTTCTAACAATTTCCCTCCAGCTGGAGATATACGTGAATTGGTTACAATGATTCCTAACAAGTACATAACAATGATGAATGCAATGCTGTGGTAGAGCAGTTTCCTCTGAGGATGTCTTCGCAGCTCTTGATCTTCTCATATCTTTCTCAGCTCACTTGAATTACTTGCAGAATCACTGTAATGATCTAATTGGGTTATTACTCCCTCCCAATTAGTAAGGCATTTTCTTTTACATGCTCCCTCCCAAATTGACAACCCGTTTGATATAGCCTTGATGCTTGTTAGAAGAAGTTTCTATGAAATTTTGCCCAAATTGTCTTCAGTCTCTTGCACAGCGGAAAATGGATCATAGACTCATAATTTGTAACTTCTTCACAGGTTTGTTTGGGGAGCATCATATTGACATCTTCATCTCACTTAGAATGCTTCCAGTTCTTTAATAAACAGCCCCGATGGACACATTTCAATTGTAATGACCAAGAATCGTCTTTAACACCTTCTGGAGGTCTCGGTTGATGAAAATAGAAGAGATCCATGGTCGGTTTTAGAGAGAGGAAGTGTAGAGAGAAGGTGGAGAGAAACTTTGGATATTATTGATATGTTGAATGTTTCACAGCCACACCCCACAAGTGAAGACTTGTGGGGTATTTATATGCCTTACAATACAACTATTGGAATATTACATTATAAGTCCTTGCACTATAAGCATTCTAGTTGTCTACTTCCAATTCACGTAAATATCGCTCAGCTTCATTTCTAACAATCTCCCTCCAGCTGGAGATATACGTGAATTGGTTACAATGACTCCTAACAAGTATATAACAATGATGAATGCAATGCTGAGGTAGAGCAGTTTCCTCTGAGGATGTCTTCGCAGCTCTTGATCTTCTCATATCTTTCTCAGCTCACTTGAATTACTTGCAGAATCACTGTAATGATCTAATTGGGTTATTACTCCCTCCCAATTAGTAAGGCATTTTCTTTTACATGCTCCCTCCCAAATTGACAACCCGTTTGATATAGCCCTGATGCTTGTAGAAGAAGTTTCTCTGAAATTTTGCCCAAATTGTCTTCAGTCTCTTGCACAGCGGAAAATAGATCATAGACTGGTAATTTGTAACTTCTTCACAGGTTTGTTTGGGGAGAATCATATCGACATCTTCAGCTCACTTAGAATGCTTCCAGATCTTCAATAAATAGCGCCGATGTACACATTTCTCCCTCCAGGATGATGACGATCTTTCAGACTCATCCTACATATGTGTACATAGATATATCAACTAGAAGCAACATACAAATCAATACCCCATGAGTGGATGTCGATAACTATTCTCTCTACAATTCTCTTTAGATCAATCTCTTCTCAAACCTCTTGTATCAAAACAACGGCTTTTTGTAGTGACTGCTGATGGAGAAACCCACTATGACGAACTTGAGACTGTAGTAGAATAACCCAGGCTTGTGACTTAAACTTGCACGATAGTGTGACTAAGAACCTATACTGAGCACTACAATGTAACTCCTTAAAGCATAGGTCGTTTCATATACCCATCCATCCTTCCTTAACTATATATGAACATCTCTTGAATTATCCACATCTTTGTGTGACACTGAGTACTACAACGTATCTCCTTTAAGTGATAGTTAACTAGGTCTTCGTCCATCCACCCCTTGACCTATGAAAACTAGATAACCCAAGACTTAGTCACTATTCTCTAAATGCTCAAACAAGGATCTCGAAGAATCATGCATCCAACCAACCCCGATATCTTCAAGATACTAAGTACACGTACCCGTGATATTCCACTTCAACTTCAAATAAGTAATAATGAATCATCCTTGTAGTCACAGTTGATAATATAGCCATTTTCATTTGATTGCGATTCTTGTTCAGGATCTTTTTGGCTATACGTGGTGATGTTGAAGGTGTAGGCCAAAAATATCATTTGTGATTTTGGTGTGAAAAATGCCATAAAATGACATTCTAATGATGCTGGAAAATTTTGAGTTTAATAAATTTTTACGCCAAAAATTCCCCGAAAAATTCGAATTTGGCCAAAAAATTTGAATTTTGGGCCAAAATTTTCACTCTTGTACCAGAATTTGAATCTCGCGTAAAAATGGACCGTTAAGTCACTCCTCCGAATTAATTTTTTTTTTTTTTTTTTTTTTTTTTTTTTTTTTGGAATTGCGATAAGGTTGTCCTATATCTGAAATGGCTTAAGTTGTCCGATATCGCAATTGCTCCAAGATATCGGACAGAACTGTGTATTTGGATTTGCGATAAAGCAGTCATTGTGGCAATTGCGATAAAATTATCGCTAATTGAATTGCGATAGAAATGTCGGATTTCAAATTCCGATAGAATCGTCTGCTGGAATTGCGATAGAACAGGCCAAGTCCAATTCCGATAGGAAAGACGAATTCCGATAATTCGACTGAAGAAGGCAATTCCGATAAAAACGCTGAAGAGTCTAATTTCGATATTCTGCCTTTTTCAACCACTTTTTGACTTTTTTTCCTTACAATCCCACGCTTTCCACTGACAACTTTCACCTTTTATGACTTTTCTTCACCCACTTCTACCCACTTGGACCAATAATTATTCCCATTAAAATTTTCAATCTATTCCAAAAACACATCTTATTTTCAACAGAAAGAATCAAATAGATCGAATGGGTCCTTTTGTGGCTTGATGTTGAACTAAAGTAGCTTAGAACAAACACCAATCCAACACGTAAGCACAAGATTTGAGTGAGAAACTATCACAGATTCACAAACCAAGTCGATAGAACACAACCTTACCTTCAAAAATTAGTGTTCGATTCCAACAAAAAACACAAACAACCACGTTTTTGAAGATAAAAAAAAAAAAAAAAAAAAAAAAAAACGCAGCAGTGGGTTTTTTTGGACAAAAAACCGAACACAACAAAGATAAAAACACACCCGAATCACTTTTTTTTTTCTCAAATACTCCACGATTCGCCCCCGGTTAGCTCATGATACCAATTGTAGAGACCAAGAATCGTCTTTTTCACCTTCAGGAGGTCGAGGTTGATCAAAGTAGAAGAGATTCATGTTTAGTTTTAGTGAGAGAGAGAAGAGAGAAGGTGGAGTGAAAACCGGATTTTATTGCTATGTTGGATAAGGATTCACAGCCACACCCTTCAAGTGAAGACTTGAAGGGTATTTATATGCCTTACAAGACAACTATTAGAGTATTACATTATCAGTCCTTGCACTATATGCATTCTAGTTGTCTACTTCCAATTCACGTAAATATCGCTCAGCTTCATTTCTAACAGACTGAAAATGAAATACCCGGCAAACCACAAGGACCAAAAATGTAATTAACTCTTATTTTTATTTAACCATATAATTCTGACTCTCAACTATATGTTACTCGCTAGTTTATTGAGTTGTGAATATGAAAATAACTTCATAGAACTTAAGGAAGCTGAGAATGATGTGTATTTATTCAATTCAAACTTTTAGGGACAATTTTTTACGCATTGATGTAAAGAATGTCTGTATCTTACCCTCTAACCCTGTAATTCTGATTTTTGAGCTTTATGTTACACGTTAGTTTCTTGCGTTGTTAGCTTATTGAGTTATGACTTGTGAGTATGGTATTCAATTGCTACCGGGAATGCATGATATCATATTTGTGGATATGATTTTGCTGCAAAAGCTTTGTTTGGTATTTTGGTCTTCATTTATTAAGCAAAACAAACCAGAGAACTTGAGACAGGCATTGCTAATCCAAACTACTTATCTACTTGTATCAAGCAAACAGTTTAGAGTGGCTTGTTCCAAACTTCTTAAGCACAAAAGCAGTTTAGATAAGCATCTTAAAATATGATTCATCTCATTTTGCCTATTTATCTTTGATAATACTTGCAATCACTAGAAATATTAACGAAATATCATTATAACAGAAATCTTATGACACCATTGGGCCACACTATATTCACCATTGACTCCTTATTAAGCATTAAAATAATCAATACAACACTTATGTAGGTTTGCATTTTCAAAATACAACCTTTTTCCTAGTAGCAAAAGATTAACGTAGTGTTTGATACGTCGTGATGAGAGTATGAATGGAAAAGATCATTACGACGGAATGAAAAATATTATGTTTATTTACAATTATAGAATGAAATGACTCATTACATGGAATCACCCATTACATCAAAACCCACCATTTTCATCCATTAGGGAAAGGGTGGCAATTCGGGTCGGGTTCGGGTTGATAGGTTGGCGGGTCAGAAAACCCCAACCCGAACCTGTCTCATTTAAATCATCGGGTCAGCTATGTCAACCCTAACCTGTTTACACATAACCTGAACCTGACCCATTTAACCCGTATATATATTTGGGTTGGCGGGTTAAATAGGTTACACAGGTAAAATAGGTTAAACGGGTTTCCGGTAGCTCTATTTAACCCATTTTATATATAAATGTTGACACATTACACGAGTTAAACACGTTAAAACGGGTTTGCGGGTGAACCCGTTTAACCCATTTAACCTATATAATAAAATATAAATATTTTTTAATTTAAGAAAAAACCTTAAACGGGTTGGCGGGTCGACCCGCTTAATTTATTCCCAACCCAAACCTGACCTGTTTAATAAACGAGTTAGATGGGTCGAACCAAACTCGACCCGAAATCTACTTAGACTCATCCCGAACTTGTTAATTTTTGTGTCGGTTTCAGGGTCGGGTTTCGTGTCGGGTCAGAAATTGCCGCCCCTACATTAGGGGTCCCTTGTTTTTTTTCATTACATCTTGGAATGGAATCATATTTACATAAAAGTCAATTATTAACTATCCATTACTTCATTTATTCAATTACGACGTTCATTCCATTTCGTCGCTACTTCATTCCGTCATACCAAACTGACCCTAAACATCACTAATACTCCGCGTTATTCCGGTTTAGCTTACGAATTGGTCCATTCTTGGTGTCATTGTTTTTTTGGAAAAGCATTTTTTCCCTCTTTTCACTTCTTTTGTATGCGGGCGAACAAAGGTTTTTTATTTTTTTTTCGGACATAAGTGCTTCTTTTCACTTCCTACCTCTTCAAAAATTAGACATACTTTCACTTCTTCTCACGTTTTCAACACAAATCCTATCTATTTTTCTTTCATTCTTTTCTTTCAAAAGCACAAAAAACAAACGCTTTTCTTCTTTTCAGATAAAGACTTTAGATGTACCTCTTCTTCTTTAAACATGGTTTGCAGATGAAGACATAAAACCTCTAAAAAAAACAAACGACACCTTATTTTTTCCAATTCGGCGTCTTATTTAAAGTTACTTCACAATGCAGCTCTATCACCAAATTACTTTTGTGAAATACAAATTTTCTATTACATTTGTTTTTGATGACTTCTTCAAACCACGTACTAAAATGAATGTGTAGCCGAAACGATCTTACCAATATTACAGGTATTGAATAGGTCAAAAACGTTATTTTTGGCTAAAGATGATGAAAAATAAATCCTTTAAAAAGAAAAAATAATTAAGTTTAAGAGAATATTAAAAGCGGCATGTTTTAAATAACATTTTCTTCAATTAGGCTATATTTAATGTGGATACAGCTTTTCTAAAAGAAAAAAAAAAGTAAATTACATAAATGGTCACTATGGTTTGTCCATTTTTTCACATTTAGTCTCTGAACTTTTATTTTGACATAAATGGTCACTGAAGTTTCAAATCGTTAAAGATCCAGTCAATGAAGTTTCAATTCGTTACACAAATGGTCACTGTGGTTTGTCCAAAAATTTCATAAATGGTCACTGAGGTTGATTGAATCTGTAACGATTTGAAACTTCAGTGACCATGTATGTCAAAAAAAAAGTTCAGTGACTAAATGTGAAAAAATGGACAAACCATAGTGACCATTTATGTAATTTACTCAAAAAAAAAAAAAAAAAAAAAAAAAAAAAAAAAAAAAAAAAAAAAATTGATACATTTGTTATGATGAAAAATCTCATCTCCTTCAATTTCCTTTTCACCTAACTCGTACTTACATATACAAAGAAGCTTACACATTTATGTTGATGAAGTACGATTATGACGAGCCAAATAAGCAACCCCATAAGCTAACAATCCCTAGAGTTTTTTTTATGTCATGAGGCAAGAAGAAGCTTTGTCTTTTCAAGTCAAAAGTTTCAATATAGCATGGAGCTAGCAATTATGTGCGCGGAATAGTAAATTTACAAACCTAAGATTTTTAGTCATATAAGTTGGCTTTATTTTATCGCAGACATATTTTGCGAATTGCGGATTTATAGAAGTAATCATCTCCTAAGTGACCTAGTGGTAAGTTTCCCCTAAAGTTTCATTGGGAATCATGGTTCAAACATTTTTTGGTAAAATATTTGGGATAAGAAAAGTTGTATTTCGGTTAGGCCACGTACATGACAACACAAAAAACTCATAGGTTCCCCATATAATTTGGATAAGAATCCTTTCTCATTTATCAGCGTTTAATCTAAACCTTCTTAATGAATACATCATATACATATGAAAACACCCCAAGGCACCAATTGTAATCATGATATACCATCAGGCATCAGCTAGTACCCATATAAAATTAGAAGTAAATGCTAGCCTGAATTCCACATTGAAGATTAAGATGGTTAAATATTTAAACCATGCATGTTTGATAATAAATGATACCTACCTTTTTTTGACTTGTGACCAGAACGATCTTCAATGATTATTCAATAAATTTTTTTAGGTTGCTAAGTTGGCTTCATTTATTGATATTGCACAGGTTTCACTTAATGAGTACACAAGTTCATTAAATTTGCGTAGGCAAGGCTCATATCATAATATCACATCACAAAGTATAATGAGGTTACATATGATAATCTTATCGAATGTTGTTTACCGAATTGTATGTCAATCACTTTTAGGTTGCTTATTTGCATTTGGTTACTCATCTTTTGAGCGAGTTGCATCAGTTTGACTGGTGCTATCAATTTAAGATGGACTCATAAGTAATTTTATGGCAAATCCTCTTTTGTGGACCTAGGTCTAAATAAATGATGCGTTCGGGTTCATGCAAGTTTTAAATTTATAAGGGGTGAATTACCGAATCTAAGAACAACGCATACGAGTAAGTATACTCATCCGTTGTAGCAAGATTTTGATGGTAAGTCGGGATCGTTCGCAGGGATTTGTGTAGTGAATCGAATTGTAAGTTAAAAGCAAATTTCTCAAACAAGCAATAACGATAATATGAAAATTCAAATGATTAAAAACTACACTTGCTTAGACTTAGTGAACTACAATTGACTAATATGATTGTGATAACTTTGGATAACATGTTGGTTGAGATAATTAGCTTGGTTACTAATCTATTGTTTCTACAAATTAAACCTTCGTCAAGATCTTAGTTTATAAAAACAAGCATTACGTTTAACAAATCAATTCAAGATCAATTCAAGGTTCATAAGTTGGTGTTCCTTAAACACAAAAACAATCTTTTATTTTATCAAACAAGCTTGAGAAATGGTCAATACAAAAGGTAACCAATTATAGACAAAAGGTCACAATTGAAGGTAAACTATTAATCTCTCGACCCTTAAAATGGTTTACAATCAATCCATTTTGATAGACAAAAGCATTTTCATTACAATCACAATTAAGTTCCTTTGTTTAATCAAGTATAGTGGATGACAACAATCATTCATAGACAAATTATTATAACTAGTTGAATAACAATAGTTCTTTCGACCTTTAGAATTACTAGCACTAGTTAAACTTGATTAACCAAATGTCACTATGAAACTTTATCACAATTGGTTCTTAGAATCGACTTGAAATTGAATTAAAACATGTTATCACAATCATATGCCAATCAATAAGTAATACATATCATCTAAGCAAGTGCATAAAGGCATTAGCCACTCATAACAAACGTAAACATAATCTTAAAACATTGAACATTAAAAACCATGATTGAAAGTCTTACAATGATTGAAAATAAGATTACAAGTGAAAAGGCAATGATTCTCACAAGAAATTGAATGGACTTCGACTCTCCTCTGCTCCTGGACTTTTTGGACGAAAATTAAGAGTATGTGATGAGTGGTTGATTGCTTCCTTTGATTCTCTTTTGGATGTGTGATAGTTATATATTTCGATGTGTGTGTTCAATACTCATCAAATGGTTCTTTTAATACTCCAACCAAGGGTCTTGGTTCATTAAATTGTTCTCTTGTCCTCCAAGTAGTATTGAATAGACAGGAATGCTGAGAGGAAGGACCTAGAACCGGATATGTAAAGTCACAAATCTTAATGAAGAAGTTTTGGTAACACAGCAACAATCCAACCGATCGGTATTCTGTCCATCCAATCGGTTGGTCTTCAAACTAGCTTCCATCCGAATCGGATGCGGGCTAAATCCGATCGGATGGAACATGCTGATATGCACTTTTTGGACCTTTTTCGTTTGACTTGATTCTAGCTCGTAGCTCTTGGTTCTTTGATCTTTCCCTTCATCCTCAAGCTTATTAACTCGACTACTTGGACTTTTACTCTTCGAAGTACCTCTTGGTGCGGGATTTGTCACAATAATCTTCATGCATTCATAAACATTTCCTTCTTCCTCGTTTTTGCATCTTTTTCATCCATTTTCCTGTTTTTGGCTACAAATGCTTCGCAAACACAGTTTAGTACGATTAAGTAACAAAAGCATATAAATATAACCACAAAACATACATAAAAACACGAATAACGCTACTAAAAACATGTTAGATTTAGGCGTTATCAAATCCCCCACACTTGAACTTTGCTTGCCCTCAAGCAAATCTAGAAATAAAAACAATTATCCACATGGCATACAAGAATGATTAGGAAAATGTGATGCAAATCTATCAAGTACAAGTACAAGTTAGATCCATCATTTTAAGCTTTTATGGTTGAAGCATCGAGATGTTTGACAATACCCAAATGATTTTCTTGCATGATAAACATTACTAAACACCTCACGAAAGGGAAATGAACTATAATTCACTCAAACACTCATTTGTATGATTGGTGGAGTATATAAGAGGAATGACACTCATTTGCTCAGTCATGATCTAAATATTACCATAAGCTTGTACACGAAACAAAACTACACCAAAATGGTGTGATCGCCAAGTATACATGTCAAAAAGGACTTTTATTCCGGTTTAAGGGCTTAGGGGATAATATCTAACTTATGTGCCACTATCTCATGCAAAACATAATAGCTCGCTAACAACGAATTCTTGTATTACCAAATAACGGATGGTCACTAGATTGTACCTTGGTTCGCTAGCAACGTTACTTGCATAACGGATGGTCGCCAAAATACGCCCTAGATCGCTAACAACGTTAGTCAATTCCTCAAGAAATTGGATGGTCACTACATGTCCATACACTTAATAATTTCACAAAGTCAAAAAGGGTAGGATAAGGCATGGGATATATTTAAGAGAGGGTTGATAATAATAAAAAACTAGTCAAAGTCTATTAACCAAATGTTACTAGCTATTACAAACCACTATCATGCCATTTTGCGAGAAACTCCATACTTCCTTTATTCATACTTGATTCACTAGCCCATTGGCTCATTCTTGTCACCTTATAGTTGCGATGACTCTTTTTCTCTTTTTTTTTTTTTTCTTTTTTTGTTTTTTTTTTCTTGTTTTCTTGTCATCATATAATTGCGATGACTTCACTTGGATAACAACTTTTGGAGTTTGCAACTTTCTTTGAACTTTCATGATTTCCACATAACATCCATCTTGCCAAATAGCTAGCAACCAACCAAGACTTGACTAAGGGTAAGGCTAGGCTAAAAGGTGTAAAATCTTTTTGAATTTTTCTGGATTTTATCAAAAGAAAAAGATAGGCTCGGAGGGTGTAACTAGGGGTATCTAGCATTAAAGATAAATGCTAACAAATGGGTCCATATGAGTGGTTAACTAGCCAATGTAGCTAGCTAATATATCATTATATGTAAATGGAAGGCCATTTGGTTAAATCCTAAGGTTGCCTCTTATCACGCATATATACTTATATCACAAAAAACGTGATCTCACAAAGGTCTCGTAATGATTTACAAGTACAAGTTCTAGAATAAATAAAATCACCGGCACACTCATAGCAAAAGATCTAAGCATAAAAGATGTATGCTATATACGAAACAGGCTCAAATCCTCACAGTTTAGTGGGAAGGGCTATACTATGTGCTAGCTAATGTTATCGATCCTAGAATGGATTGCAATATTAATCGGGACACATCTCGAATTTTCAAAAATTACGGGTTTCACCAGTGGATAAATCCAGTTTATTCTAATGTATGATCTTTAAAATGACCAACAACTAGATTACAAGGGCAAACAAAATTTAAAATTAAGCTCGAAACATACAATCTATTCTTATTTTCCTATTCACCCCCCCCCCCCCACACTTAAGTTAAGCATTTTCCTCAATGTGATAAACGACAAAGAACGAAATAGGGAAATAAGAGAATAAACCGTATTTTCTGCTCAAGAGATTCTTGATCCTAGCATCCCAGCCTCGAAATCATTACCTGCAGTAATCTTAAAAACAAAAGAAACACAAACACGAAATATTTCTTCGTTTTATTCAAAAGACAGTGATACACCCCCACACTTAAGTTCAACTAAGCAATTTAGGAAAACTTTGGGGTTTAATCACTTGAAAATAAAAATGAAAACAGCAAACACACGGGTTGCCTCCCGAGAAGCGCTTGTTTTATTAACGAGTCATCAGCCGGACTCGAACTTCTCTTTCTTACGTTGGTGCGATTTTCGACTTCTTCTTTGAAAATTTTGGAACATACAGCACATTTCCAATCACTATTCCTTCTCCAGTTTCATCTATGTATTCCAATTTGACTTTCTCCCACGGTCTTGGAAGAACATCATAGATATAACCAGAATCCTCGGCCCACGGAGTGTTTTTCTTGAAATCGGCCAGGAAAGGTGACATAAATGTTATAGCTTCATATTCCGTTTCAGGCGGAATTTCTTGAATAGAAACTTCATTCATCTGCTCCTTGTCATAGTATAATTTAATTCGGTGTCCATTAACAATGAAACTTCCACCATGTTTGTCATGCAATTCAACATATCCAGATGGAAATCCATGTTTCACTATATATGGTCCGAACCATTTTGGTTTCAGCTTGGGAGCTTTGAACTTATATTTCATATTAAAAAGCAGAACTTTGTCTCCAGCTTTGAATTCTTTTCAGATTCGCAGCTTTCTGTCATGATAGGCTTTGGTTCTCGCTTTGTAAAGCTTGGAGTTCTCGTAAGCTTGGAGTCTTAATTCATCGAGTTCATGCAATTGCAAAAATCTCTTTTCTCCAGCTATTTTGAGATCTGGGTTACAGCTTCTCAGTGCCCAGTAGGCGCGATGTTCGATTTCGAACGGCAAATGACAAGTTTTTCCATACAACAATCTGTATGGTGTTGTACCAATTGGTGTTTTATAAGCCGTGCGAAATGCCCACAGAGCGTCATCTAGTTTCTTCGACCAAACGGCGGGATTGTCTTTGACCATTTTTTCGAGTATCCTTTTTAAGGCTCTGTTGGTATTTTCGACTTGACCACTGGTCTGTGGGTGATAAGCTGTAGCGAAACGATGATGAACTCCGTATCGCTTCATAATTTTCTCCATTTGTTTGTTACAGAAATGGGTTCCACGAACACTTATTAAAGCTTTAGGAATTCCATAACGAGCGAAAAGCTTTTTGAGAAAATTAACAACTACTCGTGCATCATTGGTGGGTAGAGCTTCCGCTTCAGCCCATTTGGAAACGTAATCAATAGCAACGAGAATGTATTCGTATTTGTGTGATTTAGGAAATGGTCCCATGAAATCAATTCCCCAAATATCGAATAATTCACAGACTTGAATGCTCCTTTGTGGCGTTTCATCTCTTCGAGAAAAACTACCGGATTTTTGGCAAGCATCACAATTCTGAACAAGAGTGTGAGCTTCTTTAGAAATAGTTGGCCAATAGAATCCAGCATCAAAGAATTTTTTAGCGGTGGTGGAAGGACCATAGTGTCCCCCGGTCGGGCCATGATGACATTCATCGAGAATTCTTCTCGTTTCAGAACCATAAACACATCTTCTAATCATCCCGTCGGGACACATTTTGAAAAGAGAGGGTTCTTCCCAGTAGTAGTGTTTAAGATCAGAAAAGAATTTACTTCGTTGGGCATGAGTTAATCCTTTCTTTAGAATTCTACCAACGAGGTAATTTGCATAATCTGCAAACCATGGAATTTCGTTTTCATCAACTGCATCAACAGTCATGAGGGTTACATCAGGAAAGTAATCATCAATCTCATCTTCTTTCAGCTCTTCCAAATTTGGATTTTCTAAACGAGACAGATGATCAGCAGCTAGATTTTCTGCTCCTTTCTTATCTTTGATTTCAATATCGAATTCTTGGACTAGCAAAATCCATCGGATAAGACACGGTTTGGCATCTTGTTTGGCAAACAGATATTTCAACGCTGAATGATCTGTGAACACGATTGTTTTTGAAAGTACAAGATAAGATCTGAATTTATCGAAAGAGAAAACAACGGCTAACAATTCTTTCTCCGTAACCGTGTAGTTCTGTTGAGCGTTGTTGAGTGTTTTGCTGGCAAAATATATAGGACGAAAATGTTTCTCTTCTCGTTGTCCTAATACAGCTCCAACTGCAAAATCGCTTGCATCGCACATAAGCTCGAATGGTAGTGACCAATCAGGGGAAACCATAATGGGTGCACTAGTCAGTTGTGTTTTCAATGTTTCGAATGCTTTCATGCAATCTGCATTAAAGTCGAAAACAGAATCTTTTTCAAGAAGTTTCGTCATTGGACGAGATATTTTGGAAAAATCCTTAATAAAACGACGGTAAAAACCTGCATGTCCTAGAAAACTTCTAACGGCTTTAACGTTAGTTGGGGGTGGTAATTTGATAATGACATCGATCTTCGCTTTGTCAACCTCCATTCCTGCGATGGAAATTTTGTGTCCTAACACAATTCCTTCAGTTACCATGAAATGACATTTCTCCCAGTTGAGAACAAGATGTGCAGCTTTGCATCTTTCAAGCATTTTATCGAGATTAGAAAGACAAGCTTCAAATGAGCTTCCAAAAACTGAAAAGTCATCCATGAAAACTTCCATAGACGTTTCAAGCATGTCATGGAATATAGCAATCATACATCTTTGAAAAGTTGCGGGAGCATTACATAATCCAAAAGGCATACGCCGGTAAGCTTAAGTTCCATAGGGACATGTGAATGCAGTCTTTTCTTGATCCGCCGGATCAATAGGAATTTGAAAATATCCTGAAAAACCATCAAGAAAACAAAAGTATTTGTTTCCTGCTAATCTCTCAAGCATTTGATCCATGAAAGGCAAAGGAAAATGATCCTTTCTGGTGGCTTTGTTTAACTTTCTGTAATCAATACACACTCGCCATCCGGTGACAGTTCTAGTAGGAACTAATTCATTCCGTTCGTTGGTCACAACAGTCATTCCTCCTTTCTTCGGAACACAGTGAACAGGACTCACCCAGGGACTATCTTCGAAGGGGTAAATAATACTGATTTGTGTCAATTATAGATCAAGGGAGAATTGCAAAGGAAATATGCAAAACCCGAGTCGTTTGTCCCGACGAAGATCGAATGGAATTTGTGTTCCCGGGACGTGATTCGTGTAGTGAATGAGAAAAAGAGTGATTGATTGGTGATTTTATGCTACGAATAATAAAATATTAAATGTAAGCAACTAATTAAGCTAAAGAAACAATTAATCTAAGCATGTAATCCTAAAAGCGAAAATTGAATTTTAAAACGTTACGCGACGAAATTTAAAAACGTAAATAAAAAGTGATTTTCTAAAATTTAAAACCTAAAATTGCAAATATAATTTTCCTATATTAAAACTGATAAAAGAAAATTTTTAGAAAAAGAAAAATATTTTTTTGACTTTTTAATAATTTTTTATGAATTAAAAACTAGTTAAAACTATTTAAATGATTTAAAAATAGTAAAACTAATTGGAAAAATCTGAAAATTTTTGAGTAATTTTAATTTTTAATAAGAAATATAGGAAAAATAAAATCAGCACACAGTTCAGCTTAAATAAGCTGAACAGTCAAAATAAGCACTTGAAAATAAGCTAAAAATAAGCAAATGAAAGCCAAAAATTACAAGAAGCTCAGAAACTGATAAGCTAACTATAATAAGCACAGAACAACTAAAAGTGATCAAATAAGCACAAGCTTTAAGCAGATAAGTAGCTAAACAGTTTCACATTTAAACAAAAACAAATGGGATATCACCACTATTACAGCTACTCTAAAAGCCAGAAATAAGCTAATTATTGAAATCCAGATGCAGAAACTAAAAGCCTATATATCAGAAAACTTAAGTTCTAAAAATGCCCAAAAGTAGTTCACTAATGCTATCCTAAATGAACCCTAGATCAGAAGCTAGTGGAAACCCCACACTGTTGCAGAAGTTAAGCAGTGTGAGAGCAGTATTGCAGACTTATAAAAAGCTAACTCTTAAGCTCTAAATTGCAATTCAAGCTTAGCAACTAAAATTTCATACTACTAACTCTTTAAAAACCAAATTTCAAACATATATCACAAAGGAATAAGCAATTGCAGATCAATGAAGAAGCTGAGATAAGCTTACATGTGCAGGTCTGCTCCCTTGTTCTCTGTTGCATCGGAATCGAACTTTGGGTCCTAACTTCTTTCAAACTAAATGGAACACCACCAAAATTTTGGAACTATACTTAGACAGCTACATGCATCTTAAGTAGCCCCAAAAATATCCTCAAGAGCTTCAGCTAATTGAGAGAGCTTAAGCGAATAGCTTAAAAACTAGGATTTCACTAACTAAAGTGAAACATCAAAACAGACCAAGACAGCTTAAATCCTTGTGCAATCTACTTATCTATATTCAAAACAACTCAATCAAATTCTAGCTAAATGCACATAAACAGTGATAAGGGCTTAATTCCAAAAATCAATCTAATGCCAAACTCCCTTTTGTTTAACTACTTTTTGACTTTCAAAGGGTTTACACCAAATTCAGTTGAGAATTTAAAAACAGATATAGAACTAGCTATATTTAGCATCAAATAAGTTAGAGTAACTTTAAAATAAGTAGTAAGAAAAAAAACAATAAGCTAGGCTTGACTAAATATTGACTTTCATTTAAACTTGAATTCGAGTACAACTGAAATACTGAAAAGTAAATTAACAAAAAGCTTGCTACAATAAGCCACAATAAGCAGAAATTAAACTAATTTAATTAAGGCTACTCCTAATTTACCCTAACTTCTAACCTAAAATTATCTAACAGCCGAATCCGTGAGCTGAGGGTCCCTTTTTATAGCCAAAGCCTTCCACTGCCATGTTGGCAATCCGCGTGATCTCTCAGCCAATATTCACCCTTAGATCATCCTTCACCATCCACAGCCATTGGATCAAGTTGGATGAGGTGTTCGGACCAATCATGGCCTGCCACGTAGCCATTCATGCACTTCTGCCCTTCCTGACACCTCAGATATCTTCTAGAAGGGCCAATGATTGACCGAATTACCCTTAATTATGGTAAAATTTAGGCGGGGTGAAATTAGGGTTCGAGTGAATAGTAATTTCTGGGGATAGAGGGAAATTGGGCGCGTGTTTTGGTGTGTGTGTTTTTGTTGGTTGACTGGGGGTGATATTAGCTTTTGACCGGGTTTAATTTTATTCATTGATCGGGTATGGGATAAAGGTTTGGGTTGGTGGGTTTGTTGTTGGGCCGGTGGGATTTTGTTTAATGGATTGGATTTAAACATAAATCCGGATAAGGATTTTAGTGTAGTATGGAATTTTTAAGTTTTTAGTTGTAAAAATTCAAGGACCAATTGTGTAACATGTGAATTTCAAGGGACTGATTCTGTCAATATTCCAAAATAAATCCAAAGGCTTCATTTGACATTTGATGATTCATGGGTTGACTTTGACTTTTATGCATCCCGGCATCGGCTAAAAATAATACTTCCATATCTCGTGCTCGTTTTCCCGGTCTTTGCTTGTTTTTTTTTGTTCTTTTCTTCGATATCCGTGCCTGCATATGTAAAAACACAAAAACACAATATATTTGGCATTTTGGTCGGGTTTTTGGTCTATTTGGGTCCGGTTTTGGTCGAGAAATGGTGTGTGTTTAAACACATACCAAAATTCCCCCAGACTAAGATATTGCAATGTCCTCATGCAATGTTATGAAAACACGTTTTTGAAACCGAAAATTTCCAATCTCTTTTTACTAACTTTGAGAAGTAGCAAAATTTTCAAAAGAGATCAAGAAATCTTAAGTTCTAAAAACTCCCCGATTTTCCTTTTATTCTATTTTTTGTATTTTCTCAATATCATGTGATGGTTTTTTGTCGACAATCATTATCTCACGATAACTTTTAGGGTCTTCGAGTAGGAAACACGACACAAGAGGAAGTGACCATACGGATAAAATTCGTCGTCCCTGATTTTTCACAAGTCCCCAAGCCAAGCGTAAAAACGAAATCATTGTCATTTACAAGTTAGATTGCCAACACTACTCAGAAAGCTAATTGTGGACTCTTTGTTCCCAAATTCCTATTTTCCTCTATTTATTTTATTTTTGGTGAGAAATGAATTTCTTCAAGTTCTCGTTTCGATAACTTTTAATCCGATAAAGATACCTAGTTTAGATGCTAAGTAGTTTCCAAACCTTCCCTCGAAAACCGTTGCATACAAAAATGAGGTCCACATCAAGGTCTCTGATTTAACACGATTTTGAGGATACCCCTTTTATTTGCGACCGAAACAACTCATCTACGAGTCCAGAGACAGAAGCCTTTATTAGGATACCTCGGAGTCGAAATTTGGCATTTTTAACATTATTAAGCACATATTATTATTGATCCTTGGCCCTTTATAACAATCACAACATCGGCTGCGAACCGGCAAGATGTGATAGTCTATTATGACCTTGGAATTTTTCCTCTGCCTTTATTAGAAGTCTACAACATCGGCTGCGAACCGGCAAGATGCAGAAAACTTTTTATGGCTTTGGATTATTATTATTATTTATTATTCATTATATATTTTGCCAAATCCCGAGTCCTACGGCTTTTATAACAATCCCAACATCAGTTGTGAGCCGGCAAGATGGAATAGTCTATTACACTGTAACACTGACAGTACCTTGATGTGTACCCAACTTTCATAAGCAAGGATCCTCTAAGGAAGAAATAAAAACTAATTATCGCCAAAACTAAAATAGCTTTAATTATTCCTAGATTTCTATTTTTAAGGTGAAACAAGCTTATGGGAACAAAAAGCCACAAGTAACTTCAATGAGCTTTAAAGAGATCCAACTACTCCACGTTTAGCAATCTAACTTATAAACAACTCTATCATTTCTCATTCTTCGCAAATTTAAAATCTTAAATAATAAGATCCGCGAATGCTTAGCCTAATAATCAAGCCATGCATATATAAAGTCAAATACGGGAACTTGCAAACTCTTAAAAAGAATTCGCATTTTATAGCTCCTTGTGTAAAAGACTAGCACGAGCTTATAGATTATAAATGGTTAAGGAGACAAGCTAGGGCTCAACACGCCCGGTCAAGTCAAAATTTTATTCCTACTCTCACCAACGGAAAATCAACAAAATTGTCAAAATTTATTATATTTTTGCAAAAAAATTTTAAATTTTTCTCATTTTTTGAATTTTTTCAATTTTGGAGGAAAAACGGGGTTGCATGAGAAAACGGCAAAAATGCAAGGCAAAAATTAAATCGCAAGATTACCCCCCCCCCCCCCCCCCCAGACTAAAACGAGACATTGTCCTCAATGTCTTAAAGGTAAGGGTTCTCCTACATAAATCTAAGGCCGTTTATTAATTATGCCAAAGATAAACGTAAAACGATAAGATTAAGGATATTGATAAGCAGCGAATGATGAAACTCGAGTAGCGTGAAGGAAACTACGAGCACGAGAGTCTTCATCAATCGGGCTAACCTGGACATATCACAGAAAACATGAAACACAAGAAATGGAAGAGGAAGCCCTCCTCACTCACTTATTAGAAAGAAAATAGAAAGAAGATAGAAGGATAAGCATGTGGTGCCTCCCACGAAGCGCTTGTTTTTGGTAACCGAGTCACATGAGCTTGACTCGACCCCGAATTTAATTGTCCTTGGGGGAGTAAGTAACGGACACCCGGCATGAAAGAACGGAGATGCCGGGGTCAAAGACGGTGTCTTCACTCCCTAAGGAGTGAATGAGAGGAGAAGTCACCGGGTAGGTGAAGAAAAGGAGAAGGATCATGATAACAATTGTAAAGAAATTGTCATCCTCACACCCGGAAGAGATAAAAAGGGTGGGTTGGGTGGGCAAATTAGCATACTTTTCAGAAATCTCATCCACCACTTTAGAAGTCACAACACCCGTATCGGGCTTGATATTATCGGGTGGTTTAGCAGGCGGACGAGCGGGTGATGGCTCAACGTGTAATGACTCAGTTTTATGAAGTGAAAGGGGATCATCATTAAGCAATCTTTCAAGAAAAAGAATTTCCCCTTCCGAGTCATGGGAATCGTCAGGGCGAGGTATTGGTAAAATTAGCTCATCAAATGTAGAGTCCTCGTCCTCGACGTTCTCTAACCCTTCATCGAAAAGAGGATTAACTTTGCAAGAAGTATACTCATCATTGAATTCAAAAAGAGGGTTAGAGAAAATCCCGGAAGTAACTTTGGAAATGTCAAGAGAATCTCCACAAGATTGCAAATCACTTGCACCGTCGGATATTTCCTCAGACTCACTTGGGATTGGGACAAGGTTCTCAACATTGTTTGATTCCGTTGCCGGAATAGTGTCGAGATGCTCGTCCCCCATTTTTAGAGAGTCCTCGGGTTCAACGGTAGAAAAGACGGGTGCAATTGCAGGGAAAACGTTTAACGGAACAAGTCTCTCCTCGTCAGCACAGTTCTGCAAGGCCTTCCGAAAATTAGCCTCTTTTGCCTCGGCAAGTAATTCTTCCATATACTTCTTATGACGATAAGGCAAAAGTTGATTAACCGCTTGCTCTTGATTTTGAACTGCTTCGACAACGTCTCCCAAAGATTTTACAATTTCGCGCACTATATCTTGATAATTGACGGGATTTTGTAGGGGTTGGGCAAAATCATGAGAATTATAACACAAATTTGGCTCATAATGAAAGTTTTCAAATGATCCCCCACAATCTTCAACACTTGATATATTTTGGAATGATGAATTATTGAAATACGGTTCTTGCTCATAGTAGTTTTGAGGAGGGTAATTGAAATTGTTTTGAGGATAATCGGAAATGTTCGGATTAAAATCATAAGTATATGAATTTTCGGCTTCCGAAGCACAAAACGAACAAAATCCATTGAACAAATTTCTACCACACCTCTTGCAAGTACACCGTTGACAATAAGACGATGTCGGATCAATCGAATCTCCACACCCATCGCAATAACGTTGATCGAACGAAGATATATCGGGCTGTGGTGGGTAGTTGTAGAAATTTGAAGAGTCGTTGAATGAATTCGTATTTGGATTAAAATCAACTGAATTCCTCGAACCACAAAACAAACAACTTCCGTTTCGAATATCATTTCCGCACCGTTCGCACGTACACCACCGACAAGGTAAACCGAAGAGCGGCTCTCCACAACCGACGCACGGGATTAACGATTCCATCAGAATTAAAAATATAGAGGATTAAGAAGATAAGAATTAAACATTTAAGAGGATTTAAGAAGAATATTTTTGAGTTTTTAAGTTTAAAAACATAGAAAATAACAAAAGAAAAATGGAAAATAATTTTGAAGAGAAAATCTTTTTGGATTTTTATATAGGAAAAATTAGAATTATTATATTTTTGGTACCGATCCCTCAATCAATATTCGTTTCTTTTACGACTACGCGCAGAGTGGCGGAGAAGCAAAGGTCTGCCGAAGCTAATTAAAAACCCGCCTCTTTCGGTCTGCAATTTAATGTCAAGACCATCCTTAAACCACTTGTATAGGTTGTAATCGAAAAAATAATCCGAAAATCAAATGATTTCACGATTGTTTTGTTGTTATTTCGGAATGGTTTACAACACTTTTGAAGAAAAGTGAGGATTTATTTTATTTTTGTATTTTTGAAAACACTTTAGGAAAAGTGTTTTATTTTTTTATTTTTTTGTATTTTTATTTTTTTATAAAAACGATAACTTCCGAGGAAGGGTCTTCAAAACACGTATAGAAAAACAAAATCACAAATTCGCGTCAACCTTCCCCGGCAGCGGCGCCAAAAACTGATTTGTATCAATTATAGATCAAGGGAGAATTGCAAAGGAAATATGCAAAACCCGAGTCGTTTGTCCCGACGAAGATCGAATGGAATTTGTGTTCCCGGGACGTGATTCGTGTAGTGAATGAGAAAAAGAGTGATTGATTGGTGATTTTATGCTAAGAATAATAAAATATTAAATGTAAGCAACTAATTAAGCTAAAGAAACAATTAATCTAAGCATGTAATCCTAAAAGCGAAAATTGAATTTTAAAACGTTACGCGACGAAATTTAAAAACGTAAATAAAAAGTGATTTTCTAAAATTTAAAACCTAAAAATGCAAATATAATTTTCCTATATTAAAACTGATAAAAGAAAATTTTTAGAAAAAGAAAAATATTTTTTTGACTTTTTAATAATTTTTTATGAATTAAAAACTAATTAAAACTATTTAAATGATTTAAAAATAGTAAAACTAATTGGAAAAATCTGAAAATTTTTGAGTAATTTTAATTTTTAATAAGAAATATAGGAAAAATAAAATCAGCACACAGTTCAGCTTAAATAAGCTGAACAGTCAAAATAAGCTCTAGGAAATAAGCTAAAAATAAGCAAATGAAAGCTAAAAATTACAAGAAGCTCAGAAACTGATAAGCTAACTATAATAAGCACAGAACAACTAAAAGTGATCAAATAAGCACAAGCTTTAAGCAGATAAGTAGCTAAACAGTTTCACATTTAAACAAAAACAAATGGGATATCACCACTATTACAGCTACTCTAAAAGCCAGAAATAAGCTAATTATTGAAATCCAGATGCAGAAACTAAAAGCCTATATATCAGAAAACTTAAGTTCTAAAAATGCCCAAAAGTAGTTCACTAATGCTATCCTAAATGAACCCTAGATCAGAAGCTAGTGGAAACCCCACACTGTTGCAGAAGTTAAGCAGTGTGAGAGCAGTATTGCAGACTTATAAAAAGCTAACTCTTAAGCTCTAAATTGCAATTCAAGCTTAGCAACTAAAATTTCATACTACTAACTCTTTAAAAACCAAATTTCAAACATAGATCACAAATGAATAAGCAATTGCAGATCAATGAAAAAGCTGAGATAAGCTTACATGTGCAGGTCTGCTCCCTTGTTCTCTGTTGCATCAGAATCGAACTTTGGGTCCTAACTTCTTTCAAACTAAATGGAACACCACCAAAATTTTGGAACTATACTTAGACAGCTACATGCATCTTAAGTAGCCCCAAAAATATCCTCAAGAGCTTCAGCTAATTGAGAGAGCTTAAGCGAATAGCTTAAAAACTAGGATTTCACTAACTAAAGTGAAACATCAAAACAAACCAAGACAGCTTAAATCCTTGTGCAATCTACTTATCTATATTCAAAACAACTCCATCAAATTCTAGCTAAATGCACATAAACAGTGATAAGGGCTTAATTCCGAAAATCAATCTAATGCCAAACTCCCTTTTGTTTAACTGCTTTTTGACTTTCAAAGGGTTTACACCAAATTCAGTTGAGAATTTAAAAACAGATATAGAACTAGGTATATTTAGCATCAAATAAGTTAGAGTAACTTTAAAATAAGCAGTAAGAAAAAAACAATAAGCTAGGCTTGACTAAAAATTGACTTTCATTTAAACTTGAATTCGAGTACAACTGAAATACTGAAAAGTAAATTAACAAAAAGCTTGCTACAATAAGCCACAATAAGCAGAAATTAAACTAATCTAATTAAGGCTACTCCTAATTTACCCTAACTTCTAACCTAAAATTATCTAACAGCCGAATCCGTGAGCTGAGGGTCCCTTTTTATAGCCAAAGCCTTCCACTGCCATGTTGGCAATCCGCGTGATCTCTCAGCCAATATTCACCCTTACATCATCCTTCACCATCCACAGCCATTGGATCAAGTTGGATGAGGTGTTCGGACCAATCATGGCCTGCCACGTAGCCATTCATGCGCTTCTGCCCTTCCTGACACCTCAGATATCTTCTAGAAGGGCCAATGATTGACCGAATTACCCTTAATTATGGTAAAATTTAGGCGGGGTGAAATTAGGGTTCGAGTGAATAGTAATTTCTGGGGATAGAGGGAAATTGGGCGCGTGTTTTGGTGTGTGTGTTTTTGTTGGTTGACTGGGGGTGATATTAGCTTTTGACCGGGTTTAATTTTATTCATGGATCGGGTATGGGATAAAGGGTTGGGTTGGTGGGTTTGTTGTTGGGCCGGTGGGATTTTGTTTAATGGATTGGATTTAAACATAAATCCGGATAAGGATTTTAGTGTAGTATGGAATTTTTAAGTTTTTAGTTGTAAAAATTCAAGGACCAATTGTGTAACATGTGAATTTCAAGGGACTGATTCTGTCAATATTCCAAAATAAATCCAAAGGCTTCATTTGACATTTGATGATTCATGGGTTGACTTTGACTTTTATGCATCCCGGCATCGGCTAAAAATAATACTTCCATATCTCGTGCTCGTTTTCCCGGTCTTTGCTTGTTTTTGTCCTTTTCTTCGATATCCGTGCCTGCATATGTAAAAACACAAAAACACAATATATTTGGCATTTTGGTCGGGTTTTTGGTCTATTTGGGTCCGGTTTTGGTCGAGAAATGGTGTGTGTTTAAGCACATACCAATACCAGCATCAAGAAGTTTGATGATTTCTTTTTTAACAACTTCTTTCATGTTGGGGTTGAGTCGACGTTGTCTTTCTACAACTGGTTTGGCATCTTCTTCGAAATTGATTTTGTGCTTGCAAAAATCAGGACTGATTCCTGGGATATCAGAAGTTTTCCATGCAAAAGCTTCTTTATGCTTCTTAAGAACTGAAATGAGACATTATTTCTCATAATCATTGAGCAACGAAGATATGACTACTGGAAGAAGTGAATTTTCTTCCAAGTAAGCATATTCAAGATTTTTAGGAAGTGGTTTCAGCTCAAGATCAGTCGGCGGTTCTTGTAGTGATGTTTTGATCCTCATTTGATCATTAAAATTGATTTCCTCAAAATCTTCTTCTATTATCTCTCCTTCTTCAACTTCTTCTTCTTCTTCGTCAATCTTTACCTCCATAAAATCAGCAAACTCTTTATCAAAGGTTGTTTCATTAATCTTCTCGGAAATAGTCATGTATGGATCAGAATCTTCAAGTAATGCGTCCAATTCTTCCTCAGTGACTTCATCGATTATATCAATGTTAAAACAAGTGTCATCATTAAAATGTGGATATTGCATTGCTTTATCGATTAAAAAGGTGATTATATCTTCTCCAACTCCAAGATTGAGTTCTTTTCCTTTTACTTTGAAGATCGCATCAGCGGTGTTTAGGAAAGGTCTTCCTAAAATAAGGGGTACTCTACTATCTTCCTCCATTTCTAAGATCACAAAATCCACTGGAAAAATGAATTTACCTACTTGGACAAGCATATTCTCAGCAATACCAACATGATATTGGTAAGTATGATTAGCTAATCGGATACTCATCCTTGTGGGTTTCAAGGTATTGATGGAAAGTTTAGAATACAGCGAATAGGGCATCAAGTTGATACTCGCAGCTAAATCGGCTAAAGCATCACACGTGATGTTGTTTCCTAAGATGCATGGAATCAGAAATATTCCCGGATCTCCGAGTTTTTGTGGAATTTTGTTTCGAACAATAGCTGAACATTCTTCATTGAGAAAGGTAGCGGATATTTGCTCCAACTTGTTCTTGTTATTAAGAAGTTTTTTCAAAAATTTCCCATAATTGGGCATTCCGGCTAGAACATCAATGAGAGGTACATTGAGTCTAACTTCTTTGATTATTTCAACAAACTTCATATAACGTTCCTCCATTCTTTCTTTCTTAAGGCGCTGAGGATATGGAATTTTTGGAGTGTATGCTTAAACTGGTGGTTTGGTTTTGGGTAGTGTTTTTGGGGTGTTTTCCTTCTTGGATTCTTCATCTTCATCCTCACTATCATCATTGATGATGGTGGTATTGTTTGGATTGAGTGGTGCATCATAAGACAGGCCACTTCTTGTGAACACAGCATTGATATGCTCATTTCTGGTTTGTGGTGGACGATAAGTCTTATCATTCGATGATGACGATGGTTTTGGGTTGGTTTGGGTGTTACTAGGTAACGAACCTGATGGTCGGGAAGAAATTTGATCAGAGAGTCTACCGAATTTATTTTCAAGATCTTGAATAGACGCTTGGTGATTTTTCTGACCTTGCTCAACTTTGGTTTTGAGATTGAAGAATTGATTCTTGACGAACTCGTTGGTTGATTTTTGAGCAGTGACGAATTCTCTCATCATTTTTTCAAAATCTGTTTCTTCAGGTTTCTTATCGGCATTTTGTGGAGCATGGTTCTCTACTCTTGGTTAGGAATCATGGCTGTTATCCCTTTGTCGGCGAATTTGCCAACTAACAGAATTTCGTCCGTAATAATTTCCACGATATCCGCCTCCATGGTATCCTCCTTGGACATAATTTGCTTCTCCTTCTTTGGGTTGGTCCATTGGTTGATCATCGCATTCTGAAGACGGGTGATTACCTCCACAGTTGTTACAACCATCTCGCATTTCTTTCATCTCTCCTTTAAGATCTTTGTATTGAGAATCGATTCTGGAAACCAAGGTTTCCATTTTCTCCATGAGTTTAGATGAATCAGAACTTTCAGCAAAAGCAACAGTTTTTCTTAGGGGTTTGGTCTTGGCATCTTTCGACCAGTCGAGTTTGAGAAGAACTCGGTCTTCAAGCAATTGATATGCCTGATTAAGTGTTTTATAAAGAAAAATTCCTCCAGCATCAAGAATTCCTTGAGATGCTTCATCAAGTCCATGGTAGAAGATTTGGATAATGGTTCCTCGTCCTAAACCATGTCCATGACAACTTCGAAGTAAATCCTTCATACGAAGCCAAGCTTCGACGAGTGATTCGTTAGGGTTTTGTGCGAAAGCACATATTTCTCCCATGAGTCGGTCAAACATGGCAGGTGAAAAGAATCAGCTTACAAAAGCTTGCCTCATCTCCTCCCAAGTATTGATGATTCCTGGTGTTAATTCGTTATACCACACTTTTGCATCTCCAGCAAGTGATGACGGAAAAAGTTTGAGTTTAATGGCATCCACATTGGTATCACCATATCGGAACATGCCACAGATTTCAATGAATTCGGCAATGTGTTTGTGAGGATCGCCCTCGAACGGCCATCAAATTGACGGTCTTTGATCATAGAAAGATGGTGTCCTTTCATGGTGAAATTGTCACCTAAGTTGACGGCAACAATAGCAGCTCCAAGAGTGGGTGCTACGGCTCGGTTTGCTTCCCACATGGGTTGATCGTCAGTGATACGGTTGTAAGTACGTGGGCAGTTTTAAATTTGTATTCCCGTTAGATAAAATAGTCACTTGAGGACAAATGACAATTCGATCTTCCGGAGTCGTATTCCACGGCGAGATTTGAATTGAAAATCACGTTATGTCTTTTGTTTAATGCTTGATTGTCAAATATTTTTGGTTTTGGTTTTTAGAGAAAAATTAAACACTATTTTAAAACAATTATTTTAAACTATTTTAAAATTAGACTACAACTAATGACTATAAAGTTAAGCTAAGAATATGATATTAAAAGATATGCTTGTCAAGAGTGGTGAAAAGCTCATTAATTGTGAATATTCATTTTAAGCCCTTTTTAATTAATACCCGTCAAAATAAATTATTTTCTCACAACGTTGGCTTATATTGAAAACAATTCTTTTTCTAGGTAAAAATTAGTAGATTTAAATAATTAATTATCCCAACGGCTTTTGCCCGTTAAAATAACCAACTAGTCAAATCTACAAATAATCCGGAAATTACTAATTTTCAACCTTCTTAATTACTTGGTTTGATAATTAGTTACCTTAACGGCTTTTGCCCGTTAAAATTACTAAAAATGAATCCAAGTAAACCAAAGGTTAAAAGTCAATAATTTCTAAGTTTCCACACTTTTATTCACAATCCACCAACACTTCACAAGCATATAATATATCTACTCACTAATCATAATAACTAAGCTATAATCAACAATAACTCCAACAAACATAATCATAATTATCTAAACTAATAATCTAAACTAAAGCATTTAAAAAGCTAAATATGACAATAAACATAACAAAAAGAAAGTAAAGAAAAGGGAGAGAGAGCACCCGGAATGGATCAAGAATGATGACGATAACCATACTAAACTAAAAACCCCTCCAAAGCTCATAATTAACCCAAAATACTCCTTATTTACCCATAATCATCTTCTAATCTTCAAAAGCTTGAAACTTTATGTAAGTTTAAGTGGATGTGGATAATAAAGTTTGCAACTTTTATAACTAAAACTCTTAAAAATAATAAAAACTTGATTTTTAAAACTAAATTAACACTAAAAATGTAAAAAGATTAAAACTTTAGTTAAAAGATAAGATTAAACCAACTTTTAAAACAAAAAGATTCAAACTTTATTAATTAAATGACTAAAAGTAGAGATTTTATAAAAGAAAGCTTATAAAAAGAGTGATTAAAAAGATCTAATAAGAGATTAAGTGGGTAAACACAAAATATAAAACTTAACAATAAAAACATGAAATTAATAAGAGATGCAAGGAAATAGATAAAAATTAATACCTTAACTTACCAAGAGTTATTACAAAGATTAACTATTTAAAATAAATCTAAAACTAAACTAAAAAAAAACTAGAAAGAAAAAAAAGAAAAGAAAGAAGAATAAAAAAAACGAGACAAGCTTCCAAAAAATTGCCTACTGCTCCTTCCTTTATAATCAACACAGCGTGTTCCCCAAGCTAAGTGGGTCCTAGGGCATTTTAGTAATTTTGCTCGGGCTAGAACAATAATAAAAATCAATTTCGCCAACCATGGGATTCGAACACCTGACCTCGAGCCCAAACTCCAAGCGCCCCACCCATCTCAACTATGCAAGGTTTTGTGTTATATCATGCAATCATTTCCTTTTAACTCTCTTTCTCTCATATCCGATTTTACTAAATAATAAGCTTCGTTCGGGCCTCATTTAATCTTTCAAAATTCCGCCTTTTACCTCAATAAAATACCGATGGACTTGTTTTTTCATACTCTTTCTAATGGAGTGCTCGGGTAATTTTTTCGACCTCGTCTGAACCTCGTAAAACGGTAAAACATCGTCGAAACTCATCCGAAAGTCACCGTTTTTGCTTTATTTTTGTCTTTTTCGTCGTATCCGTTGCCTGCACAATCATAAACACAAAAACACGAGATATTTGGCATAATTGTTTAGTTTTTGGTCTATTTGGGTCCGGTTTTGGTCAAATAAAGGTATGTGTTTAAGCACATACCAAAATCCCCCCAGACTAAGATATTGCTGTGTCCTCACGCAATGTTATAAAAACACATTTTCAAAACCGAAAATTTCCAATCTCTTTTTACTAACTTTGAAAAGTAGCAAAATTTTCAAAAGAGATTAAGAAATCTTAAGCTTTAAAAACTCCCCGATTTTTCATTTTATTCTATTTTTGTATTTTCCTCATAATCATGTGACGGCTTTGTTGACAATCATTATCTCACGATAACTTTTAGGATCAACGAGCAGGAAACACGACTCATAAAGAAGTGACCATACGGATAAAATTCGTCGTACCTGATTTTTCATGAGTCCCCAAACTAAGCGTAAAAACGAAATCATTTTCATTTACAAGTTAGATTGCCAACACTACTCAGAAAGCTAATTGTGGACTCTTTGCTCCCAAATTCCTATTTTCCCTCTATTTCTTTTATTTTTGGTGAGAAATGAATTTCTTCATATTCTCGTTTCGATAATTCTTAGTCCGATAAAGATACCTAGTTTAGACGCTAAGTAGTTTCCAAACCTTCCCTCAAAAACCGTTGCATACAAAAATGAGGTCCACATCAAGGTCTCTGATTTAACACGATTTTGAGGATATCCCTTTTATATACGACCGAAACAACTCATCTACGAGTCCAGAGACAGAAGCTTTTATTAGGATACCCCCGGAGTCGAAGTTTGGCATTATAACACTTTATCTACATATTCAAGCACATTAACGTATTTAATCCTTGGCCCTTTATAACAATCACAACATCGGTTGCGAGCCGGCAAGATGTGATAGTCTATTATGACCTTGGAATATTTCCTCTGCCTTTATTAGAAGTCTACAACATCGGCTGCGAACCGGCAAGATGTGGAAAACTTTTTATGGCTTTGGATTATTATTATACATTATCATATTCATTAATTATTTGTGTTGCCAAACCTCAAGTCCTACGGATTTTATAACAATCCCAATATCGGTTGCGAGCCGGAAAGATGGAATAGTCTATTACACCGTAACACTGACAGTACCTTGATGTGTACCCAACTTTCATAAGCAAGAATTCTCTAAGGAAGAAATAAAAACTAATTATCGCCAAAACAAAAATACCTTTAATTATTCCTAGATTACTATTTTTTGGTGAAACAAGCTTATGGGAACAAAAAGCCACAAATAACTTCGATGAGCTCTAAAGAGATCCAACTACTCCACGTTTAGCAATCTAACTTATAAACAACTCTATCATTTCTCGTTCTTCGCAAATTTAAAATCTTAAATAATAAGATCCGCGAATGCTTAGCCTTATAATCAAGCCATGCATATATAAAGTCAATACGGGAACTTGCAAACTCTTAAAAAGAATTCGCATTTTATAGCTCCTTGTGTAAAAGACTAGCACGAGCTTACAGATTATAAATGGTTAAGGAGACAAGCTAGGGCTCAACACGCCCGGTCAAGTCAGAATTTTATTCCTACTCTCACCAGCGGAAAGTCAACAAAAATTTCAAAATTTATTATATTTTTGCAAAATTTTTTAAAATTTTTCTCATTTCATTTTTTTTTTTTTTTTATTTTTTTTTGAATTTTGGAGGAAAAACGGGGTTGCGTGAGTAAACGGCAAGAAATGCAAGGCAAAATCAAATCGAAAGATCACCCCCCAGACTAAAACGAGACATTGTCCTCAATGTCTTAAAGGTAAGGGTTCTCCTACATAAATCTAAGGCCGTTTATTAATTATGTCAAAGATAAACGTTAAACGATAAGATTAAGGATATCGGATGAGCAACGAATGATGAAACTCGAGTGAAGAGAAGCAAACCACGAGCACGAGAGTCTTCATTATTCGGGCAAATCCTGGACATATCACAAACAACCACGAAACACGACAAATGGAAGAGGTAGCCCTCCTCACGTCACTTTATTAAGAAAGAAGAAAGAAGATAGAAGGATAAGCATGGGGTGCCTCCCACGAAGCGCTTGTTTTTTATCGAGTCGTATAGCTTGACTCGCCCCGAATTTAGTTGTCCTTGGGGGAGCATGTGGAAAAAATAATCTCCATCGGACTTTCGTTCAAGATGTTTGGATAAACATTGAAGCATACGAAAGTTCCACTCCGATGAGATGCCCACGGCTCTAAATAGAAGTTATGAATGAGATGCCGGGGTCAAAGATTGTATCTTCACTCCTGTAGGAGTGAAGAAGAGGAGAAATCACATTATATGTGAGGAATGGAAGAAAGATTTTGATAACAATCATGATGAAATCTTCATCCTCAAAAGCAGATTTTTCATTTTCTTTAATTTGAATTTGATCATTAAAGCTCTTTAAGTCATGATCTAATAATACCTTAGGAGGAAGAGTAGGAATAGTGTCCTTAATAGGCAATACGTCTCCCTCCGAGTAATCATACTCCGACGGAGATATGATGTGAGTGAGTTCATCGGTGAACTCCCCCAGACTAGAGGCACAATTAGTTGAAGGATCATGACTTAGTAAAAATTCCAATTTTCTCAAATCTGATTCAAAATCGAAGTTTTTATCTTCATCCCCTGGTGGGATTGGATCGATGCGAGTGAGTTCATCGGCGAACTCCTCAAGAAGATAATCACTCTTATGAAGTACGTCTTTTAGCTCGGGCTTCGGCGGGATGTATGGAGGCGGGACTTGTGCGGTACTTTGTGGGCTATAAATGTGCACCTCGTCCATATCGGTTTCCGTGTCGGACTCATCACACTCCTCGTTCTGAATATCAAAGATAGGATTATCTGAATTTAGAGTAAATTCAGAATCGAAGTCAAACAAAGGATTTGTGATAGTCATTTTGAATGTATGGGAAGTAGAATCAGGAAGATCGAAAGGTTCTTCGGATACCCTTTGGATTGGAACAAGGTCATCAATTTCTTTAAGAGGATTGATTTCGACTTCCTTGTCCCCATTAAAAAGGTATCTGAAGGGTCCTCATCTGATTTCTCTTCATCATAAGGAGCATCCTCATCACTTTCATCGGAGTATGAAAAGTGGATAGTGTTAGGATGACCTGGTCCTTGCTGGCAATATTGATTTATATAACTTTTGTGATTGCCAAGGACCCCAATTTGTGCAATCTCAGCGGGAATATAATCGGAATAATGATCACTCAAAAAGTTGGTAGAGTCATAAAGGGCTCCAGTATCCCACTGATAGTGATGTTGTGTCATATTCTCGATCAAATCATAAGCTTCTTGAGGAGTCTTCCGCATGAGATTGCCTCTCGCAGCCAACATGATTTTGTCTCGATCAATCATATTTATGCCATGATAGAAGGTTAAGATTTGATCAAGGAGCAAAATTCTATGATCTGGACATCTTTGCAGCAAATATTTGAATCTCTCCCAAGCTTCAAATACTGATTCCCTGTGCAGTTGTCGAAAATTTAGAATGTCTCTTCTAAACTGCATCGTTTTTGAGTATGGAAAGTATTTTGAAAGAAATTTGATGCACATCTCTTCCCATGTATGGATAGAATTGGTTTTAAGAGTGTAAAACCAAGATTCGGCTTCATGGGTTAACGAGAAGGGAAAGAGATTCAAACGGATGTTGTCGTGAGAGACTCCGTTCTGCATGAAGAATTGAGTGATCGATAGAAATTTGTCTAAATGATGATTAGCATCTTCATGTTCAAATCCATGGAATTGGCAGATTTGTTGAATAAACTCAATCATATGATCTTTCAAAACAAAATCGTTTGTTGGAGCGATCGGTCCTCCTCTACCGATGAGCGTCGGATGATAGAAATCCTCCATGGTCCTTGGATCATGGGGATGAGATGGGAAAGAATCGAACATGGTGGAGAATTAAACAATATGAGGGATAAGAAGATAAGAATTAAACGGTTAAGAGGATAAGAAGATATGAATTAAACGGTATAAGAGGGTAAGAGATAAAGAATCAAACGAATAAGAGGAATAAGAAGAATATTTTTGAATTTTTATAATTGAGAAACATAAAAGTAAAAAGGAAAATAAATTTTTGAAAAGAAAATCTTTTTGGGTTTTTATATTAAAGAAAATTAATCACAATATTTTTGGATTTTTGAAAGATTTTTTAGAAAAGGAAAATATTTTTAGTTTTTGTGAAGTTTTAATTTTTTTTTTTTTTTTTTTTTTTTTTTTTTTTTTTTTTTGGATTTTTGAATTTTAAGAAAATAAACTTTCAAAAGAAAGGATCTTCAAGGCACGAACGCTAAACACAACGTAACAATCGGTCAAACCTCCCCGGCAGCGGCGCCAAAAACTGATACGGTTGTACGTACGCGGGCAGTTTTAAATTTGTATTCCCGTTAGATAAAATAGTCACTTGAGGACAAATGACAATTCGATCTTCCGGAGTCGTATTCCACGGCGAGATTTGAATTGAAAATCACGTTATGTCTTTTGTTTAATGCTTGATTGTCAAATATTTTTGGTTTTGGTTTTTAGAGAAAAATTAAACACTATTTTAAAACAATTATTTTAAACTATTTTAAAATTAGACTACAACTAATGACTATAAAGTTAAGCTAAGAATATGATATTAAAAGATATGCTTGTCAAGAGTGGTGAAAAGCTCATTAATTGTGAATATTCATTTTAAGCCCTTTTTAATTAAAACCCGTCAAAATAAATTATTTTCTCACAACGTTGGCTTATATTGAAAACAATTCTTTTTCTAGGTAAAAATTAATAGATTTAAATAATTAATTATCCCAACGGCTTTTGCCCGTTAAAATAACCAACTAGTCAAATCTACAAATAATCCGGAAATTACTAATTTTCAACCTTCTTAATTACTTGGTTTGATAATTAGTTACATTAACGGCTTTTGCCCGTTAAAATTACTAAAAATGAATCCAAGTAAACCAAAGGTTAAAAGTCAATAATTTCTAAGTTTCCACACTTTTATTCACAATCCACCAACAATTAACAAGCATATAATAAATCTACTCACTAATCATAATAACTAAGCTATAATCAACAATAACTCCAAAAAACATAATCATAATTATCTAAACTAATAATCTAAACTAAAGCATTTAAAAAGCTAAATATGACAATAAACATAACAAAAAGAAAGTAAAGAAAAGGGAGAGAGAGCACCCGGAATGGATCAAGAATGATGACGATAACCATACTAAACTAAAAACCCCTCCAAAGCTCATAATTAACCCAAAATACTCCTTATTTACCTATAATCATCTTCTAATCTTCAAAAGCTTGAGACTTTATGTAAGTTTAAGTGGATGTGGATCATAAAGTTTGCAACTTTTATAACTAAAACTCTTAAAAATAATAAAAACTTGATTTTTAAAATTAAATTAACACTAAAAATGTAAAAAGATTAAAACTTTAGTTAAAAGATAAGATTAAACCAACTTTTAAAACAAAAAGATTCAAACTTTATTAATTAAATGACTAAAAGTAGAGATTTTATAAAAGAAACCTTATAAAAAGAGTGATTAAAAAGATCTAATAAGAGATTAAGTGGGTAAACACAAAATATAAAACTTAACAATAAAAACATGAAATTAATGAGAGATGCAAGGAAATAGATAAAAATTAATACCTTAAATTACCAAGAGTTATTACAAAGATTAACTATTTAAAATAAATCTAAAACTAAACTAAAAAAAACTAAAAAGAAAAAAAAGAAAAGAAAGAAGAATAAAAAAAACGAGACAACCTTCCAAAAAATTGCCTACTGCTCCTTCCTTTATAATCAATACAGCGTGTTCTACTGCTCCTTCCTTTATAATCAATACAGCGTGTTCCCCAAGCTAAGTGGGTCCAAGGGCATTTTAGTAATTTTGCTCGGGCTAGAACAATAATAAAAATCAATTTCGCCAACCATGGGATTCGAACACCTGACCTCGAGCCCAAACTCCAAGCGCCCCACCCATCTCAACTATGCAAGGTTTTGTGTTATATCATGCAATCATTTCCTTTTAACTCTCTTTCTCTCATATCCGATTTTACTAAATAATAAGCTTCGTTCGGGCCTCATTTAATCTTTCAAAATTCCGCCTTTTGCCTCAATAAAATACCGATGGACTTGTTTTTTCATACTCTTTCTAATGGAGTGCTCGGGTAATTTTTTCGACCTCGTCTGAACCTCGTAAAACGGTAAAACATCGTCGAAACTCATCCGAAAGTCACCGTTTTTGCTTTATTTTTGTCTTTTTCGTCGTATCCGTTGCCTGCACAATCATAAACACAAAAACACGAGATATTTGGCATAATTGTTTAGTTTTTGGTCTATTTGGGTCCGGTTTTGGTCAAATAAAGGTATGTGTTTAAGCACATACCAGTCAGCCATGGGAAAAGGTTGCTCGGTGAATGGGTTATAAACGACTTTGGCTTCAAAAAGGTTATCAAATGGTGGGTTTGGTACTCTTGGCACACGATTGGTTAATGGAACAAAGGGTGTTCTTCTTCTTCTTCTAGATCTTGTTCGAATCAAACTTTCGGGATCGAAAAGAGTTGAAATTGGGTCTACTCCAGTTGATCGAGTGTTCATACAAATCCCCAGAGAATCGAGGCAATGTCTAAACAAACGAGTGAAGAATGAAAACAATTTAAAAAGATCAGAATCGACCAACCGATCGGATAGAAATGACTACCGATCGGATGATGCTCTCGGAAAAGTTGAGTTTGAAGGATCCGATCGGATGGAAGTACTCGCCGATCGGATGGTGCTCTCGGTAAAGTGAAAGACTAAGCAACCGATCGGATGGATGTGAAACCGATCGGTTTCTCAGCTCGGTAAGACTTTTTTTTTTTTTTTTTTTTTTTTTAATGAAAACTAACTATGTGAGAAATGGACTAAAACTTACGGAAACACGATCAAAATCCCCGGCAGCGGCGCCAAAAACTTGATGCGTTCGGGTTCAAACAAGTTTTAAATTTATAAGGGGTGTATTACCAAATCTAAGAACAACGCATACGAGCAAGTATACTCGTCCGTTGTAGCAAGATTTTGATGGTAAGTCGGGGTCGTTCGCAGGGATTTGTGTAGTGAATCGAATTGTAAGTTAAAAGCAAATTTCTCAAAAAAGCAATAACGATAATATGAAAATTCAAATGATTAAAAACTACACTTGCTTAGACTTAGTGAACTACAATTGACTAATATGATTGTGATAACTTTGGATAACATGTTGGTTGAGATAATTAGCTTGGTTACTAATCTATTGTTTCTACAAATTAAACCTTCGTCAAGATCTTAGTTTATAAAAACAAGAATTACGTTTAACCAATCAAATCAAGATCAATTCAAGGTTCATAAGTTGGTGTTCCTTAAACACAAAAACAATCTTTTGTTTTATCAAACAAGCTTGAGAAATGGTCAATACAAAAAGTAACCAATTATAGACAAAAGGTCACAATTGAAGGTAAACTATTAATCTCTCGACCCTTAAAATGGTTTACAATCAATCCGTTTTGATAGACAAAAGCATTTTCATTACAATCACAATTAAGTTCCTTTGTTTAATCAAGTATAGTGGATGACAACAATCATTCATAGAAAAATGATTATAACTAGTTGAATAACAATAGTTCTTTCGACCCTTAGAATTACTAGCACTAGTTAAACTTGATTAACCAAATGTCACTATGAAACTTTATCACAATTGGTTCTTAGAATCGACTTGAAATTGAATTAAAACATGTTATCACAATCATATGCCAATCAATAAGTAATACACATCATCTAAGCAAGTGCATAAAGGCACTAGCCACCCATAAAAAACATAAACATAATCTTAAAACATTGAACATTAAAAACTATGATTGAAAGTCTTACAATGATTGAAAATAAGATTACAAGTGAAAAGGCAATGATTCTCACAAGAAATGGAATGGACTTCGACTCTCCTCTGCTCCTGGACTTTTTGGACGAAAATTAAGAGTACGTGATGAGTGGTTGATTGCTTCCTTTGATTCTTTTTTGGATGTGTGATAGTTATATATTTCGATGTGTGTGTTCAATACTCATCAAATGGTTCTTTTAATACTCCAACCAAGGGTCTTGGTTCATTAAATTGTTCTCTTGTCCTCCAAGTAGTATTGAATAGACAGGAATGCTGAGAGGAAGGACCTAGAACCGGATATGTAAAGTCACAAATCTTAATGAAGAAGTTTTGGTAACACAGCAACAATCCAACCGATCGGTATTCTGTCCATCCGATCGGTTGGTCTTCAAACTAGCTTCCATCCGAATCCGATGCGGGCTACATCCGATCGGATGGAACATGCTGATATGCACTTTTTGGACCTTTTTCGTTTGACTTGATTCTAGCTCGTAGCTCTTGGTTCTTTGATCTTTCCCTTCATCCTCAAGCTTATTAACTCGACTACTTGGACTTTTACTCTTCGAAGTACCTCTTGGTGCGGGATTTGTCACAATAATCTTCATGCATTCATAAACATTTCCTTCTTCCTCGTTTTTGCATCTTTTTCATCCATTTTCCTGTTTTTGGCTACAAATGCTTCGCAAACACACTTTGGTACGATTAAGTAACAAAAGCATATAAATATAACCACAAAACATACATAAAAACACGAATAACGCTACTAAAAACATGTTAGATTTAGGCGTTATCAATAAACCAACTTTTTCACATGATGGCAACGTTTCATCTTTTGCAACATATTTGCAACCATTGTCATCAAGCTGTACAATCAAATTTGATTGTCCTCATTATATCCTAACATACAAGTTCTTGTTCGCATATAATGAGGACAATCAAATTCTCTAGGCATCTGATGGTAAACTGGAAATCTACTTGGGCATCTATGGAGGTTCTCTAAATTGTTGACAAAATAGCACGCTTCACTTTGCCAAACCGTATTATGATCGGCTAAAGTAGCCTCAGCGTCCATATAATCACCGGAAGGCGTGTAACTGGTGCCAGTGAAATCCTTGTGACTGTAAATCATTGAGTGATGCTCGACAAATTAATCCGGAGCTCGATCCGTACAACTGATACAAAGATTGATCGAGTGAACGGACAAACCAACAAAAATAGGGAAAGTTAAAAGGTTGCGTTTAGTTGATGATTATGATGACCAAGAACAAGAAGGAAACATGAATGACAAAATTTCTGACAAGCCAAATCACAGTCAAGAAGCAAAAGACACACACCAATGAAACAACATTATCTGTTAGTGTTTCGAATCCACTTAGGACGAATCTGTGAGATTTCTTGGTTAAATTTCTAAATTGATTACATCAGTTTCTGTGTCTAATCCAACGAAAATGCTACATCAATTTTTAGGGTTCTTATCAAGAAATTGGGGATTTCAGTATTAGTGGTTGTTTGTTTAAATTGATAAAGGGGTTTTGTTTGGGTTTATGGTTAGAAGGAGCGATTACATACATATGATTTACAGGATCATTTTTAAGCAGGACCATTTTTTTAATTGATTTGGTGTTGATGAGTAGTGGTTAAAGTTGAAGATGATATAAGGGATAAGGGCATTTTAGTTAATTGATAATTATTATAAATCAAGGTAAAAAAGAAAAGGAGAGTCAAATGGGACTACAAGGGAAAAAACACAATTGCCTTAAAGTAGTATCAACTAACGGGGAAGGACTAACCATCGTTAGTGCCAGAGACTAAAATGAACCAATAGTTTGCCCACAGGGAGGCCGCCTGCAATTATGGAAGACCAGGGACGATACTTGCATTTTTTTCAAACCACAAGGACGATTTCTGCAATTTACTCTAATTAAAATTTGCAATCATTTTACCTATTTTAAACTGAAAATAATTTTTAGGTAGGAAATAAAATGAGGCCGGGGAGTGATATGCTTTGTTAGGTGATGAGGGGTAGAAATCTTTTGCAATTGCACATGTTGTACTAAATACGATTGAGTACGCAGACAAGAATATGTTTGGCTAAGCTTAAGAATTGGGTTTTTGCTTAAATTAATTCTTATTAAATATTTGTTTTAGCTTATCATAATTAATACACCTTCCGTCCCAAATTAATAGTCCCTCTATCCATTTTGGGTTGTCCCAAAATTATTGTCTCTTTTCAAATATAGTTGTGAAAAATGTAGCAAGTTTACCATATTGCAGCTAATTATACTAAAAATTACAAAGATCATTCAAGATTTAATTAATTGCATAAGGGTAAAACTGTTATTTTGCAAAAAAAAAAAAGTAAGAGAAACAATGCAGTAATGATTATATTTTCTTAAACTATATGTTTTTTGTCGGGGGACAATAATTTTAGGACGAAGGGAGTAAGATAGGATGACAGAAAGTATATCAACATTAATCGAGTGTAAACATTACGGAGTAAATGAGTATAAAAGTTTCTTTTTTTTTTTTTTTTTTTTTTTTTTTTAATATCCTTATATAAGTTCACCCATCCTTAAAAATCCATAAAATTTGCGCTTACCAAAAACCCCTTTATATAAACTCATAAGCTCACTCATATAAGCTTAGCAAAACACTTAGTTTTGGCTTAAATTTTAAATCGATAAAAAGGTGCAAACAAAGGATATTTAATTTAATTAGAAATAACGTAATAAAACAAAAGTATATAAAATTGATCTTGATATTGATACAGGTGCAAACAGAAAGTCTAAAAAAAATAAAAAAATAAAAAATAAAAAATAAAAATATACCTAAAAAAAAGGAAAAAAAACTAATTTTTTGTCATGGCGCGGGGTGCAAATATGATGAGGAAGGTACGGATAACACCACTCATTTGTAGATAAAAAAATATTTCTATCGAACCATGTGGAAATTTTATAAATGGGTGATGAAATATAGATTTTTAACTCAATGATAACTTGCAGGCTAACACTACGTATGGTATGTGAGAACGGCACATATGTCAAAGAAATTCTAGATTTGTAAAAATGAACAAATGGTTTGTACTAAAATATACAATTTTAGCTAATATTTTAAAACTTGTCCACCAGTCCTTCCACCCCTCGGTGGTGGAATGCCTCGGTTAACTCGAGTCGACCTTTTTGGAGGCATGATTCTACAAAGCAGGACATTGGTAAACGTTAGATAGGTAGGATATGTCGGTATACGTGTCGTACTACTATACTTAACTTCCTATCTAACAATCCAAGAATTTGATAAGTCTATGCCGCATCATGTTATCGTAAAAACGTTGGCCAGGCGTTTTTAAGATAGCATCATGCTGCATTTACTTATCATCATCACTTCGTGTCATACTATACGCATAATCGCACATGTAGTTCCTATAATGCAAACTATATGAGGATTCTTAGGTTATAGTCTAGGTTAAACCACCTAATTCTCTATAACCTTGGCTCTGGTACCAATCTGTCACACCCAAAAATGGCGCAGCGGAATGGCATTCACGGGGTATGACTTCTTAGTAAAGAACACAAGGCGTCACAATAGAGATATACTAAATGTAATACATTGATCTGATAATAGTCACAAACTCCCACAACGGGTTAAGTACAAAATACAAAACAACATGAGTCTCAAAGTTTCACAACATTACTAATCAATATCCAAAATGCAGCTTCACGAGTTATAACCCGGAAGGGTCTTGTCTTAAGTCTTGCTAAGTCAGGTCACTACTCAACCTTCTAAGGTACCTTCGTTCTTAACACCTGAAAATGGATACTCGAAAACATCAACATAATGTTGGTGAGCTCGTAGGTTTGAAAATAAAACCGCTGAGCTGTGAATAACATAGTGTAGGACAAAAGTGAGCATGATAACCAATTATAAGCACAAGTCAAAACAAAATAGTATCGCGCCAACTGAACCTGCCACGTTGGTTGCACACATAAACATACGCTGGTTGCACACATAAACATACGCTGTGGGAAGCTACCCCGATAGATCTATCATATTGCTTCGGTTCTCAAAAGAGTTAACAGTTGCGCAGTCATGGTCGCACAAAACAAAACATGTCACAGCATATAATCACATCAAAACACATAATGTCCAAAAACATGAAAACAGTATAATCACAGCATGAAAACAGTTTAAATATCATTTGAGTACCATTTTCCCCCAAGGAAAATCATAATGAAAAAGGGGCTACGAGAACTCACCTTAGCAAAAGCAAATCCCGATTGGTAAATTGGCAAATGGTAAATTAAGTCCGATAACTCTAATCGCGACCTAAATGACACATATGTCTTAGGTTCGGAAACAATGTCATGCACGCAAGTTCATATTCTACTTTATCACTGGTACATGTTTGTTGTAAAATTTCTCGTCAAAAATGTATTTGCGTCAACGTGATCTTTTATTTAGAAAATTTCCACTTTAGAAAACGTACTTTGTTTATCTCACGATCAAATTTTAGTCGTCATGTTAATGGCTATTTCAAAAGTCTCTAACGCGCCCTACAAGTGTATATTATGTTCTATCATTTTCGTTCACGCCATTTTAGCAAAAATATACTCAAAAAGGTCAAAAATCCACATTATATTTTCTTATCAGCTTTCTAATAGCAAAATAGGAGCTGTCAACGTATATGTCGATGTAAATCTTTATTTGGCCATAACTTTTGCGTCGTAGCTTCGTTTCTTAAGTTTGACCTATCCCCGCGAAGGTATTTGTAAAGCCCAAGAATCGCGATCTGGAGGTCTTGGTTGATTAAAATAGGTTCGATCCATGTGAGTTTTGAGAGGGAAAGTAGAGAGAAGGTGGAGAGTAAAACTTTAGATATTATTGATATGTGGAAAAGGTTTTACAGCCACACCCCTCAAGTGGAGACTTGAGGGGTATTTATGGGCCTTACAAGACAACTATTCGAATATTACATTATAAGTCCCTGCACTATATGCATACTAGTTGTCTACTTCAATTCACGTAAATATCGTTCAGCTCAGCTGGAGATATACGTGAATTGGTTACAACGATTCCTAACAAGTACATAATAATGATGAACGCAATGCTGAAGTAGAGCAGTTTCCTCTGAGGATGTCTTCACAGCTCTTGATCTTCTCGTATCTTTCTCAGCTTGCTTGAATTACTTGCAAGATCACTGTAATGATCTAATTGGGTTATTACTCCCTCCCAATTAGTAAGCCCTTTTCATTTACATGCTCCCTCCCAAATTGACAACCCATTTGATATAGCCCTGATGCTTGTAGAAGACGTTTCTCTGAATTTTGCCCAAATTGTCTTCAGTCTCTTGCACAGTGGAAAGTGGATCATAGACTGATAACTTGTAACTTCTTCACAGGTTTGTTTGGGGAGCATCATATCGACACCTTCAACTCACTTAGAATGCTTCCAGTTCTTCAATAAATGCCCCGATGTACACATTTCTCCCTCCAGGATGATGACGATCTTTCGGACTCATCCTACATATGTGTACATAGACATATCAACTAGAAGCAACATACAAATCAGTACCCCATGAGTGGATGTCGATAACTATTCTCTCTACAATTCTCTACAGATTATCCTCTTTTCAAACCTCATTTTTATTCCTCTGGCTAATAGTAAATGACCACGTATGGAGACAACCTGATATGACAAATTTGAAAATGAAGTAAAGTAACCCAGACTTGTGACTTAAACTTGCACGATTGTGTGACTAAGAACCTATACTGGGCACTACAACGTAACTCCTTAAAGTATAGGTCATTTCATATACCCATCCATCCTTCCTTAACTGTATATGAACCTCTCTCGAATTATCCACATCTTTGTGTGACACTGAGTAGTATAACGTATCTCCTTTAAGTGATAGTTAACTAGGTCTTCGTCCATCCACCCCTTGACCTATGAAAACTAGATAACCCAAGACTTAATCACTATTCTATAAATGCTCAAACAAGGATCTCGAAGAATCATGCATCCAACCAACCCCGATATCTTCAAGATGCTAAGTACACGCACCTGTGAAATTCCACTTCAAGCTCAAATAAGTAATAAACAAATAATCCCCGTAGTCACATTTTGATAACGTTCAAAATTTAGCTATTGACATTTTATTGTGATTCTTGGTCAGGATCTTTTAAGCTATACGTGGTGATGTTGAAGGTGTAGGCCAATAATATTATTTGTGATTTTGGTGTGAAATCTTCCATAGAATGCAATTCTAATGATACAGGAAAATTTTGAGTATGAAAAATTTTTACGCCAACTTTTCACCGGAAAAATTCGAATTTTGACCTAAAAATTTGAATTTTTGGCAAAAATTTTCACCCTTATACCAAAATTTGAATTTCGCGTAAAAATTGAACGTTTAGTCACCTGTAAAAATTTGATTTTTTTTTTCCTTTTTTTTTTTTTTTTTTTTTTTGGAATTGCAATAACTTGTCCGATATATGATTGCGATAGAGATATCGGACACAATTGCGATAAGCTTCTCGGGTGACAATTGCGATAAATCATTTGCGATAGAGTTGTCTGAATTGCGATAAAGCTGACAGAGAACAATTGCGATAAGTACCAGCTTTGAATTCTTGAACAAGAATTATACGCAAAAATGATGAATGATTATCCAAAAAAAACAAATCTTGGACTATCTTCTTGAATTAGTGTCGATCTAAACACTTAGAACAACAAAAATCCAACCTTTAAAAACAAGATTTGAGTAAAGAACACTCACAAGGTCACAACCCAAGTCGATAAAACACAACCTTACCACTTGAGATATGTGTACGATTCCAAGAAGAGCTCAAAGGCTAACGTTTTTAAGAGACAAAAAAAACGCAACTGTTGAGAACTTAAGAGCATAAATCGAACACAAAGAAGCTCGCTATTTCTATGGAAAACTACCAAAAACTCGGCTGTGAACAGTAACCGAGATAAAACACACCCTAAATCACATTTTTTACCTCAAAAACACCACGATTCGCCCCCGGTTAGCTCTTGATACCAATTGTAGAGCCCAAGATCATGATCTTTAGGTTGAGGTTGACTAAAATGGACTCGATCCATGTTAGTTTTAGAGAGAGAATGTAGAGAGAAGGTGGATAGTAAAATTTTAGATATTATTCATATGTGGAAAAGGTTTTACAGCCACACCCCTCAAGTGGAGACTTGAGGGGTATTTACGGGCCTTACAAGACAACTATTCGAATATTACATTATAAGTCCCTGCACTATATGCATACTAGTTGTCTACTCCAATTCACGTAAATATCATTCAGCTTCATTTCTAACAATATTTATGTATACTATAGGCTTTTTAAGGTCTCGGCTAGTCTAGATATCATTTATCATCAGTTTTTATCTTCCAAAATTCTTAACAGCTTCATTTATTTTTCTAATATTGTAGTTTTCGTCGTCTAAATTGAAAATAGCGTATCTTTTTCATTATAAGCCCGTTTTAACTCATTCAAGCGGCTACGTTTTCGTTATTATGTCTATTTTCTATATTTCTAGTCTAAAATTGTTACTAAGTTACTGAGTTTGTTGTATAAATCGAAATGGGACAGAATCACTTTTAATAATGTCAAACTATTTTTCCAAACTTTCTAGCTATTATATCCTCTTAACAACCACCTCAAATTTAGTCCTAGTTCATCCATCAACTCCTCAACATAACCATAGTGATCTAACCATAATCTTAACAATATTCAAAGATCCATGTAAATAACCCTCAAGAATGTTTAAATATACAAGTTTACAAATTAGTTTTCTTGTAATCCAACACTTGTTCAAAACATAATCCTTTGTCAAAAGATCTTTTTGAATGAAAATCTTTTTCAACATGTACCAAGTGATAACTAAGTATATACTTGCCTAGCATTATGTCATAAAGAAAAACATGAAGTTTTTGTAGTGTAAGATTACTTACAAAAGTGATTAGTGAGATATGAGTGCAAGACACTTGATCAAACCCAAGATTATTGTTCCAAACCCTTGGTAGAATATCCTAAGTATGCTTGAACTTAGCCACAATCAAGCTTTTTTGCTTCCCTTGCTCCTAGACTGTGTCGAAATTTCATGTATAGAATGGGAGGATATCTTTTGTTTTTCTCTTGAACTAGTGTAAGAATAATACTTGATCTCATTTATTTATACTAGGGGTTTTTCAAAAGGTAAAAAGTTAAGTCAAAATCATCATGGCTTGGGGTGTGGGAGGTATGGTCGATTTGACCAAGGAGGAGGGGGGACAAGATCTTCAAAATCTTAGCATAGCCATACTTTGAATTTTTAGTCTTCCATGTTTCAAGGGTTTAATGTCTTACAATTAATGGTAGTAGATTTTTTGTCCTAAAAATTATTATTGAATAAAAGGGGCGGCATACTTTCAATATTAGAAGTAATAGATTAATTTTTGGTACAACATTATATATATTGTATGTATTGGGTATTAGAAATAGGTATTGGTTGTTGGTTTGGTGATTAACAAAAGTTGTACGTAATTAAACGTAAGATATAAAGAAATTACTTTAGGCGTCAGAAAATATTTTTGGAACTTGGGTAATAATTTTGGAAGTATGAAAATACGTTAGTAATAATTGTTAGGAGAATTGGGTATATCGGGTTTTAAATTTTAAATTTACGAAAAGAGTTTGTTGAATTGACAACCGTAAGTAATTTAAAGAATAGAAAATTGTTTTATGGTTTAAAATTGTGAACCGGAGTAGGAGCAAGGTACTTGAGCATTGTGGACTAAATATAGCCTAAGTTCTAGTGATAAAATATTTATTCTCAGTTTCACGCTCGTTCAGGTAAAAAGTATATGTAACATGGTCCTCAATTAAATGTGAAGAAAATAAATTCGAGTTTGATGAATAGTATCGACCTGTAAATTTGCTGGTTGTTACATCCTACAAATCATAAAAACAATCTGCAACAATATCATAATTTAATATCCAAGATAGATCGTATAACGGGGCATGAAAACGGTTTGTTATCAGCGGAGCTAATTAAGCTAATTAGAAACATTCTAACATATATAAACAAAATATATTAACTCATATGACCTGGAACAAACGTCCATTACGTTGTACTATACATTAGAAATACATAGATAAACTGTATTAGTTCATATAAAATTTCAGTGAGCGTCTTAAACAAACGTCTACTAAAATTGAACTACTTATGTTATGAAACGCTACGTAAGACCTCCAATAATGAGGAGTGAAAGATGAATCTACTTGTTCCAAGCTATGTGTTACTCTCCCTCAAGGTGTGTGTTCCCTGAAGCCATTTGTAAAGATGGAAATGTAAGGACCCTGGTATAGCCCTTGACTGGAATGGTTTGGAGTGACTATAGTCTGCATAATGATGTCATTCCACTTTTCCCCTTGATTATTGTGGATGCTGGCTGAATAATCATGTAAGGAACATGGTATTGGAAATGTAGTTATGAGACTATGGTCTTGGTGCATATATGGGTGATTTCATATTATGATCATTGAATATGTCTTGTGATATTGGTCTGTGAAGATGGAAACTGTCTGCAACATGAATATGCTCCATCAGATATCGGTCAAAGCTTGTCAGAGATATTAGTTAGTTATGTCTGATATCAGATAGGCTTAGAATTGTGTTTTTGTTTTCTTAGATGGGTCTGTCCATGCTAGTGTATGGTTTTAAGTTTTGTAAGTTGTATTTTGATGTTAATATAATTTTCACCCTTTTGCACAAAAAAATAAATAAATAAATAAAATAAAATAAAAAGGGATAATAACAAAAAAAATGCATTGAACATGACCACTTTTGTGATTGTGTGTAGCCAACTATTTTTTTTTCTTATTGTGTGTACTGAACTTTCAAATTCACTTATTGTGTGTATTTTGTAACCATTTTACCCGTAATTTTTTTAAATTTTGAAGGTTAAAATGGTCATTTTATATGGTAGAATAGTCAGAAAATACACACAATGATTGAAATTTAAAAGTTCAGTACACACAATAAGAAAAAAAATAGTTGGCTACAAACAATTACTAAAGTGGTCATGTTCCATACATTTGACCAAATAAAAATAAAAATTAAAAGAATATGTGTGACAACATGCTTTGCAAAAAAGTATTTCCCAAACACAAAGTACATGTGAAAGAACATAACGGCAAGAGACCAAAATATAAATATTTTTAGTCATAAAATTCTGTTAATTAAAACCCTAGCTGGAATTGGGCTGAAGAGTACTCAATAGGTTCACGGGGCTTGTTAACCATAAAATTCAAACGTTGCATTTTCACACACATAATTACATAAACACATCTCCCCCAAATTTCAGAATTTAGGGTATTCCTCACAGTTTGAGGAGTACTTTTCGAATCAAAATCAGGTATTAAACCAATCGACTACTATCGCTGTTAACATTTTTACAGTTCATTTATTATGCATTTTCTATTATTGGTTACTTAGTTCATCATTTCATCGACTATTAACAAGTAGTAGTAGTAGTAGATTTTATTCTATTGTTGCACTCATGGTTATCTTATATATACTCAAAATTCATATCTAGATAGTTTGGTTGCGTTTAGTTGGTAAGCTTTTTTCCAAAAAATTTTCTGCTTAGTAGCAAATTTTTGAATAGTTTTTTCTGAAAAGGTGAAAATTTAGGTTGTGTTTAGTTAGAATGAGATTTTCTCACTTTTTCATTTTTGGTTTTCTTTAGAATGGAAGGGTTTTCTTCTCTAGGAAAGAGTTAAGAACATGGAAAATCCGTTTAGATGGTATGGTGTTATATTTTTCATTTTCTAGTGAGAGCAAAAAGTAAGGAAGGGTAAATTGGACTTTTGAGATTTTTAATTAAAAGTTGAAAATTGAGATTTTCATTATTTTAGATAAAGTTATCAAAAATTTGTTACTAAAGGGGTTTTCTATTTTTTCATTTCTCTATGAAAAATTTCCTAAAAAAATGAGGTATTTCTCACCAACTAAACACATTAAAGTTTTAAATGCTAACTATAAAATTAAAAAGAGCTATTTACATTCTCAATATTTTTCCTTGCACTTTTTTTTATTATTATTTTTATTATTTTTTTTTTATTTTTTACAAATCCCTTTGCAATATTCATTTTTCTAAAAAATTTCATCTACACGCGTTTTATAAACAACACTTTTTTAGAGATAAATACCCTTTCCTTTTTCCAAATAAATCAAGATAAAGAATTAAGAAAACTTTTCTACAATTAAACACACCGTTAATTTTTCAAAAAACATAAAAAACGCGTTTACACAATCCTAACCCTGGAAGTGAAAATTACATCAATTGAACGCGTTTTCTGAATTATTAACTTCTATGTGGAGATAAAAAAACTGCAGATTCCTGCAAAATTAGAGATAGAAAACTAGAAACTATTTCCTCAACTAAAGGTACGCTTGATGTTTCTGCTTCTCTCCATTTGTTGTGAGTAGGTCTTTTTCGTCCCCTTTTAAGCAAAAGTAGCAAACTAGCAAACAATTTTCTCTGGCAGTTTGTATTGAGTTGCGCACTACTGTTTGTTTTGTTAACATTTGCAGTACGCACTTGTAAGCATTTCACCAATAGGCATCCTGAGCTCAATAATTTTGTCATACTACTCCATGTTTTCTCATATAGTTCTTCGGAAAATGGAACCAAATTTTGTGCATAATCCCTAACTCTATGCGCATGCATGTTAAAATATGTGTACACTGCTTTGTTTTGTATTTTAAAATAGGTCTATCCATGTAAAAAACTGAAAATTGGACAAAGCATATCCGCCCTCTTTATTGACAAAAAATGCAATCTTATAAGATGTGTAAGGTTCCAGAAACCAGTTGTCGATAGCTGTTTTTCCTTGCATTCACGGCGGGTAATAATGGGTAGTTGATGCCACTTAGAGAGTAGAGACAGTTGATATTGTTGGAAAATTGGTTGGCAAAAGTGACTTTTGACCAACTTTGGACACAATTATTTATATGTATGTGTCATATATATAAGTAATAGTTTGTAGGTTTGCGTTCTCCTCGAAGAGAGCTTCGCAATAAGCCTTTATGTGTCCAAAATAGAGTTGATGTGAATGAGATATCGGGTCTCAAAGTTAGTCATTCGGTACCATGACTAAAGAGGAAAAATAGTTTATTTTCAATCCCACATCGGTGGGATGGGTAAACTTAGAGAGAGTCTATTGTGTATAAATAGATACCCTAATTTCACAAGTTTACACACATCAAATCAATAAGTATTATTGATTTTCAACATAAGGAATACGCATCTCTTAAGATGAAATTCCTGGCAGTTTAGTTAAGTCCGACAGTACAACTTACTGTTTTGGCTGTTGTACCCTGGGAAACAGACGGCGAATCTGTTTTAAGGGAAGCGTATCAAACACGTGCCTCGGCTTTGTAGTGCTTCGTTGCTGATCTCCGTTGGTGATCTAGTAAGTCTTTTTATTAGTTTATTGTTTTATTTAATTATCGTTTATTTGCTTACATTCTGTTTGTATTTAATTTTTTGTTAGTTATATACTGTTAATTTTATTTATTGTAAGTTAGATTTTATTAATAAAGTGTAACCGTTTCCCTACAATCTTAAAACAGATTCTGTGTAACAGAATTAAAACACTTTTATTAAAATCGGATTAATTTAATTAACAGATTTTATACAAACTGTTTTTCTGCTGAAACCAAGATTGTGTTTCTTTGAAAATCAGTTTTATAACTAAACAAAATTATAATTAACAGATTTATAAACGATTTTTAAAAACCGTTTATTGAATCAGTTTATATTGAAACCATGATGAGTTTTTTTTCAAACTGATTTCTTTTAGTTTGTTTATTACGTATTTTATTGTTTAAATCTGGATTTATTGAAACCAATTTTGTGTTTCTTTGAATCATGTTTGGTACAAGTTACATAAACCATGTCGAGTTTATTAGATACCATATTGTTTTAACAGTTTTTTTTTAACTGTTTTTGTGTTTAAATATTCACAAGTTAACTGATGAGAACATAATTTGTGATCCTAGTGAATCTTGTGAATATAATTGGTGCGCTGATTACTAACATGGTTGCAAATCATGATGAAATCAGATTCATTGAAACCAAGTGGAGTTTCTTTGAAACAAATCTCATAAAATACAAGTTGCTATTTTATTAGATTACTAGAACCCAAGATGAGTCTGTTTGAAACAAAATCTGATAATATATAAGCTGTTATCATATTTTGGTGGATAAGTTTCTTTGACTTGTTTAGCTTATTTAAACCAGGTTGAGTTTAATTATAACCTAAATATAGTTCTTGAAACTTTATGCATATGAAAGTAGATCTATTGAAACCTTGTTGAGTTTCTTTGGAAGAGTAAATCTATTTTGAAACCTTGTCGAGTTTCATTGTAGAATTAGACCATGTGTTACAGATCTATTAAAATATTCTTAAAGAAGATTGACAAAATCATATTACAAATTTGTTTTTGTTTAAAACGTTATGTAATATGCCATATTGTTTAATTATTTTAATAGAAAGACTTCTTTAAAAGCGGTTTTGTATAATGGATCTTACAAAACAGTAGTGTTTTAAACAAAATTCGATGTAATCATTTTGTTAAGAAACACTTTGTGATATATCAAGTTGTTAATTATTCCAAATTTAGTTTTAGACTAATAACGGAATCTCGTATTAACAGAATGTTTGGAATGTCACGAGTGACATCTAAAGGATCTGCTCCCGAACTTGATGAAAGGGAGACCGATACTCGAGTTATGTGTACGGTAGATGCTTTAAAGCATTCAGATTTTATGTGCCATAACTATGGGTTAAATAGCCTGAATGACATGAAAATTGTTGCCAAGGCGGGATCCGACATGGTGGATTAACACTTGGGCATCATGTCATGAGTATGTTGATAAGAGTTTGGTTAACTCTTTCAAAGCAGCAGAAAATGGAGAGATGCAATTTATGGGCAACTCTATAACTGCTAATAGCAAGGGAAAAAGAAATGTGATGTTGAAATTCACATGTGGAAAAGAGCTTAAGTGAACCAGCATGTTGTATGTGCCAGAGATTCGTAGGAATCTTGTGTCTGGATGGTTGCTTAATAAATTTGGCTTTCTTTTATTTAATCAAATAAACTTGAGTTAACATTGAACAAAATTTTGGTCGGTACGGGTTATGCCCTTCATTAAATGTTTAAGCTGAATTCATTTTTTTTAATGGTTGTTTTAATAAAATGAGTATGAATTCAGCTTATTTGATTCTTTAAATGTATAGCATGGCCAACTCGGACATGTAAATTTTAACTCAATACGTTGTTTAATTAAATGAACGAACACGGATTATAAAAGTAAAACTTGTGTTGAAGCCAAATTGACAAGATTGTCTTTTCACTCGGTTGACCGGAAATTAACTGAACCCTTGATTCACGTGGTTTTATGTGATTTGGAATCGGTACCTACTAAGGTAGTAATTAGCGGGTACTTCATCGTAATTGTTGATGGTAGTACAAAATATTGCTATTTATACTTACTTGAGAGTAAGGATATAGACAAGATTGATCTATACAAATAAGTTGAGAATCAACTTATTATCGAAAACAAGGCGGTTCGAAGTGATAACGGAGGTGAATATGTGTCTCCATTTCCAAATGTATGTGATAAACATTGGAATAAGACACAAATTTATTGCTCCTTATACGCCTCAACAGAATTGTTGGATGAAAAGAATCGTGCCTTAAAAGATATGGTTATGCCATGTTATTAAAGTCTTGGTTTAAACCATGGCATGTGGGGGAAAGCGATTCTATCGGCTACTTATCTTTTAGATAAGATCCCTTGTAAGGAAAAGAAGATAGTTCTATGAACTATGGATGGGATGATAACCATCCTATAAGTACTTACGAATGTGGGGGGTGTCTATCTGTCCCGACACCCAAGGTTCAAAATATTGGACCTAAAACTGTGGATTGCATATTTTTGTGATATGCTCATTACAGTAGTGCTTATCATTTATTTGTATATGATTCAGAAAATCTGAATATATACAAAGATATGATAATGGAATCAAGGAAAACTTTCATTGTTTGAAAATGTGTTTCCTTATTTATCTGAGAAAAATGGATGTTCATCTAGACTAGACGATACAGTTGTCCATGATGAGAGGCAACTAAATGATGATGTCTTTCATGATGAGAGACATTAAGATGATAATGTTGTTCATGATAAGTGACAACACGGGATTGATTATGATCTCCATGATGTGAGACAAGATCAACCCAGAAGAATAGGTTGAACCTAGAAGAAGCAAACAGGCAAGAACCGAAAAATTGTTTGGATCTGATTTGTTTCTTTTATAGTAGAAAATGAACCTACTTCTTACAAAGAAATGGTAACTTCCTCAAGAGGGGCTCAATGGAAAGATGCCATCAAATGTGAAATAGATTATATTTTACAAAAATGATACATTATAGCTCGTGGATTTACCTCCTGGTGGTAAACCACTACGCTACAAATGGTTTATACCTAACAACTACAAAAGGTTGTCGATAAAACCATTGAGAAGTATAAAGCAAGATTGATAATTAAAGGGTTTAGACAACGAGAAGGTCTAGCTTACTTTGATACATATTCGTCAGTTACACGAATAACCTATATTAGGATGGTACTTGCTATTGCTGCTTTAAGAAATTTGGAAGTCTGCCAAAATGTATGTGAGAATGGCTTTCTAAACAGGGATTTAGAAGAAGAAATCTATATGAACCAACCTGAGGGTTTCATGGCTCCTAGACAAGAGAGCAAAGTTTGTAGGCTTGTTAAGTCACTATACGACTTATGAAAAGCTCCCAAACAATGATATCCAAATTTTCTACCATGTCATGTCAGAACATGGATTCAAAATTAATGGATGTATGTGGAAAAAATAAATCACTGGTATATATGTAGTCGTGTGTTTATACATAGATGGTATACTTATCACTCGAAGTGATATCAATATGAACAAATCCACTAATGAAATGTTGGAGTCAAGATTTGAGAAGAACTACATTTGTTGATTGATATGGTTCTTGGAACTAAGATCATATGAAACCAGATGGATGTGTTTTGAAGTTAAAAACACTATAAGGACAATATTCTTGAGAGGTTCAATGTGGAGGATTCCGGCCTAGCTAGAACTACAATGACGTCTTTAGAAATCTATTTAAAATAGAGGTAGAGGTGTTGCCTATTTTGAATACTCAAAGAATATAGGGCGTCTTGTGTGTCTATAACTTGTGTGAGACCTGATCTATAAATTATGACCAGGTTTAGTAAATATACCAGTAATTCAAGTGATGACCACTTGAATAGTATTACACGAGTACTATGATACTTATGATATTGCATTTTGGAAGATATCCAACTGCTATATAATGGTAGAGTAATGCAAATATGGATTCTTACATAAAAGAATCTAGATCCACTAGAGCGGATGTATGGACTCTACGTAGGAAGCCATGTCTTGGAAATCTTGAAAGTATTTCAAACAGACTTTTATAGCGAAATCTATGATGGAATTTAAATTTATTTTTTGAGATAAATTTATAGAATCTTCGGGATATCTACGTTTATTCGTAGAGGACATACCAAGATGGTGTAAACCGGTAACGACCATCTGTAATAAGTGTGATAGTCAATTGGAAATTGACAGAGCTCATATCACAATGTAAAACGGTAAGTCGAGACATATCCATCATAGACATTGATTAGTGCGACAACTACTCTCAACTAGAGTTATCACAATTGACTATGTAAAGTCAATAGATAACGTCGCGGATCCGCTTGCGAAAGGCTTAAGCAGAGAGTTAGTTAGTAAGTCGTCTAAAGGAATGGGACTAAAGCCCTTAAAGGAATGAGTTTATATGAAGGAAAACCTAACCCAGTTGACTGGAGATCCCAAGATCTGGGTTCAATAGGACAACCTAATCATATAAATGTAGGGGAAGTCACGTCAATATGGGGGAGTTACTTAACATTGTAACTTCCTAGTCCATTCCTATAATAAATGTGACTTGTTGAGAGGTTAAACATATGGCTTTTATGATTCAAGATGAAATCATAAAGCATAATGATTCAAGATGAAATCACAAGCATATGTTTTTAATGATTCAAGATGAAATCACCTATGTGAGAGAGAAGTGGGGTCGCTTCGAAGGGAATTGTGGAGCGCGCAAATCCTAAGAGCTCTTGCAGAACCAGGCAAATGTTCAGGACCATAATGAACATGACTATGAGGACTTAACAATGTTAGGGAGAGTCTTGTGTGAAGTGTATTGTCGTCTACATAAACAGCAACTCAGTTCAAAGACATCGCGTCTACTGACAGCTAGGAGGCTAAGTGCATTTCAAAAGGGAAGGTTCAAAGGGTCACACCTACCTATCCTTCGCAAGATTCAACTATTGGAATTTCATTGTAGTTTTTGTATTACGACCAATCTCCATTCATGTGGGGGATTGTTGGAAAATTGGTTGGCAAAAGTGACTTTTGACCAACTTTGGACACAATTATTTATATGTATGTGTCATATATATAAGTAATAGTTTGTAGGTTTGCGTTCTCCTCGAAGAGAGCTTCGCAATAAGCCTTTATGTGTCCAAAATAGAGTTGATGTAAATGAGATATCGGGTCTCAAAGTTAGTCATTCGGTACCATGACTAAAGAGGAAAAATAGTTTATTTTCAATCCCACATCGGTGGGATGGGTAAACTTAGAGGGAGTCTATTGTGTATAAATAGAGACCCTAATTTCACAAGTTTACACACATCAAAGCAATAAGTATTATTGATTTTCAACATAAGGAATACGCATCTCTTAAGATGAAATTCCTGGCAGTTTAGTTAAGTCCGACAGTACAACTTACTGTTTTGGCTGTTGTACCCTGGGAAACAGACGGCGAATTTGTTTTTAGGGAAGCGTGTCAAACACGTGCCTCGGCTTTGTAGTGCTTCGTTGCTGATCTCCGTTGGTGATCTAGTAAGTCTTTTTATTAGTTTATTGTTTTATTTAATTATCGTTTATTTGCTTACATTCTGTTTATATTTAATTTTCTGTTAGTTATATACTATTAATTTTATTTATTGTAAGTTAGATTTTATTAATAAAGTGTAACCGTTTCCCTACAGATATATTGTTTTTTTTTTTTTTTTTTTTTTTTTTTTTTTTTTTTTTTTTTGGTTTTTTTTTTTAATCACTAAGCCCTTTAAGATAAGATTACATGCACAAAAAACAGCTTAGATCTAGACCTAGGATTTTATTAGCTCGTCCGACAAGAGGTTTGGAAGATATGGCTAAAAGTAAACCCAAGGCTATATTTTTTTCTTTGATCGACTTGTCAATTGGAGAAAAATTAACTACTTTTGATGTTGTATACATAAAACTTGTGCACATGTTATCTCTAGACGAATAATACTCTATTTGCTTACATTAACGCCTTTCAGATAAAAGTACCTTTTTAAGAGGGTATGGTTGTTTTCTATTTTCAATAACTAAGGGCAAACATAGAAACTTTGGTGTTCCCGCAATGGCCCCTATATTTTTATTTATGCATTGATGTTGTAGAAACTAAAAAAGCACTAGCATGTATTAAAAGCTAAAGCTATAACCCTCCAGGCTCTTGTAAGTTTGATTCAGTCACATCCTATAGTCATTGACTTGCTTTTACCCTTTTAGCTTTGATTCAGCAAACACTGTGTTAGCGCGTATTGCTGAGATGTCTTCAAAAGTGGGTTTTATACATTGTTGCAAACAAATGGTGGGTTTTATAATTAGATGGTAGTTTTCTCGTTATATAGAAGTTCAGGTGCTTGCGTTTATAGAAGCTAGTAAGGTAGCGGTAATAAGCATTGGTGGATCGAGGAATTTTAAACATGTGTGGCACGAGTTCTAGGAATTTTGACCATGATCATTGAATTACTCATAAATTCACTATCTTATATTAGTCGAACTATGAGTTTCCTACGTGGTTAAGGTCTATTATTGTTGCATATATCCCTAGACTCGAGATATATAGTGTTGTATTGGTGGTGTATAGTGAGTGTTACTTTGATTTGTCCAAAATGCTATTCAGTACGAGCTAGCTATAAAAGTTCATATCAAACCAATATCCATCGTAATTTGGGCTTGAGCAGAGAATGCTTTAGTTTAACGAATATCCACCCTATTATTCTCTATATATATTATAGCCTGGGGGAATATTCCTCATTTTCAAGCGCTTAATTTGTGTTATCTATCACCGTTTGATAACAATCTGCAACTTTTCAGGAACAATCTCGATATCAGTTTAGGGTTTCCAAATGGTTGAAACAAGAAAAAGGAAAAGCCCATCATCATCTTCTTGTGTAAGTTAATCTTATATTATACATATCGTTGTTTTGGGTTAGCTTATTTTGTCGCTTACTTGATTATTGTAAAAGTTAGTTTAATAACCCATAAGCTGGAGCCAATAAATGATTTCTTGCATCTTTGTGTTGGTTTATTAGGTAACAAAATCTCTGATTTTGTGGGATCTCCAGATTCACACAACAATAGATGATGTGTTGAAAGCTTTAAAATGTTTTGGAAAACCCACCTTCGTGTCTTTCATCAATGTCGACGACTACATGACAAAATACACCTGGTGCTGTCATGTCGAAATGGAGTCGGTGGATCAAGCAAGTGAGGTATGCTTGATTACTCATTTTGATTTTCTTTGTTTTTTTTTGACATTGATCATAGATGTTAATCTGTTATTGTTATTGAATACATTATTTGTGAATAATGTGTTGTTTTGATTAAATGTTTACATATGTTTTTTTGTTAGAATTGTTGTTTTGTATGAGATTAGGGTTTTTTGTATATAGAATTGTGTGAATTGGAGTTTTTGATTTCGGTTAAGGATTCGGTCCCGACCTGATGAAATTGGATTAAGAAAAAAGGATTCGGTTAGTTAGGATTATTATGAACTCGACTGTTTTATGCCGTGCTAGAGAAACGTAACTAGGATCGGATGGAATATGTTTAATGTTTCGTTATAAAGGTTTGTTGCATATGTATAGGTGATTATAATTTTGATGTTTGATAGGAATTCGAAAATGATGATTTTATGTATTTTAGTGTGCTCTTTATCGCGACAAGTGTTTTAATAATCGTTGTGTTGTTATTATTTGTTCATTCTATCGTTTTCGTGTTGCGGTGTTTCGGTTGAATCATCTTGGTCATGAGTTGTGTTTATTAGTCTGATCTTTTTTTTTGTCAGTTTTTGGGTGATAGCTTATACTGTAGTTAGTAAATTAGAAAAAGAGAATAATCATGATAGTGTTTTGAGGTAGAAAGTGTCATATAAAATAATAGATAGTTAATTACCTAGAATATATTCAGTTTTGACTTGTGAATAAAGATGTACATTTTCAATTTTATTATCACTTATTAGCTAATGAGAATGATTTGTTATGATGTTGATTATAAGGAGATGGCCAAGAACTTTGCTTCGAAAAATGCTACAAGAATTGCACTATTCATACAATAAAACAGTCTATGTAATAGTATTTTTGGATATTTGTAACTTTTTCTAAGCATCGTTGAGTATATTTTGAAATTTGTAACTTTAGCCACTAAATAGCTAGAAAATACTAGAATGTTTTACTGTTCATCCAAAAGATAGAAAATTGCAAATTCTGCATATACTTTTCTTTATGCTTTTCTCATTAATATACATTTACCGATTTTTTCTTAATGTTTTTTTAGGTATTGAAGAGAAAGTTTATTCTTATCAATCGTGTTAAGGTAAATGTAACGGAGCAAACAAGAACCGAGGGTTGGGAAGGAACACACAAGCTTGTGATAAAGAACATGGATTGCTTCGCCACAAAGGTAAAATTTTAATACATAAAATGTCATTCTATACATAAGGGGTGTTTGGGATTGCGATATGAAAGTGATTATTAGATTATTGCGTTTTCAAAACGCAAATAATCTAAAATTGGTGTTTGGCAAAGAAAACTAGAAAAGTGATTATTTGCGTTCTTAGTGGTCCAAAACGCAGTTTTGAAGAATCCACTCTCGAGTTGCTTTTCCAACACGTGATTTTGGTTTTATTGCCTAATTACAAAAACACCCTCTAATCATTATCACTTGCTTTACTAGTTTACTTCTCTCATAAACTTCGTGATACTGGGTGGGTTTTTAGTCAAAGAAGCTGAGGTTTGAATGTTATTGTGTGCTTTCGTTCTTTTGTGTTGTTGGGTGGGTATTTTGTAGTTACTTGGGTGGGTATTTTGTAGTTATCAGGTAGTTGTAACATAAGAGAAGTCATAATATTTTAAATTAAAGTCATAAAAAACATATTTTTGTTGGTATAAATGTTAACATTATTAGGTTGTTCAATATCAGAGTTAAAACAATGTGTTTCTATTACAATGAGTTGGTCTCATTGATTAGAAAGGCATAAAAGAATTTCACAGCGACCATGGATGTAGAAACCATTTGCAAATTGTTTATCATTGCTGTAGTTTCTGTTTGTTTTATCATTACTATAGTTTAACTTGCATTTTTTGATTGATGTAGTGTCAATGACTTGCAGAAGCTTTCCTCCGACCCTGAGGCCTATCAACAGTTTTTGCTTTCAATGGAACCCGTTAGAACTCAGAACAAGGTAATCATCAACTATTTCTTATTTAGACAATTCTGTTATAACTTATAACATTTGACATGCTGATTGTTTTCTAAAGTAATCTTTTTCCTCTTTTGTTTTTTTGTAAATCAGGTCAGAGATGATCTCCGAAATCAAACTATTCAACTTGCCAGTAAGTTCCTTACTTAGATGCCTCCAGGTTTGTCCAAAAATTACTGGAGAATGCATGATAGATGAGATTTCTAAAACTGGCCCGAATCGTATGGAACAGGAAACAGTTAAATCAAAAGGCGGTTAAATCTACATGCCCACTATTGAGTTGCATAACACACATATGTTGTGTGTTGTATAGTTACCTCATACCTAACAATTCGGGTTTAAAGCATGCACGTCATTCTAACTCCTGTAGGTACTGTTCTAGTTATCTATGGCAAAAACCTACGAGTACATTTTTATGAACCTTTGCCCTGGTCTCCATTTATGAGAGACCCGGGTCTTGTACCAGTCATTCCATCCATATATCGAGTCCGTTAGCAGTTAACTTTGACAGTTTAATACGATATCAAAATACTCATTTGAAAGGCTACAAAAAATGAGCCGAAGGGACCTAGTTGAGGACAAAATGTGTGACATACATCGCTTAAGGGTTCAATTATCACAACAAGATCTTTTAGATGTTTAGCAAGTGGAATTTCATTCTACCCCCTCTACATTCCACTCTTTATCCATCTTGTTCTTTGTCTCATTTAGTCTATTTATAGCTTTGGTTCTTCCTTCTTTTGTCCTGAACATCAGCCTCACCGTACTACACAATTAAGCTTGCATTATAGATATATATTCACGATTATACATAGCAAAATAATGGTTAAAAATATGTTAAATATACATACCAGCCTAGATAATCCACGACTTCTCTGTCTGAACCTAACTTTTTCAACACATCAATGTCTGAACAGGAACAGTCTTCAAGGAGCATCCTCAATTGGTTAAAAGCCTACATTCCATACTGTAAGTTTGAGTGATTGCCAAAACAAATTATTAATGGGTGTTTGGGATTGCTTATATAAAACAATGTGTTTTATGTGTTTAATCTGACAATACTCAAGTATGTCCTTTATGGTGATTTTATACGTAAAGTTGTCTAAAAATCTGTTTTGGCAATCACTCAAACTTATTATATGATTATTGCAATATCAAAGTGCATAATGAAACTCAAACACGATATCACAATGAATAATTTGTTTTAGATAAGCAATCCCAAACACCCCCTAATAATTTTTTTTGGCAATCACTCAAACTTACACTATGTATGTAGGCTTTTAAGCAACTGAGGATGCTCCTTGAAGACTGTTCCTGTTCAGACATTGATGTGTTGAAAAAGTTAGGTTCAGACAAAGAAGTCGCGGATTATCTAGGCCGATATGTATATTTAACATATTTTTAACCATTAATTTTCTATGTATAATCGTGAATATATATCTATAATGCAAGCTTAATTGTGCAGTACGGTGAGGCTGATGTTCAGGACAAAAGAAGGAAGAACCAAAGCTATAAATATACTGAATGAGACAAAGAACACGATGGATAAAGAGTGGATTGTTGAGGAGGTAGAATGAAATTTCACTTGTTAAACATCTAATAGATCTTGTTGTGATAATTGAACCCTTAAGCAATGTATGTCACACATTTTGTCCTCAACTAGGTCCCTTCTGCTCATTTTTTGTAGCCTTTCAAATGAGTATTTTGATATCGTATTAAACTGTCAAAGGTAACTGCTAATGGACTTGATATATGGATGGAATGACTGGTGCAAGACCCGGGTCTCTCATAAATGGAGGCCAGGGCAAAGGTTCATAAAAATGTACTCGTAGGTTTTTGCCATAGATAACTAGAATAGTACCTACAGGAGTTAGAATGACGTGCATGCTTTAAACCCGAATTGTTAGATATGAGGTAACTATACAACACACAACATGTGTGCGTTATGCAACTCAATAGTGGGCCTGTAGATTTAACCGCCTTTTGATTTAACTGTTTCCTATTCCATACGATTCGGGCCAGTTTTGTACATCTCATCTATCATGCATTCTCCAGTAATTTTTAGACGAACCTGGAGGCATCTAGGTAAGGAACTTACTGGCAAGCTGAATAGTTTGATTTCGGAGATCATCTCTGACCTGATTTACAACAATCAGCACGTCAAATGTTATAAGTTATAACACAATTGTCTAAATAACAAATAGTTGATGATTACCCTGTTCTGAGTTCTACGGGTTTCATTGAAAGCAAAAACTGTTGATAGGCCTCCAGGTCGGAGGAAAGCTTCTGCAAGTCATTGACACTACATCAATCAAAAAATGCAAGTTAAACTATAGTAATGATAAAACAAACAGAAACTACAACAATGATAAACAATTTGCAAATGGTTTCTACATCCATGGTTCTGTGAAATTCTTTTTTGCCTTTCTAATCAATGACACCAACTCACTGTAATAGAAAACTAAACAGTAAGCGGATGAGAAAGACAAACTATATCCTGACTGATTTCCCCGACCATTTTCTTACATAAAACATGATAATTTGATCTTCAGTACACGCAATAAGAAAAAAAAGATAGCTACACACAACCATAAAAAGTGTCGAGTTAAATTCATTTTCAAGCAATTAGCACAAAGATTTAATATAATTTTATAAAAAAACTCTTATACCTTACAGTGGCGGATCTAGAAATCGTGAGTAGGGTATGCACTATATGATCGAATCATTTTCTAAAGCGGTTTTTTCGGTTATGTTTTTTTTTTTTCCTTTTTTTTTTTCAGATTCGGGTTTTCGTTCCGGTTTTTTCTTTTAAATTCGTGTTGTATGTCGTTGTTTTTTTATTTGCCATAAGGTTATTTTAGATTAAACTTATTATCATATACACCATACGTGTGTTTGAATTTTGGGCTCAAATAAAAATAACACTAAACTAGTATAATTTTTTTTTTCATGTCTTAACCTACTCAAATAGTCTTAACTTACTCAACTGAAAATAACAAGGAGGTAAAATAGCATGCCACAATTAAGTATCGTAGAGATCCTAAGAAGAAATATACGATGTGTAAATATGTAACAATAACTAACTTGCATAAAATAATAAAAGTACCCATTAATTAAAAGGTTTGAGTGCACATTGATTTGTCAAATGGAGTATTTTACTGGTATAAATTTGAAAGTTTTGATATCTTTCCAATAAAAATGAGAGAACTAGGATAAAAAATAGGGTGATGTTATCCTAACATCCCCTATAGGGGGTGTTTCCAATGATTAGACGCTGCTGCTGGTGGTACTGTCTGTTTTACGGTTTGTACAATTTGACTAAAATTGGGGGTCCCACATAATAGGGGGTGTTCCCTTAACACAACCCTAAAAAAATATCATTTTCCCATAAAATATTCAATTAACTACTCTTATCTATCTTCTTCTCCGACATAAAAAGCACAGTCCCTTCCAAAACTAATACCACTAAAATAGTGTACACCCTCCTCACAAATAGTGGATCTGCCACTGAGTTCACTTCTAAGCGAGGATCTAAAATTCAGAGTCCGTTGATTGTCGTGTAAAACTAAATTTGTAGCCAGCATATAAAATAACCCGTAGATTCAGATCTTGCTACATTACTAAGGTCACTCAGGTGAAAGCATGAATTATTTTTTAAAGAAATTAACGTAATAGGTGAATATAAACACAGTCTGATAAAACACTAATGGTAACATATTACATATATATGTTCACTACATCAGTTAGCAATTAGCACTTATCTAATGACGGGAGCACTTAGATTTGGTACAACATAGACAATACCCACCACGTGAATCATTATAAATACTACATAATCAAATCAAGGGAAAAGTTAGTTACCTCATATTCCGGCCAGCGTAGCTTAATCTTTTATTTATTTGGCAGCGGCGGTTGCCGGTAGATAGAATTATTCAAGTGTGTCTTTAAAACGTATGAAGTGAATCAGTATGTGGCAGATAGAACCCTTAAAGTGTGTCTTTAACACATGTGAAGAGAACCGCTATGAAATGTGGTACGTAGAATTGTTTCTCTTTAATACATGCACGTGAAGTAGGTAGTGGAACATTAAATTATTAATGGTGTAAATTAAAACTTTGCCCTTATACTTTACACACAATCGTATTTTCTCTTCTCTTTTTAAAATAGTTACATTAACCATCCTTAAATTTGTCACTTTTTGTATGTTTAGTCCTTTTGATGGACGAACATTTGTGTCTCCTGTTAACTCTCCTCACGTGCATAAAATGTGAGGGTCTTTTTTTTCTTTTGCCTCCCAACTACCAACATTAATATTTTTTACAATTTCATGGGAGTTGGTTACGAATTTGTTCAACAGGTTTACATCATTATGCACATTTCATACTTAAACTTTAATACTTACACAAACCAGACGACAGTTAGTTCCCATCCGTTAAGTCCAGCCAGCCCATTAAATATTCATCATCTTGAAAGATAAAAATCAAACCATATCAAACCCATTTAGAGATCATTTTTCCATATATGATGAAAAGTTCAAAACATTATGTCTCATGTATGTATTAACAAAAACTCAAACAAAAGACAAACATGCGCCTATTCAATTAAATCATATATACGATGATTTTGGGTGGTATGTATTATGATGGTGTTGGTGGCTAATGGATGTGATGCAGTGAGGATGATGGTGGGTGGCGGTTGGAGATATTGTTAGAAATGAAGCTGAGTGATATTTACGTGAATTGAAGTAGACAACTAATATGCATAAAGGGCAGGGACTTATTATGTAATATTCGAATAGTTGTCTTTGTGGAAAACTAGAAGGGGGGTTGAATAGTTTTACGTCCTTTTAAATTTATGAAAACTTTTGTTTACTTTTTAAAACTTCGATTCTATCTTATGTGAATTCAACTCTTGATCAATATGAACATATATACACAAATATAAATAAGTAATGCAAGTAAGGTAAATATAATGAAATGAAAGAGAGAGATGGAAAGATCAAACCACAACACGAAGATTTATAGTGGTTCGGCTACAAGGACACCTTCCTTGCCCTACTCCACTCCTCGAGTCACCTACTCGAGAGTTTTCTTCACTATGTCAACAAACTCCCTTATGGCGGAGAAACCTTACACAACTTTAGCTTACACCGGCTTAACGACACAAAGCTAGATGTCGAGTTCTAATCGTAGCTAGAACCAATCTCACAACTAGTACACAACTTCTACACAACTTAATCACGACTTCTTCACGACGGCTTCACGACTTCTTCACGACTTCTTTTCCACGACTACTTCACAACTACTTCACAACTACTTCTACACAACTTCTTTACAACACAACTAGTTACTTACACTAAGATCTACTTATCACAACTACACAACACTTTACACAACAACACAATTGAATGAGGTAAGTAATAACACTTCTTCACTAGTTGAAGTAGAGTTCTTCTTTTGCACTTTTGGTGGTGGAAGCTTGGATCACTTAGAAACCAATGCTTAAGAAAATATGATCAAAGGATTTACAATGTTTAGAAAGGTTTTAAAACAGAAAGTTTTAGTGTGCAAAAGTTGAGTAAAAATCCAGGAGAAGGATGGTATCTATAGGAGAAAAACTGGACAGCTGGAGACCTACTGGAGCGTGGCGGGCCCCCTTAAATAGGGGCGGTCCCCTTAATTTTAAGGGGGCCGCCTAGTAAAATTAAGGGGGCCGCCCATGGTGTCCGTTGCCCAGATTTGTCCTTTTGTGGGGAAGGTTTTTCTGGAACATTTTAACTGATTTTGGTTAAAAATTTGAATTCATATTTTTATAAAAGATTAAACATTTTTATTTAATACCAAAAATGTTTTTCAAAAATATATAAAATGTTTTTGATGTTTTATAAAAAATCTAGTTATTAAGAAAATGTTCCTTTGATCATATAATGCATTAAGCATTAGTTCATTCATACCTTAAGTGATTTGAGTTGTAGAAATAGATATTTACAACTAAATACTTGTTTACGTCATAATTTTCCGATTAATGATTTTACATTTTGTGATTATCAAAACGTAGAGATATCGAAAAATATTAATAACGTGTTTAGGCATTATTTATATCAACAATCTCCCCCTTTTTGATGATTACAAAATCTAAACTCATTAAATCTAAAAATTAGTTTTTAGACATGTATTTAGTGAGTTTACATCTATTTCTCCCCCTTTTTGTAGAATCAAAAAGGTTATGCCGACAAGTTTTAGAATCTAAATTTGTTGGGACGAGAACTCCCCCTTGATGTGTACTCCCCCTCGTTTGGGGGCACCAAGGAAACGAGTTATGGAACGCTTGCAAGAAAAATGTTAGAAGCACAAGTATATGTAACAACAATAAGCAAGCATATAGAATAAGAACATTCATTTAATAAAATTGTTGTGTATGAATACACAACCAAGTAGATTACAACACAAGACATACAAACATTCAAACAAAAAACAACTAATGATACTACATAATCGTCCTAGGAGTACATGACCTTCCATGGAGCTTGCATACAAAAAGGTGTTGAAAATTATTTTTAAGCATTGCATATGCTTAATTGGGTGAAAATGGAGGTGGTGGTGGTGTAGTGGGTGAAGGTGGTGGAGGTGGTGGTGGTGGTGGGTTGGTAATCATGTGTTCAAGTGATGAAAACATGTAGTGTATTTCATCTCTAAGACCAAAGATTATGGTCCGGTTATGGATGCAACAAAGACAATTGTCACCATGGGCTTCAAGCAATGCCCAAGGTATAGGAAAGAATGGTTGTGGGGTTGGTGATGGTGAGAAGTGAGCATCAAGAGGTGTGATGGGTGATAAGGAAATGGTAAGTTGGGTGTATGAAGGTTCTTGAGTGGATGGTGGTGATGATGCTCTAGGTGATGATGTTAGGTGAGTGTGGATGTAGTCATTGATGGATGAAGTGGATGGAATGGAGGAAGATGAAGCTCCATGGGTAGAGGGTGTTTTTGATGGTGCATTAGGTGCACTTGGGGATGAACTTTGAGGTGGTGGTGATGGAGTTTTGATGTCATCTTGGGTTAGGTCTATGAAAGGTTGTTTTGGTGGTATGATAACAAGTCTTTGCTTCCTTGGAGTCTTAGAGATGGAGGATTTTGGTGATAACATGGTGGTTTTGGATGATGAAGGATGATGGAATGAGAGGTGATTGTTTGGAGGGAATTTATAGTATGAAAATGTGGTTTGTTTAGGTTGATTTTTGAGGTTTTGTAGGAAGATTCCAATACCAGTTCGTCCATAAGGAGAAATGGTAGCTGGGGCTAGGTAAAAGTGGTCACAAGATGCAAAAGAAAACAGTAAATTTTACTGTCCAGATGGCCGGTCCCCTTAATTGCTGGCCGGCCCCCTTAAAATTAAGGGGACCGCCTAGGGAATTAAGGGGGCCGCCCATCTGGTGTTTTCCCAGGCGACCAAATTTGAAAAATTTCCAGAAAAATGTCATTTTTAGGGTGTATTTGCAGCAAGTTCCATTTGAGTCATGTACATCAAGAATGATTAAATATTATCAATAGCATATTAAACAAATAATATACATATTTAAGACTAGAAAAATCATATTAGAAGCATAGGCATATTATATCAAGTAAACTAGTAGCTTAGTTCTAATAAGTTTATCATCTAACATAATAAAAGTCATAGCAAACAAATGTTAAGATAATAATACTACATATAAATGTCTAATCATAACATCAATAATATCAACTAAACACTCATCAAACATGTCTATTTCTTCTTCTTTCCAAACATCCTTGCAAGTGTCTGTCCATGTGACGTGGAACCACGAGGTGGAAGTGAGACAGATTTACGAGATTTTCCCTTGTCGCTTCGGGAGCGACGGGCACGGACACGAACAAGTGGATTAAGGACCGGTTGAACAGACTCATAAATTGGACTCTGAAGATGTGGATAGTGTATCATGACATGATTGTAGAGGCGAGTGAGAAACATGCCATACGGAAGATTTGCATTATGAGTGTTTTTGGCGGACAAGATGCGGAAGACAAAGAGATATGCCAAATTGTACGGCTGTTCAGCGACAATACAATACAACATGTGAGCTATGCTCGCCGTGACATGATCACGGTGACCACCGGTACCGAACACATTCTCACGAATGAGTTCTTCCCAACGCTTCATGTCGGGGCGTAACTCCTTGAGGAGGATTTGATTAGCATGGATGTCAACATCTTTTGACTTGATCCTTCGGCTAGTCGTACCACGAGCTAGCCCAAGATATTGACGAATTTCTTCGGAGGATGGAATCTCAGAGTAGTAAGGACCCTGTTGAGGTCGATGTTGCTCAAGAGATGAGAGATCCCACTCATTTGAGAAGACGGCTTGACCGGAGTAGGGGATTCTTAGAATTTGACCGAATTGAGCGAGAGTAAGAGTAATGAATTCGTGTTGAATCATAAAGGATATGAGGATACAGCCATTGGGATCGGTTTGCACCGTCACTTGGCTATAGAAGTCAAGAACAAAGCGGGGAATGATAGCCTCATTGATTTTGTAGAGACAATCAAGACTAACGTTGGAGAACATTCGTTCGATATAGTCGGATTCATAGAACGATGGATAGACAACTCTCCCTTCATGAATGTTTCTATCTTCAATGGGACGATAGAAACAAGCAACAGCGGGAGAAATGCCTGGAGTGGCAGAGACTTTAGGAATGTATTCTTTTGTTTTTGAGACATCACCGACTGTAGTTTTGGGCATTTTCACCTATACAAGAAAGCAACAAACAAAGAAAAATAAGAAAATGACATGCATATATTATATATGCTACTTATGTGGAACGTAAACATACTTCGACTCTAAAACTTAAATCCTAAGAAGTAGTTTACAATGTTCCTTAGTTTTAATTTTTAACTCGCTTAAAATGTATTTTATGATGTTAAAGAATAGTTATAGGGACATTATGATAAGAAATCAAAAATATCCGAACGTTCTTTTATACGTCATAAGCTACTTTGAAATGTGACTAGACAAACATTGGATTGTATATCTAGCTATTTCTTACGAGTGTTTATGTTAAGTAACTTAGATTTTGACTCAAAAATTTCTTTCAAAATGTTTTGCCAAACGCTCTTTTAAATATGAAAATAACTAGTAAAATTTCAATATACATATGAATTATGTATCTTGATGACTTAAAACAACTAATTGCGTGTTTATAAACTTGACAAGTAGTTGTGAACTTAATTTTGATCAAATTTTGATGATTCTAGCTCCTAATCCAAACACTCTCTTATATTTAACAAAAACATTTTTATGATTCGAAAAATATATTTTTAGGATTAGTGAGTTGTAATAAACCAATGTGATTAGTTTTAACAAGTGTTTATGGCATAATTCAACAATGTGATTAGTTTTGAAAAGGAGTGATTAGTTTATCAATGCTTTGACATAATGGTGTTTAATTACTTAGTTTCTAGGTTGATTAAGCATTCTAATCCTATGGGGAGCATTTTAACAAAATTTGGATTAAAAGAAAATTGTGTAAAAGACCTAATTATGATTAGACTCAAAATTGAATGGAATTAGATGAAATGTGAATTAGAAAACTTACAAAATGTGTTGCTAATCGAAATATAGGTGTTTGCCCCTTGCGAAATTAGTCGGAAATGATGATTTGGTGAATGGTTTTGGGTTTTGGTTCGTTCACAGTAGCAGCAAGTATGGGTGTGTTTGAAAAGTGGGGTGTTTGGCAAATGAAATTGGAAGAAAAACGTTTTTGGAAGCTACAGTAGGCCGGTCCCCTTAATTATTAAGGGGGCCGCCCCCGTTTACTAGCCGGTCCCCTTAAACATTAAGGGGGCCGCCTACCAAACTTGGAATTAGTTCGGGTTTAGTTTCTGACAGCAAAATAATTTTATGTATATATATAGATTTATTATATATCAAAAATACGTTGGGTTTTAATGGCACGAGGAAGGAATACTTGACATTTTATTAACATTTCGTTAAGAAAACATTTCTTGAGAATTTTGGATAAAATGATCAAGATGTCAAGTCGACAAAGGTTTTAGGGAGTGAGAGTAAATGTGCATATTTATATATATATATATATATATATATATATATATATATATATATATATATATATATATATATATATATATATACATATATATATATATATATGTATATATATACATATATATATATATATATATGTATATATATATATATATGTATATATATACATATATATATATATGTATATATATATATATATATATATATATATATATATTATATATATATATATATATATATATATATATATATATATATATATATATATATATATATATTGTGTGTAAACGTGGGATGTTGAATAGAGTCGAGAAAAGATGAGGTAATGACGGAGATAGGTGCTGACGGCGACGGGAGTTTATTTCATCCATAGTTTTCTTGACACGACGGTCGAAGTGCTACTTCTACGTTAATCCACTTAACTCACTTCTCTTCATCACCATGAGTTATGTGATAGTGGACACGGAAGATTTTCGTGTTGAACGTTAAAGTTCAAAAGAGGCAAAGGGGGAAGAAAAGGTTCGAGGACGAACAATTTCTTTTAGTTCTAGATAGTCAACAAATGACGTATCTAGGTTATGTGCGGATATATTTATATATGTATATAGTATATATAATAATATGGATATATATATATATATATATATATATATATATATATATATATATATATATATATATATATATATATATATATATATATATATATATGTATATATTTATATTATGTATATGTATAAGGGATTATCTACTAACTACCATACAAGTACTAACTAAACTAGGCATTAAAAACTTATGGGGGCATGCAATTGGCTAGTTCATTAATCTACACACATAATGATGAGCATGAAAGAGGGGCGTACCTTTTAGTCTTCAACATGTGGTCTTCAAGCGCTTCAAAGCGTTTATGTTTGACTTGTAGAAGTCAATCAAGGAAGAGATGCCAATAATCCAATGAGATAGCAATTTAGCCACTTGGACCCCATTGTCTCATTGATCCAAAGTTGTTTGAACCAAAAATGGGTTGTAGTTGACTAGGATGCATGTATGGTGGAAGTATTCCCCAAGGATTGAAGCTTGGTGGATTCGGGTAATTCCACATTGGGTAACTATTATTATGACGGTTTGGTCTATTTTGGTTTCTTTTAGGTTGAGGTGTTTTAGGCCGAGGGTGAGGACTAGGTGGTCTTCTAGGAGGAGGTGTTTTTGACCTAAGCTTTGGTTTAGAGTTTTCTACTTCGGTTTTTAAAGATGGTTTGTAGAAAGCTTTTATTTCCTCATTATTGGCTATGGGTATTTTTCTATCTTTTATAAGTATATATTTAGGCTTGACTCTAATATTTTTTGATTACTAGTTTCACTTTCAAACTTTACATTTTTAGTTTCACTAGTTGTAGCCTTAGTTGAGTTAAATCCTAATCCGGTTTTATCTCCTGATATTCTTTGAATGCTTATTATATCCCTAAGTGAATTACTACTATTTTCAAATTTGTTAAGTCTACAAATTTCTTCCTTAAGTATTTCGTTTTCATTTTTAGTTTCTTGACATGCTTTACATTCAAAGACTTCTTTGCCTTTTTCTAAGTTATGTAGTTTAATTTTTAATTCTAGTATTTCTTTTTCTAATTGGTTATTTATGTGTTTTAGTGATTTATTTTTAGTCATTACTTTTTGACCTAATATACATAAACTATTATATTCGTTATCTAGGTCTTTTTCATCTAATGATAAATTTTCATCACTAAAGTATTCGGTTTCGGAACGTACCTCACTTGATGTTTTAGCCATAAGACACTTCTCCTCTTTTGTGGTTTCTTTTTCGTCTTCTTCACTGTCACTCCATGCTCCTCCAATGAACGCCTTTTGGTTTTGCTCCTTTGACATCATAGGACATCTTCCAATGAGATGATTTGGATCACCGCATTTGAAGCACTTCCTCTCGCTCTTGCTACCTTTGTCGTCTTTGTTTCTTTGGAGTGTTTTCCTTTCGTCATGTGGTTGTCTAACGAATCTTCCTCGTCTTTTGAAAAACTTCTTGAAGTCTCTTACGGCCATGGCATATTCTTCATCATCACTTTCGGAGGTTGAGCTATCCTCGTCACTTGATGCTTTCCTAGCTTTCAACGCAATTGACTTGCTTTGCTCTTTCTTTCCTTTGACCATCTCGAAGTCTTTCTTGATTATTGCTTCGTAGACTTTCAAGTTGCCAATCAACTCGTCAAGTTGAAGAGTTGACAAGTTCTTCGATTCTTCAATCGCCGTAACTTTAGCTCGCCATTTTGGATGAAGAGCCCTAAGAAATTTCCTGACAAAATTCTTACTAGAAAAACTCTCATCAAGTGCCTTTAAACTTGTGATGATTGTGTTAAACCTAGCAAATGCATTATCAATTGATTCCTCTTCCGGAATCGTGAATTGTTCATATTGTTGAACAAGAAGATCTATTTTATTATCTTTGACTTGACTATTACCTTGGTGAGTTATTAGCGGTTTCGCACATAAAGAATTCCAAATTTCTTTCGTATTCTTTACGTGGTAACGCATTATAAATAACCATTTTAGCCTCATTATTTTTAGAAAGTTTTCTTTTTAAATCATCACTTTGTTTTTCAAAAGGTACAATTTCATCCTTTTTAGTTTCAAGATTATGTTGAATAGGTAAAAAATCACCATTAGTAATAACATGCCAAAGATCTAGATCTTTTGACTTCACATAAGTTTCGAATCGATTTTTCCAATATAAAAATCCATCACTTTCAAATAGTGGTGGTCTTTGCATAGATTGCCCTTCTAAATATTTTTCAGATTCCATAGATCGTTTCAAGTTTTAAAATACAGTTTATTTTAAAAATCTTGTTTGACGTGGCTCTTGATACCAATTGTGGAAAACTAGAAGCGGGGTTGAATAGTTTTACGTCCTTTTAAATTTATAAAAACTTTTGTTTACTTTTTAAAACTTTGATTCTATCTTATGTGAATTCAACTCTTGATCAATATGAACATATATACACAAATATAAATAAGTAATGTAAGTAAGGTAAATATAATGAAATGAAAGAGAGAGATGGAAAGATCAAACCACAACACGGAGATTTATAGTGGTTCGGCTACAAGGACACCTTCCTTGCCCTACTCCACTCCTCGAGTCACCTACTCAAGAGTTTTCTTCACTATGTCAACAAACTCCCTTATGGCGGAGAAACCTTACACAACTTTAGCTTACACCGGCTTAACGACACAAAGCTAGATGTCGAGTTCTAATCGTAGCTAGAACCAATCTCACAACTAGTACACAACTTCTACACAACTTAATCACGACTTCTTCACGACGGCTTCACGACTTCTTCACGACTTCTTTTCCACGACTACTTCACAACTACTTCTACACAACTTCTTTACAACACAACTAGTTACTTACACTAGGATCTACTTATCACAACTATACAACACTTTACACAACAACACAATTGAATGAGGTAAGTAATAACACTTCTTCACTAGTTGAAGTAGAGTTCTTCTTTTGCACTTTTGGTGGTGGAAGCTTGGATCACTTAGAAACCAATGCTTAAGAAAATATGATCAAAGGATTTACAATGTTTAGAAAGGTTTTAAAACAGAAAGTTTTAGTGTGCAAAAGGTGAGTAAAAATCCAGGAGAAGGCTGGTATTTATAGGAGAAAAAACTGGACAGCTGGAGACCTACTGGAGCGTGGCCGGCCCCCTTAAATAGGGGGCCGCCTAGTAAAATTAAGGGGGCCGCCCATGGTGTCCGTTGCCCAGATTTGTCCTTTTGTGGGGAAGGTTTTTCTGGAACATTTTAACTGATTTTGGTTAAAAATTTGAATTCATATTTTTATAAAAGATTAAACATTTTTATTTAATACCAAAAATGTTTTTCAAAAATATATAAAATGTTTTTGATGTTTTATAAAAAATCTAGTTATTAAGAAAATGTTCCTTTGATCATATAATGCATTAAGCATTAGTTCATTCATACCTTAAGTGATTTGAGTTGTAGAAATAGATATTTACAACTAAATACTTGTTTACGTCATAATTTTCCGATTAATGATTTTACATTTTGTGATTATCAAAATGTAGAGATATCGAAAAATATTAATAACGTGTTTAGGCATTATTTATATCAACAGTCTTGTAAGGCATTTAAATACCCCACAAGTCTTCACTTGTGGGGTGTGGCTGTGAAACTTCTTATCCATATCAATAATATCCAAGTTTCTTATCTCCACCTTCTCTCTACATTCTCTCACTAAAACTAACATGGATCTCTTCTATTTTCATGAACCTCGACCTCTTGATGGTGAAGAACACGATTCTTGGTCTCTACAATTGGTATCAGAGGAGATGGGAAGAACATCTCTGATACCACTTGTTGTAGCTTGAAATCACTCTTTATCACACAATATATGCTTCGTTATACACAAGAGGAGATGGGACAAGGTGTATGATGGATCGTATGAATGAGAGAAAGATATGAGATGATAACTTCACTTTTATTAAACACACAACTACACCTTTTGCACCTCCTCACAAATGAGGAGATAAGATGCTTAAATATTACAATCTTTTTGCCCTAAAGGCTTTTGTGTGGGCTTGTGGGCTTTAGCTCATGGATTGGGCTTTTACATTCCTTTCTAATTCTAACACAAGCCCACAGTCACAAAGTTCTAACTAAAGTGAATGACCATCACTTTAATCTATAAAATTAAAGCTAACAATCTCCCCCTAAGGGATGGTCATTCAAAAGATGCACCACGTGTTTAGGTCTTTAGACTTCTGGGTCTTGAACTTTGTGAATCTTTGTTCCTTCATGCATTGTGATCTTCATCGTATCGTCTTTTGGATTGTTCTTTGCCTTGATCAACATCTTCATGTATTCACAGCGTCTATTCTTCCAATGTAGATGTTGAGACATACGATGATCGATGGACTTTCTTCAGTACCTGCAAAAAACAGTTAGCAATAACTCGTCCAGCTCTTCCAGGTTCAGATCTCGTTAAGACTCATACAACTTGTATCCTTTTTGATGAACACAAGTGTATTGCATAGGAAGTGTTCCTAAGAGATCTTTGTTGAATCTCATGTCTCTAGACTCAATAATGTGCGTTTTGTTTTTAGTAATCGGAGGCGAGGAGCAGAGTGCCACCTTTTCAATATCAACACATCTCGGAGTGAGAGGTCGATATATTATGCATTGATCTCCGTGAGAAATGAAACAAATATCTTTTGAGAGATATCTGAGTGGCTAGGAGGGGTTTGTGCAACGCGTCACTGGGTCCATGACGTCTTGTCTTCAATATCAGTATCATCTTTGTGATAACCGATAGCAGATGTATTGACCCGGTTTCTGCCCTAAGTTTTCATGGAGGGCTATTTCTTTTCACCCTTTCATTAAACTTTTCTTTTTCATTCTTCAACCCCTTCTTTCTCCTTTCTCATTTGCTCCTTTTTTAATCATACCTAAGGACTTCTAATTCTAATCTATTGGAATTGTCCTTGGGTAGATCCCTCCGGTTCTGGCGGATCATTAGACATTACCTAGCCATAATCACCTTATTACTCCATGATTATCCTAGATTTGTTGATCACTTGCCATAAAACCTTTTGTGAAAATCTCTCAAAGCGTTTATGTATAAAACACATTTTGGTAACACATTGAGAGTTTTGCATTTTTGAAACACTCCCCCTTCACATGTGCTCATGCATTTTTGAAATAAATTGCACATGTTGGGTAGAGTTCGCACATTTGAAATGATCGATTTTCAATGAGCATGACCTTCGCGAGACACGCTTACATCACTAGTTAGACTAGCTTGAAGTTATTACCCGTCCCGGTCATATTCAATGATCATCTCTCGAATTGGTACATTCTACTCAGACAAGTCCTTTGCGAGACAAGCTTACATCACTGGTAAACCAGCTTGAAATTATTACCCGTCCCGGACAAGTCTTTTCGATAACAAACAGTTGATTTCGTCAATTCGAGGGTTAAAACTGAGTCTGTCTTTGAGATTCGAACCATGATCACATTTTAATCACATTTCTCCCCCTCAAAAATAGCATTTCGATGGTATTTTTGATACCGTTTGATTAAAATCATTGTTTTTGGAAAGCTAATAGGGAGAAACGGTTTTGCATGAACTTGTTGGAGCATATTTCTTTTTGGAATACTCCCCCTCAAAACTTGCATTGGTTTTGACATTTTTGGAAACTTTGGAGCAAGTGGGGAGTAACGATTTGAAAATCTTAAGCAAAATTTTTGAAAAGATTTGAAAACCTTTTGATGAATTTTGAATAAAATTTTGCTTAAGATGAAGAAGTTTGGTTTGATAAACTTTGCATGAAAACTTCTTATCATTTAGGATTGTTGCAATAAAGTGTACAACAGGGTCCTTTCTTTGAAAAACGGGTTATGCACTGTTATGTGCACATAAGCCAAAACGTTGAAGCCCAGGTTGTAAGCTGAAATACTTACAAACCATTGATTTTTAGGATAAGTGCTCGAAATTTTTTGTTGAAGCACTTTCCTTTCTTTGAAGTTCGGGTCCGAAACTGATGTGTTCCGAAGCCATCATGTTAAGCGCGGGTCCTAATCCGATATGATTAGAAGCCATTGAGACCAGATTAGACAACAACCTTTGGAACCCATTTGAGCACTGCACCAACGGGTTTAGCATGTTTTGCAATCCATTTGTAAGTTGTGTCAATCTGATTCAGAGAAGTTGAATTCCAACAAGGACTGAAAACTGGTTTTTCATCTGGAAATAACACTCGCGGAATCAACGGTGATTTAAAATCCTTTTTCAAAGCAGAGTCATTTTTGTTTTGTAACGGAAGCATTTCAGAGTTTAGAGGACTTTGCTTTGGTTTCCACACTTGCTTTACCCGTGTAAAGCGAGAGTGTGGAGTTTGAAATCTTGGAGTCTCTTCATGAAAAATGTTTGACTTTGAAAGCTTTTGAGGAGTGAGCGTTTCAGAAAATCTTGGTTTGTTCGAAAACTTCCTTTCTTTTTGCAAAGAATAGGTTGTAAATTGGGAAACCTTGTTCAAAAATGGTTTTGAAGATTCACCCGTGTAAACCTTCTTTGGAACACTTACTTTTGGTGTTGAAAGATTTGAAACAGGAGATTTGCCTTTTGATCGATGGAGAACATCAAACTTTGCTTTTAAGGCATTGTATGACATTCGCAAATCATTGTATTCTTTTTGAAGAAGATCTTGAGATGCCAATTTAGATTCCAAGGAAGAAATTTGTTTCAAAAATTGATCTTTCTCAGCTTTTGAGTCATCCATTTTACGTGCCTATTTCCGTTCGAAAACAATATTTTCTTTTTTAAGTCTTTCAAAATATGTTTCGAATTTGTTTGTTTTGTTGAAAAGATCAGTTTTGGCATCCTCAAGATCGTTTGTGCGTTGAGCTAAAAGCGTTTCAAGCTCAAGCACTTTTGTTTGAAGCACATGATTTGCATTTTCCTTTTCAAAATCTGGAGTATCAGAATCAAACAGGGGATTTGGATAGGAAACTTTTGTGATTAGAGACTCATCGTTTTTCTTCTTCATTGACTCAGTCTTTTGCAAAACCTTTTCAAACTTTTCATTAGCGGATTCAGACATTTGAGACTTCAAAACTTCAGTCTCTTTTTGTTTCATGATTGATTTTTGAGTCTGAACTCGTGAACGTTTGATTGAAGCAAACAGGTTTTTGTAAGTCTGTTTCAAATGCTCATTTTCTTTTTGTAATGAAGCCACAGCATGTTCCAATTCAATATTTTTTGTATCAAATTCATCCAAATCAAACTTGATATTGGCATCATCACAATTGTCTTCAAAAATCTTTTCCTTTTCTTTGATCACTGTTGTCAAAGGGTTTTCAGAAGAAGCAATTCTTTTTGACAATTCTTCTTTGACTTCAGCAATTTCTTTCGAAAGTTCAGTGATTTTCTTTTTGAGACAAAGATTTTCAGATTTCAAAGAAGATGTTTGTTCAGAATCCACATTCTCATACACATGGCTGACAGACACTGACTTGAGTGACTCGATTTGATTTGTGAAAAAGGCTTTTTGAATATCAAATGTTAGGCATTTTTCATCAAATTCATCTTCAAGAGAATGTATGTACCTGAGATCTTCCCTCATTTCAAGGACAAGATATCTTTCAAAGTATACAAAACTTAAATTGATATTTTTCACATGAGGTTCAATCTCTTCTTTGAAAATCTTTTGAACTTCCCTTCTAAAGTATATGTCTGATGCAAGAAGATTATTTCGATCTTTATGGGTGATTTGTTGTTTTAACCGAATGACCTCTAACTTAAGCTCAATGTGCTGTTTTAGATAACAAAACTGTTTTTTTGCTTTATTTTGCCATAAATTAGCATCATAAGTAGCAAGTTGAGCTTCTTTGAAAAATCTTTTCACATTTGTGTCTTTTCTTTTCAAAGGGTCTTTTGGTATATCAGTCAGTTGTGTACAGCCATACACAAAGCCATGGTATGAGAGTGGGCTTTTTGTTCGTTTGACTATTAAACGTTTTTTCCTTTTCCAATTTATCTTCCTCCTCTGACATGAACAGAGCATCCATTTTGTTTAGAAAACATGGTTGTTCATTTTGCAAGTTATTTTCAAAACCAAGTCCGGATTTTCCTTTATGAGTGTTCTCATCTTTAGGAAGCATCATTTGAAGAGTTTGAACACTTTGACCTGTTTTTCGAAGTTTTTCTTCAAGATTGTTTGCTCGTTTCAAAATCTGTTGATTCTCATTTTCAAGTTTTGAGTTAACAATCTTAAAATTTGAAGTGGTTTCCTGAAGCGCTGAGTATTTAACTTTTAATTCAATGTTCTCATTTAAAAGTGCTTCGACCTTTCTGTTTGCGGGGCCCATATTTGCATCCAGTTTTTGAATGGAAAGTTTTTCACGTGACAGGGCTTTGCTACACTCAACTTGAAGTTCTTTATTTCGTTTTAAGATTGGTGTGAGAACATCTTCATTTAATTTCCGAGCTTGAGATTTAAGGTTTGAGATTTCAATGTCTTTGTTTTTTGTTATTTTTTCAAAATCTTTTTCCATTACTTTAAATCCCTCAACCTCTTTGGAAAATAATGCATTCGTTTGCTTAGCTTTATGATTGTCCTCTTTGCACTTTTCAAGTTCACGTTTGCAATTATCGATTAAAGAAGCAAATATGGCATGATCTTGATCATGAAAAGATCCATCCTGGGCAGGCTCACCTCCATTAGGATCCATATCTGGGGTTGTGGGAGTGATATTACTATCAAACCGATTCACCACATATGTGTCACTGATGGACTCAGGATGCGCATGATGTGTCTTGTCATAAGCAAACACATTATCGAACAAAACAACATTATCATTATCGTGTGAATGTTGTACCGTTGCCAATATTGCTATGTCAGATGAGGATCTGATTTGGTCAGCTTCAGTATCCCAAACAGCTTCATTCCTGTGTGTACTATCAGCATCCGAATCATTCCTTGGAGTGCTGCTTTCAACATGCTGTTCTGAAGATGTGTCTGTCTCCGTGAAAACCAAGTTAGCATCAGATGTCGTACCCGCATTGACTGTCTTTTCATCTTTGTTTGTCTCTTTCTCATTCACCACTGTTTCCTTTAATAGCACTTCTTTTTCAATCTGCTCTTTTTCCCGTTTCTGCTTCTCCATTTCAATTCTTTCCCGTTCTATCACTTTCTTCTCTTCCCGCATCTCTCTTAGATGCAGAGATCTTCTAGTGAGCACCAATTCCAGTGTGCTCATTCGACTAAACAACTGATTTCTAAACGTTTCCACGTCCAGGTATCTGCTGACAAATTCACTCCATATTTCTCTTATTGATTCATAATCTGGAGAATTTCTGAAATCAAAGTCGAGAAACCATTTAAGCTGCATCTGGAGCGCTTGATAGGCTTTTATGCAGTCACCTCCTTGTACAATTTGATTCTCTATTTGAGATATGTTGTGCAAGAGTTTCCCTCTGAAGGTTGAAAAATCCATTTCAGATCCGAAGAGTCTTCCAAAAATTCGATGGAATAAATATGGTTTTAACATTGGTGACCTTGCTTCAGAGAGTGTTACACATTGACTCTTAACACCTTTAAAGTGTATGAGACAACGTTCCTTCGAATGAATAACGTTTTGCACAACTGTAGACATTTGTCCCTCTTGAGAACTCGATTCCATTTTCTTGTGGTGTGCGATAAAGTTGATTCAGGATCGTTGCAACGAAATAGGAGATGTTGTTGTTGAAGGTTAAGATTAGTTGTTGTTGTGAGGCCTTGTTGTGTTGTTGATGATCGTTGAAGTTGTAGGTTTAAATGAACGAAACAAATTTAAATAAAGTTACAAATTTGATTAGAGTATAATTAAGACAAAGTCAAAAGTTTACAAATTCGACAAAGTTATGTAAATTACAATTTAGATAAAATGACAATTTCTATAGAAATTTCAATTTGACCACAATTTATATAAATTATGGCAAAATGTCAATTTAGATAGAAATATATCTAATTTATATAAATTGGCAATTTATATAAAATCTAACACTCTTATACAAGAGGGTAGATATCCGTTAGTCGAAGTATTTTACTCTCTTATACAAGGGTGAAAATTCCAAGTTCACTTTTGAGTTGACGAAATTACGTTCGAATCAAATCCTTAAAAGTTATTTAACTTTGAAATCAATTCACACAAGTACGAGGGCCAATTCTGAAACTTTTTGAAGGCTGCTGAAAAGGACGAGGACTGAAAATGCCAATTCTGAATTCTTAGTTTTGTCCGATATCGCAAATGGTCTTTTGTCCGATATCGCAATTGGGACAGATCTCGGACAACACTGAATTGCGAAGTCTGACGAGGGCTGATTTGCGATGAAATCTGATGAAGCCCAATTGAGATATTTTTATCGCAATTCGAATTGCGATAAATTCTGGCACTTTGAATTGCGATAAGATCTTTCAGCTCCCAATTGCGATAAGAATATCGAATTGCGATAATTCGTTGAAGTTCCCTGAATTGCGATAAAACGACTGTTTTGATGAATTTAGATATTCTACAGGTTTTCACCAACTTTTTGTCCTTTTCTTTACTTGCCCATACTTTCTTACACCTTGTAAGACTTTTCTTCACCTACTTACCAACTTCTATCAACTTTTCACTTACTTCTTTCAACTCAATAATTCACATTTATCACCAAAAATCCAAAAAAACACAAATCTTTTACAAGATTTTTGAAAAAGTCGATCAAAGGAGATAAGACCAAACCAAAAAATCTATGCTTCCTATCCAAGATTTAAGTGATAAACTAGTATACCTTCATGACCAAGTCGATTGAACACACAACAAACACAACTTAATGCCTTTGATTTTGTGTCTAGATCGAATAGATAAAAAACACAAGTTGTAACTTTTCTAGAGAAAGAAAAATAACAAAGGGTGTTTTATTCTTTAGGATCAAGCACAAAATACTACATTTGTTCTTTGATGTTGCGTTCGAATCACAGAAAACACAACAGCCCGTTTCACAGAAAAACAAGCGCACCAATATATATTTTTCAACAAGAACCGAACACAAGAACTCCTACCTCAAAGCTAGGCTCGTTGATACCACTTGTTGTAGCTAGAAATCACTCTTTATCACACAATATATGCCTCGTTATGCACTAGAGATGATGGGACAAATTGTATGATGGATCGTATGGGTAAGACAAAGATATGAGATGATAACTTCACTTTTATTAAACACACACACTACACCTTTTGCACCTCCTCACAAATGAGGAGATAAGATGCTTAAATATTACAATCTTTTTGCCCTAAAGGCTTTTGTGTGGGCTTGTGGGCTTTAGCTCATGGATTGGGCTTTTACATTACTTTCTAATTCTAACACAAGCCCACATTCACAAAGTTCTAACTAAAGTGAATGACCATCACTTTAATCTATAAAATTAAAGCTAACAATCTCCCCCTAAGGGATGGTCATTCAAAAGATGCACCACGTGTTTAGGTCTTTAGACTTCTGGGTCTTGAACTTTGTGAATCTTTGTTCCTTCATGCATTGTGATCTTCATCGTATCGTCTTTTGGATTGTTCTTTGCCTTGATCAACATCTTCATGTATTCACAGCGTCTATTCTTCCAATGTAGATGTTGAGACATACGATGATCGATGGACTTTCTTCAGTACCTGCATAAAACAGTTAGCAATAAATCGTCCAGCTCTTCCAGGTTCAGATCTCGTTAAGACTCATACAACTTGTATCCTTTTTGATGAACACAAGTGTATTGCAAACAGCTTATATAGGGTGTTTTAAGCTCAATCAAATTAGACCAAATGGCAAATGAATAGTACAAGTCAGTTTTGACCCTTTTTGACTTTCAAACCAGACACCCCTTAATATTAACTGTTAGAAACCATACAACATATATTTCAAGTCAACAAAACGAAATAGGTAAAGTTGGCATACCCGTAGAGCGTTGTGGCTGGCGAACGGTTGCCTCAGACGCTGTGTCAATGCGCTGTGCAGAGTCATGGAAAGTAGGCCCTACATGAACATCAAAGGTGGATCTTGAATATCTATTCTATGACACTCAAAACAAAGCACATAAAAATTTGCGTAACAAAAAGGACAACAGTTTTTTACCTGTGTAAAATGGTGTGTCACCATGACTGACTGACACCATTCCTCCCGTGTTCCATGAACCACCTATACGCAAAATAAGATGGTAGGTGAAGAATAAACATAGAGGAAAAACACAAAACAATAACCATATATAATATAAAGCAGCTCCATAAGAAAAGGAACAGTTCAAGTTAGCAGAAGCGTCAACATCCGCTGCTGAACGCACCGTCCCAGCTTGGAAATCAAGAACTACTGAATGACACAACGTTTCTACAACAAATAACCAATTAATCATCAAATACGCCGAAACATTTTCTATTAAGCTACTAAAAAATATACAACCACATTAGCAAACAACGTTGGTGACATTTTCTCAAAAGTTGACTGAATGTGTGGCAGACAAATTAATGTTATCTTTTCAAAAGAAATGAAAAGGCACTCCCACTTACCTTGTGAGTAAAGGCCATCGTTAAGAGGCTGACAAAAACCCGGTAATGACCGCATCTCAGACAAATAAGAATGATCGGTATCAGCAACAGACGTGGGCAAGTGACCACAATTGCTGACACCCACAGCTGAACGCACCGTTCCGGCTTCGAAGTCAAGAACTACTGAACGACAAAATGTTTCTACAACAAATCACCAAGTATTCATCAAACATAAGAAAACATTCTCTCTGAAGTTACTAAAAAATGTAAAACAACAGTTGCAAACTACCTTGATGAGAACACGTTATGTATTGAAAAGAAAGAAAAATGCACAGCCACGTACCTTCTGAATGCAGGCCATGACTAACAGGTTGGTTAAAAGACGCGAATGGTAGCACCTCAGACAAATAAGAATCACCGGTGTTACCAACACCCGTGCCCAAGTTACTGGAGCTGCTAACATCACCGTCCCAGCTTCAAAGTGAAGAACCACTGAACGACACATCATTTCTAAAGTGAGCTTATTTAACATAAACCCATAACCAAATAAGCCATAAGCCTGATATATAGAAGTCGAAACAAACACCCCCTTACATCTGTTTTAAAACCCAAACCCAAACACCCCTAAATTATAAGCATAAACAAAAAATGTAAGAAATAAAAAAAATAAAAAATAAGCCTCTTCTTCAAGCACAGAAGTAGGTGAATCTACTAGTGGTTGTTCCTTGATGACCTCATTTTTCGGCACCATCTTTCAAAACCCTAAAAACAAAATGCATATAAAAATTAGACCTTCAAATAAAAACATACAATCTCAACAGATCTATAAATGGAACTATAAAAATACATACCCACAGATTTGTAAAGGGGAGAGAATTGTGGTTGTGAAGGGGCGAGAATTGACTGGCCGCAGCAGTTAATTGGAGAAGAGGGGTGACGGTTGGGGAAGGGAGGAGATGGGGTTGTGGAGAGTTGAGAGAGAATTCAAAATTGTGTGGAAGAAGAAATGGGGTTTTTGTGAGAAGATAGAGGGGTTCAAATTTTTTGGGAGTTTGAAGTTTTCGTCGAGCGGAAAACAAAAATAATAAAACGCAAATGAAAGTGTAGTCCGTGTTTCTTAAAAAATTTGAGACATGACACGAATTTTATGACACACAAAAATGCCTGTCGTCTAACCTTCAGATTTTACAATTTATGACAGTTTTTTTATGACTTACAATTTTGCGCGTCATCTTTTAGCGTGGGTCATAAAAAGCGAGTCAAGGATAGCCCTTTTTCTAGTAGTGCATCTTGTGTCGTGGCTGTTGTATGATAAAGAAGGACGCTCGGTGTTCATTTCAAGTGAAGATCGAGGTATTACAATTGGTATCATGAGCTAACCAGGGGAGATTCTTGGTGAGTTTACTGATTTTTGTGGTTCGATTCAAGTTTTAGGCTATTTTTTATCTTCTTTTTTTAGGCATCGGAAATTATTTTTTTTTTCGGTCATCAGAATTTATTTCCGTTTCATACGATAAAAACAGACCCATTACTGGTCTTATGTATCTTTAATCCATGAAATGTGGTCCAATTTGATCGATATATGGTGGAGTTTTATGCTCGAAATGGGTTTTAGGATCATATTTGGGTTGCAAAAAGATGGTCAGAAAAGTTGGTCGGAATTTATGGCCGGAAAAGGGGACTTCCATTATTGTACTCAATTATTGATGGGAGGTGGAAAGAGTGGTTAGATCTGACAGTTGATGAATTCTTGGATAAGAGTGAAAAAGTCAAAAGTTGGTAAAAGCTGGCAGACTTTCGAAATTGCCACATCTCCTCGGAATTGCAAAAGACTCTCGCAATTGCAACACTTTCGAAATTGCTGTCGCAATTGGTCTTTCAAAATTCATTTCGGAATTGCCACATGTCTCGCAATTGACACTGTCTCGCATTTGGAGATGGCTTTCGAAATTCAACCTCTCGCAATTGGGGAGTGTTTCGCAATTCAGGGAGTTCTCTCGCAATTGGGGCAACTTCTCGCAATTCAACAATATTTCGCAATTGGCAACAGTGACCCTCGCAATTCATTTCTTTCGTAATTGATAAATATGTTCACTTATAATCCTTCCACTTTTGGCGGGAAAATGTGAGTAAAATTTAATTTTTTCAGGTGATTAAACGTTCAATTTTTACGCGAGATTCAAATTTTGGTATAATAGTGAAAATTTTGGCCCAAAATTCAAAATTTTTGGTCAAAATTCGAATTTTTTAGGTGAAAATTGGCGTCAAAATCTGTTACACTCAAATTTTTCTAGCTTTCTTGTAACGGCATTTCCTAGTGTATTTCAAATTATGAAAAAATAAAAAGAAAAAAAAAATTGGAGGGATATAGGGATACCATCACAACAATCACGGGGATACATCGTTCACGGCTAAAACTCTTATGGTTAAGAAAATGACTACGGGAGAAGAATGGTATTATTGAATTGATTTTGAAGTAACATTTTTTGTGCGTGTGTACTTATTTATCTCAAAGTCTAGAGGTTGGTTGGATGCATGACTTTTTGAGATACTTGTTTGGGCTCTCATGGGTGTAGTGATTAAGTCTTGGATTATCTAGTTTTCATAGGTCAAGGGGAGGATGGACGAAGACCTAGTTAACTAACAATCAAACTGAGCTGGTGTACTCAGTGTCACACAAAGATGTGGATAATTCAAGTGAGGTTCATATACAATTAAGGAAGGTTGGATGGGTATATGAAACGACCTATGCTTTAAGGAGTTACGTTGTAGTGCTCAGTATAGGTTCTTAGTCACATTATCGTACAAGATTAAGTCACATTTGAGGGGGGATGTTTACTTTGTTTTCAAATTGGTCATATCTGATTGTCTCCACATGTGGTTATTTATTTGAAGCCGGTGAACTTTAAGGTTGGTTTGAGAGAAGGTTTGAGAGTATTTTTTCAACATATTCTCACGAGCAGTTACGGCATTTCAATTGCATCAAGTAAAAGGTAAACAAAGGCGTGTACACTATTGTATGATGATTTCGATGACTCGCAATCATCAGGAGGGAGAAGTACGGCTTATTACCAACTTGTATGCAAATACTTTGTGAGATATGTTAATGCTCCCGAACGACAACCATTGTGCTACAGTCTCCGCTGCGTGCTTAAAGGCTAAAGAGAGTTGTCGTTTCAGGAGGGAGCAGAAAAGAATAAAGGGCTCACTAGTTAGGAGGGAGTAATAACCTAACTACTACATTACAGTTGAAGTTCAGAGCTACAAGGATGTGTGCCGTCAGCACCAAAGATCGAAGCTGCGATCTTTTGGAATAGAGAACTTCAAGTCTGCCTCAGGATCTAGACTACAGAGACTCTGCACTTCAGCAAAAGTTTATTCCTGTAATTTACTTTGTATTGTTTATAGGTCTCGTTGTAACCATTCACTTGTGACGACATCTTGGAGGGAGATTGTTAGACTTGCTTTTTTATAAAGATGTCGTCACTCACGTGAATTGGACTAGGTTTGTATTAAGTAGCTCACGCAGGGACTACTTATGTTTAATTGGCAAACTAATGATGTAAAGGGTCCTATAAATACCCCACATGTCTCTCCATGTGGGGTGTGGATACTTGTGTATTTTTCATTTGTTTCCTTTTAATAAAAGATAATCATTCCCAGTCACTCCACCCTCTCACTACCTTTCTCTCTCTAAGATGAAGTTCTTCATCTTCCACAGCCAACCAAGGCCGCCTGAACCACGAAACACATACTCTTCTTGTTCTCTAATTGTGTTTGTGAGTCATCATCTTGTGTCGTGGCTGTTGTATGATAAAGAACGACGCTCGGTGTTCATTTCAAGTGAAGATCGAGGTATTACAGATTATAAGTACCGTGTTTTATCTACATGGTTTTAGGGGCCAATTGATATGTTTTCGAATTAAAAGAGGTATATGTGAATTTTACGTAATGCAATTATAGGCTTTGTAGATGGAGATGGTAAAAGAAAAGGTTGAAGCTGTAATATGACAAACAAGTATAAAGTTGAATAATATCAATTTGATTTGATTTTCACTGAAGATGGTGATGCTTTGACTATAAAGATATGAATGTTATTATGCTTATTTGAATAAAAAGAAATTCTAGAAAAAATAAGAAGTTAAAGAAGAATAGGTATTAAAATTTAGGGATGAAACATGCAAAGTTATTCAAACTATAAGAATGAAATTTGTAGTTAGCACTCAAAAAAACTGTACAAAAGACTTTATGTTGGTAGTTAAGAGGCGAAAAGACCGAATTACCATCATACCTGTGAGGGGAGTTAACGGGTGTCACAAACGTTTGTGCATTAAGAAGATAAACATGCAAAAATAAACAAACTTAAGGATGAGTAATATAATTGTTTTGGGAAAAGGATGAAAATTGTAATTGTCATAAAGTAGCACATAGGGTAGCAGCCATTCACACATTCGCACATCCATCGTTCGCACATTTGTTTATAAAAGTCAAACAACACGTGGGGTACAATTGATAATGATCGTACTTGCAAATGATTAGGATAGTACTTCTTGTCTGGACACGTGTCAACAAAATAATGGAGTCGCACGTTCGCACATGACCATTTAAGGAATGAGTGTTATTTTGTACATTTTTTTGAAAAAAATCAAAATTTTCTCCCTTTTTGAGAATTTTCTCTTAATTAATACTACCATCCCTATTTTCGTTTCATGTGATTGTGTGATTTCTGTATGATTTTCACATATTGTTAGGACTATTAGTATTTTATCTTTTTATTGAAGCTTGTATGTATGTGTATAGCAAGAATGAACAAAATACAAATTCTGGATTTTTGTGTGGATTTACACACATATGTATTGTTGTGATCAGGTTGGAAAAGTAAGATTGATGGATATTGGTATACATAAATGATTATCGCGGCAAAAAGTGCAATGTACTTTGATGACATATTTAGCTTGTTAAAGATAATACGGAACACTAATTATCACCTTCGGGAAAAAAAACACTTTCATGGACGAGATAGGTGACTGCAAAATCATATTCTACACGTATTCCCATCACTGTTAATACAAGAATGTAACGATGCACCATTCTGACTGCTTACACGATAGATTGTTAGAACGTTTTTATACACTTGCTACGTAATTTAAACTGCTTTATCCTCTACTGAAATACAGGTCTACAACTTAATTGTTTACACAAATAGATTATAGAGCTACTACTGTGATTTGATATTGTCAAACAATTGCATCATGTAACATTTAGTATTTTGATATTGCATATTGTCTTTTCCTTTTATCAGACTACAAATTATTAATGTTTTCAATCTGATTAACGAAACTATGTTATAACGATTATCATCTAGTTTTAAGAACTAAAACCGTCAAGATTCAAAAAACATGGCTGCAGAGAACTTATCGAGACCAGTTGAGCAGATTTACATCATTAAATTTAGTTGAACATAGAATACGGAAACAATTGTAAAATATAATTGTTTGAAAACGGCAGAATGAGCCCAGAACACAGGAAATTGATCCTAATAAGGAGATGGCGCGGGTAGGATGACAAGTTAACATGGGCAAGTTTGGAAAAAGGTCTAATCGGATGGAGCCAATGCAGAAAGTTTCACTTCTTTTTCCTGAAATACAATTACTTAATGTTTGAATATGATTAAGAAAACAATGGTATGATAAAACATTATAACTTTCAAAATAAAACGATTCAGCAAGTGTTAGCCTTAAAGTTTGTCATATTTGGGAATTGCACTTCATTCTTTGTACAAGGACTAGTTTAGACATTTAGGCTAAGTTAGTCATTGTATTCTTTGTATAAATACCCTCCTTATCCACATTTGGAGGGTTGAGGTTTCACAGGTTCTTTGAGGTGTGTATGTTTTCTCTCTCTAGAAAACATACACACCTCCCAATCAATAAACCGAATATTATCATGTTTAATCTTTAGTTCGTGTTTAATGTGTTTCCTCCACCTCCCGTATGTGAATCTATACCTCTACAATTGGTATCATGAGCTAACCGGGTGGCCATTCGTGGTGTTTTCAAGGTGATTAAGGTGAGTTATGTTGTGATTTATCTCGGTTTTCTTCATCTTCTTCATCACAGCCGAGTTTAGTGCTATATCTAGGTTCGTTTTTGTGTTTGAAATAACCCATCAGTTGCGTTTTTATCATAAAAACGTGAGCTTTTTGTGGTTTTCTGGATTCAGACGCAAGAACAAGGCAGAAATTTGGTGTGTTCTTAGCTACTTTGATCCAAAATCACAAAAAAATCTTGTATAAGATGTGTTTGTGAATATTATAATTGGAAGAATTATTGGTTTATGGAAAAGGGTGGTCAAAGTTAGCTAGTGGGTGAATGTTGTCAGTGGAAAACGTGGGTTAGTGGTGGAAAAGGAGAAAAAGTGGTTGAAAAGGCAAAATATCGCATTTCCCCTCAACAGCCCATTTTTATCGCGATTGCAGAAAACCAGGGAATTATCGCATTTGGTACCTATCGCAGTTGGTACTTATCGCAGTTGATACTTATCGCATTTGGTACCTATCGCAATTGGTACTTATCGCAGTTGGTACTTATCGCATTTGGTACTTATCGCATTTGGTACCTATCGCAGTTGGTACCTATCGCAGTTGGGACTTATCGCGTTTGATATTATCGCAATTGTGCCTCTGTCGCAGTTTATCACAAATCACACCTTATCGCATTATGCCAAAAGAACCTATCGCAATCCAACTTTATGTTTATCGCAGTTGCAATTCAACTTTATGTTTTTTGGCGGGAAAAGTTGAGTAAAATTTATTTTTCACAGGAGACTTTACGGTTCATTTTTACGCGAGATTCAAATTCTGGTACAAGAGTGAAAATTTTGGCCCAAAATTCAAATTTTTTGGCCAAAATTCGAATTTTTCGGAGAATTTTCGGCGTAAAAAATTTCTTAAACTCAAAATTTTCCGGCATCATTAGAATTGCATTTTATGGCATTTTTCACAACAAAATCACAAATGAAATTATCGGACTGCACCTTCAAAATCACCACGTATAGCCAAAAAGATCCTGATCAAGATTCACAATCAAATGACAATGGTTAAATTATTAGCTGTGACTACGGGTATGACTCGTTATTATTTATTTGGGTTTGAAGTAAGGTTTTACGGATGCGTGTACTTATTTCATCTTCTTTCTTTCTACCCTACCGCGAAGATGACTTGTTTGGGCATATATTAATGGTGTTAGCATTTATTTTATGCTATTTAGGAAGTGATGGTCATTTGCCGTTTAGAATTAATGTGTCGTGTATAATATGTATTTTGTTTAGTGGGCTTATAGCATTAGTAATGTTTGTAAGTTAATTATATGTGTAGTGTAATTATTAAGCCCACATTAGATCCATTGTAAAAGCCCACCAAGCCCACTTGGTTGGCTGTGTTTCATTTAAACCACACACACTCTTCACAGTTAGTATGCCTCATTCAAGATAAGAAAAAGAGTGTGTGTGTGTGTATCCAAGTCCTCCCTAGTCTTTGTATTATCTTTCATAGTAATGAATATAATCATTTGACTAGAAATAACCATATGATCCATACAAATCTATTTCTTATTGTTCTTAAGTGATTGTGAGTGTCATCATCAAGTGCTTGTGTGTATGATAAAGAGGAGAAGCTTAGGTCCTAACAAGTGGTATCAGAGCCAATTCTCACGGAGAACAAGTGGTATACATGAGCCAATCTTCAAGTTGGTGAAAAGTTACAAGATATCACGTGGGAAGTGACACAAAAGTCAACAAAAGTGGCCAAATAGCAGAATTTTCTCGCAATTGTCCTTCAGTCTCGCAATTCAGGCATTCTGTCGCAATTCCAGTACTTTGTCGCAATTCAGATACTGTCTCGCAATCGATTCTATCGCAATTGGTCTCTTTTATCGAAATTGGGTCTCGCAATTGGCAAACCTCTATCGCAATTCATCTTATCGCAATTGCATGCTGGTCTCGCAATTCATCATTTTATCGCAATTGAGCACTGTTTCGCAATTCAGAGGTTTTCTCGCAATTGTATATCGCAATTCAAGTTGAATCTCGCAATTGGGGCTGTTCTTTCGGAATTGGTCTCGCAATTCATTGTTAGTCTCGCAATTGGAGCTATTTTATCGAAATTGGTCTCGCAATTCACATTTTGGACTCGCAATTGATGCAATTTTCGGAATTGGCAACTTTAGTCCTTGTACTTTCAGCTGCAATAGGATATCTTTCGGATTTGACACTTTTGGCCCTCGCAATTGTGATTAAAAGACTTCAAAGTTAGATAACTTTCAAGGATTTGATTCGAACGTAATTTCGTCAACTCGAAAGTGAACTCGGTATTTTTACTCTTGTATAAGAGTGTAAAATACTTCGACAAACGGTTATCTAACCTTTTGTATAAAAGTGTTAGATTTTATATAAATTATCGATTTATATAAATTAGATATCTTTCTATCTAAATTGATATTTTGCCATAATTTTTATAAATTTTGGTCAAATTGAAATTTCTATAGAAATTGTCGAGTTTATCTAAATTGTAATTTACATAACTTTTGTCGAAATAGTAAACTTTTGACTTTGTCTTAATTATACTTGAATCAAGTTCCGTAACGTTATTTAATTTGTTACAACATCAACGATCATCAACAACAAACCAAAGCATCACATCAACAACCAAGATCAAGTTCAACCTTCAACGAAAACAACTTCTATTTTGTTGAATCGATCCTCAATCCACTTTATCCTACCAAATTGTAAAGATGACTACACAACAAGACATTCATGCCGCAGGTTCAGAAAACCGACCTCCAATGTTAGAAAAAGGTGGTTATCTTCCATGGACTAGTCGTATGAAAAGATACATGAAAACCAAGCCTCTAGGACAAGGTAAACTCCTGATCAAATCCATAGAGGAAGGTCCATTCGTACCTCGCCAGATTCAAGTTACAGCTGGGAATCCTAATGCATCACCTCCAATTAAAGCAACCTTTCGAACTTAAACGGAAGAGGAATACACATTGGCAGATCAGAAGCAAATTGAAGCAGACGACATGGCAATGCATTTAATCCAACTGGGTTTACCACAAGAAATATTCTGTGCTGTAGACAGTTGTGAAACTGCTTATGCAATGTGGGAACGCGTCAGAAGACTCTGTTATGGTACAGACATTGGTAAACAAGACGTGGAAAACAAGCTTCTGACTGAATGGGAGAAGTTCACATCCACTCCAGCTGAGCAGATTGAATCTTACTACACACGGTTTTGTACTCTAATGAATGAGTTGATCAGACACAGTTTGGATCATAAACCAATTGTTCAGAACATCAAGTTCATCAACAACCTTCCAGAAGAATGGGGACGATACGTTACTATTGTCAACCAAACTCAAAACCTTCACGAGGTGAACTATGATCAGCTCTATGACTTTCTAAAACAAAACCAAAAAGAGGCAAATGAAGTCAGAACAGAGAAACAAGCTAAACAACAAGATCCTCTTGCACTCATAGTCCAAACACCTACACCTGCAACAGTCAGTGCACAACCATCATCATCGTCATCCACTCAGCAATTCATGCAACAACAGTATATTCCACAATCACCATTCTACCAACAACAACAACATGTAATCCCACAACAACCATACCCGCAACACCCAGATCAACATGATCAGGATGAGTCAACTGATGCTTTGACTCAAGCTTTTGCCTACCTATCAAAAGCATTCCAAGGACGTTACTCCACACCCACCAACAACAATCAACGAATCTCATCGAACACTCGCAACAAGCAGATTGCACAGCCGAGTTTCAACATGGGACAACAAGGACAGATGGTTGGGGGATATGGGAATCAGCAGGGATATGCTCCAAGATATCAGATGGGTAATCAGAATGCAGGGCAGTATGCAGGTAATCAGATGGGTACAGCTGTTGGTAATCAAAGGGTACAGAATGCTGGGAATCAGTTTGGGAATGTTGCTCAGGGAGCTGGGAACAGGAATCAGGGTAATGTGATGAAGTGCTTCAACTGTCAGGGTGTTGGTCATATGGCTAGGAACTGTCCAGACAAGCCGAATAAGAGGGATCCAGCGTATTTGCAGAAAGCATTAATGTTGGCAAACAAGGAAACGGCTGGGCATCAGTTGAGTGCAGAAGAGAATGACTTCATGGCTATTATGGATGCTTCAGAAGATCTTGAAGACATCGATGCAAACTGCATTTTTATGGCTAATCTTCAGGAGGCAAAGTACGACACAGACTCAGAAGCACCTCCTGCTTTTGACACTAATGCGGTTTCTGATGTACAACCATATGCTACATGTCACAATAATGAAATGTTTGATATGTCACCTCAAAATGAACAGCATCCTGATACTCCTAATCTCATTTACGATACATATATGGACGAACCAAGTTGTAGTAATACTAATTTGGTAACTCCAGATATGGATCCTAATGATGAATTCGAGTCACAGCATACTGATAATGATGAGGAAACACGTGCTATGTTTGAATCATTATTGCATAATTGTAGTATTGAAATTGCGAAAGTTAAAACGGTCAATCGCGAGGTTAAGGCCGCGAATGAAAATTTGACCGCTGAGCTTGAGAGTTATAAGGTGAATGCACAAGCTTATGATTTTCATAACGAAAAACAGTCAGAACTTGAGGTTAGCTTAAGAGATTCTGAGTTAAGAGAGAAACATTTGCAAATAAAATTTGACACTCTCGATGTTAAGTTGAATTTCCAAATCAAATCTCTTAACAAAGACATTTCTGAACTAACCAACCAACTTTCAAACCAAAAATCAACTTATTCCAATCTTGAAAAAGAAAAGAAGGAGTTGAATGAAAGGTTTTCAAAATGTGAAAAAGATCTTCAAAAAGAGATCACTGACAAAAAGGAAACCATTGCAAAGTTGGAAGATTTACTTGTAAAAACGGGTCATTCTGCACAAACAATTAACTTGTTAATAAACGATCCAAACCCGATTTTACATACATTAAAGAAAACGGCTATCGGTTATGAAAACCCTTATTATCTCAAGAAAGCTCAGAAAAATCAGAATGTGTTATATAATGGTAGTGTGCTAAATGATAATCATGATCCGATTGAGATTTATGATTCGGATGAAACGATTGAGCGTACTGAAAAGAGACGAGTCAAAATGAGACAAATGAACCCAGAAATTAAACCAATTGACTATAAAGAAGCAAACAAACTTGCTGGGGTTCATCTTGTTAAAAAAGAGTCACCTCTGTTTTTTCAAAAACCAGTGGTCTTCACAAAACAAAAAGCTGTCTCAAATCATCTGTCTAACATCGAACAAATGGCATCTAAAAACACTTATGAATCAAGTGCAGCTAGACTATATTTGGTTGATCTTAAACAGAGAATTGAAACACTTCAAAGTATTGTGGCATCCAAACTAAACAGTAACAAAAACGACTGGTTTTCAAGATTTCAGACTAAACTAAAAGGAATGTTTGAACAAGACATTAATCCACACATTGATGCAATCTATGCGGTTGTTCAAAATGTGGAATACAATCTTTTGAAAGAGTCAGCAGAATTCGTTAAGGACCACAAATCCTTAGTGAATGAAGCCAATGAATACTTGGAACACATAAAAGTTTTGGAAATGCAAAATGACTCTCTCTCTTTCGAAGCTCTATCGACCGATATCATGTCTATTATTTTCCAAACATATTCTGTGGAGGATGATGAAACACTTCGAGCTGAGACTTCTCAAATTGTTGAAAAATATGAAAAGGCGCTTTTGAAACTTGAAAAACAAAATTGCACATATTTTAAACAACTTGATACGAAAAAGGAAGAATGCAAGTATGACAAATTGTCGTATGAGCGTTCTTACAAAAACATGCAAGATCAAATAAATCTTTTGAAGTCTCAGCTTGCAAGTCAAAAAGGGCAGGGTGAGGAATCTGCAGGTATTGCACCATTAACCCCCTTGCCTAATGAGAAACAAAAAGGGAAAGCTGTTGTCAAGAACACTAATGTGATAGCACCTGGCCTTTATAGGATTAGTCCCACTACTGCGTCTGCCTCTACATCTAAAACATATAGGGCGATAGACAAAAGTAAGAAAGATAATCCGAATGAGTCTAGGGATGCTACAAAAACATCTAAGGACAACCCCATAAATTCTAATGAGTGTGCCTTACCTTCTACAGGAATAGAAAGCAACTCTAGGAGCAAAAGACAGACTAGGAGCAATAACAAGAAACCTAGTGTCTCGCCTGTTTCTGAGAGTCCAAGCAAGACAGTAGAAGAACACCCTAGGAATTTAAAGCTTTCCAAGAAGAAACATGTATCATCTAGTTGTAATGATAAGACTCCTGTTTCTAATGCATGTAATGATTCTGATTGTTTAATGCAAAAGAAATCTTTGTCAAAAAATGCTTGTGATGATAATGTTTCTAAGAATGTGAATGAAGTGAAAGAACAGAAAAAGATTCCTTCAGTAACTAGGGCTAAGTCTAGATACATCAGTAGACTTATTGCAAAAGCTAGAAAAACCACTAGCAGTCTGTTACCTAAGGATCACATTAAGTGTTGTGCATGGAAACCAACGGGTAGAAATTTTACACTTAAGAATGGCACATTAGAAATAGTTCCCAATGCAACACCGGAAACCATATCTAAGTGTGATTCAACTGTTACAACTAACCCCTTGGAACCAAATGTTACACGGTTTCCATATACAAATTCTTCTGTTCTTCTCAGGTCATTGAAATCTGTCTTTGGATCGTCGACTCGGGTTGCTCCAAGCACATGACCGGGAATCTGAAGCTGCTGATCAATTTTGTGTGCCAGTTCATGGGGACTGTACGTTTTGGGAATGATCATGTTGCAGCTATTCTGGGTTATGGAGATCTTCGGTTTGGAAATTATCTGATCACTCGGGTTTACTATGTCGAAGGGTTGGGACACAATCTGTTCTCTGTCGGACAGTTTTGTGATGCTGATTTAGAGGTTGCATTTCGGAGAAACACTTGCTTTGTCAGGAATTTGGTTGGGGATGATCTCTTAATTGGGGATCGTGGCACCAATCTTTATGCAATTGACATAAACCAAATGGCCTCTTCATCACCTATTTGTCTCATGACCAGGGCAGGCGAAACAAAATCCTGGTTGTGGCATAGACGTTTGTCCCATCTGAACTTTGACACGATCAACAAGCTTGCCAAAGACGACATCGTCTCCGGTCTTCCTAAATTCAAATACACCAAAGAACACCTATGTCCATCATGTGAGCAAGGAAAGAGCAAAAGAGCAACATATAAACCTAAACCCGTACCGAGTTCGGTTGATAGGTTGCATCTGTTGCACATGGACTTATGTGGCCCGATGAGAGTTCAAAGCATTAATGGGAAGAAGTATATTCTTGTAGTTGTCGATGACTATTCAAGATATACTTGGGTAAAGTTTTTTAGATCAAAAGATGAAGCTCCAAACACCATCATCACCTTTCTGAAGCGGATTCAAGTTCTACTTCAAGCTCCAGTTAGGATAGTAAGAACGGATAATGGCACGGAATTCGTTAATCAGGAGTTAAGAACATTCTTTGAAGAAACTGGTATTACTCACCAGACATCAGCTGTTAGAACTCCACAGCAGAATGGGGTAGTTGAAAGAAGGAACCGAACCCTTGTTGAAGCTGCTCGCACTATGCTGATTTATTCTAGTGCTCCGTTATTCCTATGGGCTGATGCTGTTTCTACTGCTTGTTTTACTCAAAACCGATCCCTAATCCATCCAAGATTCAATAAAACCCCATACGAACTTGTCAACAACCGAAAACCTGATATTTCTTATCTTCATGTTTTTGGTGCTTTATGCTATCCAACAAATGACAGGGAAGATCTGGGAAAGTTGAAGGCTAAGGGTGATATTGGAATCTTTATTGGGTATTCTGAAAACTCCAGGGCATTCAGGGTGTATAACAGGAGAACGAAAAAGATAATGGAGACGATGAATGTGAAGTTTGATGAAATTTCACAGATGGCTTCTGAGAGACTCGCTCTAGAACCCGCGCTTAACCCGATGACTTCCGGACATATCAGTTCGGGACTCGCACCTCAAGGAGCTCAATCAATTCATAAGGAACAATCAACAACTCAAGAACTGGATAATTTCTTCGAGTTCATGTACGATGAATACTATGGTGGCGCTTCGAAAAATGCATCTAACCAACATTCCGCTACAACAACTCAACATCAACAACCACCACCAACTCCACCAAATCCAGATGCATCCACAACAATTGAAGCTGGCGCACCACCTCCCTCACCGTCAACATCATCTACATTTACTCCTGCAACTCCATTCATTGAAATTGTTCTACCAAGAATTGATGAGCAAGAACAAAATAAGGCTGTGTTAGACGATGAAGTCTTTGAAAACCCGTTTGGAACGGAATCTGGTGAATCATCTTCCAGATTACATGAACCGACTAACACGCAGTTATTCAGTCCAAGGTATCCTTCAACTCTACAGTGGACAAAAGACCATCCGATTGAACAAGTTATTGGTGAACCCTCAAGACCAATTCAGACGAGAAAACAACTTTATACCGATTTCGACATGTGCATCTATGTCTGCTCAGTCAGTCTCATAGAACCTAAGAACATTCGGGAAGCAATGGCAGATAATGCCTGGATTGAAGCGATGTAGGAAGAACTTCTTCAATTTCGAATCCATGACACCTGGGATTTAGTTCCTCGACCAATTGACAAACTAATCATTGATCTTAAGTGGTTATGGAAAAACAAAAAGGATGAAGAAATGACTGTGATTCGCAACAAGGCTCGTCTGGTGGCAAAGGGATTCAGACAAGAAGAAGGGATAGATTTTGAAGAGTCATTCGCACCGGTTGCAAGGCTTGAAGCTGTCAGGATTTTCTTAGCTTATGCCGCTCACAAGAACATCACGGTTTATCAGATGGACATCAAGACCGCTTTCTTGAATGGAACTCTGAAGGAAGAAGTGTATGTGAGTCAACCAGACGGTTTCGTTGACAAAGATCATCCGGAATACGTCTACAAGCTAAAGAAGGCAATCTATGGTTTGAAACAAGCCCCACGGGCGTGGTATGACGAGTTATCATCTTTCTTGTTGTCAAATAATTTCACCAAAGGAACAATTGATCCGACCTTGTTTACAAGAAAATACAAAAATGACATTTTGATTGTTCAGATTTATGTGGACGACATAATATTTGGGTCCACTAATCCGACACATTCAAAACATTTTGAAAATCTCATGAAAAGCAAATTCGAAATGTCCATGATGGGTGAATTAAAATTCTTTTTAGGCTTACAAATTCATCAATCCCCACGTGGAATTTTTCTTAATCAAGCTAAATACACAATTGAGATTTTGAAAAAACATGGAATGGACAATTGTGACTCTGTTGGTACTCCTATGGTCACTTCACCAAAAATTGGCACTGACCTATATGGGAAACCCATGGATCCGAAGAAATATCGGAGCATGATTGGTTCTCTCATGTACCTAACTGCAAGCCGACCAGATATACATTTTGCTGTGTGTTTATTAGCACGGTTTCAGGCAAGGCCTACCGAACTTCACCTCCAAGAGGTTAAACGGATCTTTAGATACCTACGAAGAACCATTAACATGGGACTTTGGTATCCGAAGGATTCGGAGTTTACACTAATTTCCTTTTCAGATGCCGATCATGCTGGATACCAAGTAACAGCGAAAAGTACATCAGGCGGAGCGCAATTTCTTGGAGAAAAGCTAGTAGGCTGGTCGTCAAGAAAACAAGATTGCACTGCTTTATCAACAGCAGAAGCCGAGTATGTGTCTCTATCTGCGTGTTGTGCTCAAGTCCTTTGGATGAGAACTCAACTCACAGATTATGGTTTCTCTTTCAACCGCATACCTTTGTATTGCGATTCAAAAAGTGCCATAGCCATCTCGTGCAACCCATTGCAACACTCGAAGACCAAGCATATTAGAGTCCGCTACCACTTCATAAAAGAGCACGTTGAAGAGGGTACTGTTGAATTGTTTTTCGTTAAGACTGATTACCAGCTCGCCGATCTATTTACTAAGGCCCTCCCAAAAGAGCGGTTTGAAAACTTAGTTCGTCGAATTGGCATGCGAAGCCTAACTCCCGAAGAGTTAGAAAGTCTTCTCGAATCTTATTGATTTACTTCATAAAGCTTCGCATGTAAATATATATGTGTAAATATGTTTGTAAATAGTTATGTATATATTTTTGGTAATATATATATATATATATATATTTTTTCAAAAACAAAAATATAAAAATAGAAAACTTCAAAAAGCCATAAAAAATATAAAACATCAAAAACCAAAAATATTCTTCTCACGACATGTCTCTCGTCTAATCAATATTCTGTACGTACTTAGAAATGTCATTCAACAATGATACGGGTATTTACAGATGCTTGAGCGAGAGTTATTTTTTATGTTTTTCTAAAACATGTCGTTTCTCAAATTTCTTCATTAAGGCTTTCGTGCATTTCAGTACGGAACCCGTTCTTAAACGTGAAATCTTTTAAATGTAGCTCGGGTATGCCGGAAAAGGTTTCAAATAAACGCTACATTGAATGACTTCTGATTATTTCCGATTAGAACTCGCAATGTTAATGGCGAAAAGCTAAAACCAGTGAGCACTTAATCAAAATTGTTTCAAAAGATTTTTCAAAGTCTTTTTATAAATTTTGTGCTCACAATAACTCCCTCTAAGACCTCTAAATGCTTTTAAACTCAAAAGTTTAACCATTTGCTCTGATTAAGGGGGAGTATAAAAGAAAAATGTTCCATTTTTCATGCTAAAATCAGTCCGTCTCTCCACTAAAAGTTTCATTTTAATCAACTGTTTTCAAAAAATACCACTTCATGCTATTTTTGAGGGGGAGATTAAGTGTTTAAATATATGGGGGAGAGGACGTGATTAAAATGTGATCTAAAAGAAGTTTTATCGTTTGAATCTCAAAACGAGTTCTTCAAAAAGACTCAGCATGAACCCTCGAATTGACGAATCTAAATGTCCGTTCTCGAAAAGACATGTCCTGGACGGGTAATAATTTCAAGCTGGTTTTCCAGTGATGTAAGCGTGTCTCGCAAAGGACTTGTCTGAGTAGAATGTACCAATTCGAGAGATGATCATTGAATATGACCGGGACGGGTAATAACTTCAAGCTAGTCTAACTAGTGATGTAAGCGTGTCTCGCGAAGGTCATGTTCATTAAAAGTCGATCACTTCAAATGTGCGAACTCTACCCAACATGTGCAATTTAGTTCAAAAATGCATGAGCACATGTGAAGGGGGAGTGTTTCATAAATGCAAAACTCTCGATGTGTTAACAAAATGTGTTTTCTCATAAACACGTTGAGAGATTTTCACAAGGTTTAATGGCATGTGACAAATAATCTAGGATAATCATGGAGTAATAAGGTGATTATGGTTAGGTTATGTCCAATGATCCGCCAGAACCGGAGGGATCTACCCAAGGACTATTCCAATAGCTTAGCATTAGAAGTCCTTAGGAAAGATTAAAAAAAAGGAGTATAATGAGAAAGGAGAAAGAAGGGGTTGAAGAATGAAAAAGAAAAGTTTTTGTAAGGGTGAAAAGAAATAGCCCTCCGTGAAAACTTAGGTCAAAAACCGGGTCAATACATATGCTATCGGTACTCACTAAGGTGATACTGGTATTGAAGACAAGACGTCATGGACCCAGTGACGCATTTGCACCACCCCTCCTATCCACTCAGATATCTCTCAAAAGATATTTGTTTCATTTCTCACGGAGAACACTACATAATCTATCGGCCTCTCACTCCGAGATGTGTTGATATTGAAAAGGTGGCACTCTGCTCCATGCCTCCGACGACTAAAATCAAAACGCACATAATTGAGTCTAGAGACATGAGATTCATCAAAAGATCTCTTAGGAACACTTCCTATGAAATACACTTGTGTTCATCCAAAGGATACAAGTTGTATGAGTCTTAATGAGATCTAAGGATCTTGCCTCACGACATGATGGCCGAAGGACGAATTATTGCTAACTGTTTTATGCAGGTACCGACGAAAGTCTATCCACCATCATCATCTACAACGACGACGCTTCAGGACAGAAGATGTAGATCAAGGCAAGAACACTCAAAGATGACTCTTTGAAGATCACAGTGCATAAAGGAACATTGATTGAAGAATGTTATACATTGACACACGAAGTTCAAGACAACAAATGCAAAAGACCAATCACGGGAGCATCATTGATATGACCATCCCTTAGGGGGAGATTGTTAGCATTTATTTTATGCTATTTAGGAAGTGATGGTCATTTTCCGTTTAGAATTAATGTGTCGTGTATAATATGTATTTTGTTTAGTGGGCTTATAGCATTAGTAATGTTTGTAAGTTAATTATATGTGTAGTGTAATTATTAAGCCCACATTAGATCCATTGTAAAAGCCCACCAAGCCCACTTGGTTGGCTGTGTTTCATTTAAACCACACACACTCTTCACAGTTAGTATGCCTCATTCAAGATAAGAAAAAGAGTGTGTGTGTGTATCCAAGTCCTCCCTAGTCTTTGTATTATCTTTCATATTAATGAATATAATCATTTGACTAGAAATAACCATATGATCCATACAACTCTATTTCTTATTGTTCTTAAGTGATTGTGAGTGTCATCATCAAGTGCTTGTGTGTATGATAAAGAGGAGAAGCTTAGGTCCTAACAAATGGTGACGAAGACTTGGATATCTAGTTACTTTTGTGATTCTCTCTCTATTCTCACAAAGTAGCTATCACTTTAAGGAGTTACGTTGTAGTGCTCAGTGTCTCACGTAGTTGAGGATATGTCAAGAGGTTTTGTGCCAATACTTCTGTTAAGGGTATAGGGTACACCGTTCTTAGTCACAAGGATAGTACAAGCTTAAGTCACAAATCTGGGCGATGTTACTTCATTCTCAAGTTCATCATATTGGGTTATCATCACATGTGGTTACTACATGAAGCCGTTGTTTTTTATTCAGGAGGTTAGATTGGGTTTATCGACATCTTCTCACAGGCTGACTGGGTTTAATGATAAAGTGCTTCCAGTTAATACTTCACGTACACAACATTATGCTGATTCCGATAAATCGTAACCAGTAGGGGAGAGAAATGTGTACATCGAGGTCTCACAACAAGTTCACGTGATCGGGCTTAATGATTTATGTAATGATTTGATTTGTGTCGGAAATTGGTTGATTCTATGTCTTATCCTCTACTCATCTTTTTCTACGTACTTCTACCTTTCCACCTTCAACAATTTCGGGCAACAAAATCAAGATGATCAGTGGTTCAACTTGTTACTTTGGTGTTATCATTTCATGTGTACGTAATGGGCTGATTTATCAAATGAAAGATAACTGGGATGCATTTGGTGAGATGAAGATGTTGATACCCTGTTCCCCCAAATGGATAATCTTGAAGAAGGTCAAGTCTACAGTCTGTTCTACATTTTCCGCTGCATGTTAGAAGACTAAAGACGAAATGCATTTAATTATCAAAAGACTTCTTCAGATTCAGGGCAATCATCAGAAAGGTTGTCAGTTTGGGGGAGAGCACTAATTAGGGGAGAGCACTCAGGGCACGCTGTATTAAACCCTAATTAGATTTGCTCACATAGTTCGTCTGCAAGTAAAGAAATGAAAGCTGAGAAGATTCTGCAAGCTGAACGAAGTAATGACGTTTGAAGACTATTCTCTGTGCTTATGGTGTATATTTTACTTGTAGGGAACATTGTAAGCAATTCCCATATGACTTCACTTTGGGGAGAGATTGTTAGCCTTAAAGTTTGTCATATTTGGGAATTGCACTTCATTCTTTGTACAAGGACTAGTTTAGACATTTAGGCTAAGTTAGTCATTGTATTCTTTGTATAAATACCCTCCTTATCCACATTTGGAGGGTTGAGGTTTCACAGGTTCTTTGAGGTGTGTATGTTTTCTCTCTCTAGAAAACATACACACCTCCCAATCAATAAACCGAATATTATCATGTTTAATCTTTAGTTCGTGTTTAATGTGTTTCCTCCACCTCCCGTATGTGAATCTATATACCTCTACAGCAAGTTTCTATGCATAGTAAAAACTTTTGAGCGACTTTCAAACCGTTTAAACTATTCAGTTAAACAATTATTTGAAATCCACCCATTTAAGACGTTAGCCAAAATATAACCCAAAACAACCAATTCACCATAAATGGGTGAAGTAGACAACATTATAGATAACCTACTAACACTAGTTCAGCATATTCATACACAGACTCGGAAAACAAATGTGTAATATATTTATCAAGATTAAGCAACATGAGCCGGATCCCAGAACACTGAACGTAAAAAGGGGAATACGCAAAAGATGAATTGCAAGATGGCAGGTCAGGTACCAGGTAAAAATGGTTACTAAGAAACAGGTCGGGTCAGATTTAAACATGATTAAGAAAACAAAGTTATTATGACAACAATCTGGTTTTATAGATAAAACTACTCAGGAAGGTGATTAAACAAATAGTTATTCATCGATTTGTGTTTCTTATACGTTGACAGCTAACAAAGTGTGCTCTAAATGACCGGTAGGCCCACTGAAACACTTGGAAAGAGATCTTGTTAACACACGCTCTTAACTTCACATTTTGAGTAATCCCGAGACAGTTCCTGTAACACGCTAGAGTCAAGCACTTGTTGTTTGTATAGTTGGCAATTTCGAACCATTTACTTACGGATCAATTCGGGTTATGTTTTATCACAAACGGGTCAACCAGTTGAATTCAAAGTCAGCCTAAACTGGAAAATGGTCAAATGGCCAGCCGAACATGCTCAAAGCCTGCCAAAGTGTACTTTTAATGCATAAAAACCTTCTAAACATTTTATTTTTTTTCTTCTTTTTTTTTTTTTTTTTTTTTGTTTTAATCTAGACCACCCTTCAGTAACACGAGCTTAAATGAGCTTAAGCCCTAGCTTGAGCCTTGTTTGAGGCTTGTTTAATAAACGAACTCAAGTCCATATTTGGTCCGGACATGTTACCTTTAAGGAAGCATGCAAGTTGTAAGGGGAAAGCATTGCGGGAAAAATAATACTCCTTCCGTCCCAATTTTATAGTCCACCAACAAAATGTATTTTATTTAAGATATGTGCATTGTTAAAAGTCATTTTCATCCTTAAATTTAAACTTGTCTTTTTAAATTCAACCTCTCAAATGATAGGATACATAACTAAGGGTAGAATAGTAAAATTGGAAGTTTGTAATTGTTATTTAGTGAAAATGGACAATGTATTTCGGACAAACAAAAATAGTAACATGGACAATAAAAGTGAGACGGAATGAGTACCTAGCAAGTTTAAGTTTGGTTAAAAGGAAAAAAAAAAAAAAAAAAAAAAAAAAAAAAAAAAAAAAAAAAAAAAAAAAGTCTAAACACCATTAGGCTGATGCTAATGGTAACCGTAAATATTATGGTCACCCCCCCGACACATCAGCTTTCTTTCTCCAAGACTACACTCAACTACAATTTGCTAATAAGTCAACCGGAACCACAACCAAAAACTACCCTACAAAAACTAATAAAAAAAAAATACACACACAAAAGAGATTGAATCTTTCGGTTGGCTGACAAACCATAACTTTGAAAAGGTTGGGGTGGGACTCGGTTGCATCCGGTTGAGCTAATGGGAGGAACTCGGTTGGGGGGTCAGTTGGTTGATGTATTCGGTTGCCATTAGCATTGGCCTTATAACTCAACTCAACTATTGGTGAGTCAAACTTTACTTTTTATATTCTGAACATCTATGTACTTGCCTTTTTTTTTACCAAAGTAAAACTTGAACAACTTTGAATCTTCACCACAAGATACTTCATCACTTTACCCTATCTTTTTCAATAAATTTTAGCATGTATTACTATTAACTGAACAATGCAACAAAAGAGGAATAAGTAAACCATGTTTTGTGTAAATTAAATGAACCAACCACCTCTATGTTGATTCTTTAAACCTCAAATACATTAACCATACCTGCAAGCCTCACACGCTACCTAGCATTTTCAGCAATAAATAAACACCTTTGCTAGCTAGTGTTACCAACATTTACTTATGAAAAGTAATTAATCATGCTATTTGGTAACAAAAATAGGTTTAACTTTCTCATAAACCCTTTTTATTGTAATGTTTTGATAATCTAATTTGACCAAATAAAGTTAAAATGAAAATGATCGATATCAGATCAGATAAGTAGATACCTTTTGCTTCACGAAATGCTGTTGTTCTAGTTGGATATGGTCCAAAAACTAATCTTTATTACTATACAAAAAGCATTTTTATAACAGTTTTATTAAATTTAATCACTAGCTCAGAAGTTGAGCGCGGTTTAAAACTAATCACTACGCCAAAAGTCTGTGTATGTTCCAAATTTGATCACGGATTATGGACGTTGCACATCTTATAATTCATATCAAATACTCGTTCATCAAAATAACGTATGATAAAGTATATGAAAAAGAATCATGGTTGTATATAAACTGTACATGTACGTAATACTATATAGATCAATAACGATTATGTACATGGTCTTGTTTGCAAATGCATTTTTGTCTCAAGTTTGAGACTTCGACCCTATCACCGTGCCGTTGTTTATACAACTCCTGCTAGGATTTTTTTTTTTTTTTTTTTTTTTTTTTTTACAACTCATGTTTATTTGTTGTAAATTTGAATGACTATCAATGGTTCATATTTGGAAAGATCATTTATTTTGACATACCATTAGTCTCGTAAAGTAGATGCATGTGACGGTAAATCTGAGTTGTTGATTTGGAAAGAGCATTTAATTTCCAACCTTTGAGAGTAAGAAATGGTTTATTTTTATGTGTAGTATGATATCCCACCTAAAAGTAATATATCCTCATTTATTTCTCGTTAGTTTATTGAGTTGTGAGCATGAAAAGGAAGTGCTTGTATAGGATGAAAATGAGACATTGCTTATACATTGGCCTCTCTGAGTATTGGATAGGGTCGGGCACATGTTAACTAATTAAGCAAATTTAATTGTAAGCCAAATTAACTGTTGCCTATGCATTGGCGTTTCCGAGTCTTTGGCAAGGTTGGGGACATGTTAAACGTCTTTTTGTGAAGAAAGCTAGTGTGTTAAGCCAAATTAATCTAGAGTCAAAATTATTAGTATGGTTCACGTCCGATACACAAAATCTACTGAAACATGCATCAACGTAGTTGTTACTTTTGGTTTGCTTCTCGTTCAGTTTATTTTAAGTGGCAAAGGTATTAAAGGCTGAGAGGAAGCTAGAGCACCCAAATAACATGCACAAAAGAAGCCTGGAAGACACCTATAAGCAAACCAGAAAACTTATGAAGTAGGCATAGCTTATCCAAACTACTTATCTACTTGTTTGAGCAAGAAGTTTAGGATGGCTTATTCCCAACTTCATAAGCACATAAGTTTTGGATGGCTTTATCTCACCAAATTGCTTTTGTGAAATACAAATTTTCCATTACATTTCGTTTTGATGACTTCTTCAAACCACATACTAAAATGAATGCGTAGCCAAAATGGTCTTACCAATATTACGTATATTTATTGAATAAGTTAAAATAGTTATTTTTGGCTAAAGATAATGAAAAAGAAATCCTTTAAAATAAAAATAAAAGCATTAGAAGAATATATTAAGGCTATGTTTGGCGCACGAGCTTATTAGAGCTTATCGTAGCATGAACTTATTTTTTTTAGCTGACACGGCTTGAAGGAGCTTGTTAAAAAAATAAGCTACTAAATGAAATGCTAGTTGTACTAGCATGTAAAAAAAAGCTCCAGCCACATGCTCCAGCAACCAGCTCCAGCAACCCGCTCCAGCTCCTACTTGTGCCAAACATACCCTAAAAGTGGCATGTTTTAAGTAAACTTTTCTTCGGTCAGGCTATATTTAATGTGGATACATTTGTTATGATGAAAAATCTTGTGTCCTTTAATTTCCTTTACACCTAACTCGTACATACATATACAAAGAAGCTTGCACATTTATGATCAGCCAAATAAGCAACCCCATAAGCTAACAATACCTATAGTTTTTTTATGTCTTGAATCAACAAAATTGTACATATGTCTTAAGGCAAGAAGCAAGCTTTGTCTTTTCAAGTCAAAATTTCCCAATATAGCATGGAGCTAGCGATTATGTGAGCAATAATGAAATGTGAATAGTAAATTTACAAACCTAAGGATTTTTGTCATTTAAACTTGCTTTATTTACGACATGTTTTGCCGGATTTATTAAAGTAGACATCTCTAAAGTGGTCTAGTGGTATGTTATCCTTAAAGTTTCATAGGAAATCATGGTTCAAGCATGGTCTCGTAAAAAAATTGTGATCAGCCAAGAAAAGTTTTGAAAGTGCGAAAGGTATACCGGTTAGGCTACGTACACGAAAAAAAAAAAAAAAAAAAACTCGATTATCCCATATAATTCCTGAAAGGGTCCTTGTCAGTTTGTGAGTTTTAACTTTAAATCTATACCTTCTTAATGATCATATACATATGAAAACACCACTATTGAAATCATGATATACCATTAGCTAATACCACATTTTATTTAAAGGAAATGCTATCCTAAATTCCACATAAGAATCAACTTGGTTAAAGAATTAAACCATATATGTTTGATAATAAATAGGGTGCATGAGTGGTGTAGATGATAGACGATGCTCGCTAGTCGCTACCTAGTGAAACCTCTACAAGCTAGCTACCTTCATCAATTGTGACTAACATGACTTTGAATGCTAATTTAAAAAATTTGTTAGGTAGTGAAGTTGGGCTTCATTTACTGATATTGCACAGGGTTCACATCACATTGCACTTAATTATTTTGAACAAAAAAAGATAAAATGTACAGTAATATGAATCTTACAAATATTAAATTCTATCAGAGGTAACAAAAAGCAGTAGTGATAAAGAGTATATATCATAAACCTGAAAGCAAGATAGTTTACTACAATCAAGTTCTATCAAACATCATCAATATGTTCACAAGTTCATGGTTCTCCAAGTAGTACTATATATTGTCTCTAAAAGTGGTACTCTTGATTTAGAATTTACATTGGCTGCACCAAAGCCAATGGACCCAAACAAGTCATCTACCAGTTCTTTCCAACATGAGCCAATTATTAGTGTTATTTAGTTTGATTTTGATTCTTACCCTTGTATGAGGCTGGTTTAATAAATGAGCTCAATCCAAAATGTGGTTGAGACATGTTTACCTTTTCAAAATCATGTAAGAGGTGAACTCGCGTATTGGCGAGTCAAAGCTTAAGATATTTTGAACACATCATCATGTATATGCCGGTCTAGTTGTCTCTTTTTACCATAGTAAAACTTAAACAAAAACTTTGAATCTTCACCACATGACAGTTCACCATTTTACCACCTAATTTTTTCAAAAAATTCTAGTATGAATAACTTAACCAAGCAACAAAAGAGATAAGTTAACCAAGTTTTTGTGTGAATTCAATGAACCAACCACCTCTATGTCACTTCTTTAGACCTGCGGGGGAGTGATAGCTTAAACTTAGTGGACAAGTTTAGAGGCTATAGATACACCCCCAAATTTAACCTAAATAACACCCGACGACATGTCGTCGGTACATAAACAATATTAACATCATTTAACGCTAATCAAACGCTAATTAGGGTGGCTTTTTTATTATATAACGTACTGATGATGTAACACCCCAACCCGACAAGGGTAAAGATATCACAACAATGGATTCATATCAGATCAAAACAAAGCATACTAATACAGTAATACAAAAATTCAAGGATTTCAAATGAAATATTGAATCTAAATGGTTACAATTTAAAACTTCCAAAACTAATTCTAAAACATAATGTCTTCAATCCAACTCTAACCCAGCATAGCTATCAAATCTTCTAAGTCCAAAAGTACACTCTTCTCTCATTCCCAGCTTCCTACTAATACCTGCCGCATGAAAAGAAATGCGGCTGAGCTACGAGAGCTCAGTGAACAGATATATAGATAACAAGAAACGATAACGAATAGCAGTACCAAAGAGATCAGGAAATACATACCATACAGGAATAAAATCACATGAAGGAATAGGAATAAGGAATGGAATTCAATGAAACAAAATAAGACTAAAATAAATAAGGTTCAAGAATAAGGAAAACAGGAATCTATCACGAGCCGAGATAACAAATAATATCATAGCATACCAATATAATAAAACAAACCTGTGTAGAGTGATCAGCTCTCCGACAATGTGAAAGACGTGTATCGCACACACCATCAGTCACCAGATATAATAAACAAATAATAATAGTCATAAAATATAAACAGATAACAGATGACAGGTCAAATCTAGAGTGCACCCATACGCCCCACAGACAAATCAATAATCATAATTATAATGGCCATAGCAAATAATAAATAAGGGACGGAACAGGTCATCACTCTCCTGCCCTAGAGTCATGTCAGAGGTGCGTCAATGATATGGACATGAAACCCTCATGCCTAGTGATTGGCTCGTAATATCAAACTGTAGGTCAAAGGTCAGGCGTACTATCAAAATAATCAAAAGTTATATCTTAAGGGTACATGGCAAAAGGTTCATGTCAAATAGTTTCAAAAATAAAAGTCAAGGTTCAAATCAAAGCTTATCAAATTGAGCTTTTATATCAAAGTTAAGTTCAGTTCCAAAGGCAATATCAAAAGGTTTTCGGAAAAGAGTTTTCACAAGTTCATAATTAGAGTTCATAGCAAAAGTTCATTTAAAAAGGTTTCTATTTAAAAGTCCATTTAAACAATCCTTCAAAAATGGTTTTCATAACAACTGATCTTACAACATAGTTTTCTTCAAAATGGCCTTCCAAAACTTTTAGTAACTTTCATTTAAAGTAGTGTTGCTTCTTTTAAAATAGCTTTTCTCCCACGGTTTCATATGTATTTTAAAGATAGTTCCAAAATCAATTAGGTTCAAATAAGGATTTAACCGATTAAGGTTTATATCAAAAATCAAACCGAGTTTTCTACAAGTATGTCAGATTAAGTTTCAAAACAAGATTTACATATCAGGATTCAGGACAATAGGTCAAAACAAAGAGATTCAATAAAGATTCAGAACAAGGGAACACATCAAGGGTTCACAAATAAACGATCACATGAAAGGTGCACAAACAGGAGGGAACATAGCAATGGCATAGGGAATCCTAAAAGAATCAAAATACGAAATCAAAAGAAACGAAGGCACCTTACTAGAGAAGGGCAGAATATCTGTACCTTATTATGAATGCAAGAACACAGAGATAAACGCTGATAGAGATTAGATTTCTCCTTCCTCGAACCTAAGGGAGTAGAAGACAAAATGACAAGTGGGTTTTAGTTATCTTTTCATTTTAAGTAACTTTCTATTTTTGGTAACTTTCCAGATTTAGCAGGTTACAAAAGTTTAGGGTTTCTCATGACAGATTTTCATAGTTCAGGGTTTTAATTGTAAATTCATCTAATTCAAAGGCATAAAGTGAAAATACTTTAAGTTACTTACTTAAATACTTATTTTATTCAGAATGACATCTTAATCCTTTTAGTTTCACCATTTACAGATTAAACCCCTTTAGTTATATAGTTTACAAAACAAACCCTACATTTACATAATTCATGTTTTAATCCTTATAATATTCATATTTTCCAAACAAGTACCTTATCTTACAAAGTTACAAAACATAACCTCAGACTTATATGAATTACAAATTAGATCTCTCAGAATTTACACATTTGGTCCCTTAACTTTACAAACCTTATAATTAAATCAAAATTTTATAACAATTACATATTAAGCCCATAAATACTCAAAATTACACAAAACACTCTTAATATCATTATTTACTCAAAATGACTTCAAGTTTCCAGAATTTACACTTTTAGTTCCTCTATTTTAATTTAACTTCAAAACAACCCTTATAAATACAATTAATTCATGATCTTGCAATATTTACACTTAGGACCCCAAAGAAATATTTTCCCCACATTCCTACAGGCTTATATAACATTATAAAAATATCCTACAAGTTTCAAAGTTGGCAAAACACACCCTTATACTTTTTAAAAACCAATCGGATTACTTTTTAATTTGCAAAACCAAACCCTAATGCATCTAATCATTAAGTCATCATTCCCCAATCATTTTATGCATTTATTAATCAGATCCAAACCACAAAAACATAACCCTAATTCGTTCTAGGGTTTTTCCTTAATTTTTCCTTATTTTCTTTTTAATCCGGTTTAAACAACAATTAACATCAATTATTCCAGGCTTCTAAAAATCAAGTGGCTATTTTTCCTAGCTTATATTAATGTCAAAGAACATATTAAAAATATGGTTGCAGCTCAGAAAATTCATATCACACGATTTACAAATTAAGTGTGTTTTATCCCTTTTATATTCGTACGCCTAAATAAACATGCATGATTCGTGTTCTTTATTTTTATTAGGTTATATTCGACATGTAGATCACTATAAAAATACTGGATAATTTTTAGAACGTAAGAATCAAGCACAAAAAATAATTACCTCTTTTGTAATTAACCGGATGAAACAAATACCAAGCACAAACGAAGGCCTCTAAATTCTTGTTCTTATTTTTCTTAACTCCTTAATGACTCAAAGAACACCATAGAATTTTTATATTAGCTCCAGAAGTCAAGGTTAGGGTTTGGGGAATTTTTGTGTGTCGCTAGTTTAGGGTTTCGGTATTTTAGGTTTTATAAAATATTATGATTTGTTAAATAATAATAAACCGACATATGGGGGGTGCTTAGGATCAGATTTTTGGTCCACAATTTGATAAGGATTAGGATTGTGATTTTTGTAATATTTTCCTTAATTAAATTTGTATTTATCTTATTTATATTTAATTTACAAAACATAATTAATTTAACTAAATATATTTCGGACCATATAAAATGTATACAAGTGATTTCTAATCTTTGGACATTCAGAAATAATATTATGTTGTCCCAGAGATTTATTCGTTTCATATATGGTTCGTTTTCAGAAGTTTGGAATCGTTTAAGAATTTTATAAATGTTTTATTTAGGTTTTATGATTTCAGGGGCAATTTGGTAATTTTATAGATTATCTGAATTTCAGTTATTACAGATGACATGTCGCTGGTAACAAATTGGCGGGGGAAATTCCCGTCCAGTTATTCACAATTATTGACAGGCGGGGAGAAAGTCAAATTTGACCGACATGGTATCGGCGACATGTCGTCGGTATTTTAGAACATTAAAAATTCAACGCTCGCAGGTCTCGCTCAAGCTTTTTTTTGTCGTTTGGTGTTAAATACCGACGACAATGTGTTGCCAGGATTTTTTTCGTAGCCAGTTCTCCTGATTCTAGTAATGAGATACACCCCTAAACCTTTTCATTAAAAACTGATATACGACACATATTACATCCTCAAATCCTAAAAGTATTTTTCCTCTCCCCTTGTGTTTACACATTCGGCAGCATCAAGAAAAAAAACCTAAAAGGGTTGTTTGTCTCTATTCGTTTCAAACAGAAAAAAATTACGTACGTATGCTTTGAACTCTCATTGGGTCACATAAGTCCATATGCAACAAATGTAACCTATCAACCGAACTGGGTACGGGTTTAGGTTTATATGTTGCCCGTTTGCTTTTGCCTTGCTCACAGGATGGACATAAGTGTTCTTTGGTGTATTTGAATTTTGGGAGACCGGTGACGATGTTGTCTTTGGCAAGCTTGTTGATTGTGTCAAAGTTCAGATGGGAGAAACGTCTATGCCACAACCAGGATTTTGTTTCGCCTGCCCTGGTCATGAGACAAATTGGTGATGAAGAGGCCATTTGGTTTATGTCAATAGCATAGAGATTGGAGCCACGATTCCCAATTAAGAGATCAACCCCAACCAAATTCCTAACATAGCAAGTGTTTCTCCTAAATGCAACCTCTAAATCTGCATCACAAAACTGCCCGACTGAGAACAGATTATGTCCCAACCCTTCGACATAGTAAACCCGAGTGATCAAGTAATTTCCAAACCGAAGATCTCCATAACCCAGAATAGCTGCAACATGATCATTCCCAAACCGTACAGTCCCCATGAACTGCCATACAAAATTGATCAGCAGCTTCAGATTCCCGGTCATGTGCTTGGAGCAACCCGAGTCGACGATCCAAAGACAAATTTCAATGACCTGCGAAGAACAGATGATTTTGTATATGGAAACCGTTTAACATTTGGTTCCAAGGGGTTAGATGTAACAGGTGAATCACACTTAGATATGGTTTCCATTGATGCATTGGGAACTATTTCTAGTGTGCCATTCTTAAGTGTAAACATTCTACCCGTTGGATTTCATGCACAAAACTTAATGTGATCCTTAGGTAATAAGCTACTAGTGGTTTTCCTAGCTTTTTCAACAAGTCTTCGAATATATCTAGACTTAGCCCTAGTTACTAAAGGAATCTTTTTCTGTTCAGGCATATCATTCTTATTCATTTGATCAGAAACATTATCATCACAAGCAGTTTTAGACAAAGATTTCTTTTGCCTTAAACAAACAGAGTCATTACATGCATTAGAAACAGGAGTCTTAACATTACAACTAGATGACATATGTTTCTTCTTGGAAAGCAGTAAATTCCTAGGGTGTTCTTCTACTTTCTTGCATGCACTCTCAGAGACAGTTGAGACACTAGTTTTCTTGTTATTGCTCCTAGGCTCTCGTCTGCTCCTAGTGGTGCTTTCTAATCTTGTAGAAGGTAAGGCACACTCATTAGAATTTATGTTGTTGTCCTTAGATTTTGTTGTACCATTCCTAGACTCGTTTGGATAATCCTTTTTACTTTTATCTATCGCCCTATATGTTTTAGATGTAGAGGCAGATGTAGTAGTGGGACTAATCATATAAAGGCCAGGCGCTATTACATTCGATGGTTTGACAACAGCTTTCCCTTTTTGTTTCTCACTAGGCAACGGGGTTAATGGTGCAATACCCTTTGTTTCCTCACCCTTCCCTTTTTGACTTTCGAGTTGAGACATCAAAAGATCAATTTGATCTTGCATATTTTTGTAAGAACGCTCATAAGATAATTTGTCATATTTGCATTCTTCCTTTTTCCGATCAAGTTGTTTAAAATATGTGACATTTTGTTTTTCAATCTTGGCAAATGCTTTTTCATATTTTAAAACAATTTCAGAAGTCTCAGCCCGAAGTCTTTCATCATCCTCAACAGAATATGTTTGGTAAATAATAGACATAATGTCAGTCGCTAGAGCTTCTTCAGAGAGAATGTCATTTTGTTGTTCCAAAACCTTTATTCGTTCCAAGTATTCATTAGCTTCCTTCACTAAGGATTTGTGATCCTTAACGAATTCTGCAGAATCTTTCAAAAGACTATGTTCCACATTTTGAACAACCGCATAGATTGCAGCAATATGTGGATTAATGTCGTTTTCAAAAATCTTTTTCAGTTCAGTATGAACACCTGAAAACCATTCCAGCTTTTGACTGTTTGTTTTGGAAGCCACAATACGTTGAAGTGTTTCAATTCTCTGTTTAAGATCAACCAAATATAGTCTAGCTGCACTTGTATCATAAGTGTTTTTAGATGCCATTTGTTCGATGTTAGACAGATGTTTTGAGACAACTATTCGTCTTGCGACAGCCACTGGTCTTTTGAAGAACAATGGTGACTCCTTTTTAACCAAGTCAACTTCAGAAAGTTTGTTAAGCTTATTGTAACCAATTGGTTTAATTTCGGAGTTCATTTGTCTCATTTTGGCACGACTCTCTGCAGCAAGCTCTAACGTCTCATCAGAATCATGAACCTTAGGAGGATCATGCACATCATTTATCACAGTACCATTATATAACACATTCTGATCTTTCTGAGCTTTCTTGAGATTATAAGGGTTTTCACAGCCGATAGCCATTTTCTTTATTGTATGTAAAATCGAGTTTGGATCGTTAATTAACAAATTAATTGTTTGTGTAGAATGACCCGTTTTTACAAGCAAATCTTCCAACTTTGCAATGGTTTCCTTTTTGTCAGTGATCTCTTTAAGAAGATCCTTTTCACGTTTTGAAAACCTTTCATTCAACTCTTTCTTTTCCTTTTCAAGATTAGAATAAGTTGATTTTTGTTTTGAAAGCTGGTTGGTTAATTCAGAAATTTCCTTGTTTAGAGATTTGATTTGCACATTCAAATTAACATCTAGAGTGTCAAATTTGATTTGCAAACGTTTTTCTCTTGTTAGCCTTAAAGTTTTGTCATATTTGGAAATTGCACTTCTTTCTTTGTACAAGGACTAGTTTAGTCATGTTAGCTAAATTATCTTTGTATTCTTGTAATAAATACCCTCCTATGTCAACACTAGGAGGGTTGGAGATTCATTAATACAAAAGAGGTGTGTGTGTTTTCTCTAGCTTCTCTCTAGAAAAACATACACACCTCGACAGTTAAATAAACCGAATATCATGTTTAATCTTTAGTTCGTGTTTAATGTGTTTCTCCCACCTCCCGTATGTGAATCTTGGTTTCTACATCTCTTAACTCAGAATCTCTTAAACTAGCCTCAAGTTCTGACTGTCGTTTGTCAAGAAAATCAAAAGCTCTTGCATTAACCTTATAACTCTCAAGCTCAGCGGTCAATTTTTCATTCGCGGCCTTAACATCGCGATTGACCTTTTTGACCTTTTCTATTTCAATACTACAATTTTGCAATAATGATTCAAATAAAGCACGTGTTTCCTCATCATTCTTAGTATGTTGTGACTCGAAGTCTCCATTAGGATCCATGTCTGGAGTTACCAAATTAGTATTGCTACAACTTGGTTCGTCCATATATGTATCGTAAGTGAGATTAGGAGTCGCAGGATGCTGTTCATTTTGAGGTGACATATCAAACATTTCATTATTGTGACATGTAGCATATGGTTGTACTTCAGAAAGCGCATTGGTGTCAAAAGCAGGAGGTGCTTCCGAATCCGTGTCGTACTCAGCCTCCTGGAGATTTGCCATAAAAATGCAGTATGCATCGATATCCTCAAGATCTTCTGCATCATCCATAAGAGCCATGAAGTCATTCTCTTCTGCACTCAACTGTAACCCAGCCGTTTCCTTTTGAGCCAACATTAATGCTTTCTGCAGGTAAGCTGGATCCCTCTTTTTTGGCTTCTCGGGACAGTTCCTAGCCATATGTCCAATACCCTGACAGTTGAAGCACTTTAGCAGATTACCCTGATTCACATTCCCAGCTCCCTGGGCAGCAACATTCCCAAACTGATTCCTAGCATTCTGACCCCTTTGATTACCAAAAGCTGTACCCATCTGATTTCCTGCATACTGACCCATCTGATTACCAACATACTGCCCTGTGTTCTGATCACCCATCTGATATCTTGGAGCATATCCCTGCTGATTCCCATATTCCCCAATCATCTGTCCTTGCTGTCCCATGTTGAAACTCGGCTGAGCAATTTGCTTGTTGCGAGTGTTCGATGAGATTATTTGATTGTTGTTGGTGGGTGTGGAGTAGCGTCCTTGGAATGCTTTTGTTAGGTAAGCAAAAGCTTGAGTCAAAGCAGCAGTTGACTCATCTTGATCATTAAGATCGGGTTCTTGATGTTGTGGGTATTGTTGTTGTGGGATTACTTGTTGTTGTTGTGGGTAGAACGGTGTTTGAGAATTGTATTATTGTTGCATGAAGTGTTGGGATAAAGATGATGAGGGTTGTGTATTTACTGTTGCAGGTGTAGGTGTTTGGACTATGAGTGCAAAGGATCATGTTGTTTTGCTTATTTCTCTTTTCTGACTTCATTTGCCTCTGCCTCATTTTGTTTTAGGAAGTCATAGAGCTGATCATAGTTCACCTCGTGAAGGTTCTTTGTTTGGTTGACAATAGTGACATATCGTCCCCATTCCTCTGGTAGGTTGTTGATGAACTTGATGTTTTGAACAATTTGAGCAGGTGCCAACTTGTTTCTGATCAACTCATTCATTAGAGTACAAAACCGTGTGTAGTAAGATTCAATCTGTTCAGCTGGAGTGGATGTGAACTTCTCCCATTCAGTTAGAAGCTTGTTTTCTATGTCTTGTTTACCAATTTCGGTGCCATGACAAAGCCGTCTAACTCATTCCCACATATCATGGGCAGTTTCACAACTGTCTACAGCACAAAATATGTGTTGTGGTAAACCGAGTTGGATTAAGTGCATTGCCAAGTCATCTGCTTCAATTTGCTTCCAATCTTCTCATTTAAATTATCGGGTCAGCTATGTCAACCCTAACCTATTTACACATAACCCGAACCTGACCCATTTAACCCGTATATATATTTGGGTTGGCGGGTTAAATAGGTTACACAGGTAAAATAGGTTAAACGGGTTTCAGGTAGCTCTATTTAACCCGTTTTATATATAAATGTTGACACATTACACGAGTTAAACACGTTAAACGGGTTTGCGGGTGAACCCGTTTAACCCATTTAACCTATATAATAAAATATAAATATTTTTTAATTTAAGAAAAAACCTAAAACGGGTTAGCGGGTCGACCCGCTTAATTTATTCCCAACCCAAACCTGACCTGTTTAATAAACGAGTTAGATGGGTCGACCCAAACTCGACCCGAAATCTACTTAGATTCATCCCGAACTTGTTAATTTTTGTGTCGGTTTCAGGGTCGGGTTTCGTGTCGGGTCAGAAATTGCCGCCCCTACATTAGGGGTCCCTTGTTTTTTTTCATTACATCTTGGAATGGAATCATATTTACATAAAAGTCAATTATTAACTATCCATTACTTCATTTATTCAATTACGACGTTCATTCCATTTCGTCGCTACTTCATTCCGTCATACCAAACTGACCCTAAACATCACTAATCCTCCGCGTTATTCCGGTTTAGCTTACGAATTGGTCCATTCTTGGTGTCATTTGTTTTTTGGAAGAAGCATTTTTTCCCTCTTTTGACTTCTTTTGTATGTGGGCGCACAAAGGTTTTTGTTTTTTTCGGGACATAAGTGCTTCTTTTCACTTGCTACTTCTTCAAAAATTAGACATACTTTCACTTCTTCTCACGTTTTCAACACAAATCCTATCTATTTTTCTTTCATTCTTTTCTTTCAAAAGCACAAAAAACAAACGCTTTTCATCTTTTCAGATAAAGACTTTAGATGTACCTCTTCTTCTTTAAACATGGTTTGCAGATGAAGACATAAAACCTCTAAAAAAAACAAACGACACCTTATTTTTTCCAATTCGGCGTCTTATTTAAAGTTACTTCACAATGCAGCTCTGTCACCAAATTACTTTTGTGAAATACAAATTTTCTATTACATTTGTTTTTGACGACTTCTTCAAACCACGTACTAAAATGAATGTGTAGCCGAAACGATCTTACCAATATTACAGGTATTGAATAGGTCAAAAACGTTATTTTTGGCTAAAGATGATGAAAAATAAATCCTTTAAAAAGAAAAAATAATTAAGTTTAAGAGAATATTAAAAGCGGCATGTTTTAAATAACCTTTTCTTCAATTAGGCTAAATTTAATGTGGATACAGCTTTTCTAAAAAAAAAAAAAAAAAAAAAAAAAAAAAAAGTAAATTACATAAATGGTCACTATGGTTTGTCCATTTTTTCACATTTAGTCACTGAACTTTTATTTTGACATAAATGATCACTGAAGTTTCAAATCGTTAAAGATCCAGTCACTAAGGTTTCAATTCGTTACACAAATGGTCACTGTGGTTTGTCCAAAAATTTCATAAATGGTCACTGAGGTTGACTGAATCTGTAACGATTTGAAACTTCAGTGACCATATATGTCAAAAAAAAAGTTCAGTGACTAAATGTAAAAAAAATGGACAAACCATAGTGACCATTTATGTAATTTACTCAAAAAAATAAATAAATAAATAAAAATAAAAATAAAAATAAAAATTTTTACATTTGTTATGATGAAAAATCTCATCTCCTTCAATTTCCTTTTCACCTAACTCGTACATACATATACAAAGAAGCTTACACATTTATGTTGATGAAGTACGATTATGACGAGCCAAATAAGCAACCCCATAAGCTAACAATCCCTAGAGTTTTTTTATGTCATGAGGCAAGAAGAAGCTTTGTCTTTTCAAGTCAAAAGTTTCAATATAGCATGGAGCTAGCAATTATGTGCGCGGAATAGTAAATTTACAAACCTAAGATTTTTAGTCATATAAGTTGGCTTTATTTTATCGCAGACATATTTTGCGAATTGCGGATTTATAGAAGTAATCATCTCCAAAGTGACCTAGTGGTAAGTTTCCCCTAAAGTTTCATTGGGAATCATGGTTCAAACATTTTTTGGTAAAATATTTGGGATAAGAAAAGTTGTATTTCGGTTAGGCCACGTACATGACAACACAAAAAACTCATAGGTTCCCCATATAATTTGGATAAGAATCCTTTCTCATTTATCAGCGTTTAATCTAAACCTTCTTAATGAATACATCATATACATATGAAAACACCCCAAGGCACCAATCGTAATCATGATATACCATCAGGCATCAGCTAGTACCCATATAAAATTAGAAGGAAATGCTAGCCTGAATTCCACATTGAAGATTAAGATGGTTAAATAGTTAAACCATGCATGTTTGATAATAAATGATACCTACCTTTTTTTGACTTGTGACCAGAACGACCTTCAATGATTATTCAATAAATTTTTTTAGGTAGCGAAGTTGGCTTCATTTATTGATATTGCACAGGTTTCACTTAATGAATACACATGTTCATTAAATTTGCGTAGGTAAGGCTCATATCATAATATCACATCACAAAGTATAATGAGGTTACATATGATAATCTTATCGAATGTTGTTTACCGAATTGTATGTCAATCACTTTTAGGTTGCTTATTTGCATTTGGTTACTCACCTTTTGAGCGAGGTGCATCAGTTTGACTGGTGCTATCAATTTAAGATGGATTCATAAGTAATTTTTTGGCAAGTCCTCTTTTGTGGACCTAGGTCTAAATAAGCCAACTTTTTCTCCTTGTGACATGATGGCAACGTTTCATCTTTTGCAACATATTTGCAGCCATTGTCATCAAGCTGTACGTAATCCTCTGCACACTGGTCTGCCAATTTTTATTCAAAATTTCAAAATCTGCTATTGAATACCTTGGGCGGGAAAAGTAGAAGAATCATTTTTTGCCAGTCTTATAAATAGTTGCTCCCTCAATACCTTTTCTCAACAAAAAAACACACATGCATTACACTCACCATCTTCCACCGTAGAACCATTGTCATCAGTATGTTAGCCCCAAGTGTTAGTCACACAATCACAATTGTTTGTTCAATAAATATATTCAAACAAAAACCCCAACAAAACTCACACCGATGCACATTCTCAAACCCATCTTTGTTTATGCTGTTATTGTACGATACACAAGCAAATAACCTATCTTTCATTATTGAAATAGGTGTTCTTGGAATTGTAACAAGCTGGTACATTTTATGGCACATTTTAATTGTTCACATAAAATTGTCTAATAGAACTGCATGTACACTATCTTAAATAAAAAGGTTTAACGCAACTTGTTAAAGGGATAATTGAAAGAGTAAATTGCAGAAATCGTCCTTGTGGTTTGAAAAAATTGCATGTATCGTCCCTGGTCTTCCATAATTGCAGGCGGCCTCCCTGTGGGCAAACTATTGGTTCATTTTAGTCCCTGTCATTAACGATGGTTAGTCCTTCCCCGTTAGTTGATACTACTTTAAGGGCAATTGTGTCTTTTCCCTTGTGGTCCCATTTGACTCTCCTTTTCTTTTTTACCTTGATTTATAATAATTATTAATTAACTAAAATGCCCTTATCCCTTATATCATCTTCAACTTTAACCACTACTCATCAACACCAAATCAATTAAAAAAATGATCCCGCTTAAAAATGATCTTGTAAATCATATGTATGTAATCGCTCCTTCTAACCATAAACCCAAACAAAACCCCTTTATCAATTTAAACAAACAACTACTAATACTCAAATCCCCAATTTCTTGATAAGAACCCAAGAAATCGATGTAGCATTTTCGTTGGATTAGACACAGAAACTGATGTAATCAATTTAGAAATTTAACCAAGAAATCTCACAGATTCGTCCTAAGTGGATTCAAAACCCTAACAGATAATGTTGTTTTATTGGTCTGTGTGTCTTTTGCTTCTTGACTGTGATTTGGCTTGTCAGAAATTTTGTCATTCATGTTTCCTTCTTGTTCTTGGTCATCATAATCATCAACTAAACGCAACCTTTTAACTTTCCCTATTTTTGTTGGTTTGTCCGTTCACTCGATCAATCTTTGTATCAGTTGTATGGATCGAGCTCCGGATTAATTCGTCAAGCATCACTCAATGATTTACAGTCACAAGGATTTCACTGGCACCAGTTACACGCCTTCCGGTGATTATATGGACGCTGACGCTACTTTAGCCGATCATAATACGGTTTGGCATAGTGAAGCGTGCTATTTTGTCAACAATTTAGAGAACCTCCATAGATGCCCAAGTAGATTTCCAGTTTACCATCAGATGCCTAGAGAATTTGATTGTCCTCATTATATGCGAAAAAGAACTTGTATGTTAGGATATAATGAGGACAATCAAATTCTCTAGGCATCTGATGGTAAACTGGAAATCTACTTGGGCATCTATGGAGGTTCTCTAAATTGTTGACAAAATAGCACGCTTCACTTTGCCAAACCGTATTATGATCGGCTAAAGTAGCATCAGCGTCAATATAATCACCGGAAGGCGTGTAACTGGTGCCAGTGAAATCCTTGTGACTGTAAATCATTGAGTGATGCTCGACGAATTAATCCGGAGCTCGATCCGTACAACTGATACAAAGATTGATCGAGTGAACGGACAAACCAACAAAAATAGGGAAAGTTAAAAGGTTGCGTTTAGTTGATGATTATGATGACCAAGAACAAGAAGGAAACATGAATGACAAAATTTCTGACAAGCCAAATCACAGTCAAGAAGCAAAAGACACAGACCAACAAAACAACATTATCTGTTAGTGTTTCGAATCCACTTAGGACGAATCTGTGAGATTTCTTGGTTAAATTTCTAAATTGATTACATCAGTTTCTGTGTCTAATCCAACAAAAATGCTACATCGATTTCTAGGGTTCTTATCAAGAAATTGGGGATTTCAGTATTAGTGGTTGTTTGTTTAAATTGATAAAGGGGTTTTGTTTGGGTTTATGGTTAGAAGGAGCGATTACATACATATGATTTACAGGATCATTTTTAAGCAGGACCATTTTTTTAATTGATTTGGTGTTGATGAGTAGTGGTTAAAGTTGAAGATGATATAAGGGATAAGGGCATTTTAGTTAATTGATAATTATTATAAATCAAGGTAAAAAAGAAAAGGAGAGTCAAATGGGACTACAAGGGAAAAAACACAATTGCCCTTAAAGTAGTATCAACTAACGGGGAAGGACTAACCATCGTTAGTGCCAGAGACTAAAATGAACCAATAGTTTGCCCACAGGGAGGCCGCCTGCAATTATGGAAGACCAGGGACGATACTTGCATTTTTTTCAAACCACAAGGACGATTTCTGCAATTTACTCTAATTAAAATTTGCAATCATTTTACCTATTTTAAACTGAAAATAATTTTTAGGTAGGAAATAAAATGAGGCCGGGGAGTGATATGCTTTGTTAGGTGATGAGTGGTAGAAATCTTTTGCAATTGCACATGTTGTAATACATACGATTGAGTACGCAGACAAGAATATTTTTAAAAGTTTACCATATTAAGGGGTGTTTGGCTAAGCTTAAGAATTGGGTTTTTGTTTAAATTAATTCTTATTAAATATTTGTTTTAGCTTATCATAATTAATACACCTTCCGTCCCAAATTAATAGTCCCTCTATCCATTTTGGGTTGTCCCAAAATTATTGTCTCTTTTCAAATATAGTTGTGAAAAATGTAGCAAGTTTACCATATTGCAGCTAATTATACTAAAAATTACAAAGATCATTCAAGATTTAATTAATTGCATAAGGGTAAAACTGTTATTTTGCAAATAAATTAAAAAATATATATAAAAATAAAAAAAAAAAAAAAAAAGAAACAATGCAGTAATGATTATATTTTCTTAAACTATTTGTTTTTTGTCGGGGGACAATAATTTTAGGACGGAGGGAGTAAGATAGGATGTCAAAAAGTATATCAACATTAATCGAGTGTAAACATTACGGAGTAAATGAGTATAAAAGTTTTTTTTTTTTATTAATATCCTTATATAAGTTCACCCATCCTTAAAAATCCATAAAATTTACGCTTACCAAAAACCCCTTTATATAAACTCATAAGCTCACTCATATAAGCTTAGCAAAACACTTAGTTTTTGCTTAAATTTTAAATCGATAAAAAGGTGCAAACAAAGGATATTTAATTTAATTAGAAATAACGTAATAAAACAAAAGTATATAAAATTGATCTTGATATTGATACAGGTGCAAACAGAAAGTCTAAAAAAAAATAAAAAAATAAACAATAAAAATATACCTAAAAAAAAGAAAAAAAACTAATTTTTTGTCATGGCGCAGGGTGCAAATATGAGGAAGGTACGGATAACACCACTCATTCGTAGATAAAAAAAAGATTTCTATTGAACCATGTGGAATTTTTATAAATGGGTGATGGAATATAGATTTTTAACTCAATGATAACTTGCAGCCTAACACTACGTATGGTATGTGAGAATGGCACATATGTCAAAAAATTTCTAGATTTGTAAAAATGAATAAATGGTTTGTACTAAAATATACAATTTTAGCTAATATTTTAAAACTTGTAACGAGTATGATTTAGTAAATAGTCTTTCAAAAGTTGATAAATCAGGTAAAAACTCGTAACAAACTTCGTTTATGTCCGCGGGTTCTTACTTCTTAAGCAATTAAAAGTCTAAATTTGTTAGCATTTATTTTAATGCTATTTAGGAAGTGATGGTCATTGTTAGCTTGAACTAAATGTCATATATAATATGTATTTAGTTTAGTGGGCTTATGGCATTAGTATAATTTGTATCATAAGCATAAGTGTATTGCAAACACTAAGCCCACTACATAGTCCATGTTAAAGCCCATCCAAAGGCCCATTGGATTGGCTGTGTCATATTTAACGCACACACACACACTATCATTTGAGTGCCTCACTTTAACAATAGAAAAAGAGTGTGTGTGTGTGTAGTTTCTCTCTAGTCATTGTATTATCTTCTTCTCTTGAATATAATCATTCGACTAGCAAATATAACCATAAGATCCACATCTACTCTTATTGTTCTTAATAGGTTTGTGAGTGTCATCGTGTATATGTTTGTGTGATATAGTGTGGTTCGGTTCATCCTCCAAAGGAAAGTCGAGGGTAACAAGTGGTATCAGAGCTAACCAACCAGCTTTCAAAACAAAAATCAACTTATTCCAATCTTGAAAAAGAAAAGAAGGAGTTGAATGAAAGGTTTTCAAAACGTGAAAAGGATCTTATTAAAGAGATTACTGACAAAAAGGAAACCATTGCAAAGTTGGAAGATTTACTTGTAAAAACGGGACATTCTGCACAAACAATTAATTTGTTAATAAACGATAAAAAAAACCCGATTTTACATACAATGAAGAAAGTGGCTATCGGTTATGAAAATCCTTATTATCTCAAGAAAGCTCAGAAAGAACAGAATGTGTTATATGATGGTACTCTTATAAATGATAGACATGATCCTATAGAAGTTCATGATTCTGATGAAACGATCGAGCTTGCTCAGCAGAGTAGAATTAAAATGAGACAAATGAACCCAGAAATTAAACCAATAGACTATAACCAGCTCAACATAGACTATGGCGTTCATTTAGTTCCAAAAGAGTCACCAATGTTTTTCAAACAACCAGTGGCTGTCACAAAACGAATATTTGTCTCAAAACATCTGTCTAACATCGAACAAATGGCATCTAAAAACACTTGTGAAACAAGTGCAGCTAGGCTATATTTGGTTGATCTTAAACAGAGAATTGAAACACTTCAAAGTATTGTGGCATCCAAAACAAACAGTAACAACAAAGACTGGTTTTCAAGTTTTCAGACTGAACTAAAAGGAATGTTTGACAAAGACATTAATCCACACATTGCTGCAATCTATGCGGTTGTTCAAAATGTGGAACAAAATCTTTTGAAAGAGTCAGCAGAATTCGTTAAGGACCACAAATCCTTAGTGAAGGAAGCTAATGAATACTTGGAACGGATAATGATTTTGGAAAAACAAAATGACTCTCTCTCCTTTGAAGCTCTATCGACTGACATTATGTCTCTTATTTACCAAACATATTCTGTTGAGGATGATGAACGACTTCGAGCTGAGACTTCCGAAATTGTTGTAAAATATGAGAAGGCACTTGCCAAGATTGAAAAACAAAATGTCACATATTTTAAACAACTTGATCAGAAAAAGGAAGAATGCAAGTATGACAAATTGTCGTATGAGCGTTCTTACCACAACATGCAAAAACAAATTGATCCTTTGAAATCTCAGCTTGAAAGTCAAAAAGGGCAGGGTGAGGAAACTACGGGTATTGCACCATTAACCCCCTTGCCTAATGAGAAACAAAAAGAGAAAGCTGTTGTCGAACAATCAAATGTAATAGCACCTGGCCTTTATAGGATTCGTCCCACTACTGCGTCTGCCTTTACATCTAAATCATATAGGGCGATAGACAAAGGTAAGAAAGATACTCCAAATGAGTCTAGGAATGCTACTACAACATCTAAGGACAACAACAAAAATTCTAATGAGTGTGTCTTACCTTCTAAAGGATTAGAAAGAAACTCTAGGAGCAAAAGAAAGTCTAGGAGCAATAACAAGAAACCTAGTGTCTCGCCTGTGTCTGAGAGTGCATGCAAGAAAGTAGAAGAACACCATAGGAATTTACCGCTTTCCAAGAAGAAACATGTATCATCTAGTTGTAATGTTAAGACTCCTGTTTCTAATGCATGTAATGATTCTGATTGTTTAATGCAAAAGAAATCTTTGTCTGAAAATGCTTGTGATGATAATGTTTCTAATAATGTGAAAAAGAATGATATGCCTGAACAGAAAAAGAATCCTTCAGTCACTAGGGCTAAGTCTAGATATATTCGAAGACTTATTGCAAAAGCTAGGAAAACCACTAGCAGCCTATTGCCTAAGGATCACTCCAAGTTTTGTGATTGGAAACCAACGGGTAGAATGTTTGCACTTAAGAATGGCACATTAGAAATAGTTCCCAATGCATCTAAGGAAACCAGTTCTAAGTGTAATTCACCTGTTTCATCTAACCCACTGGAACCAAATGTTAAACGGTTTCCATATACAAAATCCTCTGTTCTTTTCAGGTCATTGGAATTTGTTTTTGGATCGTCGACTCAGGTTGCTCCAAGCACATGACCGGGAATCTGAAGCTGCTGATCAATTTTGTGTGGCAGTTCATGGGGACTGTACGTTTTGGGAATGATCATGTTGCAGCGATTCTGGGTTATGGAGATCTTCGTTTTGGAAATTACTTGATCACTCGGGTTTACTATATCGAAGGGTTGGGACACAATCTGTTCTCAGTCGGACAGTTTTGTGATGCTGATTTAGAGGTTGATTTTAGGAGAAACACTTGCTATGTTAGGAATTTGGTTGGGGTTGATCTCTTAATTGGGAATCGTGGCACAAATCTCTATGCAATTGACATAAACCAAATGGCCTCTTCATCACCTATTTGTCTCATGACCAGGGCAGGCGAAACAAAATCCTGGTTGTGGCATAGACGTTTGTCCCATCTTAACTTTGACACAATCAACAAGCTTGCCAAAGACAACATCGTCTCCGGTCTTCCTAAATTCAAATACACCAAAGAACACCTATGTCCATCATGTGAGCAAGGAAAGAGCAAAAGAGCAACATTCAAACCTAAACCCGTACCTAGTTCGGTTGATAGGTTGCATTTGTTGCATATGGACTTATGTGGCCCAATGAGAGTTCAAAGCATAAATGGGAAGAAGTATATTCTTGTAATTGTTGACGACTATTCAAGATATACATGGGTAAAGTTTTTGAGATCAAAAGACGAAGCTCCAGGCACCATCATCACCTTTCTGAAGCGTATTCAAGTTTTACTTCAAGCTCCAGTTAGGATAGTAAGAACTGACAATGGCACGGAACTTGTAAATCAGGAGTTAAGAACATTCTTTGAAGAAACTTGTATTACACACCAGACATCAGCTGTCAGAACTCCACAGCAGAATGGAGTAGTTGAAAGAAGAAATAGAACTCTTGTGGAAGCTGCTCACACAATGCTGATTTATTCCAGTGCTCCGTTATTCTTATGGGCTGATGCTATTTCTACTGCTTGTTTTACTCAAAACCGATCCCTAATCCATCTAAGATTTAATAAAACCCCATATGAACTTATCAACAACCGAAAACCGGATATTTCTTATCTTCATGTATTTGGCGCTTTATGCTATCCAACAAATGACAGAGAAGATCTGGGAAAGTTGAAGGCTAAGGGTGATATTGGAATCTTCATTGGTTATTCTGAAAAACTCGAGGGCATTCAGGGTGTATAACAGGAGAACGAAAAAGATCATGGAGACGATGAATGTGGAGTTTGATGAAATTTCACAAATGGCTTCTGAGAGACTCGCTCTAGAACCCGCGCTTAACCCAATGACTTCCGGACATATCAGTTCGGGACTCGCACCTCAAGGAGCTCAATCAATTCATGACGAACAACCCACATCTCAAGAACTGGATAATTTCTTCGAGTTCATGTACGATGAATACTATGGTGGCGCTTCGAAAAATGCATCTAACCAACATTCCGCTGCATCCACTCCACATCAACAAACCACCACACCACCACCAAATCCAGATGCATCCACAACATTCGAAACTGGCGCACCAACTCCCTCAACATCAACATCATCTACATTTACTCGATCATCTCCAGTGATTGAAATTGTTCTACCACGAATTGATGAGTAAGAACAAATTAATGCTGTGTTAGACAAAGAAGTCTTTGAAAACCCATTTGGAACGGAATCTGGTGAATCATTTTCCAGATTACATGAACCGTCTAACACACATTCATTTGGTCCAAGGTACCCTTCAACACTACAGTGGACAAAAGACCATCCGATTGAACAGGTTATTGGTGAACCCTCAAGACCAATTCAGACGAGAAAACAACTAAACACCGATTGTGACATGTGCATCTATGTCTGCTCAGTCAGTCTCATAGAACCTAAGAACATTCGGGAAGCAATGGCAGATAATGCCTGGATTGAAGCGATGCAGGAAGAACTTCTTCAATTTCAAATCCATGACACCTGGGATTTAGTTCCAAGACCAATTGACAAACTCGTCATTGATCTTAAGTGGTTATGGAAAAACAAAAAGGATGAAGAAATGACTGTAATTCGCAACAAAGCTCGTCTGGTGGCAAAGGGATACAAACAAGAAGAAGGGATAGATTTTGAAGAGTCATTCGCACCAGTTGCAAGGCTTGAAGCAGTCAGGATTTTCTTAGCTTATGCGGCTCACAAGAACATCACAGTTTATCAGATGGACATCAAGACGGCTTTCTTGAATGGAACTCTGAAAGAAGAAGTGTACGTGAGTCAGCCAGACGGTTTCGTTGACAAAGATCATCCAGAATACGTCTACAAGCTAAAGAAAGCAATCTATGGTTTGAAACAAGCCCCACGGGCGTGGTATGACGAGTTATCATCTTTCCTACTTCATAATAATTTCACCAAAGGAACAATTGATCCAACCTTGTTTACAAGAAAATACAAAAATGATATTTTGATTGTTCAGATTTATGTGGACGACATAATATTTGGGTCCACTAATTCAGAACATTCAAAACATTTTGAAAATCTCATGAAAAGCAAATTCGAAATGTCCATGATGGGTGAATTAAAATTCTTTTTAGGCTTACAAATTCATCAATCCCCACGTGGTATTTTTCTTAATCAGGCTAAATATACAATTGAGATTTTGAAAAAACATGGAATGGACAATTGTGACTCTGTTGGTACTCCAATGGTCACCTCACCAAAAATTGGCGCTGACCTAAATGAGAAACCCATGGATCCGAAGAAATATCGGAGCATGATTAGGTCTCTCATGTACTTAACTGCAAGCCGACCAGATATTCATTTTGCTGTTTGCTTACTTGCACGGTTTCAGGCAAGGCCTACCGAACTTCACCTCCAAGAGGTTAAACGGATCTTTCGATACCTACGAAGAACCATTAACATGGGACTTTGGTATCCAAAGGATTCGGAGTTTACACTAATAGCATTTTCAGATGCAGACCATGCTGGTTGTCAAGTTACAGCAAAGAGTACATCAGGCGGAGCGCAATTTCTGAGAGAAAAGCTGGTAGGCTGGTCATCAAGGAAACAAGACTGCACTGCTTTATCAACAGCATAAGCCGAGTATGTGTCTCTATCTGTGTGTTGTGCCCAAGTTCTATGGATGAGGACACAACTCACAGATTATGGTTTCTCTTTCAACCGCATACCTTTGTATTGCGATTCTGAAAGTGCCATAGCCATCTCGTGCAATCCAGTGCAACACTCGAAGACCAAGCATATTGGAGTCCGCTATCACTTCATAAAAGAGCACGTTGAAGAGGGTACTATTGAATTGTTTTTTGTGAAGACTGAATATCAACTCGCCGATCTATTTACTAAAGCCCTCCCAAAAGAGCGATTTGAAAACTTAGTTCGTCGAATTGGAATGCGAAGCCTAACTCCCGAAGAGTTAGAAAGTCTTCTCGAATCTTCTTGATTTATATCAACAAGCTTCGCATGTAAATATTTTTTGTAAATATATACTTGTTAAAATTAATACTGTAAATATAAACATAGAAAATTTCAAAAAGACATAAAAAATATAAAACTCAAAAACCAAAAATATTCTTCTCACGACATGTCTCTCGTATAATCGATATTCTGTACGTATCTAGAAATGTCATTCAACAATGATACGGGCATGTACAGATGCTTGAGCGAGAGTTCTTTTTTATGTTTTTCTAAAACATGTTTTTCTCAAATTTTTCTTCATAAAGGCTTTCGTATATTTCAGTACGGAACCCGTGCTTTATTGTGAAATCTTTTATCGTGGCCCGAGTACTCCAACTCGAAAAGATTTCATACTAAAGGCTACATTGATGACTTCTGATTATTTCCGATCAGAACTCGCAATGTTAATGGCAAAACGCTAAACCCGTGAGCACTTAATCAAAATTGTTTCAAAAAGATTTTTTTCAAAGTCTTTCTATAAATTTTGTGCTCACAATGACTCCCTCTAAGACCCTTACATGCTTTTAAACTCAATTGTTTAATAAAATGCACTGATTAAGGGGGAGTATAAAAAGAAAAATGTTCCATTTTCATGCTAAAATCAGTCCGTCTCTCCTCAACAAGTTTCATTTCAATCAACTGTTTTCAAAAATACCACTTCATGCTATTTTTGAGGGGGAGATTAAGTGTTTAAATATATGGGGGAGAGGACGTGATTAAAATGTGATCAAAAAGAAGTTTTGTGGTTTGAATCTCAATTGAGTTCTTCAAAAAGACTCAGTTGAACCCTCGAATTGACGAAACTAAATGTCCGTTCTCGAAAAGACATGTCCTAGACGGGTAATAATTTCAAGCTGGTTTTCCAGTGATGTAAGCGTGTCTCGCAAAGGACTTGTCTGAGTAGAATATACCAATTCGAGAGATGATCATTGAATATGACCGGGACGGGTAATAATTTCAAGCTAGTCTAACTAGTGATGTAAGCGTGTCTCGCGAAGGTCATGTTCATAGAAAATTGATCATTTCAAATGTGCGAACTCTACCCAACATGTGCAATTTATTTCAAAAATGCTTGAGCACATGTGAAGGGGGAGTGTTTCAAAAATGCAAAACTCTTAATGTGTTAGCAAAATGTGTTTTCTCATAAACACGTTGAGAGATTTTCACAAGGTTTAATGGCATGTGACAAATAATCCAGGATAATCATGGAGTAATAAGGTGATTATGGTTAGGTTATGTCCAATGATCCGCCAGAACCGGAGGGATCTACCCAAGGACAAATTCCAATAGCTTAGAATTAGAAGTCCTTATGTATGATTGAAAAAGGGAGTATAATGAGAAAGGAGAAAGAAGGGGTTGAAGAATGAAAAAGAAAAGTTTTTGTAAGGGTGAAAAGAAATAGCCCTCCATGAAAACTTAGGACAGAAACCGGGTCAATACATCTGCTATCGGTACTCACTAAGGTGATACTGATATTGAAGACAAGACGTCATGGACCCAGTGACGCATTTGCACCACCTCTCCTATCCACTCAGATATCTCTTAAAAGATATTTGTTTCATTTCTCACGGTAACACTTCATAATCTATCGACCTCTCACTCCGAGATGTGTTGATATTGAAAAGGTGTCACTCTGCTCCATGCCTCCGACGACTAAAACCAAAACGCACATTATTGAGTCTAGAAACATGAGATTCATCAAAGATCTTTTAGGAACACTTCCTATGCAATACACTTGTGTTCACTCAAAAGTATACAAGTTGTATGAGTCTTAAATGAGATCTAAGGATCTTGCCTCACGACATGATGGCCGTTGGACGATTTATTGCTAACTGTCTTATGCAGGTACCGACGAAAGTCCATCCACCATCATCATCTACAACAACGACGCATCTAGACAGAAGAAGTAGATCAAGGCAGGAAAGACCAAAAGACGATACTTTGAAGATCACAGTGCATGAAGGAACATTGATTGAAGAATATTATACATTGACACACAAAGTTCAAGACGTCAAACGCAAAAGACCAATCACGGGAGCATCATTGAAATGACCATCCCTTAGGGGGAGATTGTTAGCATTTATTTTAATGCTATTTAGGAAGTGATGGTCATTGTTAGCTTGAACTAAATGTCATGTATAATATGTATTAAGTTTAGTGGGCTTATGGCATTAGTATAATTTGTTTCATAAGCATAAGTGTATTGCAAACACTAAGCCCACTACATAGTCCATGTTAAAGCCCATCCAAAGGCCCATTTGGATTGGCTGTGTCATATTTAACGCACACACACACACTGTCATTTGAGTGCCTCACTTTAACAATAGAAAAAGAGTATGTGTGTGTGTAGTTTCTCTCTAGTCATTGTATTATCTTCTTCTCTTGAATATAATCATTCGACTAGCAAATATAACCATAAGATCCACATCTACTCTTATTGTTCTTAATATGTTTGTGAGTGTCATCGTGTATATGTTTGTGTGATATAGTGTGGTTCGGTTCATCCTCCAAAGGAAAGTCGAGGGTAACAAAATTCAATAATGGTCAAAGATAGCAAAAGGGTCAAAGTAGACAATGTTGGTTTTATACAATAAAATACGTAACTAGGGTATCATATATTCGTCACCGCTTCTTATCAACGAGTCTCCCCTTTTCTCTTTGTTTTTGATAACAAACTTTTCTCTTGCAATGAGTAATATTAAGGTGGCATTCAAAGACAAGTACGTTAAACACACAGTGACACATGATCTGAATGTCTTTAGCAGCTTGATTAGTGAAACACTTAAAAAACATGAAGAAAAGAATAGCGCTGAAAAACTAATAATAGGTTTGAACGCAGTTGAGTCAGCCGGAAGAAATGGATAAATATCCCAGTGAAGTTGCAGCATTGCAACACTTCTATTAGAGCACAGTTCTCATTTATCATATTATTCATTCTAAGTATGTGCCTTTTTCATTGATTGAATTTTTGAACAATGAGAATGTCACTTTTACCGTGGTGGGTACGAAGGAGGACTGATGAGTGTCTAAATACTCATCATTTCTGTCACATTTTATCTGCAAAAACATTTAAAAACATGCAGATATGCTTCAAAATACAGAAAATATCATAAAATGTGTTTTTATATGATTCAGGAACAAAAAGATTGAAAACAAGTGAAAAACATGCAAAGTTCACAAAATTGTCATTTTCAGTCCCTGAAGTTTCACAAATTGGCAAAATTAGTCCCTGAAGGTTTAAAATGAAAGAAAAGTCAACTTTAGTCCTTGGGAAATCAAACATGTTCACTTTTAGTCCCTGGATGAAAGTTTTCTAAAAATGGCAACTTTTACCCCTCAAGTTTCAAAATTGGCAAATTTAGTCCTCGGGTATTTAAAAAGTATAATTTATCAAATAAAACCCTTGTACTATTCACATGTTACAATTTAGCCCCTTTTGATAACTTTTGGAAACTTACAACTCAGCCCCTCAATTTCAGAATATTACAACATTGGTCCTTGTGTTTAACTAATAAACCCAACCGGACCCTTATATTAAATAACCCAACCCAACTCTTATATATTAAACCCCAGCCCAACTACAAATCCCAAGCCCAAACATATACCCGACCCAACCCTTTTATTTAAATAAAAGGTTTGACTCAAGTCAAACCTTTCTTCTTCTATACCACCAAACGCGCCAAAACCATACCACCATTTTCCACCGCCTCTCTGCAATACCACCACACCTCACCACCTTCCACCTATCCCACCTTACCTAACAAACCAAAAGGCATTAAATGCCTCTTCCCCATCACCTCAGACCAGAGATAGTGGATTTTTCCACTATCTCAATTTTGGCGCCAAAAATCTATATCAAAGGCTGAGATCGTTTGAAGACTATCCAAGGGCTCAGAAATGATCAGAGATGATGACTAAGGGTTTCCCAGATAGTTTAGTATAAATAGAACCGTTTGTAAGCCTTAAATGGCAAGTAGATAAAGTAGCATAAATCGTATTTCAATTTCAGTAGTGATAATTTGTAATTCCAAGTTTTAACAATCAATACAAGTTAAATTTATTGTTTTTGTTGTTAATCTTTGTACAATTCCAGTAGTTAATGATAATTCCAAATTTCTTAAATTCCATGTGTACTGAGAATTCGAACCTAGTTAAGTGATAATTGAAATAACTTCTTAGTTGTTTCTATAAGCTTATACAAGCTTATAATAGCTTGGTGTAAGTTTATTTTAGATTAAACCTGTTCTAATTCAAGAAATGGAGAAAAGTCAACAAAAGTCAACATAAGCTCACAATAAGCTATTCAGAAGAGATAAGCTATCTAGGAAGGCTTTTCTGGGTTTTCTAGCTTGTGTGAACAAGCTAGAAGTGTTCTTGGTCCTTGTTCTTTGTTCCATAATCAATTTCAGTTGTAAGCTTGTTTTTCCAAATTTGCTATTTACTGTACCATAGCTTATTAGTAGCTTATTATTGTTGTTTCATGCTTTTTACTTGTTCTTAAGCATATTTAATCTGTTTTATCAGTAGCTAGTTAACTGTGTTTTCATTTTGCTTAAAAAACTATAAAAAGCCAAAAATAGACAAATATAGGCTTAGCTTGTTAAATTGCTTATTTTCCTGTTAAAAGTTGTTTATTAGAGTTTAACTAAGTTATTTAATCAGTAAAATCAAGACTTATAGTTTATAATATTGTGTTTCATTTGCTAATCCACATCAGACCATTTGAAAGGAGTGTTTGGTTTTGTGCAGTCAACTGGTCAAACCCAGTGTTACTGTACATTTACCAAAAGCCCAACTTCAAACCAGCTTATTTTAACCATATTAAGCTGTTTTTAAGTTCACATTAGCAGATTAAAAGGACTTCATAGTTTTGAGACCTCTGTGCAATTTTTAGAACCTAAAAAGTCCAAATAAGCCATTTTAAGCTATAAGCTCTTTTTGGCCTTTTTCTTGGCTCAACTGAGGTCTTTTAGATTCATTTAGAGTATACACAAAAGTTTGTTCAAGGTCATTTGGATTTGTGCCCTCTGCACAACTCTGCACACAAACATCATAACTCAGTGTATACTGAGCAGACATTGGCCCTCCTTCTCAGCTTATTTGTGGCTTATCCAGATAAGCTGAGGCTTTGATTTTTGGTCTATAAGTAGTTCATATAGTAGGCTTTAAGATTCTGAGCTTGGATTCCATTTCCTAGCTTATTTAATAGCTTAAAAATAGGCCTGCACTTTTCCCCATTTCACTGATTCTGCTGATTCAGTTTTTGATTCCTAAACTCACCTGTTCTAGGGTTCAATTGGACTTCAATTGGCATGTTTGAGATAGGGATTTTTGGTTTTTAGGATAGCTAGTAGTGCTAGCTAACTTTTGCCCCCATTAAGTTCCACAAATTAGCTTATTTGAAGTGCTTTAAGTGCTCTGCAAGTTAGGGTGTTTTCCCATATTTTCTGCATAAGTTAAGCCAACTGTTCTAGTGCTTAACTTGCTTATTACTTGTGCTTATTTGTATTTTCAAGTTGTTTTAAGCTTCTAATAGTATATTAAACTTGTTCTGAGCCTTTGGTAAAGTTTTGAGCTTATTAGCTTATTTTTAGCTTATTTGCCCAACTGCTTATCAGGGTTTAGTAGACTTTTTATTTTAATTTTTCCTAGCTTTTAAATAATATTTTAGACTTATCCTGAATTTTTCAGATTTTTCCTAAGTCATTTGATATTTTTAATCTTTTTAATTAGTTTATAATAGTAATTAAATCATAATAAATAGAATAATAATCAGAAAAATATAATTTTAATTTTCATAATTTTCTTTTATTAATTAGAATCTAGGAAAAATATAATAATCTTTTTATACCTTAAGAAAAATAAAATATAAAATAAGTGATAGTTTCTATTTAATAGATTTTATCTTTTTAAATTTTTAATTAAGAACTTTTCATTTTTATAATTTTCTTAGCTTCTTTTCACTTCATAATATTTATAGAAAAAGTTTTAGATTTTTCTTTGTTCATTTAGTATTTATTATAAATTTAAATAGTTTAAAAAGTAATTAAATAATAAATAATTAATAATAATTAGATAAAAAGTGTAAAAAAATATATATTTTTAGTTTTAAAATAAGTTTTAAATAATTTTACACTTGTAAGATTAGATTTCATAATATTTCAGTTTTTGTCCCATTTTAGATTTCCCGTTACGCGTTTTTAGTTTAATTAACTCGCGTTCAATTTTCTTTTGTATATTTGTTTTTCATATATCAATTAGAATTAATCAAAAAGCAAAAATCCATATCCTAATCATCTGTCACTCTAATCCAAAGCTTTCCACAGTTTGCCCATTCATACCTCGTTGGGAAACGATCCGGGTAATCACTTCCTGGTTTCACACTACACACGAACGTGAGTTTTTGCAAGTATCCTTTTTCACAAAGGGGTGATTTGTATTTATTCACGTGTATCCGTCGTTGCATAATATTTATACGTACATTTTGAACGGATCAAATTTTGGCGCCGCTGCCGGGGAGGTTGTGTTGCGACAGTATTGTGTAGAGTTTTAGCGATTAGTGATTTGAGATCCTTCTTCCAGAAGTTCCTATTTCCCATAAAACCATATAAAATACAAAAATATTTTCCTTTTCTTTTATATATATAATATCATATAAAAAATAAAAACACCAAAAACATTTTCCGTTTTCTTTGTTTAATAATAACAACAATAAAATTTACCATCGAGAACCAAGACAGAGTACTACCTAACTGGGGGTACGACCATAATAAGTTCCCAAACATCAGATTTAAAACTTGCCTCTGTATCACTTGCGAATATCGGCTCACCTTTGATTGATAAACAAACTATAACGGAGGTTTAAGGATAGTTTGACATTAAATTGTCGAACTGAAAGAAGCGGGTTTTTAAGGAGCATTAATTGCCCACCTTTGCTTCTCCGCCACTCTGTGCGTTTATCTTTTAGAGAGCTACCGTACGCTTGTTGATTTTTGGTTTAAGTTCACTTGTGTTTTGCTTCGATCTTGTTTTAATTGAAATATTTTATTTAGTGCATGCGCACTCGTTCTTCCACGTCATCAAGCCCTTTACGTGAACTCGTAGATATTCCGAGAAGACGTAATCGTAGACGTGCTGCCCAAATAGTCGAACCCGAGATTCGTACTGTTCTCACTGATAATATGGCAGACAATCGCACAATGGCGGAAATGCTCCAAGCACCCACCGAGGGTTACGGAGATGCCATCATTTTACCACCCATCGATTCTGATCATTTTGAACTGAAAACGCATTTGATTCAGCTCGTTTCTACCAACCAATTCCACGGGTTTGAACGAGAAGATCCATATGCACACATTCGTTGGTTCAACAAGCTGACCTCTACAATCAATTACAAGAATGTGCCACAAACAGTTATCAAATTGATGCTATTTCCATTCTCACTCGAAGGGGCAGCCCGGATTTGGCTGGATAAAGAACCCCCTCGATCCATTGAAACCTGGGAAGATCTCGTAAAGAAATTTGTCAATTATTTCTTCCCTCCATCAAAGACGACTAATCTAAAAAATGAAATTGCTGGATTTCGTCAAGGTTTCGATGAAAATTTCGGATAGGCATGGGACAGATTTAAAGATCTCCTAAGAAAATGCCCGCATCACGATTTCACGGAGTTACAACAGATAAATACGTTTTATAATGGGTTAACCCAAAACGATCAAGATTCACTTAACGCAGCCGCCGGTGGCAATATCTTGAATCGTAAACCTAAAGAGGTGATTGAAATTTGTGAAAATAAATCAAAAGTTCCTATTTCTCGAAACAAAGTGAATGTTCCTGTCACTCCTGCTTCTTCATCCGGTAACTCATCAGAGTTAGCCTTTCTAACGGACGCAATGCGTTGCATGATGAAGGAAATGAAAGAAATGAAGAGTGAAATTCATAAACCAGAACAAATCAAAGCCATAAACAAAGTGTGTGAAACTTGTGGTGGCCCGCATGCGTATTATGATTGTCAAGCAACCGATGCTTCTCTTCACCCAGCTCCCGTAGCTGCAGTAAACCAAAATCAATACCGACCGCATGCTGAAACTCAGTACCGAGCACCGAATGCTATGGTACCACCTAGTTTTCCACCCGTGCCAAATCAGAATAATCAAAATCGCTTTGTTCAAAATCAGGGACAAAATTTCAACAATTCCCAAAATTTCAATCAAAACCGAGGTCAGAATCAGGGTAACTTTAACCAAAAGCCATGGAATGTCCAAAATCAAAATCAGACGTCCTCAGATGAGTTGCTTAAGCAATTCATAAAAATCTCAAGAGGAGACTAATAAAACCCAATATGAGACAAACCGGTTATTGGTTACCCAAATAAATGATATAAAAAAGTCTTTAAATGATCTACCTTCTACCTCGGGAGGTCTCCCAAGTAACACTGTTGTCAACCCAAGGGGTGAACTCAAAGCTGTCACTACACGTAGTGGTAAAGCTCATGTTGGACTCAAGATGACAAAGGACCTGGTACTTCCCTCTAACAATGGAAGTGCTAAACACGTCCAACCTTCGGTTATCCAAAATTCTACACCCACAATTGCTCCTCAACCGTCAAGGATAGATCCTACTCTTTCACGATTTACGGTTAAAAGTTTGTCAAACAAACTTAGTGAACAAAAAACAGCCAGAGCTTATTCCAGTATGCTCAATGCTACTCCTGTCAGTGTGCTTGATGACAGTGATGATGATGAAAATACCACTTTCGTCAAAGCTATCACCACTCGGAGTGGTGCTCCTTTTGAGGGACCCTCTGGCCCTATTCCTCCTCCGTTGTTTGAAATGGAAAAAGAGACGAAGGATACAACGGACAAAGTGAAAATTCCAAGCCCACAAAGTACAGCACAAGTCCATCCTCCGGTTGTCCCGAAAAAGAAATCCAAACCAGGAGTTGTCTTTGAATCTGTTGAGACTCCTGAAGTTATTGTCCCTAAATCCAAACCTTATATTCCTTACCCATCGCGCTTAAATGAGCAAAAGCTCCGCGAAAAGGCTAGTCAACAAATGGACAAATTCTTTCAAATCTTTAAAGAATTACATTTTGACATAAGTTTTGCAGATGCTATCATTCTGATGCCAAAGTTTGCATCAACAATCAAACACTTGTTAAGCAACAAGGAAAAACTGATTGAAATGGCTAAAACTCCATTAAATGAGAACTGCTCAGCGGTTATCTTGAAAAAGCTTTCGGAGAAGCTTGGAGATCCTGGAAAGTTTCTAATACCTTGTATATTTCCGGGAATGGTTGAATGCTATGCCTTGGCTGATCTAGGTGCCGGCATCAACCTGATGCCTCATTCAGTATGGAAGAAACTTTCTCTTCCGGCTCTTACTCCTACCTGCATGACTCTTGAGCTTGCAGATCGAACCATATCTCATCCATGCGGCATTGCCGAGGATGTGTTTGTAAAAGTAGGTAACTTCCATTTTCCAGCTGACTTTATGGTTGTTGAATTCGACGCAGATCAAAAGGTTCCTCTCATTCTTGGAAGAGGAATCCTAAAAATGGGCCATGCTCTTATTGATGTATTTAAGCATGAGATCACCTTGCGTGTGGATAATGAAGCTGTTACCTTTAACCATGATCAAACATCAAGGTACTCCTCAAATTATGATTCTAAATCAGTTAACCGAATCGATGTCATTGATGTTGCTTCAAAGGAGTACTCTCAAGAAAGTGTTGGTTATTTTCATAATTCTGTGAGTGGTGATCCCACCACATCTTCTCTGCCTATCATTTCCGACTCTTCCCCTTCTCTCACTCCGTTTGAGGGAAGTGATTCCAATTTGGAAGAGATCGAGGCTTTTCTCAAGTGTGATTCATTTCTAGAAGGAATTGATAACGCTGAGATTGATCTGGAGGGAGATATTCTTCTTCTTGAGAAATTGTTGAATCAGGACAATTCTCCTCCTCTCCCTCCCGTTGAACTTCATAATGAGGAAATCAAGTCAGTTGAGGAAACTGATAAATTTCCTAAGATCAAGTTTAAGGACTTGCCTCCTCCACTTGAGTATGCAATTCTTGAGGAGGAAGTTCTTATCTTAATTGCTATTCAGATCTCTCTTCTTCCCCTCACCTACCCGGTGATTTCCCCTATCTTTCACTCATTCGGGAGTGAGGATATTACCTTTGACCCCGGCATTTTCCATCTAACATTGGTTTAAATGCCAGATATATCTCATCGGTGTGGACCTTTCATATACTTCAATGTTTATCAAGACATCTTGAATGAAAGTCCGATTGAGATGGTCTCTTCCACTTGCTTCCCCATGAACAAATGAATTCGGGGTCGAGTCAAGCTAGCGACTCGGTTAATAAAAATAGTAGTAAATCATGGGTTTTCACCCATGTCTCACCCAAGTGTGGGGGAGATGCCCCACATGTTGTATATAAGTTTCCAAAAAAAAAATAAAAAAATAAAAAATGGCTATTAGTATTTCCTTTTTACGTTCTAAGTGTTGGTTTAACAACCGGTACTTTGAATATTGAGGGCAATATTCAGTTCTAAGTATGGGGGGGAATTCTAGCGAATTTGATCATATGTACCATCTAGTACCCCCATTTTGGTCAAAATTTTAAAAAAAAAATTCTCACTTAGAACGCAATAAATGGTTATCAGTCCGCCATGTCTAACCCACATAAGGATTGGCTAATCCAGGAGCAAACGGCTCTTGGTAAAGATAAATCAAATCCGTTTATGGCTGACAATTTGCCAAAAATTGTATGGTTTTCGACTCACCATATCTTTATAAGTGAAGAGTTGGCTAGCCCGCAAGGTTATGGCTTGTAGTAAAGACAGTGGAAAACCATGATTGGTAATCAGCTCACCAAAGATAATAACTGTATTTTATCTAAGAGTTGGCTAGTCCAGAAGCAAACGGCTTTTGGTAAAGACAAATCAAATCCGTTGACAGCTGATGATTTGCTCAAAATCATTTGGTTATCATTGTACCAAAGTATCACATACTAAAACATTGGCTACTCCAGAAGTAATGGCTTTTGGTAAAGTGATAAAATCCATTAAATTTTCATAAAAGATTGCTAGGGACTAGCAATAGTTTAGTGTGGGGGATTGATGAGTGTCTAAATACTCTTCATTTCTATCACATTTTATCTGCAAAAACATTTAAAAACATACAGATATGCTTCAAAATACAGAAAATATCATAAAATGTGTTTTTATATGATTCAGGAACAAAAAGATTGAAAACAAGTGAAAAACATGCAAAGTTCACAAAATTGTCATTTTCAGTCCCTGAAGTTTCACAAATTGGCAGAATTAGTCCCTGAAGGTTTAAAATGAAAGAAAAGTCAACTTTAGTCCTTGGGAAATCAAACATGTTCACTTTTAGTCCCTGGATGAAAGTTTTCTAAAAATGGCAACTTTTACCCCTCAAGTTTCAAAATTGGCAAATTTAGTCCTCGGGTATTTAAAAAGTATAATTTATCAAATAATACCCTTGTACTATTCACATGTTACAATTTAGCCCCTTTTGATAACTTTTGGAAACTTACAACTCAGCCCCTCAATTTCAGAATATTACAACATTGGTCCTTGTGTTTAACTAATAAACCCAACCGGACCCTTATATTAAATAACCCAACCCAACTCTTATATATTAAACCCCAGCCCAACTACAAATCCCAAGCCCAAACATATACCCGACCCAACCCTTTTATTTAAATAAAAGGTTTGACTCAAGTCAAACCTTTCTTCTTCTATACCACCAAACGCGCCAAAACCATACCACCATTTTCCACCGCCTCTCTGCAATACCACCACACCTCACCACCTTCCACCTATCCCACCTTACCTAACAAACCAAAAGGAATTAAATGCCTCTTCCCCATCACCTCAGACCAGAGATAGTGGATTTTTCCACTATCTCAATTTTGGCGCCAAAAATCTATATCAAAGGCTGAGATCGTTTGAAGACTATCCAAGGGCTCAGAAATGATCAGAGATGATGACTAAGGGTTTCCCAGATAGTTTAGTATAAATAGAACCGTTTGTAAGCCTTAAATGGCAAGTAGATAAAGTAGCATAAATCGTATTTCAATTTCAGTAGTGATAATTTGTAATTCCAAGTTTTAACAATCAATACAAGTTAAATTTAGTGTTTTTGTTGTTAATCTTTGTACAATTCCAGTAGTTAATGATAATTCCAAATTTCTTAAATTCAATGTGTACTGAGAATTCGAACCTAGTTAAGTGATAATTGAAATAACTTCTTAGTTGTTTCTATAAGCTTATACAAGCTTATAATAGCTTGGTGTAAGTTTATTTTAGATTAAACCTGTTCTAATTCAAGAAATGGAGAAAAGTCAACAAAAGTCAACATAAGCTCACAATAAGCTATTCAGAAGAGATAAGCTATCTAGGAAGGCTTTTCTGGGTTTTCTAGCTTGTGTGAACAAGCTAGAAGTGTTCTTGGTCCTTGTTCTTTGTTCCATAATCAATTTCAGTTGTAAGCTTGTTTTTCCAAATTTGCTATTTACTATACCATAGCTTATTAGTAGCTTATTATTTTTGTTTCATGCTTTTTACTTGTTCTTAAGCATATTTAATCTGTTTTATCAGTAGCTAGTTAACTGTGTTTTCATTTTGCTTAAAAAACTATAAAAAGCCAAAAATAGACAAATATAGGCTTAGCTTGTTAAATTGCTTATTTTCCTGTTAAAAGTTGTTTATTAGAGTTTAACTAAGTTATTTAATCAGTAAAATCAAGACTTATAGTTTATAATACTGTGTTTCATTTGCTAATCCACATCAGACCATTTGAAAGGAGTGTTTGGTTTTGTGCAGTCAACTGGTCAAACCCAGTGTTATTGTACATTTACCAAAAGCCCAACTTCAAACCAGTTTATTTTAACCATATTAAGCTGTTTTTAAGTTCACATTAGCAGATTAAAAGGATTTCATAGTTTTGAGACCTCTGTGCAATTTTTAGAACCTAAAAAGTCCAAATAAGCCATTTTAAGCTATAAGCTCTTTTTGGCCTTTTTCTTGGCTCAACTGAGGTCTTTTGGATTCATTTAGAGTATACACAAAAGTTGGTTCAAGGTCATTTGGATTTGTGCCCTCTGCACAACTCTGCACACAAACATCATAACTCAGTGTATACTGAGCAGACATTGACCCTCCTTCTCAGCTTATTTGTGGCTTATCCAGATAAGCTGAGGCTTTGATTTTTGGTCTATAAGTAGTTCATATAGTAGGCTTTAAGATTCTGAGCTTGGATTCCATTTCCTAGCTTATTTAATAGCTTAAAAATAGGCCTGCACTTTTCCCCATTTCACTGATTCTGCTGATTCAGTTTTTGATTCCTAAACTCACCTGTTCTAGGGTTCAATTGGACTTCAATTGGCATGTTTGAGATAGGGCTTTTTGGTTTTTAGGATAGCTAGTAGTGCTAGCTAACTTTTTCCCCCATTAAGTTCCACAAATTAGCTTATTTGAAGTGCTTTAAGTGCTCTGCAAGTTAGGGTGTTTTCCCATATTTTCTGCATAAGTTAAGCCAACTGTTCTAGTGCTTAACTTGCTTATTACTTGTGCTTATTTGTATTTTCAAGTTGTTTTAAGCTTCTAATAGTATATTAAACTTGTTCTGAGCCTTTGGTAAAGTTTTGAGCTTATTAGCTTATTTTTAGCTTATTTGCCCAACTGCTTATTAGGGTTTAGTAGACTTTTTATTTTAATTTTCCTAGCTTTTAAATAATATTTTAGACTTATCCTGAATTTTTCAGATTTTTCCTAAGTCATTTGATATTTTTAATCTTTTTAATTAGTTTATAATAGTAATTAAATCATAATAAATAGAATAATAATCAGAAAAATATAATTTTAATTTTCATAATTTTCTTTTATTAAGTAGAATCTAGAAAAAATATAATAATCTTTTTAGACCTTAAGAAAAATAAAATATAAAATAAGTGATAGTTTCTATTTAATAGATTTTATCTTTTTAAATTTTTAATTAAGAAATTTTCATTTTTATAATTTTCTTAGCTTCTTTTCACTTCATAATATTTATAGAAAAAGTTTTAGATTTTTCTTTGTTCATTTAGTATTTATTATAAATTTAAATAGTTTAAAAAGTAATTAAATAATAAATAATTAATAATAATTAGATAAAAAGTGTAAAAAAAATATATAATTTTAGTTTTAAAATAAGTTTTAAATAATTTTACACTTGTAAGATTAGATTTCATAATATTTCTGTTTTTGTCCCATTTTAGATTTCCCGTTACGCGTTTTTAGTTTAATTAACTCGCGTTCAATTTTCTTTTGTATATTTGTTTTTCATATATCAATTAGAATTAATCAAAAAGCAAAAATCCATATCCTAATCATCTGTCACTCTAATCCAAAGCTTTCCACAGTTTGCCCATTCATACCTCGTTGGGAAACGATCCGGGTAATCACTTACCTGGTTTCACACTACACACGAACGTGAGTTTTTGCAAGTATCCTTTTTCACAAAGGGGTGATTTGTATTTATTCACGGGTATCCGTCGTTGCATAATATTTATACGTACATTTTGAACGGATCAAGGATGACTTTGTTAAGCTCTATAGGTACTCTTTGGACTGCGGTGGGTAGGGATGGCAACGGGGTGGGGCGGCCATCCCCATCCCCAAACCTGATTACCAAAGTTCTCCCCAAACCCGCCCCAATCCCCATTGGGGATCTAATCGGGGCGCCCCGTTGGGGCGTCGTGGTCCCTCAAACCCGCCCCGTATTAATCGGGGATTTTATCGGGATATCCTCTTTGGGTGCAATTCTCGAACAAAGCCGCACCATTTAACATTTATTGTTATTTTTAGACCATTAGCAATAACGAAATTAATAATCAATTATAAACAAGCCTTGTTAAGTTTTCAACAATAGTATTATACATAAATAATGATAAATTATACCGTCAAAAATTAAAACTTAAAAATATGATACTAAACCAGTTTTTATAATCACAATTTTGCATTCTTACATATATAAAAAAACTAAAAATATTAGAGTAATTTTTTTTTTATTACGTAAATACTAACAAAATACAATATAGGTATAGATATATTTGTATATGTGTATATATTAATCGGCCGGGGTGGGGCGGGGCGAGGATTCCTCACTCCCCGCCCTAAACCCGATTAAAATCCCCATTTAATCCCTAAACCCGCCCCATAACCCGATTAGCATGCCTCACCCCGCCCCAATTAGTTCGGGTTTCGGGTTTCTCCGTCGGGTTCAGGTTTTTTCGCCATCCCTAACAGTGGGACAGATAATATGGAGTACTTTTTGTCTAAGATACGTGAAAACTGATTTCTACTCAAATTCGAAGGAAGGTCTGGACTCTGGAGAGTATCGCAAAAAAGTAAATAGGACATGCAATGGAGAAAAATAAAGATGTGTCTTGCAGCGACTGAGAAAAATTACCACTGACTGCTTAACAGATCCGTTATGCTTTGATAGACATTTATGTGTCGCATTGGATTGCAAAGCTTTCATATGGAGGTAGTTGATGTTAAATAGCAAACATATTTTTGTGAAAATTTTGATAGTTTGTTATTTGATGTTAAATAGACATTGTGTCCCATTAAATAAAAACGCAGACTATCGAAATTTGAACAGATTTATATTTGTTGTTTAACATCAGATAACTCCATATGAAAACTTTGTAACCTGATAGGACGCGTAAGCGTCTATACAAGCATAACGGATCTGTTAAGACTTGATCAGTTAGTGGTACTTTCTACCGGTCGCTGCAAGACACATATTTATTTTTCCCCATTGCATGTCCAGTTACTTTTTCGCGATACTCACCAGACCTTCCTTCAAATTAGAGTAGAAATCAGTTTTCACACCCTGCATCTTAGACAAAAAATATTCCTTATTATATTTCCCACCGCGGCCCAAAGAGTACCTAGAGAGCTTATCAAAGTCTTCCTTAGTACTCACCCGAGTAAAAGTGATGTTCTCATTGTTCAAAAATCTATTCAATGAAAAAGACAGATAACTAGAATGAATAATTTGATAAATGAGAACGCTGCTCGTATAGCAAAGTTGCAATACTACAACTTTGCTAAGATATTTATCCTTTTCTTCCGGCTGACTCCATTCTGCGTCCAAACCTATTATCACTTTTCCAGCGCTCTTCTTTTCTTCATGTTTTCTAAAAGTTTCTCTAATCCAGCTGCTACAACATCCGGATCATATGTCACTGTGTGTCTAAGGTCCTCGTCGTTGAATGTCACCGTAATATTACTCACTTCAAAAGAAAAAGTTTTTATCAAAAAGAAAGAGAGAAAAGGGAGACTCGCAGATAAGAAGGGGTGGTGGATATATGAAACCTTAGTTGTGTATTCTAGTGTATAAGAAAAACATTGTCTGCTTTGACCCCTTTGACGTTCTCTGACTGTTTTCAAATTTGTACTTTTAGTTACGTAAGAAGTAAGAACCTGCGAACGCAAATATAGTTTGTTACGAGGTTTTACCCAATCTATTAGCTTTTGAAAGACTATTTTCCAAATTATAACAAGTTTTAAAATATTAGCTAAAATTGTATATTTTAGTACAAACCATTTGTTCATTTTTACAAATCTAAGAAACAATTGACGTCTTTCCGGTTCTCGCACATCATATGTATTGTTAGCCTACAAGTTATCATTCAGTTAAAAATCTATATTTCATCAACCATTTATAAAAATTCCACATGGTTCAATTGAAATTTTTTTATTTACAAATGAGTGGTATTATCCCTACCCTTCTCATCGTATTTGCACCCCGTGACATGACAAAAATTTGCTTTTTTTAACTTTTGTACGTTCTTTTTTTGTCTTTGTCTTAGATTCTCTGTTTGCACAATATCAAGTCATTTTTGTAAACCTTTTTAAGTACAAAAGTTGAAAAAAAAAATGTGAAGTCAAGGGTGCAAATACGACGAGTAGGTTACAGATAACACCACCAATTTGTAAATAAAAGGGTTTCTATTGAATCATGTGAAATTTTTATAAATGGGTGATGAAATGTAGATTTTTAACTAAATGATAACTTGCATGCTAACATTGCGTATGCCCTCTAATATATTGAGACATGCAATTTTAAATGCATAATATAAGGTAATCGTTTTTATTTCTTTGTGATGTTGTCTAGGATAAAATGTCTTGCAAGTCAATCATTGTTGATTACGCAGATAAGATAAATGTGGAAAAAGCCAAATACAAGACAACTCAATTGGCGAGATTGATTCCTGGTTATGCATGAAGTGCCAGCCGTTGTTACTGTTGCAACTCAATGAGCTATCTCAGAAGTTTCTGTTAAGGTTATCACTCCAGCCGTTCCTTTGGTACCTGATGCGTCGGGTTGCAACACACTAATTTTTACAACCCTCCTAAGCAGTGTACCTAACCGTTGTAGTGTTGTATAGGTAAGTTGGGAGATTGATCGTTCTCTAGGGAATAGTGATGTAGGTTCGAAGTGTATGTCGCCTCTTTGGGTTAATCTCGAGACCGTTTCCGACCCTTCCCTGTCCACACCCAAATGTACACACCTAGTGTGGTTTGAACCATTGATCTCTTATTTAAGGGTAAAAATGTCATTCTGTAAAAAATTATGTGAGAGGAAACAATAATAATTATGTTTTTATTAAACTGTTTATTTTTTGTTGGTGGACACTTATTTTGAAAAGAAAGGAGTATTATTTTTTTGAAGTGGCAAAGATATTGTTGGCCTTAAAAGGAGGAACCAGTTACCAAAATAACCCAAGAAGTTGAGGCAGGCATTAATAATCCAAACTACTTATCAACTTGTTTTGCGTAAGTGTGGCTCATTCTAAACTTCTTTAGCACAAAAGCAATTTAAATAAGCATCGATATCTCATATTTGCCTATTCAGCTTTGATATTAATTGATTACTTGCAATCACTAGAAAATTTAAAGAAATATCATTTTAACAGAGATCTTAGAGCACAAGGTGCAGCTCGTCGTGGAACCTCGCCGTTCACGGTGGCACCTCGCCACACCTCGCCACCACACCCACATGCCTCGTTTTTTTTTGCCACAGAAAGCCTCGTCATCTGCACGACGAGGCAAAAAAACGTCCTTTTGTGAGTGTGTTTGCAGGTATACGTTGTGGAACATGAAATGGATGAGAAGTAAGAAAGTAGATCTATAGTTTGTGACTGATAGTGGGTTTGGGATAAGGAGTTTGTTTGACTGCGTTTTTTTACTAAGAGTGAGTTTTGGTGTAGTAAATTTATGGTTAATCTATCTAAATAGCCAAAGTTTTAGGGTTATTAGTTGGGTTAAACTTGGACTTCAAAGTGGTATATATTCTAATTGGGCCTTCCATCCGGAAAAAAGATTTTAAAAAGTGTTTGTCAGCTAAAATGTAACGTCTGCACGTTGGATGATTTATGCTTTAATATGATGCATTGTATTTTTATTTTTAATGAAATGAATTTAGTTTATTTGGAAATTTGAATAAAAAATAAATAAAGTTGTAAGTGGTGGGCCCCAAATGAGTAAATTGAGGTTTTAACGGCAAACAATTAGAATTGAGATATTGTGGTTAAGTGTTTCATGTAACGTTTATAGATACAACGTAAAATAATCACAATGTAAATGAAAAAGGTTGAAACGTACGATAATTCAACTTAAAACAATTCTTAAAATTTATCAAATAACGTATAAAAACATTTGATGAAGCTGATGAAACGTTAAATTAATTTTGAAATATGGTGTTTTATATAGTATAGTTTTGTGGATGAATTACTAGAAATTATTAGTTTTTAATAAAATAAAATAAAATAAAATAAAAACTACATACAAAAAAGGTTATCATGCACGTTTTTTAAATTTTTTGTGGAAACATTGTTAAGGAGATTATTACATTACGTAAACATTGTTTAGATTTTTATGTAGGAAAGTAGGGCGGTAAACGAATCGGACGAACACGAACGGAGCCTTGTTCATGTTCGTTCATTTAATTTTAACCGGACAAATAAACGAACACGAACGCTTAAACGAACGAATTTTTTTGTTCATGTTCGTTTATTAAGAAAATAACTTGTTCATGTTCGTTTATGTTCGTTTATTAAGACACTAAACGAACGCTAAACGGACATAAACGATCGAACATAAATGAACATAGACAAACAAACATAAACTTTATTAAATTATCCATCTAATATTGTTTTATAAGTGTTGTTTTGTTTAAACAAACTAATTTTAAAAGTATACAATTAAAGATATGATATACGAACATAAATAAATAAATGAACATAAACGAACGTTAACGAACGCATAATCGGACGTTCACGAACATAGATAAACGGACGTGACTTTTGTTCATGTTCGTTCATTTAACTAAACGATCATAAAATATTGTTCATGTTCGTTCATTTAATAAATAAACGAACATAAACGAACTTTTTACCGAACGGTTCATGAAATGTTCACTGAACGTTCAGTTCGTTTACAGCCCTATAGGAAAGTAAACAAAGACTCAAAGTTAAGTTTTAAAGAGTATTTTGAGGATTGATTACTCACTTTTAAGTTTTAAGCAAAAACATTTTTGTTTTATACTGTATGCAGTAGAGATTAAACACATTATTTTCAAGTCTAATCTGTATTCAATACAGCACTTGTGAGTATTTCTGACCTAAAGACAAACGTGCCTTTACTCAATCTATCATGTGGTTTTGAGTATCGATCTTGTGTTTTATTTGAGAACTCAAGGAGCTTGTTCTAACACGGTGTAATTGTGAAAGCTCAAGGTCGAAAACTTGCAAAAGACTTGGCTCATCTTTAAAGCCTCTTTTTTCTGCGGGATTGTAAGTTGTACACTATTAGTAGTGTCACACTGTGCTTTTACATTATGACATATAGAGAGTGCGCCTTTTGCGTACATGATTACATGTTACTTGTATACAAAACTTATGTGGCTAATCCGTCACGGTTGCTTTTTATTTCTTCACAACCATATAGCGACTGAAAGCTCGTGTCTCTACTATCAAACAAATAAAACCCGCAATGGAATATGCAGCTTAAATGCCTAATAAACACGACTTTTATCTTTTCACTGGCAAATTGGGAATCAATTTTTTAGTTGGATATTCACATTTTACAAGTTTCTCAAAATGGACTGGGCCAAATGGTTCAACTAAATGGGCCGAATAACTTGGTTTACGAGTAAATAAAATTGACCCAAAAAAAAACGTATCCTAGGCCTAGGGAAATATAATTTCATGCTGATTTCTATTTTAACTTTTACTACCTTCTATTAGTGTTTAAGATTACTTATGACTACAATTATCGAGTGGAAAACTAAATAGGAGAGCACATCAAAAACATGTTTGTTGTCTAGTCAATTTTTAGTACTTTCGCGCACCGAACTTGATGAAAGTCATATAACTCACTGATTCATGCATCTTCGAGTCTTCTTGCGATTTTGTCATCTGTAGTATTAACGTCGAAACCCAAAAAGATACAATGAACAGTGATACTTCTAATATATTTACGTCATGTTCAAAAAAGGTAAGAAGGTTATACATTTAAACGATAACTTTCATGTATTAGTATTACTACTTAAAAGATAGACTCAAATGCGTGGCATTTTCACCCTTAATTTATCATTATATCTCAAAATAGTCCATAAAATTGACTAAATGTGGATTATTTAACCATTAAATTATTTTCTAAGATGGAAATTAGGTCTCCACCATATTATACTCGTATTAAATTAGATCATCCAAGCTAATCTTTTATACAATAAGGGAAAACACAAAAGTATAAATGGAGGCTTCAGCCAAACCAAACTGGACTAACGGGAGAAATCAATTTTGCTACGTCAGATAAAAGGAGTCATTTTATTACCCAAATAGAAAGTCAAAATTAAAACAATTTGGTCAAACTCATTTTAATTTCGTCCAAAAAAATATTTATAAAACCACACGCATCGATTTTGTAAAAATAAAAATTGGAAAAAAATGGTTAATTAATGGAACTTTAGTTGTTAAATTTTAAATAAATTATATAGACTTAAGTAAAGTTACCAGTTTTAATGTTTCTTAATAAGTTTATAAATTAATAAATACTACTAGACTTTATTCCCCTTAAATTATATATCTTAAAAAAAAAACAACGTAAATATTATTTCTCGAGATTAAGTAAAAAGATTTTTTTTTACTATTCATGTTAAATAATAAATCACGTTATCCTCTTTATTATTTATAAGTTTAACTTACATAAAAGCACAAGTTTTTGTGATGAATTAAATTAATTTTGATACTAAAACCCATGTATAAATTTACTAAGTTGAACGTATGTCCAAACTTCGTTAGTACGACTAATCAACGCCACACGGGCTCGTGTGAGATTAAAGCCATGCATAAAGTTAGCAAAATTATATCGTTGGTCTATTAAGCAAGGCTAGAAATTTCAAGATTAAAGGCTTTAAGAGTTAAATTTCACTTTATGTTAAAAAAATTCCATATGATCTTACTTGCTAATTAAAAAAACTTTGCTGTCGGAAATGTAAAGAACTTTATTAAGTAGATCCTAATCATCCTATAAGAAACTAAATAAAATATGTCAAACAGCATAGATATAATAATAATAATAATAAAGTTTGGAAGATGCTCGAAGTTCCAAAAGTGTTTTGACAATGAAATGTTTGGTATGTATCGGATTCTGTTTAATACTAACGAGTGGGTTAACCCGGGCGTTACCGCCGGAGCATTGTGTTGATGTACATTTGGATGAGAGAACATATCCACTTTTATCCTACATGTTAGTAACTAAAATTACAAACATTTATTGAAAAATGAAGAAACTTATAAGAACAACTTTAGATTATGCTTTTTTAACCTGTTTTGAAAGATATCATTAAGTTACAAAATTAACTCACTAAAAGTTATACAAATCAAAGGGCTAGCATGCTTCAGAAACAACAACTGTGTTTAGGTGTTCTCCCAGGCTACCCGTTTGTAACACCACAAATCTCTTCTTTATCATACAAACTAACACTTGATGACACTCACTAACATGTATAGAACAATAAGAGAATATGTATGGATCGTATGGTTATTTCTAGTCAAATGATTATATTCATTAATATGAAAGATAATACAAAGACTAGGGTGAATGCTTTCACACACACACACACACACTCTTTTCTTATCTAAAGTGAGGCACTCCTAGCAAGAGTGTGTGTGCGTTGGATATATACCACAGCCAACCAAGGTTAGACCTTTGGTGGGCTTTTAAATAAGAACCATGTAGTGGGCTAGTAAATGTATTTAACTTATACATTGGTTACTAAAGAAACTAATACTACAAGCCCACTAACTAAATTACATATTATACATAACACATTAATTCTAATTAGTCAAATGACCATCACTTCATATTGCACATAAAGTGATTGCTAACAATCTCCCCCTAAGGGATGGTCATTTCAATGATGCTCCCGTGATTGGTCTTTTGCATTTGACATCTTGAACTTCGTGTGTCACTGTATAATATTCTTCATTCAATGTTCCTTCATGCACTGTGATCTTCAAAGAATCGTCTTTTGGTCGTTCTTGCCTTGATCTACATCTTCTGTCCAGATGCGTCGTCGTTGTAGATGATGATGGTGGATAGACTTTCGTCGGTACCTGCATAAAACAGTTAGCAATAATTCGTCCTTCGGCCATCATGTCGTGAGGCAAGATCTTTGGATCTCATTAAGACTCATACAACTTGTATCCTTTTGAGTGAACACAAGAGTATTTCATAGGAAGTGTTCCTAAGAGATCTTTTGATGAATCTCATGTCTCTAGACTCAATAATGTGCGTTTTGGTTTTAGTCGTCGGAGGCATGGAGCAGAATGCCACCTTTTCAATATCAACACATCTCGGAGTGAGAGGTCGATAGATTATGTAGTATTCTCCGTGAGAAATGAAACAAATATCTTTTAAGAGATATCTGAGTGGATAGGAGGGGTGGTGCATTGCGTCACTGGGTCCATGACGTCTTGTCTTCAATACCAGTATCACCTTGGTGAGTACCGATAGCAGATGTATTGACCCGGTTTCTGTCCTAAGTTTTCATGGAGGGCTATTTCTTTTCGCCCTTACAAAAACTTTTCTTTTTCATTCTTCAACCCCTTCTTTCTCCTTTCTCATTATACTCCTTTTTTCAATCTTTCCTAAGGACTTCTAATGCTAAGCTATTGGAATAGTCCTTGGGTAGATCCCTCCGGTTCTGGCGGATCATTGGACATAACCTAACCATAATCACCTTATTACTCCATGATTATCCTAGATTATTTGTTACATGCCATTAAACCTTGTGAAAATCTCTCAACGTGTTTATGAGAAAACACATTTTGTTAACACATCGAGAGTTTTGCATTTATGAAACACTCCCCCTTCACATGTGCTCATGCATTTTTGTAATAAATTGCACATGATGGGTAGAGTTCGCACATTTGAATTGATCGACTTTCAATGAACATAACCTTCGCGGGACACGCTTACATCACTAGTTAGACTAGCTTGAAATTATTACCCGTCCCGGTCATATTCAATGATCATCTCTCGAATTGGTACATTCTACTCAGACAAGTCCTTTGCGAGACACGCTTACATCACTGGTAAACCAGCTTGAAATTATTACCCGTCTAGGACATGTCTTTTCGAGAACGGACATTTAGTTTCGTCAATTCGAGGGTTCATGCTGAGTCTTTTTGAAGAACTCGTTTTGAGATTCAAACGATAAAACTTCTTTTAGATCACATTTTAATCACGTCCTCTCCCCCATATTTATAATAGACACCTAATCTCCCCCTCAAAAATAGCATGAAGTGGTATTTTTGAAAACAGTTGATTAAAGTGAAATTTTTTGTGGAGAGACGGACTGATTTTAGCATGAATAATGGAACATTTTTTCTTTTTATACTCCCCCTTAATCAGAGCAAATGGTTAAACTTTTGAGTTTAAAAGCATTTAGAGGTCTTAGAGGGAGTTGTTGTGAGCACAAAATTTATAAAAAGACTTTGAAAAATCTTTTGAAACAATTTTGATTAAGTGCTCACGGGTTTTAGCTTTTCGCCATTAACATTGCGAGTTCTGATCGGAAATAATCAGAAGTCATTCAATGTAGCGCGGGTTTCATACTGAAATGCACGAAAGCCGTAATGAAGAAATTTTGAGAAACGACATGTTTTAGAAAAACATAAAAAAAATAACTCTCGCTCAAGCATCTGTACATGTCCGTATTATTGTTGAATGACATATCTAGATACGTACAGAATATTGATTAGACAAGAGACATGTCGTGAGAAGAATATTTTTGGTTTTTGTTGTTTTATATTTTTTATGTCTTTTTGAAGTTTTCTATTTTTATATTTTGATTTTTTAAAAGGTATGTATATATTTACCAAAAATATATACATAAATATTTACAAAAGATGTTTACCAAAATATTTACAGAAATATTTACATGCGAAGCTTTATGAAGTAAATCAATGAGATTCGAGAAGACTTTCTAACTCAACGGGAGTTAGGCTTCGCATTCCAATTCGACGAACTAAGTTTTCAAACCGCTCTTTTGGGAGGGTCTTAGTAAATAGATCGGCGAGTTGATTAACTGTCTTCACGAAAAACAATTCAACAGTACCCTCTTCAACGTGCTCTTTTATGAAGTGGTAGCGGACTCTAATATGCTTGGTCTTCGAGTGTTGCACTGGGTTGCACGAGATGGCTATGGCACTTTTTGAATCGCAATACAAAGGTATGCGGTTGAAAGAGAAACCATAATCCGTGAGTTGTGTTCTCATCCAAAGGACTTGAGCACAACACGCAGATAGAGACACATACTCGGCCTCTGCTGTTGATAAAGCAGTGCAATCTTGTTTTCTTGATGACCAGCCTACTAGCTTTTCTCCCAGAAATTGCGCTCCGCCTGATGTACTTTTCGCTGTTACTTGGCATCCAGCATGATCGGCATCTGAAAAGGCAATTAGTGTAAACTCCGAATCCTTCGGATACCAAAGTCCCATGTTAATGGTTCTTCGTAGGTATCGAAAGATCCGTTTAACCTCTTGGAGGTGAAGTTCGGTAGGCCTTGCCTGAAACCGTGCTAATAAACACACAGCAAAATGTATATCTGGTCGGCTTGCAGTTAGGTACATGAGAGAACCAATCATGAATATCTGGTCGGCGCCAATTTTTGGTGAAGTGACCATTGGAGTACCAACAGAGTCACAATTTTCCATTCCATGTTTTTTCAAAATCTCAATTGTGTATTTAGCCTGATTAAGAAAAATACCACGTGGGGATTGATGAATTTGTAAGCCTAAAAAGAATTTTAATTCACCCATCATGGACATTTCGAATTTGCTTTTCATGAGATTTTCAAAATGTTTTGAATGTTTCGGATTAGTGGACCCAAATATTATGTCGTCCACATAAATCTGAACAATCAAAATATCATTTTTGTATTTTCTTGTAAACAAGGTTGGATCAATTGTTCCTTTGGTGAAATTATTTGACAACAAGAAAGATGATAACTCGTCATACCACGCCCGTGGGGCTTGTTTCAAACCATAGATTGCCTTCTTTAGCCTGTAGACGTATTCCGGATGATCTTTGTCAACGAAACCGTCTGGTTGACTCACATACACTTCTTCTTTCAGAGTTCCATTCAAGAACGCCGTCTTGATGTCCATCTGATAAACCGTGATGTTCTTGTGAGCGGCATAAGCTAAGAAAATCCTGACTGCTTCAAGCCTTGCAACCGGTGCGAATGACTCTTCAAAATCTATTCCTTCTTCTTGTCTGAATCCCTTTGCTACCAGACGAGCCTTGTTGCGAATCACAGTCATTTCTTCATCCTTTTTATTTTTCCATAACCACTTAAGATCAATGACTAGTTTGTCAATTGGTCTTGGAACTAAATCCCAGGTGTCATGGATTTGAAATTGAATTAGTTCTTCCTGCATCGCTTCAATCCAGGCATTATCTGCCATTGCTTCCCGAATGTTCTTAGGTTCTATGAGACTGACTGAGCAGACATAGATGCACATGTCGCAATCGGTATGAAGTTGTTTTCTCGTCTGAATTGGTCTTGAGGGTTCACCAATAACCTGTTCAATCGGATGGTCTTTTGTCCACTGTAATATTGAAGGATACCTTGGACTGAATAACTGCGTGTTAGTCGGTTCATGTAATCTGGAAGATGATTCACCAGATTCCGTTCCAAACGGGTTTTCAAAGACTTCTTCGTCTAACACAGCATTATTTTGTTCTTGCTCATCAATTCTTGGTAGAACAATTTCAATGAATGGAGTTGCTGGAGTAAATGTAGATGATGTTGATGGTGAGGGAGGTGGTGCGCCAGCTTCGAATGTTGTGGATGCATCTGGATTTGGTGGTGGTGGTGGTGGTGGTTGTTGAGTGGATGCAGCGGAATGTTGGTTAGATGCATTTTTCGAAGCGCCACCATAGTATTCATCGTACATGAACTCGAAGAAATTATCCAATTCTTGAGTTGTGGGTTGTTCGACATGAATTGATTGAGCTCCTTGAGGTGCGAGTCCCGAACTGATATGTCTGGAAGTCATCGGGTTAAGCGCGGGTTCTAGAGCGAGTCTCTCAGAAGCCATTTGTGAAATTTCATCAAACTTCACATTCATCGACTCCATGATCTTTTTCGTTCTCCTGTTATACACCCTGAATGCCCTCGAGTTTTCAGAATACCCAATAAAGATTCCAATATCACCCTTAGCCTTCAACTTTCCCAGATCTTCCCTGTCATTTGTTGGATAGCATAAAGCGCCAAATACATGAAGATAAGAAATATCCGGTTTTCGGTTGTTGACAAGTTCGTATGGGGTTTTATTGAATCTTGGATGGATTAGGGATCGGTTTTGAGTAAAACAAGCAGTAGAAACAGCATCAGCCCATAAAAATAACGGAGCACTAGAATAAATTAGCATAGTGCGAGCAGCTTCTACAAGGGTTCGATTCCTTCTTTCAACTACCCCATTCTGCTGCGGAGTTCGAACAGCTGATGTCTGGTGAGTAATACCAGTTTCTTCAAAGAATGTTCTTAACTCCTGATTGACAAATTCCGTGCCATTATCCGTTCGAACTATCCTAATTGGAGCTTGAAGTAGAACTTGAATCCGCTTCAGAAAGGTGATGATGGTGCTTGGTGCTTCATCTTTTGATCTCAAAAACTTCACCCATGTATATCTTGAATAGTCGTCAACAATTACAAGAATATACTTCTTCCCATTTATGCTTTGAACTCTCATCGGGCCACATAAGTCCATGTGCAACAGATGCAACCTATCAACCGAACTAGGTACGGGTTTAGGTTTATATGTTGCTCTTTTGCTCTTTCCCTGCTCACATGATGGACATAGGTGTTCTTTGGTGTATTTGAATTTAGGAAGACCGGAGACGATGTCGTCTTTGGCAAGCTTGTTGATCGTGTCAAAGTTCAGATGGGACAAACGTCTATGCCACAACCAGGATTTTGTTTCGCCTGCCCTGGTCATGAGACAAATAGGTGAAGAAGAGGCCATTTGGTTTATGTCAATTGCATAAAGATTGGTGCCACGATCCCCAATTAAGAGATCATCCCCAACCAAATTCCTGACAAAGCAAGTGTTTCTCCGAAATGCAACCTCTAAATCAGCATCACAAAACTGTCCGACAGAGAACAGATTGTGTCCCAACCCTTCGACATAGTAAACCCGAGTGATCAGATAATTTCCAAACCGAAGATCTCCATAACCCAGAATAGCTGCAACATGATCATTCCCAAACCGTACAGTCCCCATGAACTGCCATACAAAATTGATCAGCAGCTTTAGATTCCCGGTCATGTGCTTGGAGCAACCCGAGTCGACGATCCAAAGACAAATTTCAATGACCTGCAAAGAACAGAGGATTTTTTATATGGAAACCGTTTAACATTTGGTTCCAAGGGGTTAGATGTAACAGGTGGAGTACACTTAGAGATGGTTTCCTGAGATGCATTGGGAACTATTTCTAATGTGCCATTCTTAAGTGTGAACATTCTACCCGTTGGTTTCCATGCACAAAACTTAGAGTGATCCTTAGGCAATAGGCTGCTAGTGGTTTTCCTAGCTTTTGCAATAAGTCTTCGAATATATCTAGACTTAGCCTTCGTTACAAAAGGAACCTTTTTCTGTTCAGGCATATCATTCTTTTTCACATCATTAGAAACATTATCATCACAAGCATTTACAGACAAAGTTTTCTTTTGCATTAAACAATCAGAATCATTACATGCATTAGAAACAGGAGTCTTATCATTACAACTAGATGATACATGTTTCTTCTTGGAAAGCTTTAAATTCCTAGGGTGTTCTTCTACTTTCTTGCTTGGACTCTCAGAAACAGGCGAGACACTAGGTTTCTTGTTATTGCTCCTAGTCTGTCGTTTGCTCCTAGAGTTGCTTTCTAATCCTGTAGAAGGTAAGGCACACTCATTAGAATTTATGTTGTTGTCCTGAGATGTTGTTTTAGCATTCCTAATCTCGCTTGGATTATCTTTAATACTTTTGTCTATCGCCCTATATGTTTTAGATGTAGAGGCAGACGCAGTAGTGGGACTAATCCTATAAAGGCCAGGTGCTATCACATTAGTGTTCTTGACAACAGCTTTCCCTTTTTGTTTCTCATTAGGAAAGGGGGTTACTGGTGCAATACCCGTAGTTTCCTCACCCTGCCCTTTTTGACTTGCAAGCTGAGACTTCAAAAGATTTATTTGATCTTGCATGTTTTTGTAAGAACGCTCATACGACAGTTTGTCATACTTGCATTCTTCCTTTTTCGTATCAAGTTGTTTAAAATATGTGCAATTTTGTTTTTCAAGCTTTAAAAGTGCCTTTTCATATTTTTCAACAATTTGAGAAGTCTCAGCTCGAAGTGTTTCATCATCCTCCACAGAATATGTTTGGAAAATAATAGACATGATATCGGTCGATAGAGCTTCGAAAAAGAGAGAGTCATTTTGCATTTCCAAAACTTTTATGTGTTCCAAGTATTCATTTGCTTCATTCACTAAGGATTTGTGGTCCTTAACGAATTCTGCTGACTCTTTCAAAAGATTGTATTCCACATTTTGAACAACCGCATAGATTGCATCAATGTGTGGATTAATGTCTTGTTCAAACATTCCTTTTAGTTCAGTCTGAAATCTTGAAAGTCAATCTTTGTTGTTACTGTTTGTTTTGGATGCCACAATACTTTGAAGTGTTTCAATTCTCTGTTTAAGATCAACCAAATATAGTCTAGCCGCACTTGTTTCACAAGTGTTTGTAGATGCCATTTGTTCGATGTTAGACAGATGTTTTGAGACAGTTTTTTGTTTTGTGAAAACCACTGGTTTTTGAAAAAACAGATGTGACTTCTTATGAACAAGATGAACCCCAGATTCTGTGTTAAGCTTGTTATAATCAATTGGTTTAATTTCTGGGTTCATTTGTCTCATTTTGACACGTCTCTTTTCAGTACGCTCAATCGTGTCATCCGAATCATAAATCTCAATCGGATCATGATTATCATTTAGCACACTACCATTATATAACACATTCTGATTTTGCTGAGCTTTCTTGAGATAATAAGGGTTTTCATAACCGATAGCCGTTTTCTTTAATGTATGTAAAATCGGGTTTGGATCGTTTATTAACAAGTTAATTGTTTGTGCAGAATGACCCGTTTTTACAAGTAAATCTTCCAACTTTGCAATGGTTTCCTTTTTGTCAGTGATCTCTTTTTGAAGATCTTTTTCACGTTTTGAAAACCTTTCATTCAACTCCTTCTTTTCTTTTTCAAGATTGGAATAAGTTGATTTTTGTTTTGAAAGTTGGTTGGTTAGTTCAAAATTTTCTTTTTTAAGAGATTTGATTTGCAAATTCAAATTAACATCGAGAGTGTCAAATTTTATTTGCAAATGTTTCTCTCTTAACTCAGAATCTCTTAAGCTAACCTCAAGTTCTGAATGTTTTTCGTTATGAAAATCATAAGCTCTTGCATTCACCTTATAACTCTCAAGCTCAGCGGTCAATTTTTCATTCGCGGCCTTAACCTCGCGATTGACCGTTTTAACTTTCTCAATTTCAATACTACAATTATGCAATAATGATTCAAACATAGCACGTGTTTCCTCATCATTATCAGTATGCTGTGACTCGAATTCTTCATTAGGATCCATATCTGGAGTTACCAAATTAGTATTACTACAACTTGGTTCGTCCATGTATGTATCATAAATGAGATTAGGAGTCTCAGGATACTGTTCATTTTGAGGTGACATATCAAACATTTCATTATCGTGACATGTAGCATATGGTTGTACCTCAGAAACCGCATTAGTGTCAAAAGCAGGAGGTGCTTCTGAATCTGTGTCCTACTTTGCCTCCTGAAGATTAGCCATAAAAATGCAGTTTGCATCGATGTCCTCTTGATCTTCTGAAGCATCCATAATAGCCATGAAGTCATTCTCTTCTGCACTCAACTGAAGCCCAGCCATTTCCTTGTTTGCCAACATTAATGCTTTCTGCAAGTAAGCTGGATCCCTCTTATTTGGCTTGTCTGGACAGTTCCTAGCCATGTGTCCAATACCCTGACAGTTGAAGCACTTCATCATATTACCCTGATTCCTATTCCCAGCTCCCTGAGCAACATTCCCAAACTGATTCCCAGCATTCTGTACCCTTTGATTACCAACAGCATTACCCATCTGATTCTCTGCAAACTGACCCATCTGATTACCAACATACTGCCCTGCATTCTGATTACCCATCTGATATCTTGGAGCATATCCCTGCTGATTCCCATATCCCCCAACCATCTGACCTTGTTGTCCCATGTTGAAACTCGGCTGTGCAATCTGCTTGTTGCGAGTGTTCGATGAGATTCGTTGATTGTTGTTGGTGGGTGTGGAATAACGTCCTTGGAATGCTTTTGATAGGTAGGCAAAAGCTTGAGTCAAAGCATCAGTTGACTCATCCTGATCATGTTGATCTGGGTGTTGCGGGTATTGTTGTTGTGGGATTACATGTTGTTGTTGTGGGTAGAACGGTGTTTGAGGATTGAATTGTTGTTGCATGAATTGTTGGGATGAAGATGATGATGGTTGTGCATTGACTGTTGCAGGTGTAGGTGATTGGACTATGAGTGCAAGAGGATCTTGTTGTTTAGCTTGTTTCTTTGTTCTGACTTCATTTGCCTCTTTTTGGTTTTGTTTTAGGAAGTCATAGAGCTGATCATAGTTCACCTCGTGAAGGTTTTGAGTTTGGTTGACAATAGTAACATATCGTCCCCATTCTTCTGGAAGGTTGTTGATGAACTTGATGTTCTGAACAATTTGTTTATGATCCAAATTGTGTCGGATCAACTCATTCATTAGAGTACAGAACCGTGTGTAGTAAGATTCAATCTGCTCAGCTGGAGTGGATGTGAACTTCTCCCATTCAGTCAGAAGCTTGTTTTCCACGTCTTGTTTACCAATGTCTGTACCATAACAGAGTCTTTTGACTCGTTCCCACATTGCATAAGCAGTTTCACAACTGTCTACAGCACAGAATATTTCTTGTGGTAAACCAAGTTGGATTAAATGCATTGCCATGTCATCTGCTTCAATTTGCTTCTGATCTGCCAATGTGTATTCCTCTTCCGTTTGAGTCCGGAAGGTTGCTTTAATTGGAGGTGATGCATTAGGATTCCCAGCAGTGACTTGAATCTGGCGAGGCACGAATGGACCTTCCTCTATGGATTTGATCAAGAGTTTACCTTGTCCTAGAGGTTTGGTTTTCATGTATCTTTTCATACGACTCGTCCATGGAAGATAACCACCCTTTTCTAACATTGGAGGACGGTTTTCTGAACCTGCGGCATGAATGTCTTGTTGTGTAGTCATCTTTAAGATATGGTATGATAAAGTGGATTGAGGATCGTGTCAACAAAATAGAAGATGTTGTTGTGAAGCCTTGGTTTGTTGTTGAAGATCGTTGATGTTGTAATATATGTAGATGAAGCAAATTAAATAACGTTACTAAATTTGATTAGAGTATAATTAAGACAAAGTCAAAATTTACAATGAATGTAAACTATTGAGTTGACGAAATTACGTTCGAATCAAATGCTTGAAAGTTATTTAACTTTGAACTTAATTCACACAAGTACGATGGAAGTTGTTGCGGTGGAATTTTGGTGTAGAAACTTAAAACCTCAATAACTTCATTTTGGAGCGTTTTCAGGCCTCGAAATTTGGGTTGAATGAATAAATTAATTCAACGTGTCCTTCTCCTTTAAGTGATAGTTAACTAGGTCCTTCTAGCAAGAGTGTGTGTGTGTTGGATATATACCACAGCCAACCAAGGTTAGACCTTTGGTGGGCTTTTAAATAAGAACCATGTAGTGGGCTAGTAAATGTATTTAACTTATACATTGGTTACTAAAGAAACTAATACTACAAGCCCACTAACTAAATTACATATTATACATAACACATTAATTCTAATTAGTCAAATGACCATCACTTCATATTGCACATAAAGTGATTGCTAACACGCATTCATTGGCACAAACAACAGCAACTGAAAATGGTTCCTGCATTGACATCACCAATATAGTTATTCGTAAACATTGAAATTACAATTCTGAATAGCCCAGTAAACATTGAAATTACAATTATGAACAACCCCAAACATCGACCCAAATACCCATAAAAATTGCAGTTTTGGAGCATACAAAAATTGCTAATAAAACGACCCAAAAACCCGTTTTAAAACTTTACTTTTATAGTCGGCATAAGATTGTTCAAAAAAAATCATTAGCGTTCGAGGTCATGCAGCCACTTCCAGAAGTACACGTCATTAAGAGATCATCGGATTTAGGCTGCTGCAAATTATTATCAGAACATGTAACTTTACCAGGAAGCTTTTGCGTGGTATGTACTCACAAACAGCTATAAAGACATCATTAATAGGCACACATTAACTTATGCTAGTGAATTCAGGGTACGTGTTTTGTCTACTGAGGCAACCGGGTAGATTGAGCAACAGCTTAAAAAGTTTAGTCATTTTACGAACACCCATTAACCTACATGTTTGGTAAGCATAACACGTAACACATAAGTGGCACGTAAGCTTTTTGTCACACTGTCTAATACTACATACGAATTCAACAATACTTATTAGAGGGGTGTTTGTATTAGTGTAACTAACCGTCTTATTATGATGTGTCGTTACTTTAATGGTATGACAAAGGATACCATGTTATTATCATATAACATCCTAAATTATCACGTAAACGAAACCGTTAATTTGCATATACTCTCAAACTGATTATTGATCTCTAATAATTATGCGCAACACAGATTATTTACTAATCAATGTAAAAGTATATTTTCAGTAAATTAATGAAAATGTAAAACTATCTAACTATGCGCCTAACTTAAACCTGCAACACTTCAACCAATCGGATACTTTTGTATAATTTCAAACACGAAGAGAAAATAAGCTATCTATACTATTGTTCTTAACGCTATAAAGAGTTATGCATCTGAATTAAAATATTTGGAAATTGAAGAGAAAATATACAAAAGCATCTGCTTAAGTTCTGCAGAAAGGTGTGTTTGGTTTATTATTATTGTTAATAGGTTTATTATTATTGATAAAAACATTTAATTGAGCTTATGAGTTTTTTAGTTTTCAATTGTGTTCATAAGCTAAAAAAGTAAGCTAATCCAAACACTCCTGAAGTTGGCATTATTTGATTATCATGAGCCCACTGCTTGGAGCCGTAAATAGTAACAGCAGTGCAAGCAGTAACAACAAATGAACTCAATTTTGCAGCCCTTGACCATTGCCCATAACCCAGAAATCCTTCTCGGTTACATTATGAAGATCGCTTAGACTCAGGTAAGTCAATGGCATACTATAGTGAGCGATAGCAGCAAAGCACATATTTGTATTCAAGCATAAACAAAGCACACATTTGTGGTAAAACACAATGCAATACGATCCATCTATAAGTGTATGATTCAAGCTGCCATACCTATGGTTCTGAACTTCTGATAATCTCAATGAATTCGGTCTCACTCATTCACTTTTCCTTCCTTCATAGTTTCATTTGCAGCCTCAGTTGGATGTCTTTGTAGGTCTCTTCGACAATGACCAGCTGCAAACATTTTTAATTAGAGTCAGTATCATAGTTCGAATTGACACGCACATACTTCAGATGCATTTTTTTTTTTAAGTTTTTTCTATCTATGGAGTAAGGGTAAACTTAAATACTTAATATACCCAGTGCTGAACTTCTATAGTGCCCATAACCCAGAAATCCTTCTCGGTTCATTCTCATTTGGCAACCTAACCCAACCCAAGTGACCCACTATGTAGTAAAGTAGCTTCATTATCTTCCAAACAATGAAATGAAAAAAATATATATATACAAAACAAAAGCATTGCAATCTCAAAATCCAATATAAACTGCATTTAACCACTTCTTCTAATAAATGCACGTAACACTACATTCCGATTACTGCACGTGGTTACTCCAAAAAGGCATGTGTTCATCAAGCACCTTAATTTCCATGAAAGAAATTTACAAACTTCTCGCAAATTAAACCTTAACAATTACAAAAGTACCTCTTTTATGGCATCTTTTATAGCGTATTTTGTAACTTTTTTTGAATGTAGCATGTTTGTATAACAATTTTCAAATTGTTTTAGTAGCTATTAAGTTCTAATAGGGACTCTTTGACCATATGCGAAAAGCATATGTTGTTAAGTACCCTTCTTCTCCTTGCATTTATTTTTCCTTTTTATGGGCTAAGTATAGACAGATAATTGCAAATACAAATGTACCTTTATCCTTTGATGGTGTGTTCAGCAGCCGTGTGCCAATGAATTTGATTCAGCTGATACTCAGTTCCATTTATATGGATATGTCCTGCTCCCCCGATCCATGTCAGTTGAGACCCATGTTGCTGCAACAAAATAACTTTACATGTGAGTCGTTTGCATTTCCGTTCTATTGTAGAACTGTATCAACATAGCCAATTTAATTTTTTAATCAATCGACCCTTTCCACATTTTTAGAACCTGCTCATTTAACTACTTATAATAACAGCATATATAAAATAACTTTTGTATGTGAAGAAGACCGTACCATTGTCGCATCTGTAACTCTTCTTTTACTTGTGGGTTGATGAGTATTCCAGAAGTTCTTTCCACACTCAATGAAAGACCTTGTTAGACTCGTTTCCCGGGTGCTTGGACCCCACCCTAGATGAAAATGGATAAAGACCTTATGTGATTGGCCAGTCAACGAATGTTGCGTTGTGGTCAAACCTAATAGTCAAAATATGACTATGTAGTTATATATATATAATATGATGCATAACTAAAGGGACTTAGGTTGTCAAGTGTTAAATGTGTTATAAGTTATTGTGGCCAAAATAGAAGCAAAGAGACTTGAGGGGCTTAATGTGCCAAAGGGCCAAAGATACCACCTAACTAGTATTATCTAGGGAATTCTAGACAATTCCCTTATTATTGAGATAAGGTTGGGTCCGGTTTTAGTGAGAAGAAAAAGAGAGGGAAGAAGCTAGATGATGACTTAAGATGAAGAAGATGAAGGCCCCATGTTTATGGTCCTTCCTAGCTATGATCACACCAAGTAAGTAATCTCTATTTCTAGTGTAATTGATGAATTGAGAAGTTAGGGTTTATGAACCCTAACTTGGGGAAGATGAGTAAATGGTGGGATTGATCATCATATAATCAATATATGATTATATGATGATTAGAGTTGTTAGGGATAAGCTAATGGTTGTATAAACCATTGTTATAGTATTATGTTATGAGTTTTAAGTGTTTGTGTAATGATATGACTTAGGGTGTTTATGATGATGATGATGATGATAAGGTTGATGATGAGGCCTTGATGTGCTTAGCTTGGAGCTAAGGTAAGTAAAATGATGATAACATGTGTTATATGGATTTCTATCATATATGTGTTATGTATGTTTGATGTCAAGCAATATGGACTTGAATATGCTTAAGTGATGTGATGAATATGGCTTATGTGATAAGTTGATGTTATGTGTTAGATGAGATGCGGAGTAGTAAGCCCGTCAAGTAAGTGTTTTATGTATATGATGCTTATGTGTGGATTGAAGTATAATGATATGTTATGGTCGTTTTACTTACTAAGCGAAAGCTTATGGTTTAGTTGTCTAACCCTTTTGTAGGTTTGTATGCTATCATGGAAGGCTTGGATATATGGATTAAGGATTTGGGTATGCGGGATTAAAGGTAGTTTGTATTTAGGAGCTTAGGTAGAATACCGAGCTCATGTGTAAAGTTTGTACCCCCGTGAGTCAAGTAATGTTTTGCAATGAGTAGACAAGTGTCAAATTGTATGCCAAGAGTTGTATGACGATTTGGTGGTCAATCGGTAAGTCGAAGTATGCTTTATGTGTTTTTAGTAAAAGTTAAAGGGGCGTTTGGATTTAAGTGTAAACACGCCCATTTTGGATTGTGAATGGGTCAAGTGTCATTGGAACATGTTTGTTATGTTAAGTTAATGAATTTGGCCAAGTTTGATGTAATACGGAAGTCATATGGGTTGTATGTAGTGAAAATGGGTAAATAAGGGGTTTAATGCATAACCCGTCTAATTTGTAAAGTACCATTTCGGGGAGTCAAACGGTAAATGTTTTTGTATGAAAATGAGCTCAATGATATACTAAGTAAATCTGGAATGTTTGGTGAAATACCGAGTTCGGGAGGTCGGGTTTTCAATCGCGGGACTTGAAAACTGATCCGAGCAAACAACAGGTTTGAACCGCGGCGGTTGCGATCTCAACCGGCGGTTCAGACCTGAATTTGGACCCCAACCGGCGGTTGGGTAGTGTTTTCAGAATTTTTTGATTTTCTAAAAATCATATCTTTTAAACCGTAAGTCGTTACGGGTCGTGCCACCCGTCGTTTTGACGGTAATTGAGTCTAGTTTCATTTAAAATTAGTCTCAAGGCCTGAATGTTTATGTATTGTTAGAAATGGTCGAAAGAGTATCAGGATGTCCGAAAAAGTCAAGCGTTTCCGCGTATTAAGTTTTAATTTTTTGTCTAAGCGGGCACGGGGTGTAACAGACCTGTACAAAGGTACCAAAAGTAGTAAAGTCATAATGTTGATACTATCCTTTAAGCGAATAGAAAAATGGTATAACTTCAAAAAGAAGCGATTGAATAAATTATTATTTGAAAGTGTTATACTTACAGGTAAATGTTGTCACTTTTAACCTCGTACCTAATATCGTAGGTACTGTGCCAATGGTCCCTACATGTAACGGACTCGAAAAAATGAGGCTTAGATCTAGCTTTTCTTGGGCGACTCGACACACCCGCCATGGTTGCACCCACGTAACACTCGTTGTTACCCCGCCAAGATACGGGAATGTGTCAGCCACACTCATGGAAGAGTTAATTTGCAGAAAAATTCATCATCGCCCCGGAAAGCATAAGGTTAATGAGACGACCAAAGCTTCATGCTTGAGACATGATCGTGCATACTCGATTTTAATCAAATATCATAAATAGAAAGAAAGAACAATTCCTTCTCTACAGGTAAGCCTAGGTCACCATGGTTGCAAACACAAATACGGAATGTGTTGCCGTCCCATTAGGTGAACTAAATAAGTGGAGCCTCACCCATGTGCACCGCAATCATCCGGCTTAACACCAAACCGACCCGGGGCTCCATATAGACACAGGCAAACATAATGGTCAACCCGCCACGACTGCAAATAAAATACAAAGCTTATCATAATCCCTGGCACACCTACTTCTGGTGCAACAAATGATAGGCTCAGATCTGTATATAGTGTTCAAGTATCCGAATTCCGCCAATGGCTGCAAAGAAACCCGGTTGCACGGCAGCCATATATGCCATGCCATCCGGTCATTGCCCCGCCAAATGGCAGTTGGATCTTGAACGACACTTTTCATTTCGCACAGTTCACAACAGTCATCACAGCCTATCCGAAAAACATTATTAGGAATTAGTATGCAATCCAAACCAATTGTAGGCTTAGGTGAACAATCGACCAAAGAGGATACGTCCGCCATGGCTGCAACCATAATAAGTTTCCATGCCAAGATGCGGATAATCTCCACTTTATCGACTTCAATTAGACTCATGACAGTGTACTATAATCGTTATCACCATTGTTGGCCGGAAGTTGTGTAACATTTGAATACTTCCTCTGCAACATACTTGGCAATGGCTCTAAACCTACACAAAGAGCCTGCATAATATAAGTTTAACAATCACCACAAACAATTTTAACAAACGCAAAAAAATTACACCTCTTCCTGATTGGCATTTTTTCTGATGATTTGCTTCTACAAAAACAAATGCAGGCACTATTTCCTAGCTAGCTTAAAAGGGCTTATTTATAAGTATAATAAGTAAATATAAGCAATCCCAAACACAACTTAGTGAATTGAAAAAAAAAATAACAGCAAAACTTAACTGTCCTCATCACCATCTTCACCAAGCTACTTCCCCAATAATCACCTTTAAACAAAACCAAAACCTGTGAAACTCAAATCATTTACCTGCAATTCATCATCATATTATAAACTATAAAACACAAAAATATCAAAATTACAAAACCTAAAACCGATAATCAATAAAACAAAAATATAAAACAAATAAACCAAAAAAAAAAAAAAAAAAAAAAAAAAAAAAAAAAAAAAAAAAAAACTAATTTTACCTTTTTACCTGAGAGAAGCTTTAGGAAGAATGGTTTGGTGTGTTTGGTGTGTGTGTGTGTGTCTGGATTCTTCTTCAGATATACTTCCTCTCACAAAAACACTGTGCCCCCAATTAAATAACATACTCCTGTAGATGATCCTGTAACTGCACTCACAAAATCACTATAGATCTTTCGGATTTGAAGCGGGTCCGGTTAGCCGGACGGTTTTTCTTGGGTGTAGGTTTATAGCCGGAGCTGAGAGAGGGACGTGAGACAAAATTGTCTTTGATCCGGATATTTTTTCTGGGTTTGGGCTTCCAACACCAAACGGGCCTATAAGTCTATGGTGAACAGTATTCCATCTTTATACTTTAGTTATAATAAATATATAATGATTAACAATAATTTGATATTTAAACAATACGAGGCGATGTCAATCCCGTGCGTTGCACCAATTGTGTCTAAGTGTTCATAGCTTAATGGTTGCTACGCATTAGGTTTACACTATTTAAAGTAATTACTTTAAATGTTGATGGTTCTTCTAAATTGTATGATTGTATGCGTTTATGGTTTGTGCAATAGGGAGGTCAAGATTATGCACTTTCGAAATTATTGTTTTCTTGTTGTCAACATTTGAGGCGTGTAATGGCGAAGAATCATACAATGATGGCGAACATGGAAGCTTTAGGTCCTCGTGGTGTTGCTTTGGAATTGCTAGATTCTTTGAGAAAGACTCAAGAGAGGCATCGGGTATTGCTTGAAAAGTTAAATAATTTGTTCTATCAAGTGAAAGTTGGTGTCTGTGAGGAAGAAGCTAATGCTATTAAGATGAATGAGTTTAATTAGTTGTTTGGTTTTATATATTTTTGTTGGTATTGACAATTTTTAATGTTTTGTTTGTTTTCGTCTTTATGATATTTAAAATAAATATAAGTAATATTGTTTTAGTTATGTTTTTTTTTTTTTTTTTTTTTTTTTTTTAATTTATGATTGTAATGGGGAATTTTTAGATATAAATGTAAGTATAAGTTATAAGCATTTTTATGAAGGTTAGGATGTTAATGGTAAGCATTGTGCCGGTGATGGGTTTTTTAGATATAAATGTAAGTCTAAGTTATAAGCATTTTACATTTTTTTTTTATTTAGTTTTTTTTTTTTTTTTTTTTTTTTTTTTTTTTTTTTTTTTTTTTTTTTTTATATGGCCTTTGTGTCATCTCCTAGTACCTCAAGTCCTGTTGAAGAAGTTAAGACCGTTGGTGGAGTTAGTACTGCTAACTCAAATGTTAGTACTGATTCTGGATGAGAATACTTATTGTGCTTTCACAATGGATCCATGTTGACTCATGAAGACCTTCAGGAGATCAATGATGATGATATAGAGGAGATGGACATCAAATGACAGATTTCTCTTTTTAGCATGAGGGCTAAGAAATTCTATTCTGCATGGGAAAACAAACCATCTATTTGAATTAATACTCCAATTAAGAGTTGCAATGATGAAATTGGTCCAGTTGCCCTCGGTATTCATTATATACACTGTATTAGTAATCAGAACTTTACTAATTAATAATAACTCTTCCAAACAAAAAATCTTCTCATATCAATTCAACAAATCCAATGGCTGAAGAAACCCCACTTATCAGGGAACTCAAAGACGCTTCAGGCTCAGAGCAGCTTCACAAATGCTTCAAGTTCCTCTTCATTCAGGAACACACCGAGGAGGAAGCATTCCTTAGGTTGTTGGGCGAGAAATGTGATGAGTTGCGAAGAAAGATTCACAAACGTACTGAGCGAATGGTGGAGGTTTGGTCCCTCAACCATGATGAGGAGGAATCAGGTGGCGACACCTATGAATGTTTACGTGAGAAGCAGGTGAGGGCTAGGAAGAGGTTGGAGGCGTTAACGGCTATGCTGATTGAGGTCCGTGATGGTTTGACCGAGAGTGAGCATCACATGAGCATAATGGACTTCTATGATTAGGGCATCTTTGGGTAGGTTGTGTTGGTGGGTTGTTATGTATCTATGGTTTTTGATGTTTTTTAATGGTATGTATGTGTTATGGTAATGGTGACATTAATGTAAGCTGTATATGGCAGCTAAACGTTTGATGAAGTATATGAATGGGATTATGAATGTTAATTTAGTTTATTTAGTAAAGATGCTTACTTTTGTTATTTATTTAGTTATTATTATTTTTATTTTATTTTTTTACTTGTATTTAGAAGGGTATACACAGAAAGTGTTATCTTTGACTATTTCTCTATCATACACACCAACAACAATACACGGCACCATTAGATCTGATAAGATCAAATAGATGCGACAATCCAAAATAGGGTTTTAATCGTTGTAGGGTTTGATGAAATCAACAAAAGATGTATCAAATAAAGTATAATCGTTTTAGGGTTTGGGTGAAATGGAACCCGAATATCCTTTAGTAATTGGTGAAATGAAGATGATCTTTATTATCAGGTATATATGTTAATGATATACAATTATTTTTCATCAATCAATGATCAATCAGAACAATCAATATGTTAAACGTAATTTTGTTTTCGTATGATGAATTTCTTCTATTACAGTTGATTGTGGGGTGTTTGGGAAACAATATTATTTGCAAACATGGGGTAACACCCAACTCCATTATTTACTTAAATCTGCCTAAATCCATTTCTTTATGTTGAATGATAAAAAATGTAAATTATTGTTTATTTATTTGGTTGGATTTGGTAGCTGAAATGAGTTATGCAGATATAGTTAATAATATGAATATCTATTTGGGATTTTTTTTAATTCGCTAAGATATTGTATGTTGATTCGTGTTGTGAATTAATTTTGCATATGGGATTTGTATTATAACCTTATTAGGTTAATTGGTGTTTTTCGGAGTGTGTTTCAGAACGCGTTAATGCATAATGAAAAAAATTCAAGGAATATATTGTTCTGATACTTTAAAGTGATTCAAGCTTTAAACCATTTGACCTTGTAGAAACATTTTGTGCATTTGAATGATTTGGAGCAGAAAGATTAAAGGTTTTATGATGATGATGATAAATAGGATCATCACTAAACTATGTTCGATAGATTAGACCATGGTGAGGTTGACGATGATAATATGTTTCTGTTTTGTGATATTTGATGAATTCTTTAGGATAATTGAACAAAAAATCATGTCAATTTGAATACGTCTGATGTTACTCAAATAGATGATACCTGATAATGGTTTTGGTGTACAGTTAGCATACCCTTGTTAGTACTTGGTAAAACGATTTTGTGGCATGCCATTGATTTTGTAATGATTGGTGCAATATAGAGTAGTTGTGCAATGTAGCAGTTTTTTTAGGTATTGTTGATTGTTGTTTTGGACTTATATATAGTTATCTCAAGGTTATCTTATTTGGTTGCAATGTTTGATTGATCAGTACCTTGATATATTCGTATAAGTATGTTTATTAGATTATGAAGTGGCTATTTGTGGATTATGTGGTCGAAGTATTTAAGGTATGCTTTTTTTTTTGTATAAGTATGTTTATTAGATTATGAATTGGCTATTTCTGGATTATGTAGTCGAAGTATTTAAGGTATGCTATTTTTTTTTGTTAACTTTGAAAGGATATACTAAGCTTTATGGAATATTTGACTGAGATTTCAAGTGATATCAATGGAGTCACAATTTCAGGGCAAAGCTAAATATTGAATGCATGTATTTATTAGATATCATCTGGGAACATTACATAGCTGTGCTAATATAGGTTGCTGAAAGTTTCCTTGAAAACAATGTTACGCGTGCAGTGCGCAAGTTCCGGATCCTTGTCTTCAATCATTAGTATTTTAAGGCCATCAGGACTGGTAACTCTAGATAATGCCACATAAAGTTGTCCATGACTAAATACGGGATTAGGCAAATAGAGGCCAACATAATTAAGTGACTGGCCCTGACTTTTGTTAATGGTCATTGCATAACATGGTTTTAGAGGGAATTGCCTACGTTTGAGGACGAATGGCCACTTGCACTGTGTTGAAGTGAGTATAATCCTGTTTATAATGACATTGTCCCCTACATTTGAACCTGTTAGCACCTTGGCATGAATAACAAACTGGCCTAGATCTGTAATGAGCAACCTTGTTCCATTACATAGTCCTTTGCTTGGATTGACATTTCGTAATAGCATAACGGGCAGTTCCATTTTTACGTGAAGAGCATGTGGGGGCATACCGGAGAAATTTAAGGAATTTAGAAATTTAATCGGATACAGGTCGTGCTGTTCAAGATTGTCTGTAGATCCCTTGCAAATCTCATTTGCACTGTTTTATGTAACAGTTTCCCCTTCTAATTGGTTAAACATATACTCATTGATGGCATCAGCATCCTCATTCTTAGGAGTTAAAATTGCTCTTTCTTTGAGGTAGACATCGTCGGTTTGTCTTGTTGTAAAATCAGGGTATGTTTCCGCAACAATTTTCTCGATAGGAGAATCCCATGATTTAATTAGAAAGGTTACGGGAATGTCAATCCAAGTTGGCTCATCCTCCCCTTCTTTGCATTTTGCTGGTAACGTGCCATCCCCCACAGCCAAAACCCATCTATTGAAATCCTTTTTTCGAGTATCAATCTGCCCATTTTCACTATACTCATTGACACGCATGCTGCGTGTAAGGGTGAAGACCTTGCAATGCTTCCATAACGCAGACTGGTTTATGCAGGATTGAACAATGTCAGGCCTGCTCCCTTTTGGTATAACTGGCAGAATTTGTCGAAAGTCACCTCCCAGTAAGACTGTCACGCCTCCAAATATTCGACTCCTATTGTCTGATTCATGATATCCTAAAATATCCTTTAGCGTCTTGTCCAATGCCTCAAAAGCATATTTTTGAGTCATTGGCGCTTCATCCCAGATGATAAGTTTAACTTGCTGCATGAGTTCTGCCATATGTGTGTTTTGCTTTATGCCGCATGTACTGTTCTCCAATAATTCAAGCGGTATAACAAAACGACTATGTGCGGTTCTCCCTCCTGGTAGCAACAATTAAGCGATGCCTACATAAATTGAAACTATTAGTTCAAGATATATTTTTTAAAGTTTACAGAGTAGTTGTTTGTTTTATTTGAGTATTCATTTTTACCTGAAGATGCGACAACAAGCACTATCATACGTTCTGATCTTAACCTTGAAATGATAGTTTTGTATAAAAATGTCTTCCTGGTTCCTCCTGGTCCATATACAAAGTAAAAATTCCCTTTTTTATTATGCACAGATTCAATCACCTCTTCATAGATTAATCGTTGTTCGGGATTTAACAATGAATGAAGTTGTTGATGTTCAACACTACTCTTCTTCATATCATAATCCAATGCTTCTCTGATGAGACGATTGTCCAAGTTGGTTAGTAACTTTGGGTTAGGCAGTGGTAGATCTTGAAACTCTGCTAAAGATCTTCCATGCCTACTTAACAACTCTTGGATTTCTAGCAAACAATAGTTCTGGAGCTGTTCATCCGTCAACTCCAAATTAGGATATTTAAAAATTTTCCTTTTTTTATGGAGGATATCCTCTGATAAGAACTCCCAATTTTCTTCCCATAATTTTAAAGGCCTGCTGACATCACAAAACAACAAAATTGTCACAAACATGTCACATAGTTGTGGTCCGAACGCCCATACACTTGCTTCTGATATAGCATGCTTCCATTCTGTGTCATCATTTAAAAGGCCGTATTGAAAACAGGCTTCTTTGAATGTGGAACATAGTCTGGTGTTAACAGTCATGAGATTTTGAAAAGATTCAGGCCCTCTCACAATGTTCAACAGCATTCTAAGATAATATCATTCTCTAGAAGTCGGGTAAGAGTAAACAATCCTGCCAATGCATCTTTTACGTTTTCTTTGTTTCCACATTTTGTCTTTCTCATGCCACACATAATGTTGAGTTATCTCAGCATATGTGTATGCCCCCGCTGATGTATCATGCTTGTTTAATTCAAACCAGTCAGTGAACATAGTTATGTCAATATCTTCCCTTTGAATTAGGGCGGGTAAGCTTTCTGAGTCACGAAGTGTGATTGCATTCTGATTCGGAAAGTGGTAATTCAGTCTCATGACTGATGGATATGAGTAATGGATATCATAGGAAAACAAACGCCACACTGCCTCACATGGAGCTAAGAAGCGACAATTCAAATAATTTTTTATTTTGCCCACCTCCAAAACTTGGACATTTCCCAAATCGCCATCGATTGTAACATTCTCTTGTATAACAATTGTAGCTCTGTCGAGTCCTTTATTTAAGTACTTAAATAAGTACTTAATTACCTTTGATCTGTTGCACCATTCCACATAAATGTGATCGTGGTACTTCATGAGGAGATAACGATTGTGAGGAACCACATATCTGTTATCGTATTTAAACTTTCCTTTTATATGGTAAGCTTTATTATCCCTTCGACGATAAATCGCATAGCCATCATTATCAACTATTGTTTCTTCCACAAAAGCTTTAGGGAAATGTTTCGAGCACTTACCCTCAACTGTACATGGGGCGTGCTTAGCATCTTCACCGCAAGGTCCATGTAACATAAATTCAGTTACTATTTTATACCCTTCTGGATCACTTTATTTACACGGTATCTCTGCTGTAATCATGTCATCTATCTCGCGTGCGGTTTTGCATTTCAACTCTTCTTCTAGCCATAATAGGATATGAGCGTGTGGCAGGCCACGTTTTTGAAATTCTATGACATACACAACTGAAAGGAAATGCAAGAAAAGCATAAGTTGATGCATAAATTTGATGTAGAAGAGTAGACATTGACATTTTGCACCAAGTTGTATTACCTGCCCGTGAAGGACCAAAAATATGGTGTTTTGTAAGATCGTCTAACATTTCAGTTAGTTTAATCTTGAATACACGGGTTGCCACTTCTGGACGGTCATTACCTTTTTGTCCCGGGATGTGCTTTAACATTTCAGTAACGATTGGCGGTGAAAGTGATGAACAGGTCTGGATTTCCATAGTTTCGACATATAGCCATAGCATCTTGGTAGTTTTGCATCATATACCTTGGGCTGCCCGTAAAACTCCTTGGTAGAACGATTCGTTTCCCGAGCCCTGCTGCACTTGTATCACCCCTTGTTACAGCGTCACACAGGTTATGATATAGATCCACACGTAACGTATCTTGATTTTGCCTAGTCCATTTAAGTCTTTGCTCCTCAACAGCCGTGTATGCATCCACCAGGTATTGTTGAAATAATCGCCCACCTCTAAGCAAGGTTGTACCTTGGTTATTTCGCTGCTGTATTATGTATGCGTAGTACTCTTTCATTGTGAGACAACCCCTTTTGGTCTTGCGGGTACCTGTGTTCTTGTGGTACGGTATTTTTTTCATGGAATCCTTCCTCTCCATATGGGAATAATAATGGATATTGGAGGGCCATGTATTCTGAATGCAACTCAGAAATACGTTTCAGACCTTCATCCTTGTTACTTACAACAATATCTCTCGTGGGAATGCCATCACCAAAGTCGTTAGTAATTAGAGCTGCTATTTCGGGCACAGTCGGGGCGTTGTATTGGCGTGATGCACTCCGACCACTTAGCAGGCGTAGTTCAAACTTTGATGAATTCTGGGAGTCACACCAATCCCTAGCCATTCGAAATGCCTTGGCAATTGAACTTGATTGATCGAACATTTGAATCAGGCTTGCTACTATCTTTTCATCCACCACGGCGCCACTCTCCTTGTGTATAAAAGCTTCCATCCGGTTCTTTACTTCATTTCCAGTATCATAAAAGTATAGTTGTGCATATTTGGGTTGAGTACCCCTTGTTGGCAGTAGAGAACCTATTCGATGATAGCTTTGGCCATTTATTCTAAATGTGTATGGTCCCCTGCCTGTATTAATTGAATTATCTATTTTGGCTCCAAAAGAAGTGTAGCAAAACATGCCATTATAGACTCTAATATGCTCTTTGAATCTTAAAGATTCAGGATTGTTATAGTCCATAAGCTTGTTAAGAGGCGAAGGTGCTTCATTAAATCTGGGGAGAAGCACCTTACCTTCTTGGCAGCAAAGAGAGAATATTCGGTTGCTAGTGTTGGATCCTTTGTTGCTTCTCTCTTCATACCATATAATTGCCTTGCAATTTTGACATTCAAATGATGGAGGGCCAATATTATGGTAAACCACAGGAATACCTTGAAAAAAGAGGTAATTATTAGTGTGAAGAACAATATTTTATAAATCAAATAATAGGGGGCAAGAGTTATAAAAAGTGTAATTATCTGCAGATGCAAATGCAGCTCCTTGTTGGTTTTGTTTTGCTACACGCAGATAGGCTGGTCCTGTAAGAAGCAAGGTAATGGTAATAAACACTTGTATGAAATTAAAATTCTGCAAAATGTACAACATTTTTTAAGAGATATTGACTTTTGCTATCATTTGCTTAATTACTCACCTGATGATGTTCTTTTTTTGTACATGAAGGTAGTTTTGGAAGTAGAAGTCATTTGGCTCGGTGGCAGATCTGTTGAAGTGCCTATTAGGTGTGTCACTTGATCTAACAAATTATGTTGTAAATGGAACATTCACAAATCAGGCATGCATTTTTTCAATAATTTTCCTAATTACATAGTTCAAGTAAATGTTTGGTGTTGGTGTTTACTTGTAAATGATCCAACAATTTTCGCCAGTTTTAAACCACAATAGCTTTGTACTATGCCATCTTTCCTGACAATTGTTTTTGAATGAATGACGAAAGATTTGTGCAACATGCCTGACAGGGATGGAATTTCAGCATTTTTGGCCCGTGATCCTGTAACACAGAGACAAATATGGCTTTAATCAGAGAAATAATTGTAACTTATGGAAACTTGTAAGATTCAATTATACTTTTATTCATTTTTTATTTTGAGGATCTGCTTCACTTTTGTAACACAGAACATTGCACATTTGGCTAGATATAGAATGAAGATGTCCAACAAACCATCTTTTGGGATTCTGTTGCTGAACTGATGCAATAACTGTCATAAACAATGAAAAGTCTTCCATTTGTAGAGCATGATAAGTGTGGCCAGGTTTCTAATATTCTTAATATTTTTTTTAATAATGATATTGAGTTTCTCAATAATTCCACATTATTTCGTTTTATTTAACAATTCACTAAACGCATTCTGGTTCAGGTATATATATATATCAATGATTGGTTTCAAATGGATGGCAACATAAAAAGTTTAGCAGAAATTGCAGCGATATAGCATTGGATGTAAGTCAATTATTCTGCATTGTTGCACATGTTTATATAATATCAAGTTGGACTAAATGTCTTTTAAAAATGGCCTTCTAAGAATTGCGTATAAGACATTTGGTATGGTAGAAACATTAATTTCCAATGTATAACTTAAATCAAGGTATAATAGGATGTAAAACCAATATCTTTCAACCCCAATACTCACATAATTGTATCCACTACATTCGGCACAATAACCATCAAACTTAAAAATTCATAATTTATTTTTCAACATTTAGGTAAATTGGGATCTTTCAAACGCAATTTTCAGCTAATCTTCCTCACTAAAGTCAGTACCATAACCATCTTCAATATTTCCATGATCTGAGCTACTTCCCTCCAACTGTGTTGGCACATTTGTTGTTGCTTGGTTTGTTAATGGCCATATCGAACGCAGGGTTTTGATTCTTTTATGTTTGGATTTGAAATAAAACTGTCTCAACCTTTTGGTACTTTTAGCAAGTTCTGTATCAGGGTTTTCTTCTACCCGGCTCTTTTCTTCTTCTAGCTTTGTAATGATTTCTTGAGTGTTCCCATCAACTTTTGCACCTCCATTTTCAACCTATAATGCAATATAAGTTTGTGACCAACATAAAAACAAAGTGTTAAATTCAATTTAATTCTGACCTGGAGAGTGCTAATTAATAGTTGTATACTCCTCAGCTTACGATAGGGCCAACGCTGAATACCCAGTTCTCGACAGTGCCTTTTGAACATAGTTAAACCAATATTGAACTCTTTTGCAGCTTTTGCTATTGGCATGTAGTAGTATTGTGCTATCATTTCTCTAGTGAATGCCATGACTTTGGAATATCAATAACAACTGGATGAGTTGGGAAAGCTGGTATAACATGCCTTTTAAATGGCTTGGTAATCTCCTGAGATTCCTTGTAGGTTAACAGGTTTTGTAACTTCTATTTATCCATAAACAATATTTATTATATATTAAAAACAAATTTTGTAACTGAATTTATTTAGTTAAATGACCCTTCATGTATGACAGTTGTGTAGCAGTTATATTTTTTGTTGATCAATCTGTCTAAGCAATATGGAAATTCAAGTAAGTGGATAAATTTCATTATCGTAATACACCTGAGAACTGATTTATACACAACATATTGATTTTGTGGTCTGCTATGGATGTTTGTTCGTTTAATTAACAACATCTTGTTGTCCTGTATGTAAGTATAATAACTATCCAAGAAGTTGTTGCCTGGTTGATTGATATAAAATGATGTCAGTATTTCTGTTATTGTGGCAGATACATTTTCACATCAACGTCTCATTAGCAGCAAATACTAAACACATCAAAGCGGAAGTTTCATTCTACAATACATATGCAGGCTTGGGTACACAACATGGTAAGGTTTTAAATAGGTTGGTTTGTATTTGTAAGGGTTGGGTAAGAGCATGAAACTATTGATTAAAAAACCACGTTTACAAAATTATAGAGGATTGAATTTCATTCCTTAGAAATTATAAAAATAGTATACATAACTCATACATTGGCTTATTGAATATGAAAAAAGGACAATCTTATACATTATACAGAACATATTCTTTAAACCATATGGAGACAATCTTTAATATAGAACATTTGCCCATTAAACTTTTTATAAAAAAAACAATAAAATCCCGTGTTGCATGCATTTGATCAGGTGCAGCAAGTGTTTGAACCACAGTAGACCCACTTCAATGTACCTGAAATCAATATTAACACAAAAGAAACACCCGTTCCATATTGGGTAGGGGCAATAAATCATCAAGCATAAACAAAAATAAGACATAGTGCTATGAATCAGTTTGTGGGGTTCTATCTTTGAAACAACAATAACAAAGAATCCCCAATACAGTTTTAATGCAACATATTATTCATGTTCTAAGCGTCTATTTTAAAAAGGCATCTTGGTATGCACCCTGTTGAAACTCATTCTGAATCTGCCACCACAAACCTGACAATAAAATATAGAAAGGAAACCATGTTAATACGTGGACAAATGTAAGATAATTAGTGAAGAAAGGGTGTGCGCAACATGTGCTCACCGTTTTGGCTTCTTCTTGGCAGTTAGGGCGTTAGCTTCTCCTTGGACATCATCAGCAGGAATCACCTCAGTTTCAGTATCCGAATCTTCAATCTTCAGCCTACAAACAATTGAAACATGCTTGTCATGTTCACTTATCCGCTGTTTTGCCTTTTTTTGGTAGGCAAATATTATTTGACTTGCTTACCTCTTTTTATTCTTATCCTCCGTAGACTTGGCTGGTGTAGCAACTGATGGGGCTTTGGGATGTGGGTTGGATGATGACCCTGCAGCGACAGCTCCATCATCAACAGTGCTTGAGCTTGCGCTTTCAACTGTTGGTTGAGGCGGGTCTACCGTCCAGCAGGTAAAACTCTCAAAGCTTCCATACTCATAGTAGCTATGAGATTTGATTTCAAAAACGTGTGTTGTGCCTAGTGTTTTTTATAAATACGAGGCGCACTCCAAGGCACGGGATTCATAAATACGAGGCGCACTAAATACATTAAGTTTTTTATAACATATATGACCATTTATGTAGCTTAAATAATACAAAATAACATTAAAATACTTAATACATGACACATATTATCGTTATAAAGATTAAAATGGACCAGTTGTCACTTCTCAAATGGATCAACTCTTTGGCTCGATGACCTATATAGAGATTAAAATTCATATCAGACTAAATATGCTTGTTTCCTACACTTGCAGACTTACATTTAACAAAGCTCACAATTTAACTCAAAATATCAAGCAAGCAACGTATTTATACTCAAGTCATAATGCCACATTTTCATGATAATATGTAATAAAGAAAAATACTTAATGAAACAAAGTAATTTCTTAAAGAAAATTTCAATCAATAAAATAAACATAAAATCAGTTCAAATTTACAAATCATACAAATACTCACCCTATGACTTAAAAGGCCCATGTATATAACTTATAAGGCCCATGTATCTTATCTTAATATTTAGAAAAAAAGCCCAAAAACTTGTTACATCTCCGAGGCGCACCAAGGCGCAAAAAGCGCACCAAGGCGCAAAGGCGCAAAAGCCCCAAGGCGCGCGCTTTTTGTGGGATCCATGCATGTCGTAAGCCTCGATCCAAAAAAAGCCCCAAGGCTAGAGCCTCGTGCGCCTTAGCGCCTAGGCGCGCCTTAGGCGCGATTTTCACAACTTTGGTTGTGCCGATGAGGTTGGCTATAGCAGATGGTAAGTTTTCGTTGTCTTCCAAACTCTGTAGGGTAAGGTGTGAGTAATGGAGGTTGGTAATGTACAGGGAATTTATAAATATACCTCAGCATCCTCGTCCACTATTGCTGCAGCTGGGAACTTCACCAATTCGGTTGCAGGCTCATCAAAAAGAACTACCACAGTCTATTCAGTATCATCCGAGATACCAAGCTCAAGGCGATACCTGGGAGGGCATGTTGCAAACAGCATGTATCAAGGTGAGTCATCTTATTTATTGAATACAAATGTAGACACTATTAGTGATAAACACAACATTACCTTAGTACTGGGTATTCAATTGGCTTGTCACACGCATCACACCAGAACCGCCCATCCTTTCTAGTAACACCTTTTTTGCATTTTTCACCTCCACATGATGGATAATTCCATCCCTTCCTAGTCCGCCCATTTTAGATCCGGGCCTTACAAATTAAAGTTGTTGACTGTGTACAAATAAGGTATATCAATATTAGGCAGAGGAATGAGGCTAGAGACATGGCGGACGCAAAAGAATACATACATCATTTTTTCGATTGCGGGACCATATGAGGAGATTCTCGATCGTCCCTTCCCTTGGTTCAGAGTTATCTGCACGCGATGCTACTCTTGAAGATTCAATACTCCTAACGAACAGGTAAACGATTTTGTTAAACGTATGGATTGTTGGAACTTTTCAATAATAAACATTAAATTCATACATATTCAGACCTGGTCTCTGATCTCAACTCTTTGATTGCAAGGATCTCAACATCATCAAGTACCATCGTCGATGAACTACTGGATAAATATAGCTTATCTGGAAGGTAACATTATAACTTAAATTAGCATGTGAAAGTTGCTTAACATGAATAACCTAGATAGTCCATGGCAACTCACTGTTATAGTGTTTTGCAGATGTGGAGGTCACCACAACAGGAAGCAGGCCTGCATATTTTGCTTTCTTCTCGATCAATATATCACCAAGGCCTCCCCATAGAGTCACCCGTATTGATTGGCCCCTTGATGCACAACACAAAAAATTAAAATAAACGGTAAGTTCCTTGATAGCTATTGGCAAAGAAGGCATCAAATTTACAACATCAATTGCAAAACATAAATATAACAACCTCTGATTGGCCAGGTAGAAATCAATGTTTTTTGAGCCTATTTTCGTGTAGTTCATCCTCCCAACATTCGTTACATAGCCTGCAACATCTAATAGGCAACATATTTTATGACAGGTTAGCAACACTATTTTCGGACAAAAAATTAATTAACGTACATAACCAAACAGAAAATTACCAATGAGATACTTGTTGTCTGTAGGTACAATGTGATCTAAATCCACCAGTTGGAAAGGATACCTAACAAATCCTTCTCGCTTTACCACAGCTTTCCTTATCGTCGTCGCTCCATCAAACTGAAGCATAAAGGTATCATCCTTCCTAATACGAAAGTCTTCCTTGTTCTGCATGACGATAAAATTTTTAATCGAATACACACTCCCCTCTTTTAACCTCAAAAAATTGTGAGCCACCATTCCCTTGGCAGTACAATGGATTACACCACCCTGCCAAACAATCGTGTTAAAAATGGCTATAGATTCTTAATCAGTTTTCCCTGTATTGGTATTACACAGATTATTGTAAAAGAAAGATGCATATACCTTAGCATCAGACACCAAGAAATCAGTGCTCAAGTAGCGCCCAGTAACAACATTTACATCCCACATCCTACACAGCATAACCACAATCGTACCGGTGACATCCAACTGGAGATCGTCCAGGAACAACTCAGAGCTCACGATTCCAACTTCTGCAGCCATGATGATTACAATTTCTGGACAGGCAATGGGCTTGACGCCTCATTTATACAGCCTACATTTAACATAGTTGTAATTGTAGGTTGATTTGTATTCTTTGAGGTTACAAAACTGGAGTCCTTTTGTGTTCCATAACACCCTATTTGATGTGGTTGCATTCAATAATGTTTTGGTTAATACGTATAATTCATATACTCTACATGTACCTTAAACTACCTTGTACCGTACAACCCTTTATGCACAATCACTCTTCCACATTAAATTAACCTATTGAATCTTTATATATAATAGATATGTTCATTTAGAATAATGCTTGCAAGCTTTCACCAACTACTGATACAAACATGTCTATCAACCATTTTTAAATTGTATTTTGTCAAATAATTTACTATGTTGTGTCTTGATGCAAAATGACTTGTGCATGCACATGCATATGTATCGCAAATTCATGCATGTATGACTGTATGTACAACAATATATATTCAGATATTTTATCATTGGCATCCACGTCCGTTGCGTGAGTCAAGTATGCCTCTCATATTATGAATAGCCAGCCAATTGTGGGCCGGTTTAGGTTGTCAGATATCAATCTTTTTGCCCACCTAACAACACCGAATTTAGCTTAAAGTCCTGAAACAATGTATATAAGAAGCATGATGTAAACATTTGTACTAATAGTGGCGTTATAAGTGTTTGGTTTGACACAGAAGAAACCAGACCGGAACCGAATAAATTGAACCAAAATCTTTAATTGTTGTATGGTTTAGGTTAAAAATGAACTGAAGTATGTAATTAGTGTATGATTTGGTTAAGGTTTCACAAAAAAGTAACCAAACAGAACCAAAAATCCCAAACATCTATATTTACATTAAAAAAAATAATAATAAAATAAATAAATAAATAAAAATAAATCATCTACATATAGTTTATATCTCGGTTATTCTAACTAACAACCTTAAAATCCTAATATATCTTTTAAACTAAGGATCCGTTTGTATTATAGGTGGGGTTGGAATAGGATTTGGATTTGGTTTGAAAGAAATGATGAAAGATAAAGGTAATCATCAATTTAAAAAATACATTTTTTTTATAAGCAAATTAAAATAAAGTACATTATTTAATATAAAAAAAAATCAAAAAACAAAAGTGGATAATAAAACATGTGGTGTACAAAATTTGTAACATAAAATATACTACTTATCACATTGATTCTATCGATACCACTCAAATAAGCCAGGATTCATATTTTAATTCCAAACCAATGTGTCAAACAATCAAATTCTTACCAAACGAATGATTTACATTTTGAATCATACCAAACCCACTCAAACCCATAATCCAAACGGGCCCTAAACTAGAGTCGGATGCCAAAAGAGGGAATATTCAAACTTTGTAAAGAATTCTAATAGTTCTAAAAACTTTTTATCTAAGATTTTTTATTTTTTACTTTATTTATTTATTTATTTTCTTTTTCTTATTTTTTTTACTTACGTTCAGGTGAGAAATCTTTTGATTAATAGGGTGAAAGCTAAAGATACGTAACATACTTTTTGAAAATAACCGAGATACGTAACCAACTTTAGCTATTACCAAAATCGTTAAAATACTTTCAAAATTTTGTCAGTATCGCTAATTTTCTGAATGGATTGACTAAAATACCCTTGTGTTCTTCCTCGTTGAATTTGTTCTTGAGTTTACATTTATTTTTTAAACAAAATTCATAATCTTTCTAGATTCCGGCCATCCACCACCACCTCAACATGTACTCATATAGAAAATGATCACACAAACATTACAACAACCTGTTTCGAATACCCATCAATTTCGAATATCATAAAACAAACAAAAGATTCTGGAAAAAAAATGACAACAAAAGAACAATACCCATATCAAGAAAGAATCAATACCCACATGTTTCATATCACAAACAAAAGAAGTTTGTCCACCATTCATTCCTATCAAAGGTTCGAACAAAAAGGATTTCACTGATTTGTGATTCGTGTGAAATAATTTGTTTGAAAGGGGTTGTGTTCTTCCTTATATTCGTGGGTCAAGAATAAGAAAAGGTGTTATTGTGATTTGTGATAGTTCTTGTTTGGCTGGTGTTCTTGTGTTTGGTGCAACTTAATTCAAGTATTTAAAGATGGTGTGTTCAAGATTAGGCCGAAGATCGTCGGTGTTTTGATGTGGGAGCGTTTTTCTTTGATATGATGAGAAGTTGTTTATGGATGAGAAGTTGTTTGAATTGTGTTTGAAATTGTGTGTTTAGAAGTGTGTTTGAGGTTGGTATTTATAGGTTGAAAAAGTTTGTTTTTTTTTTTTTTTTTTTTTTTTTTTTTTTTTTTTTTTTTTTTTTTTAATGTGCAACGGTTCGCTTGGATTAAAACTCGGTCGAATAATAGACCGATTTTGCTTCTTGGTTTGCTTCGACCAACGACCGACCGATGTTACACAAAGGAAGCGACCGATGTCAATATCGGTCGGTTAACTCGACCGACCGACTTTTTTCGGCCGACTGCGACCAGCCTAATATATCTTTTAAACTAAACTAGAGTCGGATGCCAAAAGACGGAATATTCAAACTTTGTAAAGAATTCTAATAGTTCTAAAGACTTTTTATCTAAGTTTTTTTTTTTTTTTTTTTTTTTTTTAATTTACTTAGGTTAATGTGAGAAATCTTTTGATTTATAGGGTGAAAGCTAAAGATATGTAACATATTTTTTGAAAATAACCGAGATACGTAACCAACTTTAGCTATTACCAAAATCGTTAAAATACTTTCAAATTTTTGTCAGTATCGCTAATTTTCTGAATGGATTGACTAAAATACCCTTGTGTTCTTCCTCTTTGAATTTGTTCTTGAGTTTACGTTTATTTTTTAAACAAAATTCATAATCTTTCTAGATTCCGGCCATCCACCACCACCTCAACATGTACTCATATAGAAAATGATCACACAAACATTACAACAACCTGTTTCGAATACCCACCTATTTCGAATATCATAAAACAAACAAAAGATTCGGAAAAAAAAATGACAACAAAAGAACAATACCCCATATCAAGAAAGAATCAATACCCACATGTTTCATATCACAAACAAAAGAAGTTTGTCCACCATTCATTCCTATCAAAGGTTCGAACAAAAAGGGTTTCACTGATTTGTGATTCGTGTGAAATAATTTGTTTGAAAGGGGTTGTGTTCTTCCTTAAGGATAAGAAAAAGGTGTTATTGTGATTTGTGATAGTTCTTGTTTGGCTGGTGTTCTTGTGTTTGCTGCAACTTAATTCAAGTATTTAAAGATGGTGTGTTCAAGATTAGGCTGGAGATGGTAGGTTGATGATTAGGCTGAAGATGGTGGGTTGAAGACAAAGGTATTATATTTACTTAGGCTAGTGGCAGTAAGGGATCGAGATCGACTTAGTCGATCGATTGGAAATCGATCACCCTTTTGTGAAGATTCGATCGTCCCATTTTTTTTGTTTAACTCGGTCGCATTAGAGATCGAATGAGATAGAGACTTTTGAAAAGAAAATATATATATAATAATACAAGTAACCGTTGGTTATGTGTGAAAAAAAAAAGTTTCTTATAACTACTATAAATACAAAACATATTAACACACTTCAATTCACAAAATCTCATTTCACACATTCTCTATATTTTTTCACACTATGAATTCTTACGAGCTATTCATTTCCGATTCGTCTTCGGATGATGAAAATGAAGTTAGTAGCGAGTTTATGATGTTTGCGGAAGAGTGTTGGGAGGCTTTTCAAGCGTCAGAAAATAAAGTCTCACGAAACCAAATTAGTAGGGATCGTTTGGGTGCTCATAACCGTTTAGTGGCTGCTTACTTCTGCGAGACCCCAAGATACGGCGATCAAGCATTCCATGATCGTTTCCGAATGAGCCGAAAACTATTCACACGAATTGTTCGAGAGGTAACCGATCATTCACCTTATTTCTAACAAACTCCTAGTTGTGCAGGCGTACTTGGTATTTCTCCATTGATGAAGTGTACTTCGTCAATTCGTCAATTGGCATACGGAGTCAATGCGGATGCTCTAGACGAATATGTGCAAATGGGTGCGTCAACAATTTGTGAGTGTCTCCAAAAATTTTGTGAGGCCATAATGGAGTTATATGGTGCAGAGTATTTGAGAAAGCTGACGGTTACTGACATTGACAAACTCTATGCTCATCACTACGAAAGACGTGGGTTTCCTGGGATGATAGGAAGCATTGATTGTACAGATTGGCCGTGGGAGAATTGCCCACATGCTTTAAAGGCTCAATTTTGTAGGGGTGATCACAGGCAAAATCCTTTCATTTTATTAGAAGCGATCGCCTCCCAAAATTTATGGATTTGGCATGCGTTCTTTGGTGTCGCCGGGATGAATAACGACGTAAATGTTTTAGTTAAATCGCCTATTTTCAATGATCTCAAAACGGGGAGAGCACCGGATGTGGAATTCTATGCTAACGACGTGCCTTATAAACGGGGATATTATCTTGCTGATGGGATATATCCGGAATACTCTGTTATTGTGAAGTCCATTAAAAATCCAGGGACAGGTGATCACAAACGAATATTGTATAAGACGATGCACGAAGCAGCAAGAAAAGATGTGGAACGTGCTTTTGGTGTACTAAAGAAGAAGTGGCTAATGATTAAACATCCGGCTAAAGGGTTTGACAAAGAGCGTCTATCACATATAATGTACACATGCATCATATTACATAATATGATAATTCAGGACGAAGAGCGGGCGATATCTCCCGTATTCTTTCCAGCGGAGCAGCACCGTTCTTATGATCCCATAAGAACGCATGTGGAATCGTTGGAAATTACCAGGGAGATATGCAACAAAACAACTCATCTTAACCTCAAAGCCGATTTGGTGGAAGACATTTGGCATCGTCATAATCAAAACTAGTTTAGTCGTTTTATTATTGTAATGTTTTAATGTTATTTGAATTTTATTGTAATGTTTTTATTTTATTTGAATTATTATGTAACGTTTTAATTATTAATGAAATTTGAGTTTGTGTTAAACAAAAAAAAAAAAAAAATGATCATGGTCGCCCTTACTGGGGCACCTAATCGCCTGAAGGTCGCTGGAGAGAGAAAGCTGACGTGGCAGAGAAAATGGGAGGGATTGACCCTCCTTACTGGGGGCAGCCTTAGTCAAATCATTTGGAGATTCCCAGAGTTAAATCGGTCATATTAGCGATAGACAAGTTTTTGAAAGTATTTCAGCGATTCTGGTAATAGATAAAGTTGGTCACGTATCTCAATCATTTTTAAAAAATATGTTACGTATCTTTAGCTTGCACCATTTATTAAACTTATGTTTTGTTTTGATTTACTTCAACACTTATGAAACCTTTTAATTTGATAATCTTATTTGAACTTTTACGTCTTTATTTATGAATTAAAGGTTAAGTTATGAAGTGCACATCTGAATTTAGCCTTTTGGGTTTTAACCCAAAACAAACCGACTTAAAATTTGGTGTTTGTTTTAGTTTTATTTCTTTTATAATTGGTCTGATTTGGTTTTGTTTTGACTTTTGAGAATTTTTAAACTGATAAACGATACAAGTTTAAAAACTCAAAACCGAACCGACGAACGCCCCAACTACTGATACTTAAAAGTATACTCAATAATAGAGAAAAGCATTCCATCCTGCATATAATACACATACTTGGTTATATTATAATCAAAAAAATAATGCATGTCATGGGTCTATACTCTAGAACAATTCATTTGCTCCATCTGCTATTGGCTAAGCATAAGTGAAGAAACAACCAATCTCAAAAAGATAAAAGTTCTATTATTTTTATCTAAGAACAAAAGTATCGATCCGTGCATTTAAAAGATGTTCCCTTTTCGGTTGCACTTTATCTTTAGGCTAGAAGCACCCGTGACATGCAGACGATATGTCACATTAGCTTTTTCTCTGAGACGACATGCAGACAACCAAACTGCCACAGTGGTCCACCGATTTTTTTTTCTTTTTTTAATCAAATATTTTAAATAACAAATTTAAATTCATTAAAAATAAAAACATTACATAAATTATTCAAGAAAACATTAAAAGCATTACATAAATTATTCAAATAACATTAAAAACATTACAAAAATTCTTCATTGTCATCGTCATCTTCACTTGCGTCTTCGTCTTCATTCTCTTGATTGACTTGATTTCCACGATTTCTTCAAACTTGTTCGATCAAATCAGATTTTACATTTAGATGAGTTGCTGGGTCCTGGAGCTCCTGAGTAACTACTAACGATTCTTCATACGATCTTAAGGGATCATGATCACGGTGGGCCTCATCTTCGAACCATGTAGGACATATCGCCCACTCCATGTGTCGAATGATCATATTATGTAATATGACACATGTGTACACAATATCTTGGAGATCCTGTTTATACAGCCCTCGAGCTGGAACTTTAAGCATTTTTCACTTCCTCTTCAACACACCAAAAGCTCATTCCACATCTTTCTTTGCTGCTTCGTGCTTTCTCTTGTACAAAATTCTTTTATCATCACCCGTAGGAGGATTTGAAATGGACTTAATAAGAACGGCCCATTTTGGATATATCCGGTCAGTAAGATAATATCCCCTTTTATAAGCAACATCATTAACCTCGAATTCAAGGTCTGGTGCTCTCCCAGATTTAATATCATTGAAAACAGGGGAACGACGTAAAACGTTTATATCGTTATTCATCCCGGAGATACCAAAGAACGCATGCCAAATCCGTAAATCTTGGGAGGCGACCGCTTCCAATAAAATGAATGGATGTAGCCCGTGATCACCCCCAGCAAATTGACCTCTCAAACTATTTTGGCAATTCTCCCACTCCCAACCTGTAAAATAAATGCTTCCCATCAACCGAAGAAACCCATGCTTATGCTCGTGATGAGCATATAATCTTTCAAGGTCAGAATACATGGGCTTTCGCAAAACCTCAGCACCATATAACTCCACGATAACCTTGCAAAAAATATGGAGACATTTACGGGCTGTTGTTGCAGACACTTGCAGATACTCGTCAAGAGAATCAGGAACGGCCGCGTATCCCAATTGACGAATTGACGCATTACACTTGACCAATGGGGAAATACCAATTACGCCCATACAATCAGGAGTTTGTTGAAAATAAAGAGAATAATCGGTTACCTCTTGAACAATTTGTGTGAATAGTTCTCGGCTCATTCGAAACCGCCGACGGAATGTTCTTTCGTCATACCTTGGTTTTTCGGAGAAGTAAGCCGCCACTAAACGATTATGAGCACCCTCATGATCCCTATATATGTAGTTTCGTCGAACTTTTGGCTGTGACGCTTGGTACGCGTTCCAAGCAAACTGCGTAAACTCCGCAAACTCACTCATAATTTCTTTATCATCGTCGGAAGACGAAGAATCAAAAAATAGGTCGTAAAACATAATTAAGAGAATGTCTTTGAAGGTGTTGAGAGAATTGTGTTTGAAATTGTGTGTTTAGAAGTGTGTTTAAGGTTGGTATTTATAAGGTTGTAAAAGTGGTAAAGTTTTTTTTTAAAAAAAGTTCTTTTATTTTTTTGTTCCAAACGGTAACAATTTTTGGATTAAGTGTGTATTGATTTCGGTCGTTTGAATGACCACATTCTCCAAATGTCTTTGCTCGACCGAAGCTCGACCGAATAGCCACTCTGGCTCGACCGAAGACAACCCATTCGGTCGACCGATGCTCGACCTTACCAGCGTGTCTAGCCTTATCAATAAAATGGATTAAAAAAAACTATTGGACAAACTTAAAAAAAAAAAAAAAAAAAAAAAAAAAAAAAAAAAAAAAAAAAAAAAAAATTACGCATGATCAAAGTTTGAAAGGTACGCAACTTGTACATGTTGTAACCATTATTTTCTTGATTCATGAGTGTATATTATTGATATTTTATGTGTTGCTAGGTGTCAAGGATGATAAGTGTTGGATTTTGTCTATTTGCCAATGGATGGATAAATACACAGCTGCAAAAATCCAACAAGTGTCCTACAATAATTCGTAACCAATCATCCATGTTTTTTCTCGATACGAAAACACCTTATTTGAGAAATTATTACGACGTGCTGGGTAAACTTATCTTCAACTTACCAATTTGCAAGAGTTTGTGAAATCTAGTAGTAAATGACTAGCATTTCACGATTCTGAATATAGCCATGAGCCCATGACATATGGCCTTATGAATTCACAAATAACATAATTCAAACATAAAACTTCTTAGTTCTAACTAAAGCTTTCAAGCAGTTGTTGTTAGACTACCTTTTCGGGTTTTGTCTTCTTATTTCAATAATGAATTAGTAAAGACAATCGTAGTGTATGATATGATATAAGACTAGACGTAGTAAAACAATAAACCATATGTTAGAGACGGCTTACTAGCATCATACCAACTTTGTTATCTCCTCCTTCACACGCGAGCCCTCCAATTTTTGAGTCAAAGGTGACGCGTGTCATCGGTGGTGTGAACAATGTAAGTGTTGTTTTGCGTCTTTAGTGAACTATAAGTAAATAGTGAGATGTGGATGAATATCAGCTAAGGTACACATAGTATGGAGAAAAATATGATGTGACGCTCAAATGAAATCATTAAAAAACTTATTAAAGTAATAAATTTTTCATTAATGTATTAGAGATCGTTTAAGTTTGATGAATAAGTTGAAGATTTATCAATTACGAAAAATTCTTATTATATTTTTGAAGTACTAGAAAATGCTTTTCAAAAAACGTTTGATTAAAGATGTTTTATGAATATATCCCTTTTATGAACAAGTCTTTAACCTTTTTTCACTAAAGATGCTTCTTTTTTTTTCTTTTTTTTTTTTTTTGGAACGAAACTAACGATGCTTCTAATCTAACATTATTGCAACGATATTGGACAGCAGCCACATATCCCCACTGAAAAAGGACAACTTGATCACGGATTATGGACGTTGCACATCTTATAATTCATACCAAATACTCGTTCATCAAAATAACGTATGATAAAGTATATGAAAAAGAATCATGGTGGTATATAAACTGTACATCTAAGACTATATATAATTCACTACGCCTATGCATTGGCGTTTCCGAGTCTTTGGCAAGGTTGGGGACATGTTAAACGTCTTTTTGTTAAGAAAGCTAGTGTATTAAGCCATATTAATCTAGAGTCAAAATTATTAGTGTGGTTCACGTCCGATACATAAAATCTACTGAAACATGCATCAACGTACTTGTTACTTTTGATTTGCTTGTCGTTCAGTTTATTTTAAGTGGCAAAGGTATTAAAGGCTGATAGGAAGCTAGAGCACCCAAATAACATGCACAAAAGAAGCCTGGAAGACACCTATAAGCAAACCAGAAAACTTATGAAGATCAAACTACTTATCTACTTGTTTTGAGCAAGGAGTTTAGGGTAGCTTAATTATTCCAAACTTCTTAAGCACATAAGCAGTTTAAATAAGCATCTTAAACAGGATTCATCTCATTTTGCCTATTCAACTTTGATATTACTTGCAATCACTAGAAATATTAATGAACTATCATAATAACAGAAATCTTATGACACTATTGGGCCACCCTAGATTCACCATTGACTCCTTATTAGGCATTAAAACACATGTTTGCAAGTCTAATCTATAATCAATACAACACTTGTGACTATGTCGGTTTGCATTTTCTAAATACAGCTTTCTTCTCTTTAGCAAATTAAAAGATTCACATCACTAATCCTTCCCGAGTTTAATTTACTAAACGGGCCAAAAATAATACGTTGGCTTATGAATTGGTCCATGCCTTATTTTTTCCAGTTCATAATCTTATTTAAAGTTACTTCACAATGCAGCTCTATCACCAAATTGCTTTTGTGAAATACAAATTTTCCATTACATTTCGTTTTGATGACTTCTTCAAACCACATACTAAAATGAATGCGTAGCCAAAATGGTCTTACCAATATTACGTATATTTATTGAATAAGTTAAAATAGTTATTTTTGGCTAAAGATAATGAAAAAGAAATCCATTAAAATAAATAAACTTTTCTTCGATCAGGCTATATTTAATGTGGATACATCTGTTATGATGAAAAATCTCGTGTCCTTTAATTTCCTTTTCACCTAACTCGTACATACATATACAAAGAAGCTTGCACATTTATGTCGATGACGATTATGATCAGCCAAATAAGCAACCCCATAAGCTAACAATACCTATAGTTATTTTTATGTCTTGAATCAACAAAATTGTACATATGTCTTAAGGCAAAAGCAAGCTTTGTCTTTTCAAGTCAAAATTTCCCAATATAGCATGGAGCTAGCGATTATGTGAGCAATAATGAAATGTGAATAGTAAATTTACAAACCTAAGAATTTTTGTCATTTAAGCTTGCTTTATTTACGACATGTTTTGCCGGATTTATTAAAGTAGGCATCTCTAAAGTGGTCTGGTGGTATGTTATCCTTAAAGTTTCATAGGAAATCATGGTTCAAGCATGGTCTCGTAAAAAATTTGTGATAAGCCAAGAAAAGTTTTGAAACGGCCAAAGGTATACCGGTTAGGCTGCGTACACGAAAAATAAATAAATAAATAAATAAATCGGTTATCCGATATAATTCCTGAAAGGGTCCTTGTCAGTTTGTGAGTTTTAATCTAATTAAACCTTCTTAATGATCATATACTTATGAAAACACCACTGATTGAAATCATGATATACCATTAGCTAATACCACATTTTATTTAAAGGAAATGCTATCCTAAATTCCACATAAAAATCAACTTGGTTAAAGAATTAAACCATATATGTTTGATAATAAATAGAGTGCAGGAGTGGTGTAGATGATAGACCATGCTCGCTAGTCGCTACCTAGTGAAACCTCTACCAGCTAGCTACCTTCATCAATTGTGACTAGCATGACTTTGAATGCTAATTCAATAAATTTGTTAGGTAGTGAAGTTGGGCTTCATTTACTGATATTGCACAGGGTTCACATCACATTGCATTTAATTATTTTTAACAAAAAAAGCTAAAATGTACAGGAATATGAATCTTACAAATATTAAATTTGTATTATCATATATAATTTTAAAAGATTAAACACATAAATTCTATCAGAGGTAACAAAAACCAGTAGTGATAAAGAGTATCATAAACCTGAAAGCAAGATTATGTTTACTACAATCAAGTTCTATCAAACATCATCAATATGTTCACAAGTTCATGGTTCTCCAAGTAGTACTATACATTGTCTCTAAAAGTGGTACTCTTGATTTAGAACTTACATTGGCCGCACCAAATCCAATGGACCCAAACAAGTCATCTACCAGTTCTTTCCAACATGAGCCAATTATTAGTGTTATTTTTATTTATTTTTTTTTTCGAACATTCAGTCAGGATATGACATCTGCGAAACCTCACTGAATAATAGTGAAGCCTTGTACGTACCCTAGACAACGAGATGTTGACCATGGGCCGTTACAAGTATTCGGAGGGAAAAACCCCAAAGCTTGCCATCCCTAAGGAGCGAACTCAAAACCTTGGGTAAAACTGGGAGTGCCTCTGACCAACTAGGCTGATCATCATTGGCAGTGTTATTTAGTTTGATTTTGATTCTTACCCTTGTATGAGGCTGGTTTAATAAATGAGCTCAATCCAAAATGTGGTTGAGACATATTTACCTTTTCAAAATCATGTAAGAGGTGAACTCGCGTATTGGCGAGTCAAAGCTTAAGATATTTTGAACACATCATCATGTATATGCCGGTCTAGTTGTCTCTTTTAACCAAAGTAAAACTCAAACAAAAACTTTGAATCTTCACCACAAGACAGTTCACCATTTTACCACCTAATTTTTTCAAAAAATTCTAGTATGAATAACTTAACCAAGCAACAAAAGAGATAAGTTAACCAAGTTTTTGTGTGAATTGAATGAACCAACCACCTCTATGTCACTTCTTTAGACCTGCGGGGGAGTGATAGCTTAAACTTAGTGGACAAGTTTAGAGGCTAAAGATACACCCCCAAATTTGATCTAAATAACACCCGACGACATGTCGTCGATACATAAACAATATTAACATCATTCAACGCTAATCAAATGCTTATTAGGGTGGCTTTTTTATTATATAACGTACTGACGACATGTCGCAGGTAACAAATTGGCGGGGGAAATTCCCGCCCAGTTATTCACAATTATTGAGAGGTGGGGAGAAAGTCAAATTTGACCGACATGGTATCGACGACATGTCGTCGGTATTTTAGAACATTAAAAATTCAACGCTCGCTGGTCTCGATCAAGCTTCTTCTTTTTTTGTCGTTTGGTGTTAAATACCGACGACAACGTGTTGCCGGAATTTTTTTCGTAGCCAGTTCTCCTGATTTTAGTAGTGAGATGACACATATTACATCCTCAAACACTAAAAAGTGTGATTAGGATGGTTCATAATTTTGGTTTGAAATTAATATTGCCCAGCCTTTGACAGTAAGCAATGGTGTATTTTTGTGTGTAGTATGCTATCTCACCTAAAAGTAACATACATACATCAATCCTTATTTATGTATATATCATTTGACAGAATTAAATGCTAGTCACCTAAATACTTGATTCTTATTAATACCTACTCCCTCAATATACCTTTTTTCAACAAAGAAACACACATACAATCAACACAATTTATCATTCACCATGGTTAGCCCCAAGTGTTAGTCACACAACACTACTGTTTGTTCAAAAATATATCCAAATAGAAACCAAAACACAACTCGGAATGATGCACATCTCAAACTCATCTTTGTTTAGTCTGTTGTACGATACAAAAGCAAACCCCCCCCCCCCCCCCCTATGATGTCACATAGGGGGGTTTTGTACTAGATTTCTTTTGTCTCTCATTTATTTCCAGTATAACACAGTTTTTTGTCAGTTTCTGTTCCGTATTTCTGACAGTTTTAAGCGTTTGACTTATTAAACTTTATATTTTATGTTCCGCACTTTCAGGTTTATAGTTTTTTTATATAAACAAAATTATAAAAATAATAAAAAATAATAAAAAAAGGCAAAAAGTAGGTGGGTGTTGAACTCAAAAAGCATTGAATCACTCAAGATGCAATGTAATCTTATTTGGGAATACATGGAGTATGACACAACATCAACGCGATCACTCATCCAAAGAGATGGACATTTACGATAAAATTAAATAAACACACAGATCGATATATGAAGTCTAAAATTTTAATCCTGACCCATTAAACTTCGTGTTGCAAATCATGTCGAGGCGCTCCACCATTTCGGTGGTAAGATAGTTTTTCGAGTCACCAACTTCACCTTTTCGGAAAAACGCACTGTTATCTTCACCAGACGGAAGCTTTCCCTCCTTGTTCACCTTCAGATTACTCAGATTCTCAAAGCTACACAATTCCAAAATGGCATCAACAACTTTTTCATTCTCTTCTTTGTAAGAAAATGGACATCCTAAAAACTTAGCTAATTTACTCAAATAAAATTTTGGTTGCTCTTTCATCTCCTCATATTTTAGAAAAAGTACATTGTCTGGATTCTTTAAGCTTTGATTCCAATAATCTAACACATGGTCCCAAAATGGTCCATAAATGCCAAAAACCTTGATATTTGTAAAATGAAGAAGCAACCCACCCCTTTTCGGTAGGAAGGGTGGATATTAAGTCCCTACATTCTTGTGTGAGCTCATCTTGTTTCAGATACTTGGGTACACAAGATGGGGATATTTGCATTTTTGATAGGGAGAAAATTAGAAGCTAGGGATTGGATCAATGCTAGAAAATGGATATATTCACGGAAATTTGACTTTAATTATGTGTGTTATGTGGCAAATATATAGTACGAAATTAGCAAGGCCAAAATATTTTTTAGCCTTCACTAACTTTTCCATTATAATTCACTTATTTAAAAGGATGTCAATATTATATGATAGATGATCGATGTTAAAAAAAAAAATATGATAGATATATAATGTTTTATTCCACGCGAGTCATGCTTCAGATTTAAAGTAATCTAGTTGCACATTTGGTAGACCAATCAAACGATAGGTTTAGTTGCAGACTCAATATAGTTGAGCTTTTTTTTTTTTTTTTTTTTTAAGGCCATATAGTTGAGCTTTATAAGACCGAGCGTTACGGTGGGAAGAGATGGCGCGCGAAGGCCATTGTTGGCTCGTGAAGCCCATGACAGAGGTGATCATTTGAAGCGCAAAGAGTCACTTTTGGGGTTGGTTCAGTGAAGTTCTTCAACTAACAGAAAAAAGAAAAAGGTTTTTGTGTGTGTGTGTGTGTGAGGTATATTGTGGATGTAATTTTATGTGTTTGCCTATGTGGTTAACACTGCAGCTGTTGGATTAGTGAGTTAGGTGGTGTGATGAAAAACAGACGTGACGTTGAGATGAACTTGGTAGGAAGGCGAACATTAAACCCGGCCCAAAGAGTGGGCTTGTGGATCCAATAATCCAATGTAAGGTAAGCCCTGTAAAAGTAAGGTCGTAGGGGTGTTCAAAAAATCCGAGAAACCGACAAACCGAGCCGATCCGCTCAATTCAAAACCATAAAAAACCGATAACCGAAGAAACCGAAACCGAGAAACCCAAAACTGAAAAACCAGCTTATCACGGTTCGGTTTCGGTTTTTACTTTTAGTTGTCCGCGGTTACCTGAACCAAACTGTCCATAATATACATGCAGGTTTCAACAAATCATTCATAAAAATGTACAAATATTAACTATATTATTGCACCACTTTCATCGTATAATGCATTTTTACTTAACTAATGTGATCATCTACTAACGTCCATGGATTACATATGATTAAAGTAATCGTAATTTATAAACCTCAAATTAATATTATTAGTTATTTTAATATGATAATTTGAATCTTTTATTGCGACGGAACAACTTTACAAAGACTCTAATTTCTTCACAGTACAAGAAAACATAGAACGGGCGAGGAACACCGTGCCGACGACTCAATGTCGTCAGCACAATACACTAAACGACAAAAAATTGGCTTGACCAAGCCAAGGTTGCGTTGAATTTTTAAGTTAGTATAATACCGACGACGTGTCGTCGGTAGAATAATACAAATGTTTGACTTTTCTAAACCTGGTGAAAACCTGGGCGGGAATTTGACCTGCCAAAACGATGCCGACGTCATGTCGTCGGCACGGTATAAAAAAATAATAATTGTGATTAGCGTTGGATTAGCGATTGATTAAGAATTATTTTTCCGTTAGTTTTATTATACCGACGACATGGCGTCGGTAACTATTTAAGTCAAAATTTTGACTTTTCCCGCGTATGAATAATAGCGAATAATTGGGCGGGGTTTTTTCCCGCCTTTATCATGCCGACGACATGTCGACGGTAATGTTTCCCGCCAAAATTTTTTACTTATTATATATATATATATATATATATATATATATATATATATATATATATATATATATATATATATATATATATATATATATCATATAATAAAATTATCACAAAACACGTAAATTCTCACAAAAAACACACATAACAATGGATGGTTTAACGCCGGAACAGGAATGGTCGAAGGCTTTATCACACGAGCTCCTGTATAATGAAATTATACTTCATTGGGGCTGGGAAATTTTTGATGAATATGGTTCTTATGCGAACTGTGCACCGTGGCAGAGAGACAAGATTCTGGAATGGTTGAGGAGAAAGCCGTACTATAGAGAGTATTTGGAAGAGCTAGATGCTGCTGAAGCTCAACGTGCTGCTGAAGCACAAGCTGCTGCTGTTGGAGGTGGCGATGGAGCTGAAAGCACGTTGGACCTCGACAACGAATTTGGTAATCTGAAAAATAGAGTAACAAATCTCGAAGTTACGTTTGCACGTATCAAGGAAATGAGAGCAAGGAAGGGAAAAGATGGTGCGAGTTCCAGCAAAGCGGGAAGTAGCCGCAAAAAAAATAAACGGGTTGTTTCGTTTGATCTGTTTCATTTGGTTGTCGAGTTGTTTAGTTTGAGTTGTTTCGTTTGGTTGTCGAGTTGTTTAGTTTGAGTTGTTTCGTTTGGTTGTCGAGTTTTTCGTTTGAGAACTCTTGCGTGTTTTAAATAAAATGTTTGCCTTCGTGTTTGTTAATTGTGATATTGTTTCTTCAAATAAGGTCATAAACCCAAACACCCTTTTGGTGCAGGAAATAAGCAATCCCAAACACCCCTGTTTGGACAGCATAAACCAAACGGCCCTTGTGGGCTGCTGTTAACAAAACAACATAAACCAAACGGACCTTGTGGAACATTTTAAAGCGTACTAATTAAAAATATAAAGCACGTTCGACATCAGTTTTCACAACAACAACAACATTTTATTAAACAACAACAATAACACAACAAACAACAACAACGACAATAACAGCAACAACAACAACAACAACCTACATACGAAGATTTCCCATATCACCTAGCATGTCATTATAAAGGTCGTGAAATAAGGCAGCTGAATCAGTTGTGTGTTTGTTTGGATGCATATACACTTCTAGCATTTTATTGAGTACCATTATCTGGTGATTCAGTTTGATGCAGTTTGAGCACTCTGTATTTCCAGGACTCGATGTTGAAGGTCCTGCGGTGTAACGAGTTGGAGTTATGGATGGTCCTGCGGAATGAGTTGGAGGCGTTGAAGCTCCAAGAGAACCGGTCATTTTGGCTAGTCGTTCCTCCTTCCATAAAAAAAAAATCGCATCCATACTCCTTTGTCCCACCCTGTTAAAGAGTAAAAACTATTATTTTTAACAACTAACAAAATTATTTATATAACACACAAAAAAGTATGTAAGTGTTCACCTTTGATAAAGGACACGCATAGTATTGTTTACCACGGGAGTAAGGTTTATGCGATTCTCGCAGAATTACGTCTCCTCGTTTACAAGGACAAGCAAAAGCTTCAAATTCCGCCATCTTCACCATGATAACAGTGTGTGTTTGTGGTTGTGAGGTTAAGTGGTTTTGAGTATAAGAGGTTGTGAAGTTGTGTGGATAAGATGTTAGTATATAAGAGCAGATCTTGGTGGGAAATTTTTGGTGGGAAATTTTTGGTGGGAGATTTTGGTGGGAAATGTTTTGTTGACAGATCGTGTAGAACCTTATCATCTCGGATCATTCGTTTAACATCTCGTGTACAACCATATCATCTCGGATCATTCGTTTAACATCTCGTGTAGAACCTTACCATCTCGGCTCATTCGTTTAACATCTCGTGTACAACCATATCATCTCGGATCATTCGTTTAACATCTCGTGTACAACCATATCATCTCAGATCATTCGTTTAACATCTCGTGTACAACAATATCATCTCGGATCATTCGTTTAACATCTCGTGTAGAACCTTATCATCTCGGATCATTCGTTTAACATCTCGTGTAGAACCTTACCATCTCGGCTCATTCGTTTAACATCTCGTGTATAACCATATCATCTCGGATCATTCGTTTAACATCTCGTGTACAACTCGAAAAGCAAATGAAACAAATTGGCTCATTAGTTAAGAATTGCATCTTTCAAACTGGAACAAGATAAGCTGGAACTTTGTTGTTGAGCACGAGTTCCTTAATTGCTCGGATCATTCGTTTAACATCTCGTGCATTTGTCGACTACAACTTTCAAGAAATTGTAGCAGGTAATACTCTCTCGTATTTGTCGACTCATCCGTTTAACCGATTCCTATAAACATGGTGGTTGAAAGTGAAGTGGGTCTAAGAAAATAGGAAAGTTTACGGGTCGGGTTATGGTGTTTGGGTGATATCATCGGCTCTTCTCTTTCTTCCATTATTATGTCTTCCGCCATTGTTGTACTTTTATAAGAAGTTTGTTCGAGGTGACTACTCTTTGAAGTGTGTGTAAAAGAACTAGTAAATTATATATTAACTACTTTTTTTTAAAATTTTATAAAACTATTTTTTAAATATTTTTTTTAATTTTATAAAAGTATTTATAATAAATAAAAAATTTAACTACTTATTTTTTAATTTTATAAAACTATTTTTTAAATATTTTTTTTAATTTTATAAAAGTATTTATAATAAATAAAAAATTTTAATTATATAACAGTAATACTACCGTGGACTTGTCGTCGGTAATATAACCGCCAAAATTTTCGCCAAAATTCCATACGTCCCGCCAAACGAGAAACGACAAATTTTCTTTATGATCCCGACGACATGACGTCGGGACCATTAAAAGAGATAACAAAACTAGATCTCAAACACTTAGAAAAAAAAAACGCATTTACTTTTTATCCTCTCCTCAATTATTGACGTCGCCGGCGATTATACTCCACCACCACCTCCGACACGACTACCATTACTCCACCACTACCACAACTCCACCATCACTACACCCCACCACCTCCGACACCACAGCTCCACCTCCGACACCACCGCAGCTCCACCACAGCTCCACCTCCGACACCACAGCTCCACCTCCGACACCACCGCAGCTCCACCACCTCCTCCTCCTCCTCCTCCTCCTCTCATGTTTAATTCACTCTTCAACCCCTCCTTTGTTTAATTCTTCTTCTTCCCCACTTCTTCTTCTTCGATCTACAAAACAGGTAATTTTGATTTTTGTTAATTTTGATTTTTGTTAATTTTGTTTTTTGTTAATTTTGTTTAATTTTAGTGTTAATTTTGTATTAATTTTGTTTTATTTTCTTTATTTATTTTATACAGCCAAGACACCACCACAGCTCCACCAAGACAGCCGAGAGCAGAGTCGAGAGCTGAGATAGCCGAGATAGAGGTAATGTGGTCCTTTTTTTACTTTTTTTAAACTTTTGGTATCCCGACGACATGTCACCGACAACAGTTTTTTTAAAACTTTTTATATATTAATGTGCTCTCTTTTAATATAGCCCGAGCCCGAGACCGCAGCGCGAGACTGCAGCCCGAGACCACAGCCAAGAGCCCGAGACTGCAGCCCGAGACCACAGCCGAGACAGTATGTTGTTATATATGTTTGTGAAATGTTGCATGAAATGTTTGTGAAATGTTGCGTTTAAAAATCAGTTGGTGTAGGATAGAAGTAGGGCGCGTTAGCTGCTAAATGTTTATGAAATGTTGCGTGAAATGTTCCGCTTATTTTCTACACAAATAGGGCACGTTTGCTGCTGATTTTCTGCACAAAATAGGGTGCATTAGCTGCTAAATTTTCTGCGCAACAGGGGTATTTGTTTTGCTTATTTCAGCCCCGAAAAGGGTGTGCTTTGGTGAGGTTTAACAGCAAGACGCCAAGGTTGTGTCTCGGTTTGGTTAAACAACCACCAAGGATGTGCGTTTATTTGCTTTAGTTTATTATCTTGGGTCTCACTAAGCCTAGTAATTAAATAGGGTACGTTTGGTATTCAAGTGGGCCAAAGAACACTTGCGTATTAAAATTGTATTAATATTTTTGAGATTAATACTCGATTAGTGTAACATTTGGACTTTATCATATGGACTGTGATTTGGACTTTATCATAACGTTTTGTAGTGAATCAATTGCAAAAGTGTAACATGTATTTATATTCTATTAATTGTTTAACTTAAAATAGTCGATTTGTGTATTATTGTTAGACTTTTGTGAATGTTTTAGGATTTTAGTGATTAATTTCGGAAAGTCCCCGTCCGAAGTTAATCATCCTATAGAAAACCCGTCCGGAATTAATTTATTAGAAATTAATTTCGGAAAGTCCCCTGTTTGGGACTGCTTTTTGAATGTTTTGTCTCATTTAGGATATGGATGCGTATAACTGATTTACTATTTGAGATTATTTCGACAGTGTTTCTCCTTTACTCCTACGAATATGTCCTTAATGCACATATTTGGGGAGTTGAGGGGAAATGCTGCCGAAATTTTCTCAAATAGTAAATCAGTTATACGCATTCATATATGAGACGAATCATTCAAAGAGTGGGTTAGGATTGCCTTCCATAGTTGCGCTAGGTGAACAAAACAACTCGTAATCATTAATTAAGTGCATATAATAGCCGATTGCATCATAAAAATGCAGTTATGATAATTGATAAGAGTTGGACCCGTATAGAGCATCGTGGTTCAAAAGAATTTCTTGATGGTCTTGCCGCCTTCCTCGATCATTGCAAACCGTTATTGAATAGTTCCGGAAACATAAAATGTCCATGCCGTCGTTGTTGTAATGTTCCATGGGTATCTCTCGAAGGTCTTAAACGCCACATAGGCCAAAATGGGTGGGACCCAACTTATACACAATGGAAGGATCACGGTGAACCGGATCCTCCGAATAATGATCAAAATGATATTCTTTATAACACAACACAACGTGAGATGAGTGACATGGGTGCGTGACTTAATGATATTCTTGATATTCCTCCGAATAATGATCAAAATGATATTCTTGATATTCCTTCGAATAATGAGCCGACTCATGGAAATATTGGCGAGACAAGTAACGAGCCTACTCAAGCAGCGACACCTCCTCTGCGTAACGAGTATGAAGAGTTACTTGCAAGTTCCAACCAGCCTCTGTACCCGGGTTGTGACTTTATGACAACAATGGATTTTATGGCAAAGTTTACACATCTCAAGGTCAGTGGTAAATGGAGTGATACTTCATTTAACAAAACGCTAAAATTTCTCCAGGAGGTATTTCCGCCCAGGTTAGGTTACAATCTCCCACCGTCATACTATCATATAAAGAAGACATTTAAAAAGGCCGGGTTAGGGTACGAGTCGATACATGCTTGTGAAAATGATTGCTTTCTATATCGGGGGGATGATGGCGAAGATTTGGAGTATTGTCCGGTCTGCAAAACGAGTAGATGGAAAGACAATAAAACAACGAGGAAGAAAGTTCCTAATAAGGTGTTGCGTTACTTCCCTATCATTCCTAGACTACAACGTTTGTACAAGTCTATTTACACTGCAAAACATATGACTTGGCATGCTACTGGAAAGTCTACGGACGGTAAGATGCAACACCCGGTTGATGGTAAAGCATGGCAGAAGTTTGACAATAAATATTCGGATTTTGCTATAGAACCAAGAAACGTTCGATTAGGGTTGGCTGCTGATGGTTTCAATCCGTTCGGCAACCTTAGTCAGACTTACAGCATGTGGCCGGTTATATTAACAACATACAACTTGCCTCCGTGGTTATGCATGAAAGAGACTTCTTTGATGCTGACATTGTAGATTCCTGGCCCTAAATCACCGGCGAAGGACATCGATGTTTACTTGAAGCCCTTGATTGATGACCTTGTGGAATTATGGAAAAAACCAGGTATCTTGACTATGGACGCTGCTACAGGCACTCAATTCCACATGAGAGCGATGCTTTTATGGACCATCAATGATTTTCCTGCTCGAAGTAGTTTGTCTGGTTGGCAAGGGCAAGGTTACTACGCTTGCCCTACATGCAAAGTAGACACTCCGGCTACGTGTGTGATAAGCAAAACAGCTTATGTTGGTTGATGTGTGCGATGTGTCGTTGCGGTTTAGCAGTATTAATGCCTACTCAAGTTTTAAATTTATATTTAGCCGACTTATCAATAACACACACACTTAACGAGCAGTGTACCCGGTCAGTATGAATATAATGGTAAGTAGAGTGTCGATCACTAAGAGTGGAACGTATTATCTCGTTATTCTAATCAGTATTTTAATATATTAAGTTAGCTATACAACCTATTCTAACGCAAGGGGGTTCAGCCTGAGAGACTGGCACGATTTGGTTGCAATTAAATAATAAACTAAACCAATAGGCACGAATCAGCAAGTAGCACACACGTACACAGATAAATACTTGAGACAATAAGAGGGCTGTCCTGATAGATAAGTAGTTTGTCACTTGTTTTATTGCTAGTTTTATATGAAGTGTATAGTTCGATGCAACGCACCGAGATTAAGTCCTTTCTCGTTGGTTCTAATCTTATCGGCGAGTAAACCCTTAATGATTACTTATGACTATCCTATTTATCTTTCTTCCTACTTTTCTACAGACCATAGAATGCATAGGCGATCTAATAAATAGGCGAGGGCAGAGGCATGGCGACCCGATCAACGCTCAGCTAGACACAGAGGTTATCAATGCACTAATAAAAGTCACCAATGACATCAACATATAAACTTTAATTAATGAGAAAGCAGTTTTAAGGTAGTGCAATCTTTCCGTTGTCACATTACACAAGCCACCAATCTTGATGAATTAAAGTTTACTAACACAATAAAACAAAACTACTTAATGAATTAAACACATGCAGCACCTTCTTACAGCTCTTGTATCTTTGTTTTGGGTGTGTCTTGTGCTGCTGCCTTGACTGAATTCGTCCTAGGTTTCTGTACTTCGGCCTTCTGTGTGTTGACTAAAAGCTTCGGAATTCGTCTGGTCTTGGGGTATTTATAGTTTCTGTCTGAGGGTAAGATGCGGCGCATCTAGTAAGTAGATGCGGCGCATTGACTTAACTTCGCGTGGGGTCCAAGATTATAATATTCAGGAATATTCGTACACCGCCAGAAGATGCGGCGTAACTCCATAATTAGATGCGGCGCATGTCCTCTTGTATCTTGGATCGTATCTGGTGAAATATTGATAGTGATGTGCCGTATATAATAAGCAAGATGTGGCGCATCTGGAGCAGAATAGTCTTGATCTTGTGCATTTTGGTAGACTCTTAACTTCTTGCATGTTTTGCTCCATAATTAGTCTAAAATCGCCAAGTTTCACCAAATGCTTGTTTTCAACTGAGAATTACAAAAGTAAACGATTAAGTATCAATCCTCATACATAATATAATAAAACAAGTCAAATTAATAGGATAAATGATAGTAATAAAATGTACTTATTTGAGTTCATCATTGGTCATAGAAGATTCTTAAAAAAAAAACTATAAATGGAGGAGGGACTGTACGACATTCAATGGTGAGCCCGATATCCACTGATTTATTCACAAAGAGATCTACCAACTCTTACCAACTTTGACTAAATATTCTTATACAAGAATATCTATCAATAAACAATGATGAAGATCTAAAAAACAAATCTTGGACAATCTTCTATATTTTTGTGTCGATCTAGGAACCAAGAACACCAAAAAAATCCAACCTTTACACAAGATTCGACTTGAAAACTATCAAATCTTGACAAAACCACGCGTCTAATTAGTAACAAACACAACCTTAAACCTTGAGAAATGCGTACGATGGCAAGAAAAACACAAGCAGTCACGTTTTTATGAGACCAAAACGCGACAGTTGGTTTCGTTAGAACACAAACCGAACACAAAACAAACTCCTACCTCGATGTATGGCGTGTTGATACCACTTGTTATAGTTCGAACTCAATCTTTATCACACAAATATGATTTGTTTAAGCACAATAGATGGGACAAGAGTATGTAGATCGTATATGATTAGAGAGTAAATAGATGAGAGAACTTTCTTATATTAAGCACACACTACACACACTTGCACCACCTCACAAATGAGGTATTGTGTGGCTTATATATTACAAGAAGATTATGCCCTAAAGCCTTTGAAGGGCTTTTCTGTTGGGCCTTGAGTGGGCTTTTGTGAGTTGGACTATATTACATTCATTATCACACTTTAGCTAGCCAAAAGCCCACTTCCTATACTTAGATAACTACAAGACACATACAAGTTCTAAAATATGAAAGGACCATCACTTCAACATACAATTTAAATGCTAACATATCTTGTAAAAAAACACAAGTAATTAATGGTCCAAAGCAGGTTTTGAGTGCATTTGAAATTTTTAAAATGGATTATGCCGGGACCAGGTTGTTGCATCAGGTTGTCACGTTTGTTTGTGCCTAATTTCAAATGAGACAATGTTGGTTTGGTCTAACAGGCGCCGAGGTGTATTATAATGGGTTGTTGCCGGCTGCCCAAACATGTTAAAAACCGGGTTTTTAATCGACACGGTCGAGTCACCGGGCACCGGTTCGACCGCCGGGTCAACTCGGTTTTTCATTAATTTTTTTTACTTTTTCGACCGGTTCGACCACAGGGTCAACCCGGTTTTTATAAAAAAAAGAGTAAACTATATTTTTGGTCATCGTGGTTTACCGTGTGTAACGATTTTGGTTCAATAGTTTCATTTGTAACGGATCTTGTCCTATTTTCTCTGACCCGTAACGGGTTTGGTCCAATTTTCGTTGACCATAAGTTTGACTAGTTAAAAAAACGTGATATGACTAGAATACCCTCGAATTTACACCCAGAAATTGCACCATTCGTCCCTGAGCTAACGGCCGTCAGTTCTGTTAGTTATCATGTGACAACGTTAGTCCATTTAGCCAACGATTATTTGCAACGTTAGTCCTTTATACATTTTTGTCCGTTTTTCTTACGTTTTCATACGGTTTTGTCCGTTTTTATACGTTTTCGTCCGTTTTTAGTCGTTTTCATCCGTTTTTCTTACGTTTTCATACGGTTTTATCCATTTTTATACGTTTTCGTCCGTTTTTCTTACGTTTCATAAGTTTTTGTCCGCTTTCACACGTTTTTGTCCGTTTTTATACGTTTTTGTTCGTTTTCGTCATTTTCTTAAAAAAAAATACGAAAAAAATTAAAAACAAATAAAAATTAAAAAAATCGAAAAATTAAAATAAAATTAACAAATTATTAAAAATAAAGAAATTATAAAAAATATTTTCAAAAAAAAGTTAAAAAAAAATTTTAAAATTTTTATTTAAATTAAAAAATAAATAATTTTTAAAAATTTGAAAATTTAAAAAATTTAATATTAAAAAATTAAAAATTTTTTAAATAAAAAAAAAATTTTTATAATTTTTTTTATTTAAAAAATCGAAATTTTTGTTTTTAAAATTTTCAAAAAATAATATTTTCAGAAAAAAAAAATATTTTCGAGAAAAAAATTTGAATTTTTTTTTTTTTTTTTTTTTTTAAAATTCGGAAAAAAAATTTGAAAAAAAATAATTTTTTTTAATTTTTTATTTTTTATTTTAATTTTTAATTTTTCAATTTTTTTAATTTTTTTAATTTTTTTTTAATTTTTTTTAATTATTTAATTTTTTAATTTTTTAATTTTTTTTTTTTAATTTTTTAATTTTTTTTTCGTGCTTAAGAAAAACGGATGAAAAGGAATAAAAACGGACAAAACCGTTAAAAAAACGGACAAAAACGAAAAAAAGGGAGAAAAAAGCATATAAAAACGGACAAAAACGTATGAAACATAAGAAAAACGGACGAAAACGTATAAAAACGGACAAAACCGTATGAAAACGTAAGAAAAACGGATGAAAACGACTAAAAATGGACGAAAACGTATAAAAACGGACAAAACCGTATGAAAACGTAAGAAAAACGGACAAAAATGTATAAAGGACTAACGTTGCAAATAATCGTTGGCTAAATGGACTAACGTTATCACATGATAACTAACAGAACTGACGGCCGTTAGCTCAGGGACGAATGGTGCAATTTATTGGTGTAAATTCGAGGGTATTCTAGTCATATCACGTTTTTTTAACTAGTCAAACTTTTGGTCCACAAAAATTGGACCAAACCCGTTACGGGTCAGAGAAAATAGGACAAGATCCGTTACAAATGAAACTATTGGACCAAAATCGTTACACCCGGTAAACCACGAGGACCAAAAATGTAGTTTACTCTAAAAAAAATTGAAAAAAAACCAAACTCGGCCGGGTTTCAAGACCCGGGTCACTCAAAACCCGGCGAGTCTAACCTGTTAACCTTGTTTTAGAAACCCGGGTTTTTTGACCCGTTTTGGTGGCCGGGCACCGGTCCGACCGGCCGGATCGACCCGAGTTTGAAAACATGGTGTTAAAATCATTTTCTATGCACAAGAAAAATCAAGTACATCAATACTTACTGTTAGCTGTATACATGGGTTCCACTGATATGCTTATTAGTTTTATATTTCGTAACACTTGATATGCTTATCTTTTTGGGAGTTCGATTGTATTTTATCTTGAATCAGAGTGAAGAACACCCCATAGAATACACCCCAAATGATTTAAAATAGTGACGGATTAGCTCGGATGTTGCCAACCACTAGCAACAACAGGATAGTGATCGATAACTAGTGACGAGTTAGCCATATACAACTTTCATCTCTTGCAAAAGATTAACGTCTTCCCCGTACTTTGGTTTAGTACTACATGCAAAATGCAACTCTATCTAGGGGTGGAAACAAGCTGAGCTGATCCGGAGCCTGCCAGAGCTCGAGCTCGGCTCGTTCATAATTATATATATAATTCTCGAGCTCGGGCTTGAGCGCGTTTTGAGCCTCATATTATGAGCTCGAGCTCGGCCAGTGGCGCAGCTATTAAGGGGCGGGGGGGGGGGGGGGGGCGCCCGACCCCCCGAAATTTTTTTTGTGATGTAGGGGTATATAGTTTTCATGTAGAAAATTTTCGGTATATTCAGTTTCGACCCCCCGAAAATTTTGGTATACCTGAAAAATAGCTTTAGGAAAAAAAATATTTAGATCCAGACCCCCCACTTAAAAATTCCAAGCTTCGCCACTGAGCTCGGCACGGGCTCGACTAATTTATAAGGCGTGTTTGAAGGAAATAAAGCTCAAATGAAACTCGGCTCGTTAATAACATTAGGCTCGGGCTCGTTTATTTCTTTTATGCTCGTTTATACATGGTTATACGTATAAACAATATATGTACGTATATATTTCTAGGGTTCGTTTAGGCTCGCGAGCCTAACCCGGTCTTTGTGTATGAAGCTCGGGCTTGAGCTCGATTATTAAATGAGCCCAAAGTTAGGCTCGACTCGTTATAGCTTTTTACAAATTCGATTCCGAGCTTTACGAGCTGCTCAGTTCCACCCGTCTCTATCAGCAATTTGCTTTTGTGAAATACAATTTTTTTTAAGTACACATGAGCTGAGTTTTGACTTATTCAACACACACAGGCACACAGCCACCAGTTTACACTCACATAGAAAGCACATCACACGGATCACAATCCCAAACCCTTAATCCACCGTCCATTGACTTTCCAATCCAACGCCTCACCTTTTCACCCTTCCCACACTCAAAACATTTCAAAAACCTCACCTTCACACCTATAAAACCCCCCAAGCAACCCCATACAAAACCTAAGTATATATACTTTTCTCTCTAAAAAAACAGACAACCACCATCTTTTTATCACATAAAACAAATACCACATCTTCATATTAGTATGTTAGCCCCAATTGGTCACATAGTTACTACTATTTGTTCAAGAAATATATTCAAACAAAAACAACTCCAACAGAACTCACACCAATGCACATTCTCAAACCCATCTTTGTTTATGTTGTTATTGTATGATGCACAAGCAAAGAATCTTCCTTTCAATGTTGAAATAGGTGGTCTCGGAAATGAAACAACCAACCCATAGAACAATGGTGAAACTCTTATAAGTCATCGGAATAGAGATGCTTTTGATCTACCACCCTTTTCTCCTGCAAAATATTTATGCTGATACCCCTACCCATCTCACTGAAAACCGCGCATACCCAAATACCCAATTCACGGGCATATGTACTTCTTTAAAACAACAAGGAGACTATCTGGACCCGGCATACAGTGCAAGGTGAAGGGAAATAGGTGCAGAGTGGATGTAAGATTGATATTTTTGATGATAATAATGTAATAGTTGGGTGTAAAAGAGTTTTTTATTGCCCTTTAAATATATAAGCTAAAAGCAAGTTTTTATGGAAGAACAAATAAACAAGTTTCTACTTCACCCGTTTTGCAGCTAAAAACACCAAAATATGAACATGTGGACGAGAATGTGATAACAACCATTTTTTGGGACACAGATACCTGTTCAATGGACATGAATCTGCACACAAGGGCAATAAACCACATCAAAAAAGCTCTTACAAACCAACTTGGTTTCAATCATCTCAATCTGAAAAAAACTTGGATCAGAGCATATGGGTGTCCTTTACCAGAACAAGCTTTACAGTCTCTCAAAGCAATTGGGGTTCAGTACAAGTTGAAATCATGTGAAAAACAAGAAACGTTACAGAACTTGATGCTGGTCGACATACTCACCTTCGCATTTGAAAAGTGTGCTTCGTGAACCATTCTTCTTATTACAGCTAAAAATCCTAATATTAATAAAACCTGATATAGCAGATTATAAAAGTTTATGTTAAATATTAGTAGTAAACTTAAACATTAGGGACTTAAGTGTACTTTATAATTAGATTAGGTGGTAGACTAGAACTAGGTTAGTTAGCTTGGAGTGCAAGGCAAGCTAGGTTTCCACCTCCTCATCTCTATATAAATAGAGATGAGGGGATGCTAGTTATTCATTCTTCTTCCTCGTTGTAATAGCTTTATTAGGTGTTTTAATAAAGGTTTGGTACGAGGGTATATCGTGTGCAATATTCGGTCGGTTCTTTGTAGTATCTCGTGTTTGCTACTTGTGCTCGATACAACTAGCGATCTAGCGTTCCGCGATCGAACTTCGGGTTTGTTGTCGAGGTATTTTCCAACAAGTGGTATCAAAGCCAGGTTATTGTGGTCATCGAAGTTCGAGTGCTAGATCGAGGTTTCGAGTTCGTTCGAAGTATCAAAGTTCGGTTTCGAGAAGTAGCGATTGTTCGAACACAGAAGACGACACAGTTTTTAATATCACGTTAAGGGAAAAAAAAGGGGTGGCCAGTGATTGGTTTATTTTTTTTCTTATAGCATGTGATATTTATTACTACAAAGGTTGCAAGGTTTATTGTCTTTTAGGTTTTTCAAAAGGTGTAGTTTGAATCGTTTTTAATTTTATAAAACGATTGCAAATTTTTCGTTTAGAATTTATTTTTCTAAATCGATAAATTTGAAGGGTTTATTCTTGTTGCGGGTTTTCTTGCGATACAAGTTTCGATCGTGGTTAGCTTGGGTTTCAAGTTAATGATCGGGTTTGCTTGTTCGAATCGAGGGTTTAGGGTTATTCTAATTAATTCGATTTGCAAGAAAAATTTTTAGCAACAAGGGGAATATTGCACACGGCTTGTGAGGCTTGTCGGTAAAGTTGGTTAAGAAACAACTTGACAAGGTTTTTAGCAAGGTATAAGAAGAATGGCTAGTTCTATAACTAGGTTTGACATCGAAAAATTCGATGGGAAGAATGACTTCGGGTTATGGCAAATAAAGATGCGTGCTTTAATGGTACAGCTGGGATGTGATGCTGCATTAGAGACATTACCCGCGGACATGGAAGCAGGTGAAAAGGCTGCTTTGATGAAGAAAGCATACAGTACCTTGATTCTATGCTTGGGAGACCGGGTTTTACGAGAAGTTACCAAGGAAACATCTGCTGCAGGAATTTGGACGAAGTTGACTAGTCTGTATATGACTAAGTCCTTAGCAAACAGACTCTATCTGAAGAAGAAGTTGTACACGTACTATATGAGTCCAGGTACGAAACTGGGTGATCATATAGATGAGTTTAATAAGTTGATACTTGATTTGGTGAATATTGATATCGAGATTGAGGATGAGGATCAGGCACTTATGTTACTTACGTCGTTGCCATCATCTTACGAAAACTTTGTGGAGACATTGTTGTATGGGAGGGAATCCTTGACAATGGAGGATGTTCTGGCGACTCTGAATTCAAGGGAGTTAAAGAAAAGAACTGAAGGCACAAAGGAAGAAACTGGTGACGGGTTATATGTAAGGGGAGGGTCAGATCATTCAAGGAAAGCTCATTCTGGTGGAAGTTCGCGGTTTAAGTCAAGGGGTGAAACTTTTAAACTCAAATGCTTCATATGTCATTCAGAGGGTCATCTGAAGAGAGACTGTCCAATGAAGAAGTCAAGTGGGGTCATCAAGAAGGGTAAGCATGATCAGGATTCTGATTCTTCTGATGACAAGGGTAACGCCTACTTTGGAGAAGCCTTGGTGGTAGTCGGGAATGATGAGATGACTGAATTGGTAATGGATTCAGGTGGGTCTTATCATATGACACCTAGGAGGGACTTCTTGTATGACTTCAAGGATATTGATGGTGGTTCGGTTCAGTTAGGTGATAACAGGATATGCACTATCAGAGGGACAGGAAAAGTGAAGATACAGTTGCATGATGGTTCAAGCTTTATACTGGAAGATGTTAGGTATGTTCCAGGGTTAAGAAAAAGCTTGATTTCATTGGGTACTCTTGAAAAAGAGGGTTATACTGTGAAGATGCAGATGGGCAGAGTCAAGGTGATCAAAGGTTGTCGGGTTATGATGACTGGGATCAGGAGAAATAACTGTGTGTATACTTTGGAGGCAAAAGTGACGACTTTTGGTGTACAAAAGCATGGAGGTTCTAAACAAGTTGGGTTCAAACAACTTGGTCATAAACAAGTTGGTCTCAAACAGCTTGGTCATAAACAAGTTGGGTTCAAACAACTTGGTCCTGGTGTTAAAACAGGAGTCCATGGAGTACAGGTTGATGAACGTGTTTGGTTTGAGGTGGAACTGCAGGGAGCTCACGGGAATCGTGAAGCTGAGGTTGTTCAGGTTAGTAACGATGATGCTGCAGTGGCTCAAAGAAAGTTGGAGGACAAGCAACTTGAAGAAAAGACAAACACGGACTGCTTGGTAAAGGAGCAGAAAAAGGTACACCTTGGTATAAAGGTGGGGGCGGACATTACGGTAACCGGAGTACTTGGTCAAGAGGGTGCAGAGGGTAATGCTGCTGAAAAGAAGAAAGTGAAGGAGTCTACGGAAGCTAATCATGGAAAATTACTAAAGTACAATGCCTAGTCGACAAGGTGGTCCCCGGTCCGAGGTTCCAGCACGAGGAAAAGATGCTGAGTATCGATTATGTTTAATTGTTACTCCTAAGGTGGAAATTGTTAAATATTAGTAGTAAACTTAAACATTAGGGACTTAAGTGTACTTTATAATTAGATTAGGTGGTAGACTAGAACTAGGTTAGTTAGCTTGGAGTGCAAGGCAAGCTAGGTTTCCACCTCCTCATCTCTATATAAATAGAGATGAGGGGATGCTAGTTATTCATTCTTCTTCCTCGTTGTAATAGCTTTATTAGGTGTTTTAATAAAGGTTTGGTACGAGGGTATATCGTGTGCAATATTCGGTCGGTTCTTTGTAGTATCTCGTGTTTGCTACTTGTGCTCGATACAACTAGCGATCTAGCGTTCCGCGATCGAACTTCGGGTTTGTTGTCGAGGTATTTTCCAACAGTTTAAAACAATTACTCTAATATCTGTTTTAAACTTTAATAATCTGCTATATCATGTTTTATTAATATTAGGATTTTGTATATGGTTGAAAGAAAATTTACATGTGAATATTTCATTTCTCTTTTGTTTATTTATGAGTTTTAGTCTAAATTATATATTTGTGCTGATGATATTGATGCGAGAGGAGATATATGAAACCAAACAAATTTTATGTGTGTCATTATATTACCATTGTACTACGTAATAGATTAAACTGCTTTAGTTTTTTGAAAATATTTATATTCGTACTGTTTACTAATATATTACTATTAGAGTAAATTACACCGTTGGTCCTTGTGGTTTGCGTTGACTAGCGCCAGTGGTCTTTTGAACAAAAAAATTGCACCACTCAGCCTTAAGTCAGAAACATTATGCACCGTTAGTCCCTCCATCCAACTGGGCCCACTAACTCCCACTAACGCTCGTTAAGTAAGGATTTTAAAGGGGTATTTTCGTCACTTCACAACACAAGGACCAACGGTGTAATTTACTCTAAAATATATCATTAAACAAAAATATAAAACAAAAACACAAACACAAATCTAAACACAAACACAAACACAAATGTGAGAAACATGAACACAAACACAAATCTGAGAAACACTGATTGGTTGTCAATTATAGTATATATTTTTCCAAGATTTACAAATGAAATATGTAAACCCGGGTCGTTTTCTTGACAGTAAGGGCATCCACTATGGATGAACCTATTAAAGGTTTATAGAATTGTCACATCTTATAATGTCATTAATTATTAAAACTTTTTATGTTATGAACCTATTCTTACTATAGATAAACCTTCTGAGATTTATAAAATTGCTCCAACATTTGAATGCCATTTATTATTTAGTTAAAAACAAAAATCAAAAAAAGAAAAAAAAAAAAACATTTTTTGGACCTCTCCAAGATCCTAGACCTTTTCAGGCCACCTACGCATGAAATATGGTATAAAAATTCTTGGACCTCTTCATAAGTGTTTAGACGTGTTCTTAAATTTTCATAGTGGATGCTCTAAGAAATTGTGTATTTTTATGTGTGGTATGATATCCCACCTAAAAGTAACATATCCTAATTTATTTCTCAGTAGTTTATTGAGTTGTGAGCGTGCTTGTATTGGATGAAAATGAGACATTGCTTATACATTGGCCTCTCTGAGTATTGGATATGGTCGGGCACATGTTAAACATCTTCTAGTGAACAAAAACAAACTAATTAAGCAAATTTAATTGTAAGCCAAATTAACTGTTGCCTATGCATTGGCGTTTCCGAGTCTTTGGCAAGTTTGGGGACATGTTAAACGTCTTTTTGTGAAGAAAGCTAGTGTATTAAGCCAAATTAATCTAGAGTCAAAATTTTTAGTATGGTTCACGTCCGATACACAAAATCTACTAAAACATGCATCAACGTAGTTGTTAGTTTTGATTTGCTTCTCGGTCAGTTTATTTTAAGTGTCAAAGGTATTAAAGGCTGAGAGGAAGCTAGAGCACCCAAATAACATGCACAAAAGAAGCCTGGAAGACACCTATAAGCAAACCAGAAAACTTATGAAGATCAAACTACTTATCTACTTGTTTTGAGCAAGGAGTTTAGGGTAGCTTATTCCAAACTTCTTAAGCACATAAGCAGTTTAAATAAGCATCTTAAACAGATTCATCTCATTTTGCCTATTCAACTTTGATATTACTTACAAATTGCTTTTGTGAAATACAAATTTTCCATTACATTTCGTTTTGATGACTTCTTCAAACCACATACTAAAATGAATGCGTAGCCAAAATGGTCTTACCAATATTACGTATATTTATTGAATAAGTTAAAATAGTTATTTTTGGCTAAAGATAATGAAAAAGAAATCCTTTAAAATAAAAATAAAAGCATTAGAAGAATATATTAAAAGTGGCATGTTTTAAATAAACTTTTCTTCGATCAGGCTATATTTAATGTGGATACATTTGTTATGATGAAAAATCTTGTATCCTTTAATTTCCTTTTCACCTAACTCGTACATACATATACAAAGAAGCTTGCACATTTATGTCGATGACGTACGATTATGATCAGCCAAATAAGCAACCCCATAAGCTAACAATACCTATAGTTTTTTTTATGTTTTGAATCAACAAAATTGTACATATGTCTTAAGGCAAAAGCAAGCTTTGTCTTTTCAAGTCAAAATTTCCCAATATAGCATGGAGCTGGCGATTATGTGAGCAATAATGAAATATGAATAGTAAATTTACAAACCTAAGAATTTTTGTCATTTAAGCTTGCTTTATTTAATTACGACATGTTTTGCCGGATTTATCGAAGTAGTGTAGATGACCATGCTTGCTAGTCGCTACCTAGTGAAACCTACCAGGTACCTACGTACCTTCATCAATTGTGACTAGCTAGCATGACTCTGAATGCTAATTCAATAAATTTGTTAGGTAGTGAAGCTGGGCTTCATTTACTGATATTGCACAGGGTTCACATCACATTGCACTTAATTATTTTTAACAAAAAAAGCTAAAATGTACAGTAATATGAATCTTACAAATATTAAATTTGTATTATCATATATAATTTTAAAAGATTAAACACATAAATTCTATCAGAGGTAACAAAAAGCAGAAGTAATAAAGAGTATCATAAACCTGAAAGCAAGATAATGTTTACTACAATCAAGTTATTAGTGTTATTTAGTTTGATTTTGATTCTTACCCTTGTATGAGGCTGGTTTAATAAATGAGCTCAATCCAAAATGTGGTTGAGACATGTTTACCTTTTCAAAATCATGTAAGAGGTGAACTCGCGTATTGGCGAGTCAAAGCTTAAGATATTTTGAACACATCATCATGTATATGCCGGTCTAGTTGTCTCTTTTTACCATAGTAAAACTTAAACAAAAACTTTGAAACTTCACCACAAGACAGTTCATCAATTTACCACCTAATCGTTTCAAAAAATTCAAGTATGAATAACTTAACCAAGCAACAAAAGAGATAAGTTAACCAAGTTTTTGTGTGAATTCAATGAACCAACCACCTCTATGTCACTTCTTTAGACCTGCGGGGGAGTGATAGCTTAACCTTAGTGGACAAGTTTAGAGGTTATAGATACACCCCCAAATTTGACCTAAATAACACCCGACGACATGTCGTCGGTACATAAACAATATTAACATCATTTAACGCTAATCAAACGCTAATTAGGGTGGCTTTTTTATTATATAACGTACTGATGACATGTCGCCGGTATCAAATTGGCGGGGGAAATTCCCGCCCAGTTATTCACAATTATTGACAGGCGGGGAGAAAGTCAAATTTGACCTACATGGTATCGGCGACATGTCATCGGTATTTTAGAACATTAAAAATTCAACGCTCGCAGGTCTCGGTCAAGCTTTTTTTCGTAGTTTAGTGTTAAATACCGACGACAATGTGTTGCCAGGATTTTTTTTCGTAGCCAGTTCTCGTGATTCTAGTAGTGAGATACACCCCTAAACCTTTTCATTAAAAACTGATATACGACACATATTACATCCTCAAACCCTAAAAGTATTTTTCCTCTCCCCTTGTGTTTACACATTCGGCAGCATCTAAGAAAAATAAAACCAAAAAGGGTTGTTTGTCTCTATTCGTTTCAAACTGAAAAAAATTATGTACGTATGCATGCACGCTATATACATGTGATATACATGCATCCATAAAGTAGTATGGTATGTGTGTATACACATACCTTTATTTGACCAAATTGAGACCAAAACGACCAAAAACTAACCATAAATGCCGAAAATATATGTGTTTTTGTGTTTGTGATTGTGCAGGTACGGATATATAAAAAAAAAAACAAAACAAAGGCAAAAAGACAAAACGAGCACGGGATTTGGAAAAGAGTTCAAAAGCCGAGGCCGAGGAAGCAATTTTCAAAAGAGGATCATATTTGAGCTCAAAAGGACAAATTCTACCTTGAAGAATCATTATTTGTCAAGAATAGCCCTTAGAAGTATTTTACAAAATCAGCCCTTACTTTTGATAATTGGCAAAGATAGTCCCTATAACTTTTATCCTAAAAACTTAAAATTATCACTACAAATAATAAAAACCCAATCCCATCTAACCAAACCCAATACCCAACCCAGCCCACCTTTATTATAACCCGGAAAATCAAACCCGTATCCACCATCTTTACCCGAAGTCAAACCCGGTCAAATCATTTAACAATAAAAACAAATTTACCCGCCCAAAAATACTGTACATCCTTCATGTAGAGACCAAGATTCACGTACGGGAGGTGGAGGAAACACCATAAACACGAACATAAGATTAACTTTGAATTTTCGGTTTATTGACTGGCGGGGTGTGTATGTTTTTCTAGAGAGAAGCTAGAGAAACACACACACCCCTTTGATACAAATGAATCCTCAAACCCTCCTACACAACTAGGAGGGTATTTATACAAAGATATCTATGCCTTATTGGCAAGACTAGTCCTCGTATTTACAAACTATGCAATTCCCTACATATGACAAAACTTTAAAGCTAACAATCTCTCCCCAAAGTGATGTCATACGGGAATTGCTTACAATGTTCCCTACAAGTAAAATTCAATACAAAAACATGAGAAAGATCTTCAAACTTCATTACTTCGTTCAGCTTGCATAATCTTCTCAGCCGCCATTTCTTTACTTGCAGACGAACTAAGTGAGCAAATCTAATTAGGGTTTAATTCAGAGTGCCCTGAGTGCTCTCCCCTAATTAGCGCTCTCCCCTAAACTGACAACCTCATATTTTGAATGCCCTGAGTGCCCTGCAGTTCGGGGGAATATGGTATCAACATCTTTATCTCACCAAATGCATCCCAGTTATTTTTCCATGAGAGATCAGCCCGTACATTTCTCTCCCCTGCTGGTTGCGATTAATCGGAATCAGCATACTGATGTGTACGTGAAATACAAACTGGAAGCCCTTTATCAGGAATCATATCAGCCCGTGAGAAGATGTCGATATACCCAATCTAACCTCCTGAATCAAAACAACGGCTTCATGTAGTGACTACTGATGGAGAAAACTCACTATGACGAACTTGAGACTGAAGTAGAATAACCCAAACTTGTGACTTAAACTTGCACTGTTGTATGACTAAGTACCTATACTGAGCACTACAACGTAACTCCTTATAGCATAGGTCGTTTCATATACCCATCCATCCTTCCTTAATAGTATATGAACATCTCTTGAATTATCCACATCTTTGTGTGACACTGAGTACTACAACGTATCTCCTTTAAGTGATAGTTAACTAGGTCTTCGTCCATCCTCCCCTTGACCTATGAAAACTAGATAACCCAAGACTTAATCACTATTCCCATGAGTGCCCAAACAAGGATCTCGAAGAATCATGCATCCAACCAACCCCGATATCTTCAAGATACTAAGTACACGTACCTGAGATATTCCACTTCAACTTCAAATAAGTAATAAGGAATCATCATCCTTGTAGCCACAGCTGATAATTTAACCATTGTCATCTGATTGTGAATCTTGATCAGGATCTTTTTGGCTATACGTGGTGATGTTGAAGGTGCAGTCCGATAATTTCATTTGTGATGTTGTTGTGAAAAATGCCATAAAATGCAATTCTAATGATGCCGGAAAAATTTGAGTTTAAGAAATTTTTACGCCGAAAATTCCCCGAAAAATTCGAATTTTGGCCAAAAAATTTGAATTTTAGGCCAAAATTTTCACTCTTGTACCAGAATTTGAATCTCGCGTAAAAATTGACCGTAAAGTCTCCTGTGAAAATAAATTTTAATCTCGCGTAAAAATGGCCAAAACAGTATCAATTTCGAAAGTCTGTTGCAATTGCGAGAAGGGAGTGCAATTGCGAAAGTCATGCCAATTGCGAGAAACCCAGCAATTGCGAGAGACTCCTCAATTGCGATAGAGTCAGCAATTGCGAGAGACTCGTCAATTGCGAGAAATTTCATTTCATCGCAATTCTTATACAAGAATGCGAGAGGCCCTGAATTGCGAGAGACATCAATTGCGAGAGAGTGGCCAATTTCGAAACTTTCCAACCACTCTTGACTTTTAGCTACATTTTCTCTTCCCCATGCTTTGCCAGTCTGTCTTTCACCAATTCCACCAACTTTGACCAATAATTCAATGAATAAGATATTCAATATATTCCAAAAACACAAATCTATATAAAGATTATGTGATTTTCGATCAAAGAAGCTAAGAACACACCAACTTTTTGCCTTGTTCTTGCGTATGAATCCAGAAAAACCACAAAAGCTCACATTTTTTATGATAAAAACGCAACAGTTGGGTTCTTTCAAACACAAGTCGAACATAAATATAACACTAAACTCGGCTGTTGAAGAAGATGAAGAAAAACCGAGATAAAACACAACAAAAATCACCTTTATCACCTTAAAAACACCACGAGCAGCCACCCGGTTAGCTCGTGATACCAATTGTAGAGACCAAGATTCACATACGGGAGGTGGAGGAAACACCATAAACTCGAACTAAAGATTAACTTTGAATTTTTGGTTTATTGACTGGCGGGGTGTGTATGTTTTTCTAGAGAGAAGCTAGAGAAAACACACACACCCCTTTGATACTAATGAATCCTCAAACCCTCCTACACAACTAGGAGGGTATTTATACAAAGATATCTATGCCTTATTGGCAAGACTAGTCCTCGTATTTACAAACTATGCAATTCCCTACATATGACAAAACTTTAAAGCTAACACTTCACCCCCAATTCACCCTGCTCAGATTTTTACCCGTACAAATCCTTCTAGAACCTGACATGTCAGAAGATTATGACACCATTATTTGTCCAAGCTGGCAATCCCGAGCAAAATGATTGGTTGATCATAGGTGGCACATGATCCGAGAGTAAAGAATGTTTGTGATGATGACATAATTCAATCAAGGGCTGTGATTGGACTTCTGGATGCTTCTCCAAACCCTAATGCTCCTCTCACTCGGCTATAAATAGAAGATCATTCCTCACACACAAGGAGTCTAGTTTTCAGTGTAATTTTTAGGGTCGAATTTATGTTAAAAGTATTTTTATTATAATTTAGCTTTTAAAAGTAGTTTGTAATCAAGTAATTTCCTGTTTTCAGTTGTAATCAAGCATTAAGTTTTATAAAATTTCATTTCCTTTATAATTCTTATGCAAATTTACTCTTAAGCTTTTTAATACTTTTTACTTATTGTTCATAAGATCTTTTTCTGTTCGTATAAGCTCATATTAGCTTCTTATAGCTATTTGTGAGTTTAATAGAGTTTAATTCTGTTTTAATTTAAAAAAATAAAAAAAAAAATCAACAAAAGTCAAATAAGCTGTTTGTGGATGATAAGCCAGACCTGGAAGGGCTTATTGCTGTTACTAGCTTGTCTTTTGACAAGCTAGATCTAGTAGAGTAGCTCCGCGAGCATATTTTTCCTTTGTTGTGCTAAGGCTTTTGTAAGTTTCAATTTAAATTCACGTATTGCTTATCACTGCTTATTCTAGTGCTTATTTGATTTGTTTATGTCTTATCTAGCTTAGTTTAATCGTTTATTGCTTATTTGGTAGTTTTTATATCTTTTGTTTTCATTGTGCATCAAAAACTCTAAAAATACAAAAATATTGCATATTATTTGAGACCCCTTTAAAGGCTTATGCCAAACACCCCTAATTAAATAAATATGCAATATTTTTGTAGTTTTAGAGTTTTTGATGCACAATGAAAACAAAAGATATAAAAACTACCAAATAAGCAATAAACAATTAAACTAAGCTAGATAAGATAGAAACAAATCAAATAAGCACTAGAATAAGCAGTGATAAGCAATACTTGAATTTAAATTGAAACTTACAAAAGCCTTAGCACAACAAAGGCAAAATATGCTCGCGGAGCTACTCTACTAACTCTAACTTGTCAAAAGACAAGCTAGTAATAGCAATAAGCCCTTCCAGTGCTGGCTTATCATCCACAAACAACTTATTTGACTTTTTTTTAAAATTTTTTAAAATTAAAACAGAATTAAACACTATTAAGCTCACAAATAGCTATAAGAAGCTAATATGAGCTTATACTAACAGAAAAAGAGCTTATGAACAATAAGTAAAGAGTATTAAAAAGCTTAAGAATAAATTTGCATAAGAATTATAAAGGAGATGAAATTTTATTAAACTTAATGCTTGATTACAACTGAAAACATGAAATTACTTGATTACAAACTACTTTTAGAAGCTAAATTATACTTAAAATACTTTTAACATAAATTCAACCCTAAAAATTTCACTAAAAACTAGACTCCTTGTGTGTGAGGAATGATCTTCTATTTATAGCCAAGTGAGAGGAGCATTAGGGTTTGTAGAAGCATCCAGAAGTCCAATCACAGCCTTTGATTGAATTATATCATCATCACAATCATTCTTTACTCTCGGATCATGTGCCACCTATGATTAGCCAATCATTTTGCTCGGGATTGCCAGCTTGGACAAATAATGGTGTCATAATCTTCTGACATGTGAGGTTCTAGAAGGATTTGTACGGGTAAAAATCTGAGCAGGGTGAATTGGGGGTGAAGGATGTACAGTATTTTTGGGCGGGTAAATTGGTTTTTATTTTTTAATGATTTGACCGGGTTTGACTTCGGTAAAGATGGTAGATACGGGTTTGATTTTCCGGGTTATAATAGAAGGTGGGCTGGGCTGGGTATTGGGTTTGGTTAGATGGGATTGGGTTTTTATTATTTGTAGTGATAATTTTAGGTTTTTAGGATAAATGTTATAAGGACTATCTTTGCCAATTATCAAAAGTAAGGGTTGATTTTGTAAAATACTTCCAAGGGCTATTCTTGAAAAATAATGATTCTTCAAGATAGAATTTGTCCTTTTGAGCTCAAATATGATCCTCTTTTGAAAATTGCTTCCCTGGCCTCGGCTTTTGAATTCTTTTCTAAATCCCGTGCTCGTTTTGTCTTTTTACCTTTGTTTTGTCCATTTTTTATATATCCGTAAATGCACAATCACAAACACAAAAACATATATATTTTTGGCATTTATGGTTAGTGTTTGGTTGTTTTGGTCTGAATTTGGTCAAATAAAGGTATGTGTATAGTCTCATGCATGTATAACCACATGCATGAATATGTAAAATCCCTTTTCTTCCTAGTTGTGTAATTGACTATTATATTCCCCTTGTGGGATTCGATCAACATAAAACCAAAACAAAAACACCGTGTTCCGTTGTTTATTCGTGAAGCAAGCACTAGCATCCTAGCATATCTCGGTGACATGTAGTGTGAGCAACCTATAGAGGTGATTATTTTAATCGGTTTCAAGAATTCAAGATTTATTATTTATTAATCTTTAATGATTAATTAAAGGTTAGTAATTTCATGTGTTTATTTTATCGTTAATCCACAACATCTAATTAGACCTATCCACTGCGCGTACTCGTAGTATTGATGGTTATATCAATATGAAATCCCAACACTCGTCACATTCTCTATCACCTATGAATAAAGTCCAAAAATAAGAAGCCTGGTCCATGTCTTATTCTTTTTCCAATTCATCATCTTATTAACATTACCTCTTGAAGCTCTATCACCAAATCGCATTTGTGAAATACGATTTTTGATTACTTCTCGTTTTGACGACTTCCTTAAGCCACATACTAAAATGAATGTATTGAGTAAGTTTTTATGTCTTAACCCATATTGTCCTACATACAGCTTATATGTCTTAAATCAACAAAATTGTACATATGTCCTGAGGCAAGAAGTAAACTTTGTCTTTTCGAGCCATATCTATTCGCTGATTTATGTACAAGTTTTTTACTTAACTATTTATCTTCTTCATCATCCTCCCAATATTTAAACACTATTTATCTTCTTCATCCTCCCAATTATCCCTCCTTAATCCTCTGCTAAACTCCCCGTCCCCATCACCTCCACTACCAGCCAAATATTCACATGGACTTGTCTTGGTCCCCCCCTCTCCACCTCAGTGATCCGAGACCAACCAAATCATCTAACGGCTGTCAAGAGAAGTTGTGGGGAGCAAGTTTAATCCAAGGGCCACGAATTAAAGCAACAAGCACAGTGGAGGAACACACTCACAGAGAAAGCACACAATACCCTCAAGAAACCCTAGTTCCTCTAGTATAAATAGATTAGTATAGCAGTTGTAATCTCTAGGTTTATTTTAGCATTTTATTTTAAGGTATTGTAATTTTTAAATTTCCAGTTGTAATTTACTCTTATTTTAATTTAAGTATCAGTTCTTCTTATTCAGAAAATCCAAGTAGTTATTGCTTTTGTTATTGCTTATTGCTTATGTTATGTTAAGATGTTTTTAGGTTAGTATGAGCCTTTTTAAGTTACTTTGAATGATTTTCCCTTGCTTACTAAGTTTCAAGAACTGATACTGCACATGAGAGTTTGAAGTGAGAGATTAGGTTTTAGGTAGTCTTTTGCAAATCTTATTTTGTTCATGTTCAGTAGTTAAGGATGGTTTGCTTTAGTTCAGTAGTTAGTAGTTTTAAGTAAATTTTTAATCATTTTCTAGTTAGTTTAAAAAATAGCTGCCTGCACTACCTTTTTATTTTTTTATTTTGCCTCAACAGTCATTTTTAATCCAAATTTTAAGTTAGTTAAAGTAGGATCTAGATGTCAAATTTTGTTTTGCTAGTAGCTCTCTAGGTAGTCTTAATCTGTTGTAGCTTATTTTGGACTTTTGAGCTTATTAAGTCAGTTTTATTTGGCCTCAAAATCTGCCCTTTGGCTAACTGCTTATGTGCCCTGTGCACCCTATACATCAGCAGACCCTTGGTGTATTTTTGGCCATTTTGTGTTTTTTTTTAGTGTTTGTTTTCTTTTTTTTATATTGTGGCTTATTTGTCCTTTTTAGCTTGACATAGTTGCATTAGTTTTCTTTTATCAGTTTCATTATAGCTTAATTTTAGCTTTTTTAGCAGCTCCTAGTTTCTTTGGCTTGTTTTACTCCTTTTTGCAACTGTTATGCCCTTTTGTGCTTTTTCTGAGCTTATGAAAGCTTTTCAAAAATATTTTCAGTTTTAAGTTTGGCTTATTTTCAAGTTCTTAATATGTTTCAAAAAGAAAAGTAAAAAAAAAAAAAAAAAAAAAAATAGTTTGCAAAAAAGGCCAGCCTGGGATTCGAACCCAGGTCAGTGAGTACACAAACACAGCAACACAACCACTGCACCCTTGGGATTTCTTTGATTAAACTTTGCAACATTTATTTTAAAACATCTTTTTAGCCTTTGTTTTCTTTAAGCAATTCGAGCTTCTTTGATTTTTCCCAGCTTATTGAAATAAGCTGGGACACCTTTTATAATTTTATAGCTTCTGTTTAGTTCAAAGTATTTTAAGAAAAAGTTTTAGATTTTTTTTCTTTTCATTTAGCCTTTTTAATCATTTATTTTCTTTTAAATAGTTTTTAATTTATAAAAAATTATTTAAAAATCAAAAAAATATAATTCTTTTTTTTTTTTAATTTTCTTTTGTCATTTAGGATTTAGAAAAATTAATTTGGCATCCCTAGGATTTGTATTTCATAGATTTCACTTTTATAGCTCGGGATTAGCCCGGGTTTTGCGTGTTTTTAGGTTTTCTTTCACATTAGCCTTAGATTAATATTTTCCTTGCATTATTTACTGTACTTAGTTAATATTTCACTATTCTTAGTTTAAAAACCACAATCTCACTTTTATTCCCCATTCACAAACACGTTTCACGAACACAAATCACTATTCCATTCAATCCTCGTCGGGATAACGAACACGGGGTTTTTACACATACTTCACTTGTGTGTAATTACTTCTTCCTTTTTGACAACAAATCATTTGGCGCCGCTGCCGGGGAGGTTTGACGTGAATTCGTGATTTCCGTTTATTGATTCGTGTTTTTCTCGTAAATATTTTCTAAAATCCAAAAAAAAAAAAACCCAAAACACTTTTCCTAAAGTGTTTAAAAAAAATCCAAAAATATTTTCATTTTCAAATTTGGTTTTTCTTTTTAAATTTTGTTTCTTTTTGGTGTATGCACACCCGTTCTTCTTCTCACGATCTTCTCTCACCTCTCTCAAATCCCGAGAGAATTATCCGTCACAATCACCGTGTTGATTTCCCAAACATTGAGGAAGTAAACAAAAATCAACATCCGCCGATGGATGATGAAAATGTTGTTCGATTGCGAGAGATTTTTGAATTGCGAAAAAGAGTATCAATTTCGAAATTCTGTTGCAATTGCGAGAAGGGAGTGCAATTGCGAAAGTCATGCCAATTGCGAAAAACCCAGCAATTGCGAGAGACTCCTCAATTGCGATAGAGTCAGCAATTGCGAGAGACTCGTCAATTGCGAGAAATTTCATTTCATCGCAATTCTTATACAAGAATGCGAGAGGCCCTGAATTGCGAGAGACATCAATTGAGAGAGAGTGGCCAATTTCGAAACTTTCCAACCACTCTTGACTTTTAGCTACATTTTCTCTTCCCCATGCTTTGCCAGTCTGTCTTTCACCAATTCCACCAACTTTGACCAATAATTCAATGAATAAGATATTCAATATATTCCAAAAACACAAATCTTATAAAAGATTATGTGATTTTCGATCAAAGAAGCTAAGAACACACCAACTTTTTGCCTTGTTCTTGCGTATGAATCCAGAAAAACCACAAAAGCTCACGTTTTTTATGATAAAAATGCAACAGTTGGGTTCTTTCAAACACAAGTCGAACATAAATATAACACTAAACTCGGCTGTTGAAGAAGACGAAGAAAAACCGAGATAAAACACAACAAAAATCACCTTTATCACCTTAAAAACACCACGAGCAGCCACCCGGTTAGCTCGTTATACCAATTGTAGAGACCAAGATTCACATACGGGAGGTGGAGGAAACACCATAAACTCGAACTAAAGATTAACTTTGAATTTTCGGTTTATTGACTGGCGGGGTGTGTATGTTTTTCTAGAGAGAAGCTAGAGAAAACACACACACCCCTTTGATACTAATGAATCCTCAAACCCTCCTACACAACTAGGAGGGTATTTATACAAAGATATCTATGCCTTATTGGCAAGACTAGTCCTCGTATTTACAAACTATGCAATTCCCTACATATGACAAAACTTTAAAGCTAACACTTCACCCCCAATTCACCCTGCTCAGATTTTTACCCGTACAAATCCTTCTAGAACCTGACATGTCAGAAGATTATGACACCATTATTTGTCCAAGCTGGCAATCCCGAGCAAAATGATTGGTTGATCATAGGTGGCACATGATCCGAGAGTAAAGAATGTTTGTGATGATGACATAATTCAATCAAGGGCTGTGATTGGACTTCTGGATGCTTCTCCAAACCCTAATGCTCCTCTCACTCGGCTATAAATAGAAGATCATTCCTCACACACAAGGAGTCTAGTTTTCAGTGTAATTTTTAGGGTCGAATTTATGTTAAAAGTATTTTTATTATAATTTAGCTTTTAAAAGTAGTTTGTAATCAAGTAATTTCCTGTTTTCAGTTGTAATCAAGCATTAAGTTTTATAAAATTTCATTTCCTTTATAATTCTTATGCAAATTTACTCTTAAGCTTTTTAATACTTTTTACTTATTGTTCATAAGATCTTTTTCTGTTCGTATAAGCTCATATTAGCTTCTTATAGCTATTTGTGAGTTTAATAGAGTTTAATTCTGTTTTAATTTAAAAAAATAAAAAAAAAATCAACAAAAGTCAAATAAGCTGTTTGTGGATGATAAGCCAGACCTGGAAGGGCTTATTGCTGTTACTAGCTTGTCTTTTGACAAGCTAGATCTAGTAGAGTAGCTCCGCGAGCATATTTTTCCTTTGTTGTGCTAAGGCTTTTGTAAGTTTCAATTTAAATTCACGTATTGCTTATCACTGCTTATTCTAGTGCTTATTTGATTTGTTTATGTCTTATCTAGCTTAGTTTAATCGTTTATTGCTTATTTGGTAGTTTTTATATCTTTTGTTTTCATTGTGCATCAAAAACTCTAAAAATACAAAAATATTGCATATTATTTGAGACCCCTTTAAAGGCTTATGCCAAACACCCCTAATTAAATAAATATGCAATATTTTTGTAGTTTTAGAGTTTTTGATGCACAATGAAAACAAAAGATATAAAAACTACCAAATAAGCAATAAACAATTAAACTAAGCTAGATAAGATAGAAACAAATCAAATAAGCACTAGAATAAGCAGTGATAAGCAATACTTGAATTTAAATTGAAACTTACAAAAGCCTTAGCACAACAAAGGCAAAATATGCTCGCGGAGCTACTCTACTAACTCTAACTTGTCAAAAGACAAGCTAGAAATAGCAATAAGCCCTTCCAGTGCTGGCTTATCATCCACAAACAACTTATTTGACTTTTTTTTAATTTTTTTAAAATTAAAACAGAATTAAACACTATTAAGCTCACAAATAGCTATAAGAAGCTAATATGAGCTTATACTAACAGAAAAAGAGCTTATGAACAATAAGTAAAGAGTATTAAAAAGCTTAAGAATAAATTTGCATAAGAATTATAAAGGAGATGAAATTTTATTAAACTTAATGCTTGATTACAACTGAAAACATGAAATTACTTGATTACAAACTACTTTTAGAAGCTAAATTATACTTAAAATACTTTTAACATAAATTCAACCCTAAAAATTTCACTAAAAACTAGACTCCTTGTGTGTGAGGAATGATCTTCTATTTATAGCCAAGTGAGAGGAGCATTAGGGTTTGTAGAAGCATCCAGAAGTCCAATCACAGCCTTTGATTGAATTATATCATCATCACAATCATTCTTTACTCTCGGATCATGTGCCACCTATGATTAGCCAATCATTTTGCTCGGGATTGCCAGCTTGGACAAATAATGGTGTCATAATCTTCTGACATGTGAGGTTCTAGAAGGATTTGTACGGGTAAAAATCTGAGCAGGGTGAATTGGGGGTGAAGGATGTACAGTATTTTTGGGCGGGTAAATTGGTTTTTATTTTTTAATGATTTGACCGGGTTTGACTTCGGGTAAAGATGGTAGATACGGGTTTGATTTTCCGCGTTATAATAGAAGGTGGGCTGGGCTGGGTATTGGGTTTGGTTAGATGGGATTGGGTTTTTATTATTTGTAGTGATAATTTTAGGTTTTTAGGATAAATGTTATAAGGACTATCTTTGCCAATTATCAAAAGTAAGGGTTGATTTTGTAAAATACTTCCAAGGGCTATTCTTGAAAAATAATGATTCTTCAAGATAGAATTTGTCCTTTTGAGCTCAAACATGATCCTCTTTTGAAAATTGCTTCCCTGGCCTCGGCTTTTGAATTCTTTTCTAAATCCCGTGCTCGTTTTGTCTTTTTACCTTTGTTTTGTCCATTTTTTATATATCCGTAAATGCACAATCACAAACACAAAAACACATATATTTTTGGCATTTATGGTTAGTTTTTGGTTGTTTTGGTCTGAATTTGGTCAAATAAAGGTATGTGTATAGTCTCATGCATGTATAACCACATGCATGAATATGTAAAATCCCTTTTCTTCCTAGTTGTGTAATCGACTATTATATTCCCCTTGTGGGATTCGATCAACATAAAACCAAAACAAGAACACCGTGTTCCGTTGTTTATTCGTGAAGCAAGCACTAGCATCCTAGCATATCTCGGTGACGTGTAGTGTGAGCAACCTATAAAGGTGATTATTTTAATCGGTTTCAAGAATTCAAGATTTATTATTTATTAATCTTTAATGATTAATTAAAGGTTAGTAATTTCATGTGTTTATTTTATCGTTAATCCACAACATCTAATTAGACCTATCCACTGCGCGTACTCGTAGTATTGATGGTTATATCAATATGAAATCCCAACACTCGTCACATTCTCTATCACCTATGAATAAAGTCCAAAAATAAGAAGCCTGGTCCATGTCTTATTCTTTTTCCAATTCATCATCTTATTAACATTACCTCTTGAAGCTCTATCACCAAATCGCATTTGTGAAATACGATTTTTGATTACTTCTCGTTTTGACGACTTCCTTAAGCCACATACTAAAATGAATGTATTGAGTAAGTTTTTATGTCTTAACCCATATTGTCCTACATACAGCTTATATGTCTTAAATCAACAAAATTGTACATATGTCCTGAGGCAAGAAGTAAACTTTGTCTTTTCGAGCCATATCTATTCGCTGATTTATGTACAAGTTTTTTACTTTCTTACAACTCATGTCTATTTGCTACCGATGCTTTAGGAGAGAGCATTTATTTTGACCTATCAATAGTCTGTGTAAACTTACTTTGTCTGCAGGTAAATGTGAGTTGTTGATTTATAAATTTGGTTTGAAATTAATATTGCTCAGCCTTTGACAGTAAGCAATGGTGTATTTTTGTGTGTAGTATGCTATCTCACCTAAGACTGCTTGGCAAGGCATTGGAACTTTCACCACTATCCGAATTTCACCACTATATTGCCTTGCCTCCCACCTAAGTTCACGCATGAGTCACATGTTCCAAGAAGAATAATGGTGAAGGCTTCACCATTAAGTATTACCGATTTTAATTATTTTTTATTTTGTGTGTGAGTGTGTGTGGGGTATTGATTGTACAATTATAGATCAAGGGAGAAATTACAAAAGATAAATAATGTGAAAACCCAAGGTTCGTTTGTCCCGACGAAGGTGTGAATGGAATTGTGATTTGGGATCGTGATTCGTGAAGTGAATGGTGAATAAAAGTGAGTGATAATGATTTTTAAACTAAAATGATGAAACATATACTAAAAACAGTAAATAAGGCTAGGGAAATTTTATTCTAAAGCAAACGTATGGGAAATCCTAAAAACGTGCGAATAAATCAAAAACTACGTACGAGCGCAAAATAAAAAGTGAATTTGAAGCACTACTAATCCTACGGGCATGAAAATAATTTTCCTACATTCTAAATGATAAAATAAATTTTTAGGAAAAAGAATTATATTTTTTTGACTTTTATTTAATTTTTTATGAATTTAAATATAAAAGAAACTATTTAAATGATTTAAAATAGTAAATGATTTTGGAAAAATATGAAACTTTGCAGAAAAATACTAAATAATATGAAGAAGCTATGAAAAATGAAAGTGGAACTAATCTAAACCCTAATAAGCAGAATGAGTGAAAAAGCAGTTGGGAATAAGCACAAAAATAAGCTAATGATAATTAAAAGTTATTAAATGCTCACAAACAGATCATCATACAAATTAAGGCTCAAATCAACTGAATAAGATCAAATAAGCTCATGAATTAAGCAAATAAGTTGCTGCATAGTTGCAATGATGTGTAAAAAAGAATGGGTGAAAGGCTCTTTTGCAGCAGTCCTATAAGCTAAACATAAGCTCTACTGAGGCAACCAAAAGCATATCAAGAAAACTAGTATTACAAACGACTTAAAAACCAATTATGCCTAAATTTTATCCACTATTGCTACCCTAAATGAGGCTTAGAACAGATGGTTGGGGGAACAAAAATAGTGCAGGCTCAGATCAGTTTCCAAGGGGGTAATTGCAGACTAGAAATAAGCTATAAAATAAGCTACAAAGTGGAAACTAAGCTCAGAATCTAAAAGCTAGTACTACTGACAACTTGTAAACCAAACTTCAAGAAAAAATCACAAGTGAATGGGCAGATAGGGAACAAGCAATATGCTGAGATAGGACATGTTTGTGCAGGTCTGCACATATGGTTCTGTTACAGCAATTGCACAAATTTGAACCCAACTCTTTCTATTCTACATGAAATGGCATCAACTTTTGCAGTCTAACCTAACTCACTATGCTACAACTAGTTTTACCAAAAATAAAGATCAAATAAGCTTCAGCTTATACAAAGCTTATTGAGGCAGTTTAGAATCTATAATTTCACTAATCAACTTATAACATCAAAATCATTAAAAAAACCTTAAATCCTACTGAGAACAGCTCATATAGCTTAAAATAAACTAAATCAAACCTACTTTAAAAGCAAATGAACAGTAGTTCCAAGAGATTACCTATGAGCAGCTTGTGCCAAACACTTCATTTAGAAGCTGAACTTGCAAATTTACAATACAAACTCCAAATTAAGCTATAGAACTGATTATATTCTGAATATCTAACTCTTATTTCAACTAAATAAGCAATCTAAAAACCTTCAATAAGCATTTGTTAAGCAGATGAGTAGTTTGACTATTTTGACTATTTTTGGCTTTTTAATGTTCTTAAGCAAACAGTAACTGAAATTATATATAATGATCAAAACAGCAACAATAAGAAAAATTAAGCTTAGAAAAAAGGAAATAAGCTATGAAAAAGCACTTTGACCAAATTTTGACTTACATTAAAACTGGAAATGAGTACACAATTTGAGAACTGGAAAAGCAATTACAAATAAGCTGAGACAATAATAAATCCTACCCTAAATTACACTACTCCTACTCCTAATGCCTAACACCAAATCCGTGAGTGAGTGGGCTCTATTTATACCCATCAGCTTGGGAAGCTAGGGTTTCATCCCGCCAATCTCAGCCCTTGATTTATCATCTTGTCATCATATCCATCTATAGCCCTTGGATTGAACGTGTGAGGTGTCACACCCAATGAGAATGCTTCTTTTTGCCATGCTGTCATTCCTTGGTGTCATAATATTCCTGACATGTGCGTCAGTCTTCTAGAAGCACTAATTATTGGGTAATTATTTGTGGAGCAGGGTAAAAGGGAAAGGGTGAATTTAGGGTTTATGGCTACAGTAACAATTGGGGTAAAGTTTGGCGGGTGTTTATCTTTTGACTGGTATTAATATTATTTGACCATGGGTGTGGATAGGGTTTGGTTTTTGGGTTTATAATGAGATGGGCCTGTGGTATCTTTGGGCTTGTGGGATTTGTTTTATAATGGACTTGGATTTATGTTAAATCCGGTTTTGGTTTTAAGGTGTGATTATAGTTACAATGAAGGGACCAAAAGTGTATATACTGAGATTCAAGGGACCTTTCCTGCCACTTCTCCAAAATAAATCCAAGGGCTTTTCTTGTAAACCTTTGATTCTTCAAGGACCAAATCTGACATATGAGAATAAGTTTTGATCATTTGCTTCCCCGGCTTCGGCTTTTGACACTTTTCCAAATCTCGTGCTCGTTTTCCCGGTTTTTGCTTGATTTCTTCCATATTTCTAAATATCCGTTCCTGCATATGTAAAAACACAAAAACACAATATATTTGGCATAATTGGTTAGTTTTTTATCTATTTGGGTCCAGTTTTGGTCAAATAAAGGTATGTGAATAAGCACATACCAGGTATTTAGTGGGGTATATTTGTATAAAGTGGGTATTTTAATGAAAGGTGAAGATGGTGTTGCCCTTCCCACTAAATGGTGAAGTGAGGTGAAGGGAAGTGAGAGGAGAGAGAAAGCTGATGTGGCGCTGAGGTGTATGGTGAAAAATGAGATACCTTGCCAACCAGCCTAAAAGTAACATACACACATCAATCCTCATTTATTTATATATCATTTGACATAATTAAATGCTAGTCACCTAAATACTTGATTCTTATTAATACCTACTCCCTCAATATACCTTTTTTCGACAAAGAAACACACATACAATCAACACAATTTATCATTCACCATGGTTAGCCCGAAGTGTTAGTCACACAACACTACTGTTTGTTCAAAAAATATATTCAAACAGAAACCAAAACACAACTCGGAACGATGCACATCTCAAACTCATCTTTTTTTAGTCTGTTGTACGATACACAAACAAAAAAAACCTTTCTTTCATTGTTGAAATAGGTGGTCTCGGAATTAAAACAATAAAGATTAGGAGACAATTCAGTTACACAGATGGTGAGGAACACTATATAATTAAGTGGTTGGTCAAAGATATCTAAACGTCATGAAAATTAATAAAGATACGAGGACAATGTATGTATTGGTGCGTGGTCCAACCCTCACGTTCCTTAAGATGGTTAGATGCTCAAACAACACATACGCGTCCAACATGGGCAACATAATCTATCGATTTTTCTAAACATTGTATGGTAAAAAAAAATGGATAAGAAAACTATATTTTAGCTAGGCCACGTACATGACAACAGAAAAAACTCGGCTTCCTCATATAACATGGATAAGAATCCTTTTTCATTTATCAGCTTTTAATCTAAACCTTCTTGATGAATACATTCATATACATATGAAAACACCACTAATTGGAACCAAGATATACCATTAGCTAATACCACATAAAATTAGAAGGAAATGCTAGCCTGAATTCCACATTGAAGATTAACTTGGTTAAATAATTAAACCATGTTTGATAATAAATTGAGTGCAACTGTGTGCAAGAGTGGTGTAGGGCGTAGATGAGGACCTTGCTTGCTACATTGACTAGCAAGACTTTCAAATGCTAATTCAATAAATTTGTTAGGTAGTGAAGTTGGGCTTCATTTACTAGCTAAACCTAAGTATATATCACAAGTTAGTTAGTTGCCCTAAAAAACACAGGCCTCCCTTTTCTTTTGTTTCTCTCTGAAAAAACACAGCCACCATCTTTTTATAAAACAAACACCACATCTAGTATGTTAGAATCAAGTGTTGGTCACACAATCACTAGTGTTTGTTCAAGAAATATATGCAAACAAAAACCCCAACAAAACTCTGACAGATGCATATTTTCAAACCCATCTTTGTTTATTCTGTTATTGTACGATACACAAGCAAAGAACCTTTCTTTCATTCTTGAAATAGGTGGTCTCGGAATTGTAACAAGAGTTCTTCTGAAGTGCAGGTGAAATTTTGCACTCTTTTATCTTTTGTCAATATGATGTGAAGTTTTTAGTCCTGGTCAAAGTCTAACAGGAATTAGTTACTTGATGAAGTTCTTAAAACAATTTGGTTGGATACTTTCTTTTCAAATCCACATTATCATTTTGTTTTCCTATATTTTGTAGCTCAACAGAACATGGCTTTGACACATTACCCCGGGAACGGGTATTGCATTTGGAAAGAGTGCAATTCTCCCGTCTTCAAAGCAAAGGTGGCTAGTATTAATAAAAATTTTCATGAAATTCAAGTTAAAAGCTTTGACTTGGTTTCGAGTAGATCGAAGAAAGTCCATTTCGACTGGCAGAAATGGTTCATCGATCCCTCAAGCTGCAAAATTCAATGATGGCATCGTTTAAGGCTAGATGTTCTTTTGTAATAGTTTGCTCGTAGTCGTAATAAATGTCTTGTTGCCTTTCAAAAAAAAAAAAAAAAAAAAGAAAAAAAATTACCCCGGGAACAAGTGAACACACAAAACTTGTCATACGTCGGTTGAGCTTTTGAGTTCTCCTAGCGCCCGTGTGCGTGAACAGGTATATTCTTTTTACTCTGTCTAGTTTATGAATTGTGTGGTATGCATAAAGTGTTATTATGTTTAGCATAGCGATGCTTTATTATTAATCATGTATGGCATTGTGCAATATCACGAGTGACTCGACAGAATGTCAGGATAAACATTGATATTTTTCTTTTTGTTTTAACAGATGGAACATGCATTACGGGCACTTAAGAATCTTCTTCAGAATTTTACTCATGTAGAAATATGGACAAATGCGTGTTGGGCAGTATCGAGTACAAGTGTTAGTTGGATAATCTCTCGATGCACAACCTCAAGCCATGATATGATACAGGTAATATGCCTTCGATTAAGTTTATTGTTGAAATAGGTGGTCTCGGAATTGTAAGAAGCAGGTACACAACGTACCAAATCAAGACAACTACAAAGGCTGAAGAACGCAACACAAAAGATGAATAAATGGTAGCAGAGTTGCTCGCAGCTATCAAGTACCCGGAATGAGGAGATTGCCGACAAGCAGGAGAAGATAACATACCAAATCAAGCAGATTTATGATCCTTACTCTTAGATTGTCTATCATCGTGTTATTCGTATGTAATTGATCAGTGAAACGGTCGTCTTTAATGAATTAATTTATTTTTATTTAACCATATATATAATTCTGACTCTCAACTATATGTTACTCGCTAGTTTATTGAGTTGTGAATATGAAAATAACTTCATAGAACTTAAGCAAGCTGAGAATGATGTGTATTTATTCAATTCAAACTTTTAGGGACAATTTTTTACGCATTGATGTAAAGAATGTCTGTATCTTACCCTCTAACCCTGTAATTCTGATTTTTGAGCTTTGTGTTACATGTTAGTTTCTTGCGTTGTTAGCTTATTGAGTTGTGACTTGTGACTATGGTATTCAATTGCTACCGGGAATGCATGATATCATATTTGTGGATATGATTTTGCTACAAAAGCTTTGTTTGGTATTTTGGTCTTCAGTTACAAAGCAAAACAAACCAGAGAACTCGAGGCAGGCATTGCTAATCCAAACTACTTATCTACTTGTATCGACCAAACAGTTTAGAGTGGCTTGTTCCAAACTTCTTAAGCACAAAAGCAGATTAGATAAGCATCTTAAATATGATTCATCTCATTTTGCCTATTCAACTTTGATAATACTTGCAATCACTAGAAATATTAACGAAATATTATTATAACAGAAATCTTATGACACCATTGGGCCACACTATATTCACCATTGACTCCTTATTAAGCATTAAAATAATCAATACAACACTTATGTAGGTTTGCATTTTCAAAATACAACTTTTTTTCTTCTAGTAGCAAAAGATTAACGTAGTGTTTGGTACGTCGTGATGAGAGTATGAATGGAAAAGATCATTACGACAGAATGAAAAATATTATGTTTATTTACGATTATAGAATGCAATGACTCATTACATGGAATCACCCATTACATCAAAACCCACCATTTTCATCCATTAGGGTAAGGGTGGCAATTCGGGTCGGGTTCGGACTAACAGGTTGGCGAGTCAGAAAACCCCAACCCGAACCTGTCCCATTTAAATCACCGGGTCAGCTATGTCAACCCTAATCTGTTTACACATAACCCAAACCTGACCCATTTAACCCGTATATATATTTGGGTTGGCAGGTTAAATAAGTTACACGGGTTAAATAGGTTAAACGGGTTTCAGCTAGATCTATTTAACCCGTTTTATATATAAATGTTGACACATTACACGAGTTAAACACGTTAAACGGGTTTGCGGGTGAACCCATTTAACCCATTTAAACTGTATAATAAAATATAAATATTTTTTAATTTAAGAAAAAACCTAAAACGGGTTGGCGGGTCGATCCGCTTAATTTATTCCCAACCCAAACCTGACCTGTTTAATAAACGGGTTAGATGGGTCGGCCCAAACCCGACCCGAAATCTACTTAGACTCAACCCGAACTTGTTAATTTTCGTGTCGGTTTCATGTCGGATTTCGTGTCGGGTCAGAAATTGCCGCCCCTACATTAGGGGTCCCTTGTTTTTTTTCATTACATCTTGGAATGGAATCATATTTACATAAAAGCCATTTATTAACTATCCATTACTTCATTTATTCAATTACGACGTTCATTTACATTTCGTCGCTACTTCATTCCGTCATACCAAACTGACCCTAACATCACTAATCCTCCGCGTTATTCCGGTTTAATTTACTAAATGGGCCAAAATAATTCGTTGGCTTACGAATTGGTCCATGCCTTGGTGTCATTTGTTTTTTTTCCAGACATAAGTGCTTCTTTTCACTTCCCACCTCTTCAAAAATTAGACATACTTTCACTTCTTCTCACGTTTTCAACACAAATCCTATCTATTTCTCTTTCATTCTTTTCTTTCAAAAGCACAAAAAACAAACGCTTTTCTTCTTTTCAGATAAAGACTTTAGATGTACCTCTTCTTCTTTAAACATGGTTTGCAGATGAAGACATAAAACCTCTAAAAAACAAACGACACCTTATTTTTTCCAATTCGTCGTCTTATTTAAAGTTACTTCACAATGCAGCTCTATCACCAAATTACTTTTGTGAAATACAAATTTTCTATTACATTTGTTTTTGACAACTTCTTCAAACCACGTACTAAAATGAATGTGTTGCCGAAACGATCTTACCGATATTACAGGTATTGAATAGGTCAAAAACGTTATTTTTGGCTAAAGATGATGAAAAATAAATCCTTTAAAAAGAAAAAAGAATTAAGTTTAGGAGAATATTAAAAGCGGCATGTTTTAAATAACCTTTTCTTCAATTTGGCTATATTTAATGTGGATACAACTTTTCAAAAAAAATAAAAATTGATACATTTGTTATGATGAAAAATCTCGTGTCATTCAATTTCCTTTTCACCTAACTCGTATATACATATACAAAGAAGCTTACACATTTATGTCGATGAAGTACGATTATGACCAGCCAAATAAGCAACCCCATAAGCTAACAATCCCAAGAGTTTTTTTATGTCTTGAGGCAAGAAGCAAGCTTTGTCTTTTCAAGTCAAAAGTTTCAATATAGCATGGAGCTTGCAATTATGTGCGCGGAATAGTAAATTTACAAACCTAAGATTTTTAGTCATATAATTTGGCTTCAGAGAGTCAATTCTACAAATAGCCCGGTATAGTAAAGTGTTGGGCTTTTGAGGACCCAAAAAAGTCGCTTTCCAAAAATGGCCCAAAAAAAGTCGCTTAAAACGTGGGAGTGACATGTGGCTGAAATTAAGCGACTTTTTGTCAATTAAGCGACTTTTCTATTAAGCCCAGCAGTAGAATGAAATACACTAGCAGTAGTATCATTAAGCCCAGCAGTAGAATGAAATTAAAAGTCGTTTAATTCACAAAAGTCGCTTAATTCCAGCCACATGTCACTCCCACGTTTTAAGCGACTTTTGCTTGGGCCATTTTTGGAAAGCCATTTTTTTGGGTCCTCAAAAGCCCAACACTTTACTAGACCGAGTCATGTCTATATCGCAGACATATTTTGCGAATTGCGGATTTATAGAAGTAATCATCTCCAAAGTGACCTAGTGGTAAGTTTCCCCTAAAGTTTCATTGGGAATCATGGTTCAAACATTTTTTGGTAAAATATTTGGGATAAGAAAAGTTGTATTTCAGTTAGGCCACGTACATGACAACACAAAAAACTCATAGGTTCCCCATATAATTTGGATAAGAATCCTTTCTCATTTATCAGCGTTTAATCTAAACCTTCTTACATATGAAAACACCACCAAGGCACCAATTGAAATCATGATATACCATCAGGCATCAGCTAGTACCCACATAAAATAAGAAGGAAATGCTAGCCTGAATTCCACATTGAAGATTAAGATGGTTAAATAGTTAAACGCCACATTTTTGGAAAGCCATTTTTAATTGAAATCATGTTTGATAATAAATGATACCTACCTTTTTTTGACGTGTGATCAGAACGACCTTCAATGATTATTCAATAAATTTTTTTAGGTAGCGAAGTTGGCTTCATTTATTCATATTGCACAGGTTTCACTTCTTAATGAGTACACACACGTTCATTAAATTTTGCGTAGGTAAGGCTCATATCATATTATCACATCACAAAGTATAATGAGGTTACATATGATAATCTTATCGAATGTTGTTTACTGAATTGTATGTCAATCACTTTTAGGTTGCTTATTTGCATTTGGTTACTCACCTTTTGAGCGAGGTGCATCAGTTTGAGTTTGACAGGTGCTATCAATTTAAGATGGACTCATAAGTAATTTTTTGGCAAATCCTCTTTTGTGGACCTAGGTCTAAATAAGCCAACTTTTTCTCCTTGTGATATGATGGCAACGTTTCATCTTTTGCAACATATTTGCAGCCATTGTCATCAAGCTGTACGTAATGCTCTGCACACTGGTCTGCCAATTTTTATTCAAAATTTCAAAATCTGCTATTGAATACCTTGGGCGGGAAAAGTAGAAGAATCATTTTTTGCCGGTCTTATAAATACACTCACCATCTTCCACCGTAGAACCATTGTCATCAGTATGTTAGCCCCAAGTGTTAGTCACACAATCACTATTGTTTGTTCGATAAATATATTCAAAACAAAAACCCAAAAGAACTCACACCGATGCACATTCTCAAACCCATCTTTGTTTATGCTGTTATTGTATGATACACAAGCAAATAACCTATCTTTCATTATTGAAATAGGTGGTCTTGGAATTGTAACAAGCAGGTACATTTTATGGCACATTTTAATTGTTCACATAAAATCGTCTAATAGAACTGCATGTACACTATCTTAAATAAAAAGGTTTAACGCAACTTGTTAAAGGGATAATTAAAATTTGCATTCATTTTACCTATTTTAAACTGAAAATAATTTTTCGGTAGAAAATAAAATGAGGCCTGGGGAGTGATATGCTTTGTTAGGTGATGAGGGGTAGAAATCTTTTGCAATTGCACATGTTGTAATACATACGATTGAGTACGCAAACAAGAGTATTTTTAAAAGTTTACCATATTAAGGGGTGTTTGGCTAAGCTTAAGAATTGGGTTTTTGCTTATATTAGTCCTTATTAAATATTTGTTTTAGCTTATCATAATTAATATTCTCTCCGTCCTAAATTAATAGTCTCTCTTTATATTTTGGGTTGTCCCAAAATTATTGTCCCTTTTCCAAATATAGTGGTGAAAAATGTAGCAAGTTTACCATATTACACTTAATGATACTAAAAATTACAAAGATCATTCAAGATTTAATTAATTGCATAAGGGTAAAACTGTTATTTTGCAAAAAAGTAAGAGAAACAATGCAGTAATGATTATATTTTCTTAAACTGTGTGTTTTTTTGTCTGATGACAATGATTTTGGGACGGATGGAGTAAGATAGAATGACAAAAAGTACATCAACATTAATTGAGTGTAAACATTACAGAGTAAATGAGAGTATAAAAGTTTTTTTTTATATAATATCCTTAAATAAGTTCACCCATCCTTAAAAATCCATAAATTGGCGCTTACCAAAACCCCCTTTATATAAACTCATAAGCTCACTCATATAAGCTTAGCCAAACATTTACTTTAGGCTTAAATTTTAAATCGATAAAAAGGTGCAAACAAAGGATATTTAATTTAATTAGAAATAACGTAATAAGACAAAAGTATATAAAATTGATCTTGATATTGATACAGGTGCAAACAGAAAGTCTAAGAAAAATACAAAAATAAAACTAAAAAAAATGGAAAAAAAACTAATTTTTTGTCATGGCGCGGGGTGCAAATATGATGAGGAAGGTACGGATAACACCACTCATTTGTAGATAAAAAAATATTTCTATTGAACCATGTAGAATTTGATGAAATATAGATTTTTAACTCAATGATAACTTGCAGGCTAACACTACATATGGTATGTGAGAACGGCACATATGTCAAAAAATTTCTAGATTTGTAAAAATGAACAAATGGTTTGTACTAAAATATACAATTTTAGCTAATATTTTAAAACTTGTTATGATTTAGTAAATAGTCTTTCAAAAGTTGATAGATCGGGTAAAAACTCGTAACAAACTACGTTTATGTCCGCGGGTTCTTACTTCTTAAGCAATTAAAAGTCCAAATTCGATAATGGTAAAAGATAGCAAAAGGGTCAAAGTAGACAATGTTGGTTTTATACAATAAAATACGTATCTAGGGTATCATATATTCGTCACCGCTTCTTATCTACGAGTCTCCCCTTTTCTCTTTATTTTTTATAACAACCTTTTCTCTTGCAATGAGTAATATTAAGGTGGCATTCAAAGACAAGTACGTTAAACACACAGTGACACATGATCTGAATGTCTTTAGCAGCTTGATTAGTGAAACACTTAAAAAACATGAAGAAAAGAATAGCGCTGAAAAACTAATAATAGGTTTGAACGCAGTTGAGTCAGCCGGAAGAAAAGGATAAATATCCAAGTGAAGTTGCAGCATTGCAACACTTCAATTAGAGCAGAGTTCTCATTTATCAGATTATTCATTCTAAGTATCAGCCTTTTTCATTGATTGAATTTTTGAACAATGAGAATATCACTTTTACCGAGGTGGGTACCAAGGAAGACTTTGTTAAGCTCTAAAGGTACTCTTTGGACCGCGGTGCCGGTGGGACAGATAATATGGAGTACTTTTTGTCTAAGATGCAGGACGTGAAAACTGATTTCTACTCAAATTCGAAGGTGTTATTGCCGAATACTCTCTTTACCACACAAACACAATATATAGATGACACTCAAGAACAATGTATAGATGAGTATGAAGTGAAGTATGGATCGTATGGAGTGGATTATAACCGAATGTCTATTAGCTTGAGAAAGATAACAAACATAATATGAACACACACTTACACACTCTCACCTAGATACACTTTGAGGCACACTTGACAAATGAGGTGAGAGTGTGTTTAAGTATTACATGAAACGCCCAAAAGGGCTTGGGAGTGGGCTTTGGTGTGGGCTTAAGTTGGATGGATCATTATGTGATCATTTCTATTCTATTTTAACACCAAAAACCCACTCTTTCTTAACTTACATATCCTACTCGACACACATTACATTTACAACAAAATGACCATCACTTCATAATAAAATAAATGCTAACAATCTCCCCCTAAGGGATGGTCATTTCAATGATGCTCTGGTGATTGGTCTTTTGACTTCAATGTCTTTAACTTTGTGTGTCGATGTATAATAGACTTCATTCATTGTTCCTTCATGCACTGTGATCTTCAAAGAATCGTCTTTTGGTCGATCTTGCCTTGATCTACTTCTTCTAACCAGATGCGTCGTCATTGTAGATGATGATGGTAAATGGACTTTTCGTCGGTACCTGCATAAGACAGTTAGCAATAAATCGTCCAGCGCTTATAGGTTCAGATTTCGAGATTGTTATCAGCATAGTGTGAAAACTTTCTCTAATCTTTACCAAGGCCGTTGAGAGCCTCTGAAGTATACCGAAGTATCACTTCAAGATTGTAGACCGTTTAAAGCACGTAACCATCATGACATAAGGCAAGATCCGAAGATCTCATTAAGACTCATACAACTTGTATCCTTTTTGATGAACACAAGTGCATTGCATTGGAAGTGTTCCTAAGAGATCTTTGATGTATCTCATGTCTCTAGACTCTATAATGTGCGTTATGATTTAATCATCGGAGGCATGGAGCAGAGTGCCACCTTTTCAATATCAACTCATCTCGGAGTGAGAGGTCGATAGATTATGTAGTGTTCTCCATGAGAAATGAAACAAATATCTTTTGAGAGAAATCTGAGTGGATAGGAGGGGTGGTGCAACGCGTCACTGGGTCCATGACGTCTTGTCTTCAATATCAGTATCACCTTAGTGAGTACCGATAGCAGATGTATTGACCCGGTTTCTGACCTAAGTTTTCACGGAAGGCTATTTCTTTTCACCCTTTCATTAAACTTTTCTTTTTAATTCTTCAACCCCTTCTTTCTCCTTTCTCATTTGCACCTTTTTTCAATTATTCCTAAGGACTTCTAATTCTAATCTATTGAAATTGTCCTTGGGTAGATCCCTCCGGCTCTGGCGGATCATTGGACATAACATAACCATAATCACCTTATTACTCCATGATTATCCTAGATTAACGATCACATGCCATAAAACCATTTATGAAAATCTCTCAAAGTGTTTATAAGTAAACACATTGAGAGTTTTGTGTTTTTGAAATACTCCCCCTTTACATGTGCTCATGCATTTTTAGGATAAATTTGCACATGTTGGGTAGAGTTCGCACGTTTTAAAATGATCGATTATCAATTAATATGACCATTGCAAGACACGTTTACATCACTAGTTAGATTAGCTTGAAGTTATTACCCGTCCCGGTCATATCAAAAGATCATCTCTCGAATTGGTACATTCTACTCAGACAAGTCCTTTGCGAGACACGTTTACATCATTGGATAACCAGCTTGAAATTATTACCCGTCCCGGACATGTCTTTTCGATGACGGACAGTTGATTTCGTCAATTGGAGGGTTAAAACTGAGTCTTTTTGTAGAGCTCGTTTGAGATTCAAACCTGGTGAGTGGCCTTTTACTCATCATTTTATACCCGAAAAACCCCACAAAAATGACCAAAAACACCCAAATGGACCATATAATGTTACAAATATCCTTGGATTGTGTTTTGTGTGTTTCAGGTACAAAAGGATTGAAAACGGGGCAAATACGGACAAAACCGAGCTTGATTTGGAAAAGAGCCGAAAACCGAAGCCGGGAAAGACGATTTTCATTTGGATTTTTATTCGAGCTCAGAAATCTCAATATGGCCCTTGGATTATTCTCATTTGGCAATATTGGTCCCTAGATTATCTTTGAAGAATTGGCAGTTATGGTCCTTGAGGTTTACAAGATGTACACCATTTGGTCCCTAAATTAAATCCATCCTAATTCTATTATAACCTAAACCGGATCCAAAAGAATACTAAAACCCCAACCCACATTTAACCCACGAAGCCCAAACCCCACTACCCTTAAGACCCGGGTCAAACCTAAAAACCCAATCCCCACTTAAATATAACACCGGGTTCCAAGTATTTAGTCAAACCCCCAAAACAAGAAGTCAAAATCCCTAGATTTAAACACTATTTATCTTCTTCATCCTCCCAATTATCCCTCCTTAATCCTCTGCTAAACTCCCCGTCCCCATCACCTCCACTACCAGCCAAATATTCACATGGACTTGTCTTGGTCCCCCCCTCTCCACCTCAGTGATCCGAGACCAACCAAATCATCTAACGGCTGTCAAGAGAAGTTGTGGGGAGCAAGTTTAATCCAAGGGCCACGAATTAAAGCAACAAGCACAGTGGAGGAACACACTCACAGAGAAAGCACACAATACCCTCAAGAAACCCTAGTTCCTCTAGTATAAATAGATTAGTATAGCAGTTGTAATCTCTAGGTTTATTTTAGCATTTTATTTTAAGGTATTGTAATTTTTAAATTTCCAGTTGTAATTTACTCTTATTTTAATTTAAGTATCAGTTCTTCTTATTCAGAAAATCCAAGTAGTTATTGCTTTTGTTATTGCTTATTGCTTATGTTATGTTAAGATGTTTTTAGGTTAGTATGAGCCTTTTTAAGTTACTTTGAATGATTTTCCCTTGCTTACTAAGTTTCAAGAACTGATACTGCACATGAGAGTTTGAAGTGAGAGATTAGGTTTTAGGTAGTCTTTTGCAAATCTTATTTTGTTCATGTTCAGTAGTTAAGGATGGTTTGCTTTAGTTCAGTAGTTAGTAGTTTTAAGTAAATTTTTAATCATTTTCTAGTTAGTTTAAAAAATAGCTGCCTGCACTACCTTTTTATTTTTTATTTTGCCTCAACAGTCATTTTTAATCCAAATTTTAAGTTAGTTAAAGTAGGATCTAGATGTCAAATTTTGTTTTGCTAGTAGCTCTCTAGGTAGTCTTATTCTGTTGTAGCTTATTTTGGACTTTTGAGCTTATTAAGTCAGTTTTATTTGGCCTCAAAATCTGCCCTTTGGCTAACTGCTTATGTGCCCTGTGCACCCTATACATCAGCAGACCCTTGGTGTATTTTTGGCCATTTTGTGTTTTTTTTTAGTGTTTGTTTTCTTTTTTTTATATTGTGGCTTATTTGTCCTTTTTAGCTTGACATAGTTGCATTAGTTTTCTTTTATCAGTTTCATTATAGCTTAATTTTAGCTTTTTTAGCAGCTCCTAGTTTCTTTGGCTTGTTTTACTCCTTGTTGCAACTGTTATGCCCTTTTGTGCTTTTTCTGAGCTTATGAAAGCTTTTCAAAAATATTTTCAGTTTTAAGTTTGGCTTATTTTCAAGTTCTTAATATGTTTCAAAAAGAAAAGTAAAAATATATATATATATATATATATATATATATATATATATATATATATATATATATATAGTTTGCAAAAAAGGCCAGCCTGGGATTCGAACCCAGGTCAGTGAGTACACAAACACAGCAACACAACCACTGCACCCTTGGGATTTCTTTGATTAAACTTTGCAACATTTATTTTAAAACATCTTTTTAGCCTTTGTTTTCTTTAAGCAATTCGAGCTTCTTTGATTTTTCCCAGCTTATTGAAATAAGCTGGGACACCTTTTATAATTTTATAGCTTCTGTTTAGTTCAAAGTATTTTAAGAAAAAGTTTTAGATTTTTTTTCTTTTCATTTAGCCTTTTTAATCATTTATTTTCTTTTAAATAGTTTTTAATTTATAAAAAATTATTTAAAAATCAAAAAAATATAATTCTTTTTTTTTTTAATTTTCTTTTGTCATTTAGGATTTAGAAAAATTAATTTGGCATCCCTAGGATTTGTATTTCATAGATTTCACTTTTATAGCTCGGGATTAGCCCGGGTTTTGCGTGTTTTTAGGTTTTCTTTCACATTAGCCTTAGATTAATATTTTCCTTGCATTATTTACTGTACTTAGTTAATATTTCACTATTCTTAGTTTAAAAACCACAATCTCACTTTTATTCCCCATTCACAAACACGTTTCACGAACACAAATCACTATTCCATTCAATCCTCGTCGGGATAACGAACACGGGGTTTTTACACATACTTCACTTGTGTGTAATTACTTCTTCCTTTTTGACAACAAATCATTTGGCGCCGCTGCCGGGGAGGTTTGACGTGAATTCGTGATTTCCGTTTATTGATTCGTGTTTTTCTCGTAAATATTTTCTAAAATCCAAAAAAAAAAAAAAAAAAAAAAAAAAAAAAAAAAAAAAAAAAAACCCAAAACACTTTTCCTAAAGTGTTTAAAAAAAATCCAAAAATATTTTCATTTTCAAATTTGGTTTTTCTTTTTAAATTTTGTTTCTTTTTGGTGTATGCACACCCGTTCTTCTTCTCACGATCTTCTCTCACCTCTCTCAAATCCCGAGAGAATTATCCGTCACAATCACCGTGTTGATTTCCCAAACGTTGAGGAAGTAAACAACAATCAACATCCGCCGATGGATGATGAAAATCCTAACCCAATGCCAGCTCCCGATCTCCGAACGATGGAGGAGTTGTGCCAACCAACAATACACGGACATGGTGGCCCGATTGCCCCCGTCAATATTCAAGCCGCAGATTTTGGACTTAAGCATCATATGATCCAACAAGTCCAAAATTCTTGCCAATTTCACGGTTTGCCGAGTGACGATGCAAACAAGCATCTTGAAAAATTTATTACCGTCACCCAAAGTATGAAACACAATGGGGTCACCGATGACGCCCTTCGTCTCTATCTCTTCCCATATTCCTTGACGCATCATGCCACCGCTTGGTTTGATCGTCTTCCCAAGAACTCCATTCACACTTTTGATGAGATGGTTTCAAAGTTCTTGGCGAAATATTTCCCACCGTCGATGGTGACGAAATTAAGGAATGAAATTAGTAACTTCCATCAGCTTCCCGATGAATCCTTATTTGAGGCATGGGAACGCTACAAGCTTTCGATTGATCGGTGTCCAAATCATAACATGTTATTAGTCACCATAATAGATACGTTCTATAATGGTCTAACATTGAGACACCGTGACACAATCAATGCTGCAGCCGGTGGAACCTTTATGAAAAGGCGACCCGAAGAGTGCTATGATCTCATTGAGAACATGACTATCCATCACAATTATTGGGATTCCTCAGCCGAGAGGAATGAGTCTACTAGATCTGGCACTACTACTTCCTCTTCTAACCCCGAGATAGCAGCTCTCTCTAAGCAAATGAATGATATGTCCACTGCTATCTTAAGAATACATCAAAGTTTGAATCAAAACAACAACAATCAGCAAGTCAATGTTGTCAATCAAAGTTGTGAAACTTGCGGTGGTCCACATCCGTATTTCGAGTGCCCAGCCTCCGGTGGCTGCACTCAAGAGAATGTTTATGCTGCAACGGGAACCTTTAATACGGGAGGTAACGGTTACCAACCGCAAGGAGACCGTAATCTTCTCAGCTACCGTTCTAACAATTTTCTCGGACCGCCCGGTTTCAACCAAAATCAAAATTCGATTGTGCAAAACCGCAATGTTCCATACAATCAAAATCAAAATCGAACAAACCAAGGTTACAATCAAAACCAAGGTTACAACCAAAACCGTGGAAATCAAAATTATCAAGCTCAACTGCAACAAGTCTATCAATCTCCTCCTGCACAAGTTGCACCTTCTCCCGAGTTGTCAAACTATATGAAGACAACCGATTCTAGCATACGAACCATGCAGAGTCAAATCAACAACATGAGAGTTGAACTTCGGAAAGAGATTGATACGACGATGACGCGACAAACAAACGAGCTTAAGCAAATGATGAGTGGTTTTTTACAAATAAATCAACCCTCAACCTCGGGTACATCTTCTCTTCCTAGCAACACAATTGCTAACCCGAGGGGTGATTTGAAAGCTATTACCACCCGAAGTGGTAAAGCTTATGATGGACCCTCGATTCCTACTCCTTCTCCGGTGAAGGAAGTGGAATGAGAAGCCGAGGTGACAAAGGACAAGGTGCACTCTAAAAGCCCACAAAGTACCGCACACGTCCAACCTTCGGTAGTCCCAACCCAAATTCCGGAACCCGATGTTCCGAAGTCTCAACCTAAACCTTCTATCCCATACCCATCTAGACTTAATGACCAAAAGCTCCGCGACAAAGCTAATGTCCAAATTGAGAAGTTTTTACAAATCTTTCAAGATTTACACTTAGATATTAGCTTCGCGGATGCTCTTCTTCTCATGCCAAAGTTTGCTTCGACAATCAAAAATTTGCTCAGTAACAAGGAGAAATTATTTGAACTAGCAAAAACTCCTCTAAATGAGAATTGCTCGGCAGCTCTCCTTAAAAAGCTTCCGGAAAAGCTTGGAGATCCCGGAAAATTCCTCATTCCTTGTGATTTTCCGGGCATGGTTCAATGCTACGCCTTGGCCGATCTTGGTGCAAGCATTAACCTTATGTCACTTTCCATTTGGAACAAACTTTCTCTACCCCCACTTACTCCCACATGTATGACTCTTGAGCTAGCCGATAGGACTCTTACTAGTCCTAAAGGTGTAGCCGAAGATGTTTTTGTGAAAGTGGGGAAGTTCCATTTCCCGGCTGATTTCGTCGTGGTAGATTTTGATGCCGACCCCCGAGTTCCTCTTATACTTGGAAGATCTTTCTTGAGGACGGGTCGGGCATTGATTGATGTTTATGGTGAGGAACTCACCTTACGTGTTGATGATCAAGCTGTGACATTTAAGCTTGATCAAACTATGAGATACTCCTCCACTCACGATGATACATCGGTTAATCGTATTGATGTGATTGATGTTGCTTCTGAGGAGTATGCTCAGGAGGTTTTAGGATTTATAAACAAATCCTTGAGTGGCAATCCCACTCCTCCTTCTTCTCAACCTATTCTTTCCGACTCTTCCCCTTCCCTCACTCCGTTTGAGGGAAGTGATTTCATTTTGGAAGAGATCGAGGCTTATCTTAAGGATGAATCAGTTTCGCCGGAAATTGATTATGCTGACATTGATTTGGAGGGAGATATTCTCTTGCTTGAGAAATTGCTTAATGATGATCCATCACCTTCTCTCCCTCCGAAGACAATTCAAATTGAAGAAATCAAAGAACTTGAGCCAACTAAGCCTCCGGAGCCCGAGCTCAAGGATTTACCTCCTCATCTTGAATATGCTTTTCTAGAAGATGATGACAAATTTCCCGTCATTATTTCTAAAGAATTAAAAGATGAGGAGAAGGTTCAACTTCTTGATGTGCTTAAGAAGCACAAGAGTGCCATTGCTTGGCAACACTCGGATATCAAGGGTATTGACCCTAGATTTTGTACTCACAAAATTTTGATGGAGGATGACTTCAAACCCACGGTTCAACAACAAAGAAGGGTGAATCCGAAAATTCATGAGGTGATAAAAAAGGAAGTTCTAAAACTCCTTGATGCCGGAATGATTTACCCCATTTCTGATAGCCCGTGGGTTAGTCCCATCCATTGTGTCCCCAAAAAGGGGGGTATGACCATTGTTACCAACGAAGAAAATGAGTTGATTCCTACACGCCTCGTCACGGGATGGAGAGTGTGTATTGATTATCGAAAACTCAATGATGCTACCCGTAAAGACCATTTTCCGCTTCCTTTTATGGATCAAATGCTTGAGCGTTTAGCGGGAAATGAGTTCTATTGTTTTCTTGATGGCTTTTTCGGGTATTTTCAAATACCAATTGATCCCCAAGATCAGGAAAAGACCACCTTTACGTGCCCCTACGGAACATTTGCTTATCGACGTATGCCTTTCGGCTTATGCAATGCTCCGGGCACGTTCCAAAGGTGCATGATGGCTATATTTCATGACATGATCGAGAAAACAATGGAGGTCTTTATGGATGATTTTTCAGTGTACGGAAATTCTTTCTCTTCTTGCCTCTCCCATTTAGACAAAATGCTTAAACGGTGCGAAGACACCAATCTTGTTCTAAATTGGGAGAAGTGCCACTTTATGGTCAAAGAGGGCATTTTCCTCGGCCATAAAATTTCTAATGCCGGGATTGAGGTTGATCAAGCTAAAGTCGATGTTATCGCTAAGCTACCTCATCCCACCACTGTAAAAGGAATCTGAAGTTTCCTTGGTCATGCCGGTTTCTACAGACGATTTATTCAAGACTTCTCTAAAATCGCCCAGCCTCTGACCCGTCTTCTTGAAAAAGATGCTCCATTCTTCTTCTCCCCCGAATGCATCGAAGCATTTGGGATTCTTAAAAAGAAATTGACTGAGGCACCAATTTTAGTTGCCCCCAATTGGGACTTGCCATTTGAGCTCATGTGCGATGCTAGTGATTATGCTATTGGGGCAGTCCTGGGGCAACGGAAATCTAAGCACTTTCAGCCGATACACTATGCTAGCAAGACAATGACCGAGGCTCAATCTCATTATACTACTACCGAGAAAGAGTTATTGGCCGTTGTCTATGCTTTTGAGAAATTTAGACCATATCTCGTCTTATCTAAGACCATAGTGTATACGGATCACTCGGCTCTTAAGTATCTTCTTGCTAAGCAAGATGCTAAGCCAAGATTGCTTCGGTGGATTCTCCTCCTACAAGAATTTGATGTCACTATTCGTGATAAAAAAGGAGCGGAGAATCTCGCCGCCGATCATTTGTCTAGACTTGAAAATCCCCATCAAAGTGATCTCGAGAAAAAGGAAATTACCGAAACATTTCCTCTCGAGACACTTGGGATGATTTCATTGAAAGATGATCCGAGTACCCCATGGTTTGCCGACTTTGCAAATTACCATGCGGGGAATTTTGTTGTGAAAGGGATGTCGTCCCAACAAAAGAAGAAATTCTTTAAAGATGTGAAACATTATTTTTGGGACGACCCCTACTTGTTTAAAGTATGTTCCAATCAAGTGATTAGACGGTGTGTTCACGGCCAAGAAGCCGGTGACATTCTCATGGCTTGCCATAATGGACCCACCGGGGGACATCATGGTGCCAACTACACCGCTAAAAAAGTCTTTGATTCGGGTTTCTATTGGCCGACGATTTATCGTGATGCCCACGACTTGGTGAGGTCTTGTGACTCTTGCCAACGTCAAGGAAAAATCTCACAAAAGGACGAAATGCCTCAAAACGCAATTCAAGTTTGTGAGATCTATGAAGTGTGGGGCATCGACTTTATGGGCCCGTTCCCGTCTTCACGAGGGAACAAGTACATACTTGTGGCGGTCGACTATTTGTCTAAATGGGTGGAAGCGAAAGCGCTCCCCACGAACGACGCCCGAGTAGTTGTGAAATTTCTAAAATCTCTCTTTGCTCGGTTTGGAGCTCCTCGTGCTATCATTAGTGATCGCGGTATGCACTTTTGCAATGACCAATTCGCAAAAGTCATGCTTAAGTACGGTGTCACTCACCGTCTTGCTACCGCGTATCATCCTCAAACTAGTGGGCAAGTGGAAGTCTCAAATCGAGGTTTAAAAAGAATTCTTGAAAGGACCGTAGGAGAAAATCGTGCCTCTTGGTCGGACAAATTAGATGACGCACTATGGGCCTTCCGTACGGCTTACAAAACACCCATCAGGTGTACTCCATACAAGCTTGTGTACGGAAAGGCGTGTCATCTACCGATCGAGCTTGAGCACAAAGCCTATTGGGCCTTGAAGCATGCAAATTTTGACCTAAAGACCGCGGGCGATCACCGAAAGCTTCAATTGAATGAATTAAATGAGCTTCGGGATCAAGCCTACGAGAACTCTTTAATCTACAAAGAGAAAACAAAGAGAATTCATGACTCCAAAATCAAGAACCGCGTTTTTAATGTTGGTGATCAAGTCCTCCTCTTCAATTCTCGATTAAAGATTTTCTTGAGCAAATTAAAAACCCGTTGGTCTGGGCCGTTCACCGTTGCTCAAGTTTTTCCATATGGAGCCGTCGAGTTGTCTCAAACCGACGGTCCCAACTTCAAAGTGAACGGTCATAGGTTGAAGCATTATTTTGGAGGGGACATACCATCCATGGTTGTCCCGGATCTCCAAACTTTCCCCATGGACAATTAAATTCGGGGACGAGTCAGGCTCGTGACTCGGTCAACAAAAACAAGCGCTTCGTGGGTGGCAACCCATGCTTATCATTCTATCTTCTTTCTTATTTCTAACACTAAGTGTGGGGAGTTCCTCTACTTGTGCTTTGTTGTTGTATGTTTGCCTTTGTTTTCAGGATTCCCGTAGATCGTGATGATTGATGCGCCTGTTTTCAATCCAGCCGCCCAATATCCGATCTTTATATTTATGTTTATCCATGGATATCTTATTAATCCTTTTTTTTATGAAAAAAAAAAAAGAGATTTCGTTTCCACACTTAGATTGTAGTATTACCTTTTTACGTTCTATAGTGTCGGCTCAGGCCGGTACTTTGAATATTGAGGGCAATATTCAATTCTAAGTGGGGGGGGAAATTCTCATTTGACCAAATTTTAAAAAATTTCACATTTTGTACCTACTAGTCCCCTAGCACCCCCGTTTTGACAAAAAATTTTAAAATTTTTATCGTATTTTTCATGAAAAAGAAGTGCTTTGCACAATAAAAATAATTTTCTATACATTAATGCTTCGGTATTAGTGGAAGTTTAGACTTGATTAGGCTAGAACAAGGGGAATCCCGACTCTGCTAGAGTGTTGATCTAGCTGCTACCCTTAACTTTTAGGCTAAGTTTTTACGAATTGTGCAAATGAAAATGCTAAGCGTGGAGTAGTTGGTTCTCTTTAGAGCTTATATAAGTAATCTATGGCTTTTCCTCCCAGGAGATCCTAATATGACTAAAATTAGTACTATTTTCAAACTTTTGAACGCAAAAACCGTTTTTGTTAAGCAAATAAATTTTTATACAATCTTGATTTAGAATATTAGTTCAAAGTTTTATTTAAATTTTGGAACAAGCATACTTTCTTAAAAACATAATAAGAATGCAAAATGAAAGTGAGTCGTTGCTTGAAAGTTGCAAAAGTTAAAGTTTTAAGTATGAATAAATAAGTGCTCTAAGCTACGGATTCGAGATCGGGCCTTGGATCCTTATTTCCGGAAGGCGTTTAGGTCTTGGCTACCCTCTTGCACCGGCCCTTGGACCTCTAGTTCAGGAATGTGTAAGGTCTTGGTCTAACCACCTTGGATCCTCATTTCAGGAATGTCTAGAGTCTTGGAACACTCCGTTGTAACGGCCCTTGGATCCTTTATTCCGAAAGGTGTAAGGTCTTGGAACTAAACCGTGAAGCTCCGTCGTTTAGGATACACAAGTAAAAAGTTAGTGAAAAAAAAAATAAAAAAAAAAATGAAAAATGAAAAAGATGTTTATGTTTGTTGCTTATGAATAAATGTGAGAAACTTGCTTCTTCTTAAATTTAAATCGAATGTTGAACTAGTATTCGTCAAAATTGTCTAAAAGTTGGACGGTGATTTAGAAATTGTTGACTTCAAAGATCCCGTGAGCTCCGATACTATTCTCGAGGGTGTAAAAACCTAGCCTCCTAAGTTTACTAAGGACAAGCTGAGAAGAAAGTCGCTACATGGAGTGATCTCACCTTTGAATCTCTAATTTCTAAATCATTGTCGGTTTTTAACCCTAATAAATGTCGATTTTTACGGTCAAAACTTTGAAAACAAGCACACACACCTAACTTATGAATAATTGTGGGAGTGAAAAGTTAAGTCTCGGCTTACATAGGTTGCTAATATAAGTAGTGTTAGCATTTTACAAAAATGTTTACACAAGGGTTTTAGACTTAGTTGGGGAGTATAAAAAGAGGATGACGATTACAATTCCCCGGAGTCACCCATTTTGTGTGATTCCCGTTCCATGATGCCATTTTTGATAATCAAGCATATTATTTACGTTTATTCTCATTTAAATTACTTGCATTATATAATAAGTCAAAACGAGGTGTAATATTTTTGGTAACCTTGATATTTTTGATCCTTTCATTACTTCATATGATCGGATTGCTAGGGACTAGCAATTGCTTAGTGTGGGGGATTGATGAGTGGCCTTTTACTCATCATTTTATACCCGAAAAACCCCACAAAAATGATCAAAAACACCCAAATGGACCATATAATGTTACAAATATCCTTGGATTGTGTTTTGTGTGTTTCAGGTACAAAAAGATTGAAAACGGGGCAAATACGGACAAAACCGAGCTTGATTTGGAAAAGAGCCGAAAACCGAAGCCGGGAAAGACGATTTTCTTTGGATTTTTATTCGAGCTCAGAAATCTCAATATGGCCCTTGGATTATTCTCATTTGGCAATATTGGTCCCTAGATTATCTTTGAAGAATTGGCAGTTATGGTCCTTGAGGTTAACAAGATGTACACCATTTGGTCCCTAAATTAAATCCATCCTAATTCTATTATAACCTAAACCGGATCCAAAAGAATACTAAAACCCCAACCCACATTTAACCCACGAAGCCCAAACCCCACTACCCTTAAGACCCGGGTCAAACCTAAAAACCCAATCCCCACTTAAATATAACACCGGGTTCCAAGTATTTAGTCAAACCCCAAAACAAGAAGTCAAAATCCCTAGATTTAAACACTATTTATCTTCTTCATCCTCCCAATTATCCCTCCTTAATCCTCTGCTAAACTCCCCGTCCCCATCACCTCCACTACCAGCCAAATATTCACATGGACTTGTCTTGGTCCCCCCCCCCTCTCCACCTCAGTGATCCGAGACCAACCAAATCATCTAACGGCTGTCAAGAGAAGTTGTGGGGAGCAAGTTTAATCCAAGGGCCACGAATTAAAGCAACAAGCACAGTGGAGGAACACACTCACAGAGAAAGCACACAATACCCTCAAGAAACCCTAGTTCCTCTAGTATAAATAGATTAGTATAGCAGTTGTAATCTCTAGGTTTATTTTACCATTTTATTTTAAGGTATTGTAATTTTTAAATTTCCAGTTGTAATTTACTCTTATTTTAATTTAAGTATCAGTTCTTCTTATTCAGAAAATCCAAGTAGTTATTGCTTTTGTTATTGCTTATTGCTTATGTTATGTTAAGATGTTTTTAGGTTAGTATGAGCCTTTTTAAGTTACTTTGAATGATTTTCCCTTGCTTACTAAGTTTCAAGAACTGATACTGCACATGAGAGTTTGAAGTGAGAGATTAGGTTTTAGGTAGTCTTTTGCAAATCTTATTTTGTTCATGTTCAGTAGTTAAGGATGGTTTGCTTTAGTTCAGTAGTTAGTAGTTTTAAGTAAATTTTTAATCATTTTCTAGTTAGTTTAAAAAATAGCTGCCTGCACTACTTTTTTATTTTTTTATTTTGCCTCAACAGTCATTTTTAATCCTGTTAGACTCGCTTTTTTATAAAGATGTCGTCACTCTCGTGAATTAGACTAGGTTTGTATTAAGTAGCTCACGCAGGGACTACTTATGATTATTTGGCAAACTAGGGATGTAAAAGAGCCTATAAGTACCCACATGACTCTCCATGTGGGTGTGTGGGAGTATTGTACCATTCATTTGTTTTCTTTCAATAAAGCTAAACATTTGACAAATTCTCTCCACCCTCTCACTACTCTCTCTCTCTAGAAAGATGAACATCTTTATCTTTCACCAAATCCGGCCACCTGAACCACGAAACATATGAATCTTGGTCTCTACAAATCCAAATTTTAAGTTAGTTAAAGTAGGATCTAGATGTCAAATTTTGTTTTGCTAGTAGCTCTCTAGGTAGTCTTAATCTGTTGTAGCTTATTTTGGACTTTTGAGCTTATTAAGTCAGTTTTATTTGGCCTCAAAATCTGCCCTTTGGCTAACTGCTTATGTGCCCTGTGCACCCTATACATCAGCAGACCCTTGGTGTATTTTTGGCCATTTTGTGTTTTTTTTTAGTGTTTGTTTTCTTTTTTTTTTTATATTGTGGCTTATTTGTCCTTTTTAGCTTGACATAGTTGCATTAGTTTTCTTTTATCAGTTTCATTATAGCTTAATTTTAGCTTTTTTAGCAGCTCCTAGTTTCTTTGGCTTGTTTTACTCCTTTTTGCAACTGTTCTGCCCTTTTGTGCTTTTTCTGAGCTTATGAAAGCTTTTCAAAAATATTTTCAGTTTTAAGTTTGGCTTATTTTCAAGTTCTTAATATGTTTCAAAAAGAAAAGTAAAAAAAAAAAAAAAAAAAAAAAAAAAAAAATAGTTTGCAAAAAAGGCCAGCCTGGGATTCGAACCCAGGTCAGTGAGTACACAAACACAGCAACACAACCACTGCACCCTTGGGATTTCTTTGATTAAACTTTGCAACATTTATTTTAAAACATCTTTTTAGCCTTTGTTTTCTTTAAGCAATTCGAGCTTCTTTGATTTTTCCCAGCTTATTGAAATAAGCTGGGACACCTTTTATAATTTTATAGCTTCTGTTTAGTTCAAAGTATTTTAAGAAAAAGTTTTAGATTTTTTTTTTCTTTTCATTAAGCCTATTTTTGGTGAGGTGACCATTGGTGTACCAACAGAGTCACAATTTTCCATTCCATGTTTTTTCAAAATCTCAATTGTATATTTAGCCTGATTAAGAAAAATACCACGTGGGGATTGATGAATTTGTAAACCCAAAAAGAATTTTAATTCTCCCATCATGGACATTTCAAATTTGCTTTTCATGAGATTTGCAAAATGTTTTGAATGTGTCGGATTAGTGGACCCAAAAATGATGTCGTCCACATAAATCTGAACAATCAAAATATCATTTTTGAATTTTCTGGTAAACAAGGTCGGATCAATTGTTCCTTTGGTGAAATTATTATGAAGTAGGAAAGATGATAATTCGTCATACCACGCCCGTGGGGCTTGTTTCAGACCATATATTGCTTTCTTTAGCTTGTAGACGTATTCTGGATGATCTTTGTCAACGAATCCGTCTGGCTGACTCACATACACTTCTTCTTTCAGAGTTTCATTCAAGAAAGCGGTCTTGATGTCCATCTGATAAACTGTGATGTTCTTGTGAGCGGCATATGCTAAGAAAATCCTGACTGCTTCAAGCCTTGCAACTGGCGCGAATGACTCTTCAAAATCAATCCCCTCTTCCTGTCTAAATCCCTTTGCCACGAGACGAGCTTTGTTGCGAATGACAGTCATTTCTTCATCCTTTTTATTTTTCCATAACCACTTAAGATCAATGACGAGTTTGTCAATTGATCTTGAAACTAAATCCCAGGTGTCATGTAACTGATATTGAACAGGTTCTTCCTGCATCGCTTCAATCCAGGCATTATCTGCCATTGCTTCCCGAATGTTCTTAGGTTCTATGAGACTGACTGAGCAGACATAGATGCACATGTCACAATCGGTGTTTAGTTGTTTTCTCTTCTGAATTGGCCTTGAGGGTTCACCAATGACCTGTTCTATCGGATGGTCTTTCTTCCACTGTAATGTTGAAGGGTACCTTTGACTGGACGAATGCGTATTAGATGGTTCATGTAATCTGGAAGATGATTCAGCAAATTCCGTTCCAAACGGGTTTTCGAATGGTTCTTCGTCTAACACCGCATTATTTTGTTCTTGCTCATCAATTCTTGGTAGAACAATTTCAATTACGGGAGTTGCTGGAGTAGATGTTCATGACGTGGAGGGAGTTGGTGCGTCAGCTTCGAATATTGTGGATGCAACTTGATTTGGTGGTGGTGGTGGTGGTTGTTGATTTTGAGCGGGTGCAGCGGAACGTTGGTTAGATGCATTTGTCGAAGCGCCACCATAGTATTCATCATACATAAACTCGAAGAAATTATCCAGTTCCTGATTTGTGGGTTGTTCGTTATGAATTGATTGAGCTCCTTGAGGTGCGAGTCCTGAACTGATATGTCCAGAAGTCATTGGGTTAAGCGCGGGTTCTAGAGCGAGTCTCTCAGACGCCATTTGTGAAATTTCATCAAACTTCACATGCATCGTCTCCATGATCTTTTTCGTTCTCCTGTTATACACCCTGAATGCCCTCGAGTTTTTTGAATAACCAATGAAGATTCCAATATCACCCTTAGCTTTCAACTTCCCCAGATCTTCCTTGTCATTCGTTGGATAGCACAAAGCGCCAAATACATGAAGAAAAGAAATATCCGGTTTTCTGTTGTTTACTAGTTCATACGGGGTTTTATTGAATCTTGGATGAACTAGGGATCGGTTCTGAGTGAAACAAGCAGTGGCAACAGCATCAGCCCATAAGAATAACGGTGCACTAGAATAAATCAGCATTGTGCGAGCAGCCTCCACAAGAGTTCGATTTCTTCTTTCAACTACCCCATTCTGCTGTGGAGTTCTAACAGCTGATGTCTGGTGAGTAAGACCAGATTCTTCAAAATATGTTCTTAACTCCTGATTTGTGAATTCCGTGCCATTATCAGTTCTTACTATCCTTATTGTGGCTTGAAGTAAGACTTGAATGAGCTTCAGAAAGGTGATGATGATGCCGGGTGTTTCGTCTTTAGACCTCAGAAACTTTACCCGTGTATATCTTGAATAGTCATCGACGATTACAATAATATACTTCTTCCCATTTATGCTTGCAACTCTCATTGGGCCACATAAGTTCATATGCAACCAATGTAACTTATCCACCGAACTGGGTATGGGTTTAGGTTTATATGTTGCTCTTTTGCTCTTTCCTTGCTCACAGGATGGACATAAGTGTTCTTTGGTGTATTTGAATTTTGGGAGACCATTGACGATGTTGTCTTTGGCAAGTTTGTTTATGGTGTCAAAGTTAAGATGGGACAAACATCTATGCCACAACCAGGACTTTGTTTCGCTTGCCCTAGTCATGAGACAAATTGGTGATGAAGAGGTCATTTGGTTTATGTCTATTGCATAGAGATTGGTGCCACGATCCCCAATTAAGAGATCATCCCCCACCAAATTCCTAACAAAACAAGTGTCTCTCCTAAATGCAACCTCTAAATCCGCATCACAAAACTGCCCGACTGAAAACAGGTTGTGTCCCAACCCTTCGACATAGTAAACCCGAGTGATCAAGTAGTTTCCAAACCGAAGATCTCCATAACCCAGAATAGCTGCAACATGATCATTCCCAAATCGTACAGTTCCCATGAACTGCCACACAAAGTTGATTAGCAGCTTCAAATTCCCGGTCATGTGCTTGGAGCAACCCGAGTCTACGATCCAAAGACAGATTTCAATGACCTGCAAAGAACAGATGATTTTGTATATGGAAACCGTTTAACATTTGGTTCCATGGGGTTAGAGGTAACAGGTGAATCACAATTAGAGAAGGTTTCCATATTTTCATTGGGAACAATTTCTAATTTGCCATTCTTAAGTGTAAACATTCTCCCCGTTGGTTTTCATGCACAAAACTTAAGATGGTCCTTAGGCAATAGGCTACTGGTGGTTTTCCTAGCTTTTGCAATAAGTCTTTGAATATATCTAGACTTAGCCCTATTTACTGAAGGAACCTTTTTCTGTTCTGGCATATCATTCACATTCACAGTATCAGAAACAATATCATCACAAGCATTTTCAGAAAAAGATTTCGTGTAAATTAAACAAACAGAGTCATTACATGCACTAGAAACAAGAGTCTTAACATTACATCCAGATGACATATGTTTCTTATTTGAAAGCGATAAATTCCTAGGGTGTTCTTCTACTTTCTTGCATTCATTCTCAGAGACAGGCGATACTTTAGGGTTCCTGGTATTGCTCCTAGGCTTTCATCTGCTCCTAGAGTTGCTTTCTAATCCTATATAAGGTAAGGCACACTCATTAGAGTTTATGTTGTTGTCCTGAGATGTTGTTGTAGCATTCCTAGACTCGTTTGGATTATCATTGTTACTTTTGTCTATCGCCTTATATGTTTTAGATGTAGAGGCAGACGCAGTAGTGGGACTAATCCTATAAAAGCCAGGTGCTATTACATTCGATGTTGGACAACAGCTTTCTCATTTCCTTTCTCATTAGGCAAGGGGGTTGATGGTATTATACCCTTAGTTTCCTCACCCTTCCCTTTTTGACTTTCAAGCTGAGACTTGAAAAGATCATTTTGTTTTTGCATGTTGTGGTAGGAACGCTCATACGACAATTTGTCATACTTGCATTCTTCCTTTTTCCGATCTAGTTGTTTAAAATATGTGACATTTTGTTTTTCAATCTTGGCAAGTGCCTTTTCATATTTTACAACAATTTCAGAAGTCTCAGCTCGGAGTCTTTCATCATCTTCCACAGAATATGTTTGATAAATAATGGACATAATTTCGGTCGATAGAGCTACTTCAGAGAGAATGTCATTATGTTTTTCCAAAACTTTGATGTGTTCAATGTTTTCATTCGCTTCCTTTACCAGGGATTTGTGGTCCTTGATAAATTCAGCTGATTCTTTCAAAAGATTGTTTTCCACATTTTGAACTATCGCATAAATTGAAGCGATATGAGGATTGATTTCTGTTTCAAACATCTTTATCTGTTCGGTATGAAAACTTGACGACCAGACATTGTAGTTACCGTTTATTTTGGATGCCACAATACTTTGAAGTGTTTCAATTCCCTATTTAAGACCGACCAAATATAGTCTAGTTTCACTTATGTTGCAAGTGGTCTTAGAGGCCATTTGTTCGATGTTAGAAATGTGTTTTGAAATAATTTTTTGTTTTGCGACAGCCACTAGTTTTTTGAAGAACAATGGTGACTGTTTTTGCACAAGATGAAGGCCAGAATCTGTATTAAGCTTGTTATAATCAATTGGTTTAATTTCTGGGTTCTTTTGTCTCATTTTAACACGACTCTCTTTGGAAAGCTCAATCGTTTCATAAGAATCACGAACCTCTGGAGGATCATGTTTATCATTTATCACACTACCATTATATAACACATTCTGATGTTGCTGAGCTTTCTTGAGAATATAAGGGTTTTCACAACCGATAGCCATTTTCTTTATTGTATGTAAAATCGGGTTTGGATCGTTAATAAGCAAATTAATTGTTTGTGCAGACTGACCCGTTTTTACAAGCAACTCTTCCAACTTTTTGATGGTTTCTTGTTGGTCAATGATTTCATCAAGAAGATCATTCTCACGTTTTGAAAACCTTACATGCAACTCTTTCTTTTCTTTTTCAAGATCAGAACAAGTTGATTTTTGTTTAGAAAGTTGGTTGGTTAATTCAGAAATTTCTGTGTTTAAGGATTTTATTTTCATGTTCAAATTAACATCAAGTGTGTCAAATTTGATTTGCAAATGTTCTTCTCTTAAAACAGAATCTCTTAAACCAATTTCAAGTTCTGACTGTTGTTTGTTATGAAAATCAAAAGCTCTTTCATTGACCTTATATCTCTCAAGCTCAGCGGTCAATTTTTCATTCGCGGCCTTAACATCGCGATTGACCTTTTTCACGTTCTCAATCTCAACACTACAATTATGCAATAATGATTCAAAAACACACGTGTTTCCTCATCATTCTCAACATGCTAGGACTCGAAGTCTTCATTAAGATCCATAACTGGAGTTGCAATATTTGTATTACTACAACTTGGCGTGTCCATATATGTGTCATAAGTGGATTCTTGAGTCGCAGGATGCCGTTCATCGTGAGTCGACATATCAAATATTTCATTATTGTGACATGTAGCGTATAGGGGTACCTCAGAGACTGCATTGGTGTCATACACAGAAGGTATTTCAGAATCTGTGTTGTACTTAGCCTCCTGGAGATTTGCCATGAAAATGCAGTTCGCGTCGATGTCCTCAAGATCTTCCGAATCATCCATAAGAGCCGTGAAGTCATTTTCTTCTGCACTCAACTGTAACCCAGCCGTTTCCTTGTTTGCCAACATTAATGCTTTCTGCAGATAAGCTGGATCTCTCTTTTTCGCCTTGTCGGGACAGTTCCTAGCCATATGACCGACACCCTGACAGTTGAAACACTTTAACAGATTACCTTGATTCAAATTCCCAGCACCTTAAGCAGCAACATTCCCATACTGATTCCCAGCATTCTGACCCCTTTGATTTCCAACAGCTGTACCCATCTGATTTCCTGCAAACTGACCCATCTGATTACCAACATACTGCCCTGCATTCTAATTACCCATCTGATATCGAGGAGCATATCCCTGTTGATTCCCATATCCCCCAACCATCTATCCTTGTTGTCCCATGTTGAAACTCAGCTATGCAATTTGCTTGTTGCGAGTGTTCGATGAGATTCTTTGGTTGTTGTTGGTAGGTGTGGAGTAGCGTCCTTGGAATGCTTTGGTTAGGTAAGCAAATGCTTGAGTCAAAGCAGCAGTTGACTCATCCTGATCATTAAAATCGGATTCTTGGTGTTGCGGGTATTGTTGTTGTGGGATGACATGTTGTTGTTGTGGATAGAATGATGATTGTGGAGTATATTGTTGTTGCATGAATTATTGAGTGGAAGATGAAGATGGTTGTGTATTTGTTGTTGCAGGTGTAGTTGTTTGGACCATGAGTGCAAGAGGATCATGTTGCTTTGCAAGCTTCTCTTTTCTGACTTCATTTGCCTCCTCCTGGTTTTGCTTTAGGAAATCATAAAGCTGATCATAATTCACCTCGTGAAGGTTCTTTGTTTGGTTGACAATAGTGACATATCGTCCCCATTCCTCTGGTAGGTTGTTGAGGAACTTGATATTTTGAACAATTTGAGCTGGTGTCAACTTGTTTCTGATCAACTCGTTCATGAGAGTGCAAAACCTTGTATAGTAAGATTCAATAGGTTCAGCTGGAGTTGATGTGAACTTCTCCCATTCAGTTAGAAGCTTGTTTTCGATGTCTTGTTTACCGATTTCTGTGCCATGACAGAGCCGTCTAACTCGTGCCCACATATCATAGGCAGTTTCACAGCTGTCTACAGCACAAAATATTTTTCGTGGTAAACCAAGTTGGATTAAATGCATTGCCAAGTCATCAGCTTCAATTTGCCTCCAATCTTCTGGTGTGTAGTCAGCTTTCATTTGTTCCCGAAAGGTGTCTGGAGTGGGAGGTGTTGCATTTGGATTTCTAGCTGTGACTAGAATCCGAAGAGGCTTGAATGGACCCTTCTCGATGGAGTTAATCAAGAGTCTACCTTGACCTTGAGGCTTGGTTTTCATGTATCGTAGCATACGACTCGTCCATGGAAGGTAACCACCTTTTTCTAGCATTGGATGACGGTTTTCTGCACCGGCTGCATGAATGTCTTGTTGAGTAGTCATTGTTGATGTTATGTATGATAAAGTTGCTGAAGGATCGTTGCAACGAAATAGGAGTTGTTGTTGTTGAAGGTTAAACTTGGTTGATGTTGTGAAGTCTTGGTTCGTTGCTGAGGATCGTGTAAAGGCTTTCTTAATGGTGAATACTGGTTTCCCTCCAAAATTTGAATTTGAAAAATTTCTCTACCAGAATTTGAAATACTCTATAAAATGAAATTCTAAGGTTATTAGAAAATTTTGAGTTTTGAAAATTTTTACGTCAAATTTTGTCGAAAAAATTCGAATTTTGGCCAAAAAATTTGAATTTTGGGCCAAAATTTTCGCTGTTGTACCAAAATTTGAATTTCACGTAAAAATTAAGAGTTTAGTCTCCTGTAAAAATTAAATTTTCCAAGGATTGTGATAGAGTATTTGAGATTGCGTTAGAGAATTTTTTCAATTTCGAAAGATGCCAATTTTGAAACTTAAGCAAACTGCGCTAATTGCGTAAAGTCTGATGAATTGCGAAAGCTGGAGGCAATTGCGAAAACCCACCAATTGTGAAAACCTGTGGCAATTGCGAAAACCCCATAATTGCGAAAGCTTTTGAATTGCGAAAACTCTTTTGAATTGCGAAAACTATTCTGAATTGCGAAAAGTTGATGAATTGCGAAAACTTGATGATGAATTGCGAAAAGCTAATGAATTGCGAAAACTTGATGAATTGCGAAAAGGTAGAGAATTGCGAAAACTTGATGAATTGAGAAAAGGTGTGGCAATTGCGAAAACCAATTTCGAAAGCCACCAATTTCGAAAGCCTACCAACTCTTACCAACTCTTGACTTTTTGTACCTTATCCACTGACTTTATCCACCGTAATATCTCACCAACTTTCACCAACTCATATCAATAATTCTTTACTAGAATTACACGCAAGAAAGCAATCATGAATGTCCAAAAACAAGTTTTACACAATCTTCTTTAATTGTGGTCGATCTAAACACGAAGAACACCAAAAAAAATTCCAAGCTTTAAATGTAAGAGTCGACCAAAGAACTATGTGAGCTTCACTTACCAACTCGTTTAATCACTAACAAACACAACCTTCAACCTAAGAACTATGTGATATGAGCGTACGATTCCAAGGAAAACACCAAAAGTCACGTTTTTTGAAGATCAAAAACGCGACAGTGGGTATTTTTGGAACAAGAACCGAACACACAAACCTCCTACCTTGTTGTATGGCGATTGATACCACTTGTTATTGCCGAATACTCTCTTTATCACACAAACACAATATATAGATGACACTCAAGAACAATGTATAGATGAGTATGAAGTGAAGTATGGATCGTATGGAGTGGATTATAACCGAATGTCTATTAGCTTGAGAAAGATAACAAGCACAATATGAACACACACTTACACACTCTCACCTAGATACACTTTGAGGCACACTTGACAAATGAGGTGAGAGTGTGTTTAAGTATTACATGAAACGCCCAAAAGGGCTTGGGAGTGGGCATTGGTGTGGGCTTAAGTTGGATGGATCATTATGTGATCATTTCTATTCTATTTTAACACCAAAAGCCCACTCTTTCTTAACTTACATATCCTACTCGACACACATTACATTTACAACAAAATGACCATCACTTCATAATAAAATAAATGCTAACAGAAGGAAGGTCCGGAATCTGAAGAGTATCGCAAAAAAGTAAATAGGACATGAAATGGAGAAAAATAAAGATGTGTCTTGCAACGACTGAGAAAAATTACCACTGACTGCTTAACAGATCCGTTATGCTTGTATAGACATTTATGTGTCGCATTGGATTGGAAAGCTTTCATGTGGAGGTAGTTGATGTTAAATAGCAAACATATTTTTGTGAAAATTTTGATAGTTTGTTATTTGATTTTTAAAAAGACATTGTGTCCCATTAAATAAAAACACAAACTATCGAAATTTGAACAGATTTATATTTGTTGTTTAACATCAGATAACTCCATATGAAAACTTTGTAACTTGATAGGACGCGTAAGCGTCTATACAAGCATAACGGATCTGTTGAGACTTGATCAGTCAGTGGTACTTTCTACCGGTCGCTGCAAGACACATATTTATTTTTCTCCATTGCATGTCGAGTTACTTTTTCGCGATACTCACCAGACCTTCCTTCAAATTAGAGTAGAAATCAGTTTTCACACCCTGCATCTTAGACAAAAAATATTCCTTATTATATTTCCCACCGCGGCCCAAAGAGTACCTAGAGAGCTTATCAAAGTCTTCCTTAGTACTCACCCGAGTAAAAGTGATGTTCTCATTGTTCAAAAATCTATTCAATGAAAAAGACAGATAACTATTATCCAGCTGCTACAACATCCGGGTGCGTCCAAACCTGTTATCACTTTTCCAGCGCTCTTCTTTTCTTCATGTTTTCTAAAAGTTTCACTAATCCAGCTGCTACAACATCCGGATCATATGTCACTGTGTGTCTAAGGTCCTCGTCGTTGAATGTCACCGTAATATTACTCACTTCAAAAGAAAAAGTTTTTATCAAAAAGAAAGAGAGAAAAGGGAGACTCGCAGATAAGAAGGGGTGGTGGATATATGAAACCTTAGTTGTGTATTCTAGTGTATAAGAAAAACATTGTCTGCTTTGACCCCTTTGACGTTCTCTGACTGTTATCAAATTTGGACTTTTAATTACGTAAGAAGTAAGAACCTACGGACACAAATATAGTTTGTTACGAGGTTTTACCCAATCTATTAGCTTTTGAAAGACTATTTTCCAAATCATAACAAGTTTTAAAATATTAGCTAAAATTGTATATTTTAGTACAAACCATTTGTTCATTTTTACAAATCTAAGAAACAATTGACGTCTTTCCCGTTCTCGCATATCATATGCATTGTTAGCCTACAAGTTATCATTCAGTTAAAAATGAGTGGTATTATCCGTACCCTTCTCATCGTATTTGCACCCCGTGACATGACAAAAATTTGTTTTTTTTTAACTTTTGTACGTTCTTTTTTTGTCTTTGTCTTAGATTCTCTGTTTGCACCCTATCAATATCAAGTCATTTTTGTATATATACCTTTTAAAGTACAAAAGTTGAAAAAAAAAATTGTGAAGTCAAGGGTGCAAATACGACGAGTAGGTTACAGATAACACCACCAATTTGTAAATAAAAGGGTTTCTATTGAATCATGTGAAATTTTTATAAATGGGTGATGAAATGTAGATTTTTAACTGAATGATAACTTGCATGCTAACATTGCGTATGCCCTCTTATATATTGAGACATGCATTTTTAAATGCATAATATAAGGTAATCGTTTTTATTTCTTTGTGATGTTGTCTAGGATTAAATGTCTTGCAAGTCAATCATTGTTGATTACGCACATAAGATAAATGTGGAAAACCCCAAATACAAGACAACTCAATTGGCGAGATTGATTCCTGGTTATGCATGAAGTGCCAGCCGTTGTTACTGTTGCAACTCAATGAGCTATCTCAGAAGTTTCTGTTAAGGTTATCACTCCAGCCGTTCCTTTGGTACCTGATGCGTCGGGTTGCAACACACTAAGTTTTACAACCCTCCTAGACAGTGTAACTAACCGTTGTAGTGTTGTATAGGTAAGTTGGGAGATTGATCGTTCTCTAGGGGAATAGTTATGTAGGTTCGAAGTATATATCGCTTCTTTGGGTTAATCTCGAGACCGTTTCCGGCCCCTCCCCGTCCACCCCCAAATGTACACACCTAGCGTGGTTTGAACTCTTGATCTCTTATTTAAGGGTAAAAATGTCATTCTGCAAAAAACTATGTGAGAAGAAACAATAATAATTATGTTTTTATTAAACTGTTTATTTTTTGTTGGTGGACACTTATTTTGAAAATACAGGAGTATTATTTTTTTTGAAGTGGCAAAGATATTGTTGGCCTTAAAAGGAGGAACCAGTTAATAATCCAAACTACTTATCAACTTGTTTTGCGTAAGTGTGGCTCATTCCAAACTTCTTTAGCACAAAAGCAGTTTAAATAAGCATCGATATCTCATATTCGCCTATTCAGCTTTGATATTAATTGATTACTTGCAATCACTAGAAAATTTAAAGAAATATCATTTTAACAGAGATCTTACTATTCAGTATTCACCCTCACTGTATTACTCATCGACTCCTTATTAAACACTAGACGAGCATCCGTGCATAGCAACAAGATGTTTTAACGTCAAACAATTAGAATTGAGATATTGTGGTTAATTGTTTCATGTAGCGTTTATAGATACAACGTAAAATAATCACAATGTAAATGAAAAAGGTTTAAGCGTACGATAATTCAACTTAAATAACAATTCTTAAAATTTATCAAATAACGTATAAAAACATTTGGTGAAGCTGATGAAACGTTAAATTAATTTTGAAATATGGTGTTTTATATAGTATTGTATAAGTTTTGTGGATGAATTACTAGAAATTATTAGTGTTTAATAAAATAAAATAAAATAAAATAAAATAAAATAAAAACTACATATAAAAAATGTTGTCATGCATCTTTGAGTTTTATCTTTTCACTGGCAAATTGGGAATCAATTTTTTAGTTGGATATTCACGTTTTACAATTTCTCAAAATGGACTGGGCCAAATGGTTCAACTAAATGGGCCGAATAACTTGGTTTACGAGTAAATAAAATTGACCCAAAAAAAAAAAAAAAAAAAAACGTATCCTAGGGAAATATAATTTCATACTGATTTCTATTTTAACTTTTACTACCTTCTATTAGTGTTTAAGATTACTTATGACTACAATTATCGAGTGGAAAACTAAATAGAAGAGCACATCAAAAACGTGTTTGTTGTCTAGTCAATTTTTAGTACTTTTCGCGCACCGAACTTGACGAAAGTCATATACTCACTGATTCATGCATCTTCGAGTCTTCTTGCGATTTTGTCATTTGTAGTATTAACGTCGAAACCAAAAAAGATACAATGAACATAGTTCTAATATATTTACGTCATGTTCAAAAAAGGTAAGAAGGTTATACATTTAAACGATAACTTTCATGTATTACGTAGTACTACTTAAAAGATAGACTCAAATGCGTGGCATTTTCACCCTTAATTTATCATTATATCTCAAAATAGTCCATAAAATTGACTAAATGTGGATTATTTAACCATTAAATTATTTTCTAAGATGGAAATTAGGTCTCCACCATATTATACTCGTATTAAATTAGATCATCCAAGCTAATCTTTTATACAATAAGGGAAAACACAAAAGTATAAATGGAGGCTTCAACCAAACCAAACTGGACTAATGGGAGAAATCAATTTTGCTACGTCGGATAAAAGGAGTCATTTATTACCCAAATAGAAAGTCAAAATTAAAACAATTTGGTCAAACTCATTTTAATTTCATCCAAAAAAATATGTATAAAACCACACGCATCGATTTTGTAAAAATAAAATTAGAAAAAAGCGGTTAATTAATGAAACTTTAGTTGTTAAATTTTAAATAAATTATATAAACTTAATTAAAGTTATCAGTTTTCATGTTTCTTAATAAGTTTATAAATTAATAAAGGGGATATGATGCCTACTTTATAATGGTAACTTTTCTTTGTAAAAAATTAAAAATATTTACAATTAAGCCCCTTAATTATATCACGAATACATATTTTCCCCTTTCCTTTAGAAAGGAAAGAAGACAACTTTCCTACTTTATAAAGTAGGCATCATTTTCTCATTAATAAATACTACTAGACTTTATTCCCCCTAAATTATATATCTTTAAAAAAAAACAATGTAAATATTATTTCTCGAGATTAAGCAAGGATGCATGAAAAAAGAATTTTTTTACTATTCACATTAAATAATAAATCACGTTATCCTTTTTAGTTCTTTATAAGTTTAACTTACGTAAAAGCACAAGTTATTGAGATAAATTAAATTAATTTTGATACTAAAACCCCATGTACAAATTTACTAAATTGAACGTATGTCCAAACTTCGTTAGTACGACTAATGTCAACGCCACACGGGCTCGTGTGAGATTAAAGCCATGCATAAAGTTAGCAAAATTATATCGTTGGTCTATTAAGCAAGGCTAGAAATTTCAAGATTAAAGCTTTAAGAGTTAAATTTCACTTTATGTTAAAAAAATTCCATATGATCTTACTTGCTAATTAAAAAAACTTTGCTGTCGGAAATGTAAAGAACTTTATTAAGTAGATCCTAATCATCCTATAAGAAACTAAATAAAATACGTCAGCATAGATATAATAATAATAATAATAAAGTTTGGAAGATGCTTGAAGTTCCAAAAGTGTTTTGACAATGAAATGTTTGGTATGTATTGGATTCTGTTTAATAGTAACGAGTGGGTTAATTCGAGCATTGCCGCGGGAGCATTGTGTTAATGTACATTTGGATGAGAGAACATATTCATTTTTATCCAACATGTTAGTAACTAAAATTACAAACATTTATTGAAAAATAAAGAAACTTATAAGAACAGCTCTAGATAACGTTTTTTAACCTGTTTTGAAAGATATCATTAAATTACAAAATTAACTCGCTAAGAGCAGATGCAACAATAATCTAAAGTTAAACTTTAACACACTGCCACGTCAGCGCCACATTAGCTTTAATCTTTTCAATTTTAACTCAAAAAAACACCTACTATCATAACTCACCTTAACTCAACTTTAACTCAAATATTTTCAAACTCAACCCCTAAACTTATAATAATACTTCATTTATTAAAAACATAACATTCATTAAAAACATATTACATTACATAGTTAATAAAAAAAAAGTTACAACGAAATTAAAAAAAAATAATAACGAAATAAAAAAAACACAAGAATAACAAAACTACAACATAAAAAAAAACACAATACTAAATCTAGTGACGAGGTTGGAGGTTATATTTTTTGATGATTCGATCTTTTTCGTCATTGATCCAACAAACAACGTTTGGATCCTTCCCGGTAGTGTCCATCATCAAAAATTTCATTTCCTCCAATCTTGTTATTGTCTCATCTTTTATTTGGGTCGCCTGATACGCTGCTTGGGCGGTTTCCCGTTTCAAACGATACTCGGATGTCATAGCCTCCCCGAATTGGCTAGACGAGCTCGTTCCTCCGGTACTCGCTCCCCGTACTTGTCGTGCTCTCGGATCTAGCTTTCTTTGAAGCACGCTTTGTTCCCATAGGACGTGGGTGTTCATCACGACCAAACAACGCCTCGTTTGTTTGGCTTGGGACATCGCCGGTTAAATCAACCCCTTCCGGCGCGTCCCATTTCATATGAGCCCGCAAAACCTCCCAAGCCTCCTCGTTGTTAAACGAAGCGGTTATGTGCTCGTCCCGATACATATGTTTGGCGCGTTTAAGGATATCCATGTCACTTTCCCCACTTTTTTTTTTGGCGTTGGGAACGTTTGTAATAGGCGTTGAACTTTGTGCAATCACGATTCAACGTTTTCCATTTTCCTTGAATCATATCCTTGTTTCACTTTTGAAAATTGAGTCTATTAAACTCATTTTTCACTCGTTGCCAAAATGTATCTTTCGATTGTGAACGCCTCACTTGTGCATCCTCGGTCGCGGCCACATAACACATGGCAAGCAATTTTTCCTCGTGTTGGTTCCAACGTTTGATGAAGTCGATATTTTCTTCATCCTCCTCCAATGGTTCGTGGTCTTTCGTTTTTTTTTTTTTTTTTTTTTTGCCTTTCGTTTGTCACCCCGTTTGTATGGCTTTGGAGGAGACGTAGGTGTCTCGGGAACATCATGGGTTTCCATTTGAGATTGTTGTGATTGTTGTGTGAATTGAAGATTGGAGAAATTGGTGTTTAGGTTCTATTGTTGTTGTTGTTCCCAATATAGCATTCGTTGATGCTGTAAGTAAAGTTCTTGGCTCGACAAGCCAAGTGGGTTAGGGATTGGGTTGTTGGGTGATGGTACGTTCGGGTTTGAAGATGACCCGGCGTTTGGGTTATTCCACCCGGTGTTTAGGAGATTCATGAAACTATCATTGTCGTTTGGGTTAAATTCGGACATTTTTTTTTTGTGGAAGTTTGAAGATGGAAGTATATGATGTATTAGATTGATTTGTGGAAGTGTGAAAAAAATGTTGTATTAATTGGGTATTTATAGAGGAGTGAAAATGGTTTTGATTTTTTTTTTCTTTTTCTTTTTTTTATAATATAGCCATTTGATGATAACGGTCAAATTGGAAGGGACGTGAAGTGAATTTTTTTTTTTTTTTTTTTTTTTTTTTTTTTTTTTTTTTTGAATTCAACGGTTATATGGGACGTTATAGGGGGTGAAGTGATTTTTTTTTTTTTTTTTTTTTACAAATACAGCCCTTAACACAGCGTTAAAGGGTTAACGCAACCCTTTAACGCTGCGTTAACGCACAGCCCTTGCAATGGTTAAAGAAGGTTTAACGCAGTTGCGTTAAACCTTAACGCACCCCTGCGTTAACCGTTGCATCTGCTCTAAGAGTTATACAAATCAAAGGGCTAGCATGCTTCAGAAACAGCAACTGTGTTTAGGTGTTCTCGCATTCATTGGCACAAACAACAGCAACTGGAAATGGTTCCTGCATTAGCATCACCAATATAGTTATTAGTAAACATTGAAATTACAATTCTGAATGGCCCCAGTAAACATTGAAATTACAATTCTGAACAACCCCAAACACCGACCCAAATACCCATAAAAATTGCAGTTTTGCAGCATACAAAAATTGCTAATAAAATGACCCAAAAACCCGCTTTAAAACTTTACTTTTGCAGTGGGCATAAGATTAAAAAATCATTAGCGTTCGAGGTCACGCAGCCACTTCCAGAAGTACACGTCATTAAGAGATCATCGGATTTAGGCTGCTGCAAATTGTTATCAGAACATGTAACTTTACCAGGATGCTTTTGCGTGGTATGTACTCACAAACAGCTATAAAGACATCATTAATAGGCACACATTAACTTATGCTATTGAATTCAAAGTACGTGTTTTGTCTACTGAGGCAACCAGGTAGATTGAGCAATAGCTTAAAAAGTTTAGTCATTTTACGAACACCCATTAACCTACATGTTTGGTAAGCATAACACGTAACACATAAGTGGCACGTAAGCTTCTTGTCACACTATCTAATACTACATACGAATTCAACAATAATTATTAGAGGGGTGTTTGTATTAGTGCAACTAACCGTCTTATTATGATGTGTCGTTACTTTAATGGTATGACAAAGGATACCATGTTATGATCATATAACATCCTAAATTATCACGTAACCGAAACCGTTACTTTGCATATACTCTCAAACTGATTATTGATCTCTAATAATTATGCGCAGCACAAATTATTTACTAATCAATGTAAAAGTATATTTTCAGTAAATTAATGTAAATGTAAAACTATCTAACTATGCGCCTAACTTAAACCTGCAACACTTCAACCAATCAGATACTTTTGTATAATTTCAAAAACGAAGAGAAAATAAGCTATCTATACTATTGTTCTTAACGCTATAAAGAGTTATGCATCTGAATTAAAATATTTGGAAATTGAAGAGCAAATATACAAAAGTATCTGCTTAAGTTCTGCAGAAAGGTGTGTTTGGTTTATTATTATTGTTAATAGGTTTATTATTATTGATAAAAACATTTAATTGAGCTTGAAGCCGTAAATAGTAACAGTAGTGCAAGCAGTAACAGCAAATGAACTCAATTTCGCAGCCCTTGACCATTGCCCATAACCCAAAAATCCTTCTTGGTTACATTATGAAGATCGCTTAGACTCAGGTAAGTCAATGGCATACTATAGTGAGCGATAGCAGCAAAGCACATATTTTTATTCAAGCATAAACAAAGCACACATTTGTGGTAAAACACAATGCAATACGATCCATCTATAAGTGTATGATTCAAGCTGCCATACCTATGGTTCTGAACTTCTGATAATCTCAATGAATTTGGTCTCACTCATTCGCTTTTCCTTCCTTGCTAGTTTCATTTGCAGCCTTAGTTGGATGTCTTTGTAGGTCTCTTCGGCAATGACCATCTGCAAATATTTTTAATTAGAGTCAATATCATAGTTCGAATTGACACGCACATACTTCAGATGCAATTTTTTTTTAAAGTTTTTTCTATCTATGGAGTAAGGGTAAACTTAAATACTTAATATACCCAGTGCTGAACTTCTAAAGTGCAATGTATGAGACTTTCATTCTCATTTGGCAATCTAACCCAACCCAAGTGACCCACTATGTAGTAACAGCTTGTGTAAAGTAGCTTCATTATCTTCCAAACAATGAAATGAAAAATATATATATATATATACAAAACAAAAGCATTGCAATCTCAAAATCCAATATAAACTGCATTTAACCACTTCTTTTAATAAATGCACGTAACACTACATTCCGATTATTGCACGTGGTTACTCCAAAAAGGCATGTGTTTCATCAAGCACCTTAATTTCCATGAAAGAAATTTACAAAATTCTCGCAAATTAAACCTTAACAATTACAAAAAGTACCTCTTTTATGGCATCTTTTATAGCGTATTTTGTAACTTTTTTTTTTGAATGTAGCATGTTTGTATAACAAATTTCAAATTGTTTTAGTAGCTATTAAGTTCTAATAGGGACTCTTTGACCATATGCGAAAAGCATCTGTTGTTAAGTACCCTTCTTTTCCTCGCATTTAGTTTTCCTTTTTATGGGCTAAGTATAGACAGATAATTGCAAATACAAATGTACCTTTGTCCTTTGATGGTGTGTTCAGTAGCCATGTGCCAATGAATTTGATTCAGCTGATACTCACTTCCATTTATATAGATATGTCCCCCCCCCCCCCGATCCATGTCAGTTGAGACTCATGTTGCTGCAACAAAATAACTTTACATGTGAGTCGTTTGCATTTCCATTCTATTGTAGAACTGTATCAACATAGCCAATTCAAGTTTTAATCAATCGACCCTTTCCACATTTTTAGAACCTGCTCATTTAACTACTTATAATAACAACATATATAAAATAACTTTTGTATGTGAAGAAGACCGTACCATTGTCGCATCCGTAACTCTTCTTTTACTTGTGTGTTGATGAGTATTCCAGAAGTTCCTTCCACACTTAATGAAAGAACTGTACAAAGGTACCAAAAGTAGTAAAGTCATAATGTTGATACTATCCTTTAAGCGAATAGAAAAACGGTATAACTTCAAAAAGAAGCGATTGAATAAATTATTATTTGAAAGTGTTATACTTACAGGTAAATGTTGTCACTTTTAACCTCGTACCTAATATCGTAGGTACTGTGCCAATGGTCCCTACATGTAACGGACTCGGAAAAATGAGGCTCAGATCTGCCTTTCCTTGGGCGACTCGACACACCCGCCATGGTTGCACCCACATAACACTCGTTGTTACCCCACCAAGATACAGGAATGTGTCAGCCACACTCATAGAAGAGTTAATTTGCAGAAAACTTCATCATCGCCCCGGAAAGCATAAGGTTAATGAGACGACAAAAGCTTCATGCTTGAGACATGACCATGCATACTCGATTTTAATCAAATATCATAAATAGAAAGAAAGAACAATTCCTCTTCTACAGGTAAGCCTAGGTCACCATGGTTGTAAACAAAAATACGGAATGTGTTGCCGTCCCATTAGGTGAACTAAATAAGTGGAGCCTCACCCATGTGCACCGCAATCATCCGGCTTAACACCGAACCGACCCGGGGCTCCATATAGGCACAGGCAAACAGAATGGTCAACCCGCCACGGCTGCAAATAAAATACACAGCTTATCATAATCCCGGGCACACCTACTTCTGGTGCAACAAATGATAGGCTCAGATCTGTATATAGTGGTCAAGTATCCGAATTCCGCCAATGGCTGCAAAGAAACCGGTTGCACGGCAGCCATATATGCCATGCCATCCGGTTATTGCCCCGCCAAATGACAGTTGGATCTTGAACGACACATTTCATTTCGCTCAGTTCACAACAGTCATCACAGCCTATTCGGAAAACATTATTAGGAATTAGTATGCAATCCAAACCAATTGTAGGCTTAGGTGAACAATCGACCAAAGAGGATACGTCCGCCATGGCTGCAACCATAATAAGTTGCCATGCCAAGATGCGGATAATCTCCGCTTTATCGACTTCAATTAGACTCATGACAGTGTACTACAATCGTTATCACCATTGTTACCCGGAAGTTGTGTAACATTTGAATACTTCCTCTAAAACATGCATAATATAAGTTTAACAATCACCACAAACAATTTTAACAATCACCACAAACAATTTTAACAAACGCAAAAATTTTAACAATCACAAAGAGCCTGCATAATATAAGTTTAACAATCACCACAAACAATTTTAACAAACGCAAAAAAATTACACCTCTTCCTGATTGGTATTTTTTCTGATGATTTGCTTCTAAAAAAAACAAATGCAGACACTATTTCCTAGCTAGCTTAAAAGGGCTTATTTATAAGTATAATAAGTAAATATAAGCAATCCCAAACACAACTTAAGTGAACTGAAAAAAAAAAAAAAAAGAAAAATACCAGCAAAACTTAACTGTCCTCATCACCATCTTCACCAAGCTACTTCCCCAATAATCACCTTTAAACAAAACCAAAACCTGTGAAACTCAAATCATTTACCTGCAATTCATCATCATATTATAAACTATAAAACACAAAAATATCAAAATTACAAAACCTAAAACCGATAATCAAAAAAACAAAAAATAACAAAAACCCCAAATTAAAAAAAAAAAAAAAAAAAAAAAAAAAAAAAAAAAAAAAAAAAAAACCCTAATTTTACCTTTTTACCTGAGAGAAGCTTCAGGAAGAATGGTTTGGTGTGTGTAGGAGAGATGTGTTTGGTGTGTGTGTGTCTGGATTCTTCTTCAGATATACTTCCTCTCACAAAAACACTGTGCCCCCAATTAAATAACATGCTCCTGTAGATGATCCTGTAGCTGCACTCACAAAATCACTATAAATCTTTCGGATTTGGAGCGGGTCCGGTTAGCTGGACGGTTTTTTCTTGGGTGTGGGTTTATAGCCGGAGCTGAGAGAGGGACGTGAGACAAAATCGTCTTCGATCCGGGTATTTTTTTTTTTATGGGTTTGGGCTTCCAACACCAAACGGGCCTATAAGTCTATGCCTATAAGTCTATGGTGAACAGTATTCCATCTTTATACTTTAGTTATAATAAATATATAATGATTAACAATAATTTGATATTTAAACAATATAATTAAGAATAATGCTTGCAAGCTTTCACCAACTACTGATACAAACATGTCTATCAACCATTTTTAAATCGTATTTTGTCAAATAATTTACTATGTTGTGTGTTGATGCAAAATGACTTGTGCAAGCACATGCATATGTATCGCAAATTCATGCATGTATGACTGTATGTACAACAATATATATTCAGATATTTTATCATTGGCATCCACGTCCGTTGCGTGAGTCAAGTATGCCTCTCATATTATGAATAGCCAGCCAATTGTGGGCCGGTTTAGGTTGTCAGATATCAATCTTTTTGCCCACCTAACAACACCGTATTCAGCTTAAAGTCCTGAAACAATGTATATAAGAAGCATGATGTAAACATTTGTACTAATAGTGGTGTTATAAGTGTTTGGTTTGACACAGAAGAAACCAGACCGAAACCGAATAAATTGAACCAAAATCTTTAATTGTTGTATGGTTTGGGTTAAAAACGAACCGAAGTATGTAATCAGTGTATGGTTTGGTTATGGTTTCACAAAAAAGTGACCAAACAGAACCAAAAATCCCAAACATCTATATTTACATAAAAAAATAATAATAATAAATAAAAATAAATAATAAATCATCTCTATATAGTTTATATCTCGGTTATTCTAACTAACAACCTTAAAATCCTAATATATCTTTTAAACTAAACTAGAGTCGGATGCCAAAAGACGGAATATTCAAACTTTGTAAAGAATTCTAATAGTTCTAAAGACTTTTTATCTAAGATTTTTATTTTTATTTTTTTTTTTTTTTTTTTTTTTTTAATTTACTTACGTTCAGGTGAGAAATCTTTTGATTTATATGGTGAAAGCTAAAGATACGTAACAAACTTTTTGAAAATAACCAAGATACGTAACCAACTTTAGCTATTACCAAAATCGTTAAAATACTTTCAAAAATTTGTCAGTATCGCTAATTTTCTAAATGAATTGACTAAAATACCCTTGTGTTCTTCCTCTTTGAATTTGTTCTTGAATTTACATTTATTTTTTAAACAAAATTCATAATCTAGATTCCGGCCATCCACCACCACCTCCTCCACCAATTCCGACCATGCAATACAGCCTTCCTCAACCAATTCCCAATTGTACTACACATAATCAAGTGTACACCCCTACTCATATAGAAAATGATCACACATTACAACAACCTGTTTTGAATACCCACCTATTTCGAATATCATAAAACAGACAAAAGATTCTGGAAAAAAAATGACAACAAAAGAACAATACCCCATATCAAGAAAGAATCAATACCCACATGTTTCATATCACAAACAAAAGAAGTTTGTCCACCATTCATTCCTATCAAAGGTTCGAACAAAAAGGGTTTCACTGATTTGTGATTCGTGTGAAATAATTTGTTTGAAAGGGGTTGTGTTCTTCCTTATATTCGTGGGTCAAGGATAAGAAAAAGGTGTTATTGTGATTTGTGATAGTTCTTGTTTGGCTGGTGTTCTTGTGTTTGGTGCAACTTAATTCAAGTATTTAAAGATGGTGTGTTCAAGATTAGGCTGAAGATGGTAGGTTGATGATTAGGCTAAAGATGGTGAGTTGAAGACAAAGGTATTTTAGTCAAATCATTCGGAGATTCCCGGAGTTAAATCGGTCATATTAGCGATAGACAAGTTTTTGAAAGTATTTCTGCGATTCTGCTAATAGATAAAGTTGGTCACGTATCTCAGTCATTTTTAAAAAATATGTTACGTACCTTTAGCTTGCACCATTTATTAAACTTATGTTTTGTTTTGATTTACTTCAACACTTATGAAACCTTTTAATTTGATAATCTTATTTGAACTTTTACGTCTTTATTTATGAATTAAAGGTTAAGTTATGAAGTGCATCTGAATTTAGCCTTTTGGGTTTTAACCCAAAACAAACTGAATTAAAATTTGGTGTTTGTTTTAGTTTTATTTCTTTTATAATTGGTCTGGTTTTGTTTTGTTTTGACTTTTGAGAATTTTTAAATTGATAAATTCGAACCATACAAACTAAAAACTCGAAAACCAAACCGACGAACAACCCAACTACTGATACTTAAAAGTATACTCAATAATAGAGAAAAGCATTCCATCCTGCATATAATACACATACTTGGTTATATTATAATCAAAAAAATAATGCATGTCATGGGTCTATACTCTAGAACAATTCATTTGCTCCATCTGCTATTGGCTAAGCATAAGTGAAGAAACAACCAATCTCAAAAAGATAAAAGTTCTATTATTTTTATCTAAAGAACAATGGTATCCATCCGTGAATTTAAAAGATGTTCCCTTTTCGGTTGCACTTTATCTTTAGGCTAGAATGACTCGTGACTAGTAGACGACATGTAACATCAGTTTTCTCTCTCCAACGACCTGCAGAGTGCAGACGATCAAACTGTCACAGTGGTCGACCGATTTTTTTTTATTTTTTTTTTTAAATCAAATATTTTAAATAACAAATTTAAATTCATTAAAAATAAAAACATTACATAAATTATTCAAGAAAACATTAAAAGCATTATATAAATTATTCAAATAACATTAAAAACATTACAAAAATTCTTCATCGCCATCGTCATCTTCACTTGCGTCTTCGTCTTCATTCTTTTGATTGATTTGATTTCCACGATTTCTCCAAACTTTTTCGATCAAACCAGATTTTAAGTTTAGATGAGTTGCTGGGTCCTGGAGCTCTTGAGTAACTACTAACGATTCTTCATGCGATCTTAAGGGATCATGATCACGGTGGGCCTCATCTTCGAACCATGTAGGACATATCGTCCGCTCCTTGTGTCGAATGATCATATTATGTAATATGACACATGTGTACACAATATCTTGGAGATTCTGTTTATATAGCCCTCGAGCCGGAACTTTAAGCATTTTTCACTTCCTCTTCAACACACCAAAAGCTCGTTCCACATCTTTCCTTGCTGCTTCGAGCTTCCTTTTGTACAAAATTCTTTTATCGTCACCCGTGAGACGATTTGAAATGGACTTAATAAGAACAGCCCATTTTGGATATATCCCGTCAGTAAGATAATATCCCCATTTATAAGCAACATCATTAACCTCGAATTCAAGGTCTGGTGCTCTCCCAGATTTAATATCATTGAAAACAGGGAACGACGTAAAACGTTTATATCGTAATTCATCGGAGACACCAAAGAACGCATGTCAAATCCATAAAACGCTTAGAAATCGACGTGTTTGGCGGATTGTGTTGTCTGTGCGGTTTGTCTGTGCGGTTTGTGTTGTGCGGTTTGTCTGTGCGGTTTGTCTGTGCGGCTTGTGTTGTGCGGTTTGTCTGTGCGGCTTGTGTTGTGCGGTTTGTCTGTGCGGTTTGTCTGTGCGGCTTGTCTGTGCGGCTTGTGTTGTGCGGTTTATCTGTGCGGTTTGTCTGTGCGGTTTGTGGTGTGCGGTTTGTCTGTGCGGTTTGTCGTTGCGGTTTGTGTCCTTAGGGTTGCGGCTTGTATCTTGCGGTTTGTATACTCAAGGTTACTATTTTCCCGTTGCGGTTTGTGTCTTGGTGATTTTAGAAATTCCCGCGAAAGATTCGATTTCTCGGTTAAATCACAAGATCTGTAAAATCCCGTATTTACTATGGCTACCATATCAAGCACCTCATCAGATGATATTCAAGCTACAGGATCTGACACTCGTCCACCTATGCTAGATAGGACGGATTATGAGTCTTGGGCACAACGGATAAGACTTTACTGCTTGGGAAAAGAAAATGGAGTTAACATTCTCAAGTCAATTGACGAAGGACCATATCAGATGGGTACCACCAGAGATGCTGTTACAACTGGTGAAGATGGGACTGTAACTTTGGGAATCGACAGACCTAGAAACTACAATGATCTTAATGAAGAAGAAAAGAAGAGGTATGATGCTGACATTAGAGCTTCAAACATTGTCATTCAAGGTCTGCCAAAGGATGTATACAAGCTCATCAATTTCAACACTGAAGCTAAAGCTGTGTGGGACAATGTTAAAATGTTGTTGGCTGGGTCAGAACTCACAAAGGAAGACCGTGAGTCACAGCTGTATGATGAGTTCGAGCATTTCAAAATGAACCCAGGAGAGAATATCACAGACTACTATGTGAGATTTCATAAGTTGGTGAATGATATGAGGATGATCAGAATGACTATGCCCAACATCCAACTAAACTCAAAGTTTGTGAACAACATGACTCCTGAATGGGACAGATTTGTTATTGCTGTCAAACTCAACAAAGGTTTAAGGGATACCAACTATGAACAGCTATATGCCTACCTGCAACAACATGAGAAGCATGCTGCCTACGATCGGGTGCTGAGAGAAAAGTTAAATCCTTCAACTCCAAATGATCCACTGGCTTTTATGACAAATGTTCTACCAACAACCCAATCATCATCCAACCCAAGCTATCATCAACTTCACTCACCAGTACTTGCTATGAGTTCTCAACTTGACTCAGGCTACTCTCAGACCGACAAAATGATTGACAACCTCACCAATCAAGTATCACTACTGGTTCAACAGTTTAAAACATCACTCCCTCAGACCAACAATCAGTTAAGGAATTCATCCAACCCACGCAATCTAGCAATGGTGGAGGATGGGAAAATTGTGGTTCAGAATGTGCAAGGGAGAGCTGGACGAAACGTGGGTCGAGGTTATGTGCAGAATAGAGCCAGGAATGCCAATCAGGGGCAAGGGAAACAGATCAAGTGTTATAATTGTGGGGGGCTAGGACATATTGCCAGAAACTGCAATCAACCTAAACGTCCTCAGAACTCAGATTACTTCAAAGACAAGATGTTGTTAATGCAAGCTCAAGAGAATGGAGCTGTATTGGATGAGGAAGAGTTATTGTTCTTGGCTGGTGATGGGGGAAATACGTTTGATGAAGATGTGGATGAGCAACCAGTTCAGGATCTAGCTCTTAACGACCCCAACATCTTCAAAGCGGATGATTGTGATGCATTTGACTCAGATGTAGATGATGAACCCACTGCTCAAACCATCTTCATGGCCAACTTGTCTTCCTTGGCTTCATCACCTCAACAAGCTGGTTCCTCTAGTGCATCTGTGATATCTGAGGTACTAAAAATTTATGACACATATGATATAGTTGATGGACAAAAGAATCCCAAAGAAGTACAACAGGCAGATGTTTCTGATCCAAATAATGTTGACATGGAAAATAGCAATATTATTTCATATGAACAATATTTGAATCACAACAACTCGCCTGATGTACCAAATGGTGAATCTTCTGTAATTAATAATGCTTGTGTTATAAGTAATGTGTGTGCCTTAGATAATGCGTGTTACATAGATAATGCATGTGAGTGCCATGAGTACAACTTGCCTGTCCCTGATGATAACTTGATCACTAGACTACACATTTATAAAGAACAAGTGGCTATGTATGAACGGCGTGCTAAGTTTGAGCTTAATGAACGTGAGCAGAAATTAGAAGGTCAAATGAGTACACTTATTAAATAGTCTAGAGTAAGAGAAGAAACATTAAAACAAGAGTTGAATTCTTTGAAAAATCAGCTAGAACAGTCTGTCAAACAGAAACAGGAAGTACAAAAGTGTATGACTACACTTAAGCTAGAATTCAAAGAAAAAGAAAAGGAACTCTTAAATGATTTTTCTAGACTCAAAACCTTAAAGAATAAGCTTGAGGATAAGTTGTACACACAAGACCAAACCAGACAGACTGCCCAAATGATGTATAAGCACAGAAAGTTAAGTGACAAGCATAGTGAAAGCAATGTAGGTAAATCTAAATTAGCTATTCATGAGATTGCTAAGATAGCCCAACCTGCATTAAATGATTCTAATGTGATGTTTATGCCTAATCATGACCCGCCTGAGCATATCTACACTAAAGAGGAGGATGAGATTAGTGAGAGAACAAGGGAAAGAATGAATGAGAAAATGAGGGATCCCGAGTGCATAGCCAGACGAATAATAATCAAACCCCATGACTATAGTGAGGAAAATCGTTTGACTGTGTTTGCTCCTCAAAAGAAGTTAACACCTGAACAGATATTCTGGAAACAAGATAATGAAAAACTTAAGGAAGAAAAACTTAAGGCCAACACCCCTCTCATTAGAAAAGTTGCGTCCATAACGGTGTATCCTCCCAATACACCTAGGAATTTGGTGCCTTTGTATCTTCCCACTGAATGCAAAACCTTTATTAGCTTATATGTGCTTTGGCAACTGTTTGCTGATTTCGATAAAACATGTAAGAAGAGAATCACACCAACCGGCATTACTAAGGGGGAAAGGTGTTTTGAACATGCAAAAAGGTGTTACTTAACTGAGGTCATGCCATTCTTTAAACTACTCAAAGAACATTTTGAAGGGTTGCAAACTGCCCTCAACACAGAAATAAAAGAAATGAAAGTAGTGTTTAAAGATATGGAAAATGAGGTGAATGAATATGCAATAGAACTTAAGAGTCGTGAGATTGAAAGAAAAAACATACTCATCACTAATGACAACTTGATTGCTAAATGAATTGCACAAGATGTATTTTACACTGCTACTGATTCTGCATTGTCTGCTTGTCAATTTTATGAGTATGCTATTGCTTTAAATGTCACCCAGAATCGTGTTGTTGAGCTTGAGGGGGAGAATTTAAAATTGCTTGAAAAAATTCAAAATGATGACCATGATAATATGGTTAAACGTTTTTCAAAACTAGAAGTTGATTATCTAAATTTACAAATGAAACATCAACATTTAAATGAAAAACACAAAATATCAAATGACAAGACATCCTTGGATGCTCCTGAGTTTGATACTTATTTTGAATTAAGCAAACGAGATGAGAAAATTCAAGCTCACACGAACACGATTCGACTGCTGAGGGCCCAAATTGCCCAATTGAAATCCAACAAGTGTGATGAGTATGGCACCAATAAACCTTCGTCTTCAGATTCTCAGAATTTTCAATATCAAAACACCATAAATAAGTTACATCATGAAAATGAATGTTATCGAGAAGAAAATTCTAAGGTCAAACAACATTTCAAAGAGTTATATGATTCTATTAAAGTTACAAGAAGCAATCACAATGATCAAATAACCTCTTTGACAAATGAAATTGAGAATCTTAAGGCTCAGGTGAAAGGTAAAATGTCATGCACCACTTGTAATTGTGATGCACCAAAGGCTACTGCTAGTAAAAAGTATGATGTTGATGTTGGGCGTATTCCATTTAACCTTAGAAATAATAGCTTTGCCCATCAAACATATCTCGATCATCTTAGAGAGGGCCTTGACACACTTCGTGAGGTAGTTGAAGAGGATAGAACTGAAAAGCCACTTGATAGGGCAGTTGTTTATGCCTGCAAACTCACGAAAAGGATTCAGGAAAACTTAGAATATGCCATAGGCTCAGTCCCTAAGTTTAACAGCCATAGAGATAGATTTGTTGCATCATCATCCACTGTTAAGAACAAACATGTAGCCTTTGATTTACCATGTACAACATCAGAACCCAGCACATCAAAATCAGGAAAACATGTGTTAGTGAAACAAACTAATGTTCCCATCGTTACTTCTACAGGAGTGAAAAGTGACACCCAAGCTTGCGGGTCAAAGCCTAAAGGCAATACAAGGAATGATAGGACTACGCCAGCTAAGAGTGATCACAAGAAGAGTGTAGAAGCCCAACCTAGGAACAATAAGTTTGCAAAGACTAGATTGAATCGTGTTGATTCTAGTATTAAAAGTACTGTAATTAATTCGAATTCTAATTTGGTCTGTAAAACATGTGACAAATGCTTATTTTCTGCTAATCATGATGAATGTGTTGTGTCATTTCTGATGCCTCATGCACCTCCCCATGTTAATTATGTTAGAAAAACTGAAAGAAGTAAGAAAGTTTGGAAGGCAACAGGAAAAACTTTTGCAAATGTTGGGTATCAATGGAGACCCACTGGAAAGAAATTTGCTTTAGGAAATAAACATCCATTACCTAAGGTGAATAAACATAAGAATGTAAAAGTTAAGGAATGGAGACCAACAGGTCGAATTTTGCCCTTAGGAACACAATGCCTTCATCATAAGTCATCTGCTGAACCTAGGGTAGATTCCACTATAGTAACCTCAGTGATTGATACTTTTGTGGCTCCTGAATTTGTGTATGCTAACCAAATAGACCCCAACTACACGTGGGGATCCACATCTTTCAGTTATCCATCGTTGTCTGTTTTCAAATGCAGGTCGTACAAATCGTCCTTTGGTATTTGGACTCAGGCTGCTCTAAACATATGACTGGGGATCGCTCACGGCTCAAGAACTTCGTGAAAAAGTTTATCGGGACAGTTAGATTCGTGAATGACCACTTTGGTGCGATTATAGGTTATGGAGATTATGTGTTCGGTGACAGTGTAATCTCAAGGGTATATTATGTGGAAGGATTAGGGCACAATTTGTTTTCTGTGGGTCAATTTTGTGATTCAGATCTGGAAGTGGCTTTCAGAAAACATGCATGTTTCGTCAGAGAATTGGATGGTATAGATCTCCTCAAGGGCAGTCGGGGCACCAATCTATACACCATATCGATTGAAGAAATGATGAAGTCCTCTCCCATATTCTTGATTTCAAAAGCCTCTAAAACAAAATCATGGCTGTGGCATCGTCGTTTGAACCACTTGAACTTCGGTACCTTAAATAATCTTTCCCGTAAAGATCTTGTTAGAGGGATGCCCAGACTAAAATATGAGAAAGATCATCTCTGCTCTGCATGTCAACTGGGCAAAAGCAAGAAACAAACCCACAAGCCTAAAACCATGAACACCAACTTGGAAGTTCTTCATACCCTCCACATGGACTTGTGCGGTCCAATGAGAATTCAAACCATAAATGGAAAGAAATATGTTCTGGTGATAGTAGATGATTATTCCCGGTTCACATGGGTAAAGTTTTTGAGAACCAAGGATGAAACTCCAGAGGTTATCATTAAACTGATAAAACAGCTGCAAGTAAGGCTCGATAAAACTGTCAGAATCATCCGCACTGATAATGGTACTGAGTTTGTTAACCAACAACTCCGTAATTTTTATGAAAGTATTGGCATCACGCATCAGAAAAGTATCCCTCGCACTCCTCAACAGAACGGTGTTGTCGAACGAAGGAACCGTACTCTGGTGGAAGCTGCAAGAACCATGCTTATATTTTCAAAGGCACCGATGTTTCTCTGGGCAGAGGCTATTGCAACAGCATGTTTGATTGATTTCAAACAATTTATATCCAAAAAGGAGAATTGCACCGGAAATATGCAAAGCCCAGGTTCGTTGTCCCGACGAAGATCGAATGGAATTTGTGTTCCCGGAACGTGATTCGTGTAGTGAATGTGAAAAAGAGTGAGAATTTTTTTGGATTACACTACTAATATAAAAATAACAAACAAGATAAACTAATTAAACTAAGCTAATAGAACAATTAAACTAAGCATTAATCCTAAAAAACAACTAATAAAAACAACTAATAAGGCTACGGGTACAAATAAACTAAACATGTGAATTAAAAAACGAAAACCGGAATTTAAAACGTTACGCTACGAAATTTAAAAACGCGAATAAAAGTGAAAAGCTAATTTTTAAAAACCTAAAATTTTGAAAATAATTTTCCTAAATTAAAACTGATAAAAGAAAATTTTTGAAAAAAAGAAAAATATTTTTTTGACTTTTGAATTATTTATTACGCATTAAAAACTAATTAAACTAAATTAATTTATAAAAAATACTAAACCTTAAAATAAAAATCTGAAAATTTTTGAGTAACTACTTTGAAGTAAAAGTAAACTAGGAAAAATAATAAAGGTGAAACAGCTTATTGAAATAAGCTGTTCAACAAGCCTAACAGCTTAAGTGAGATTAAATGAAAACAAAGACAAACTAAATTAAATATAAAATTTTGTAAATGATAACTAATTAGAAGAGCTAGCGCAGTTGGTAAACGTGGGGTGTTTGTGGGGGTTTTGCTAAGCGAGAGGTCTGGGGTTCGAATCCCACCTCTTGCACTTTTGCTCTTTATTATTATTATTATTATTTTTTTTTTCAATCTTTACTCTTGCAACTTACTCAAAGTAACATGAACAAAGCCTACACAATAAACTCAAACAAACCATACTAGATCTAAGCATAGCTAAATATTCAACTCAAAACACAAACAATAAACTCAACACAAACACAACAATAAAACATGAAACTGATATCGAACAATAAAACAATAAACTCAAACCAAAAACATTCACCACGAAATCACTAAATAACTAAACCATAAAACTGATATCGTACCTAAATAACTAAATAACTAAATAACTAAATCCAACAATATGAAGCAGCTAACAAGAACAAGAAGAGGCAGGCAAACAAATAAACCGAATAAACAAAAATGAACTTAAATTAAAACAAGAGTAGATTACAAATAAAAATTACAAAGTACCTTTGAAGAAAAATTACACTAAGAAAGCATCAATTAAAGTGGTCTAACATTTTTTCTAAAAACATGAAAAAATGGGACAAGAAAAAGAAAATGACATTCGGCTGCTACTATATATACTACTAAAATAAAAAACCCTAGTTCTCTTGTGTTTTCTTCGTGAGAGTGTTCCTTGTGCTTCTTTCGACCCTTGGATTAATCTTGTTCTCCACAACATTAAGTTTGAGCCGTTGATCTCCTTCTTGTCCTCGGATTGCCATCGTGGAGGGGGGGACCAAGACAACACCATGTGATTGTTTTGGATTGTTGTGGTGAGGTGGATACTGATGGTTGGGAATTAAGGTTGATTGCGGGATTAGATGAGGGTGGACAGAGGTTAAGCGAAGTAGGGATTTTAGGGTTCATTCGATTTGAGATTTGACTGGGATTTGGGGGAGTTTGACCAAAGATTGCTACCGATGTTAGTTTTATTTAGTTAAAAGGTGTGGGGTGCGGGTCGGTTTTGGTTTTGGGTGGATAGTGGGCTTGGTTTAAAAGGTTGGGCCGGTTGGTTATAGTGTGTGAGAGTTAATTGGGTAGGCTGTGTTAGTTATTTAGGATCCGGTTGTAAGTGTAAGTTTAGGATTAGGATACATTTGGTTTTAATCACAAGGACTATATTTGTAAATCATGAAATTGAAGGGACCAACCTTGCCAATTTTGTAAAATTAATCCGAGGACATATTTTGCCAACTAAAAATAATCCAAGGGCTCTTCAGGATTTTTGCACAATAACTCGACCAAACTCGTGAATTTCTTCCCGGGTCCCGTCTTTTGAGCTCTTTTCCATTTCCCGTGCTCGTCTTTGTCTTTTTCTTGATTTTTCTAGATATCCGTACCTGCATATTCACAAACACAAAAACACAATATCTTTGGCATTTATGGTTAGTTTTTGGTCGTTTTGGGTCCGGTTTTGGTCAAATAAAAGTATGTGTTTAAGCACATACCAAAATTCCCCCAGACTAAGATATTGACGTGTCCTCACGCAATGTTATAAAAACACGTTTTTGAAACCAAAAATTTCCAATCTCTTTTTACTAACTTTGAGAAGTAGCAAAATTTTCAAAAGAGATTAAGAAATCTCAAGTTCTAAAAACTCCCCGATTTTCCTTTTTATTATATTTTTGTATTTTCCTCATAATTATGTGACGGCTTTGTCGACAATCATTATCTAACGATAACTTTTAGGGTCATCGAGCAGGAAACACGACTCATAAAGAAGTGACCATACGGATAAAATTCGTCGTCCCTGATTTTTCACGAGTCCCCAAACTAAGCGTAAAAACGAAATCATTGTCATTTACAAGTTAGATTGCCAACACTACCCAGAAAGCTAATTGTGGACTCCTTGTTCCCAAATTCCTATTTTCCTCTATTTATTTTATTTTTGGTGAGAAATGAATTTCTTCAAATTCTCATTTCGATAAGTTTTAATCCGATAAAGATACCTAGTTTAGACGCTAAGTAGTTTCCAAACCTTCCCTCGAAAACCGTTGCATACAAAAATGAGGTCCACATCAAGGTCTCTGATTTAACACGATTTTGAGAATATCCCTTTTATTTGCGACCGAAACAACTCATCTACGAGTCCAGAGACGGAAGCCTTTATTAGGACACCCCCGGAGTCGAAGTTTGGCATTTTTAACACTATTAAGCACATTAATGTATTTAGTCCTTGGCCCTTTATAACAATCACAACATCGGCTGCGAACCGGCAAGATGTGATAGTCTATTATGACCTTGGAATTTTTCCTCTGCCTTTATTAGAAGTCTACAACATCGGCTGCGAACCGGCAAGATGTAGAAAACTTTTTATGGCTTTGGATTATTATTATACATTATCATATTCATTAATTAATTGCCAAACCCCAAGTCCTACGGCTTTTATAACAATCCCAACATCGGTTGCGAGCCGGCAAGATGGAATAGTCTATTACACCGTAACACTGGCAGTACCTTGATGTGTACCCAACTCTTATAAGCAAGGATTCTCTAAGGAAGAAATAAAAACTAATTATCGCCAAAACTAAAATAGCTTTAATTATTCCTAGATTACTATTTTTGAGTGAAACAAGCTTATGGGAACAAAAAACCACAAATAACTTCGATGAGCTCTAAAGAGATCCAACTACTCCACGTTTAGCAATCTAACTTATAAACAACTCTATCATTTCTCGTTCTTCGCAAATTTAAAATCTTAAATAATAAGATCCGCGAATGCTTAGCCAAATAATCAAGCCATGCATATATAAAGTCAAATACGGGAACTTGCAAACTCTTAAAAAGAATTCGCATTTTATAGCTCCTTGTGTATAAGACTAGCACGAGCTTATAGATTATAAATGGTTAAGGGGACAAGCTAGGGCTCAACACGCCCGGTCAAGTCAGAATTTTATTCCTACTCTCACCAGCGGAAAGTCAACAAAAATGTCAAAATTTATTATATTTTTGCAAAAAAAAAAAATTTAAATTTTTCTCATTTTTTGGATTTTTTCAAATTTTGAGGAAAAACGGGGTTGCGAGAGAAAACGGCAAAAATGCAAGGCAAAAATCAAATCGAAAGATTACCCCCCCCCCAGACTAAAACGAGACATTGTCCTCAATGTCTTAAAGGTAAGGGTTCTCCTACATAAATCTAAGGCCGTTTATGAATTATGCCAAAGATAAACGTAAAACGATAAGATTAAGGATATCGGATAAGCAATGAATGATGAAACTCGAGTGGAGAGAAGCAGACCACGAGCACGAGAGTCTTCATCAATCGGGCTAACCTGGACATACACAAACAACCACGAAACACAAGAAATGGAAGAGGAAACCCTCCTCACGTTTATTAAGAAAATAGAAAGAAGATAGATGGATAAGCATGGGGTGCCTCCCACGAAGCGCTTGTTTTTTATCGAGTCGTAGCTTAGACTCGCCCCGAATTTAATTGTTCTTGGGGGAGCAGGTGGAAGAGAAAATCTTCATCGGACTTTCATTCAAGATGTTTGGATAAACATTGAAACGCTCGAAAGTTCCACTCCGATGAGATAGACCCGGCTTAAAAGAAGGAGAGATGCCGGGGTCAAAGATGGTGTCTTCACTCCTGAAGGAGTGAAGGAGAAGAGAAGTCACCGGGTAGGTGAAGAAAGGGAGAAATATCATAATTAGAATGGGGATCCATTCTTCATCATTAGAGCTCTGAAAAACCTCGGGAGGGAGGGTCGGGGTGATATCATCATCAAGCAAACTCTTATGATAGTGCATATCTCCCCCCGGGTCGGGATCTTCATCAATAGCAAAGTAATCATACTCTGGCGGAGGTATGATATGAGTGAGTTCTTCGGAGAACTCCTCATGAAGAGATTCGAGAATACGAGGAGAATCTGTGAGTTCCGGTATGGGCTCATCAAGATTAGAAAGAAGATCCTCCTCGCCCTCAACGTCCTCTAACACCCCATCAAAAAGAGGATTAACGGCACAAAAAGTGTACTCGTCACTATATTCAAAGAGGGGGTTAGAGAAAATTCCGGAAGTAACCTCGGAAACGTCAAGAGAATCTCCACAAGATTGCAAATCACAATCACCGTCAAATATTTCCTCGGACTCACTTGGGATTGGGACGAGGTTCTCAACATTGTCTGATTCCGTTGCCGGAATAGTGTCGAGATGCTCGTCCCCCATTTTTAGAGAGTCCTCGGGTTCTTTGGTAGGAAAGACGGGAGTGATTTCTGTTGAATTTTCACAAACTCCCCACATAGAATCCTCATCATCGTCATCGTCGTCGTAAACGAAAGTTTGACGATAATTAGAACTTATTTGAGCTATTTGTCTTTCAGCTAAAAATTCTCCATAAGTTATCTGATGAGTTTCTTCTTGTGGGAGTTGTTTATTAACCAAAGCCTTATAGCTCTTTGTTAACTCTATAAGTTCATGGTTATATTTCTTTGCTGACTCCAATAGTTCATGGAGAAGTTCTTGATTGAGTGTTTGAGATGATGGGTACTGTGGAGGTGAGTTATTATAAGAATAGTCGTAATTGTCACAAGGACCATGTTCATAGACAAACTGGTTACTTGTTTGACAATCAGAGCCAAAGTGAGGGCCTCCACAGTATTCACAACAATATTGTTGTTGTGATTGATTTGATGAATTATGTGGATAATGGTCATACCCGAAGTTCTGATTATAAGGAACTTGTTCGTTGACAAACGTGTTCCTTGCTTGACAATCAAAACTTGGATGTGGACCTCCACAATATTCACAAGAATAATACTGTTGTGGAGAACTTGATGTATAATATGAAGATGTGTCAAATCCGGATGATGTCTGATTGTTATAAGGGTTCTGCTCATAGACAAGCATGTTACCCGTTCGACAATCAAATTCCGGATGAGGACAACCTCCACAAAATTCACACAAGTATGTCTCCATCTGTTGCTGTGGGGGCTGGTTGAAAAGGTCGGGTGTTTCATTATAGAAACATGGATTTTGGTCATAGACAAACCCGTTTCCTGAATCCATAATGTTACAACCGGGGCAGTTTCCACCATTTGGAGGACCCCCACAGTATTGACAACCATATTGGTAAGATGAAGACATGGAGAAAAAGAATTAAACGAATAGAGGGTTAAGAAGATAGAATTAAACGGTTAAGAGGATAAGAAGATAAGAATTAAACGGTATGAGAGGGTAAAGAAATAAGAATCAAACATATAAGAGGAGACGAAGATTATTTTTGGGTTTTAAATTTTGAAACATTTAAAAGAAAAAGAAAAATAATTTTTGAAAAGAAAATCTTTTTGGGTTTTTCAAAGTTTTTTAATTTTTTTTTTTTTTTTTTTTTTTTTTGGATTTTTGGGTAAAAAAAATATTTACAAGATATTTACGAAACTTCACGAGGAAGATTCTTCAAGACACGAATCGAAAAACGGAATCACGCACTCACTTCAACCTTCCCCGGCAGCGGCGCCAAAAATTGATTGATTTCAAACAATTTATATCCAAAAAGGAGAATTGCACCGGAAATATGCAAAGCCCAGGTTCGTTGTCCCGACGAAGATCGAATGGAATTTGTGTTCCCGGAACGTGATTCGTGTAGTGAATGTGAAAAAGAGTGAGAATTTTTTTGGATTACACTACTAATATAAAAATAACAAACAAGATAAACTAATTAAACTAAGCTAATAGAACAATTAAACTAAGCATTAATCCTAAAAAACAACTAATAAAAACAACTAATAAGGCTACGGGTACAAATAAACTAAACATGTGAATTAAAAAACGAAAACCGGAATTTAAAACGTTACGCTACGAAATTTAAAAACGCGAATAAAAGTGAAAAGCTAATTTTTAAAAACCTAAAATTTTGAAAATAATTTTCCTAAATTAAAACTGATAAAAGAAAATTTTTGAAAAAAAGAAAAATATTTTTTTGACTTTTGAATTATTTATTACGCATTAAAAACTAATTAAACTAAATTAATTTATAAAAAATACTAAACCTTAAAATAAAAATCTGAAAATTTTTGAGTAACTACTTTGAAGTAAAAGTAAACTAGGAAAAATAATAAAGGTGAAACAGCTTATTGAAATAAGCTGTTCAACAAGCCTAACAGCTTAAGTGAGATTAAATGAAAACAAAGACAAACTAAATTAAATATAAAATTTTGTAAATGATAACTAATTAGAAGAGCTAGCGCAGTTGGTAAACGTGGGGTGTTTGTGGGGGTTTTGCTAAGCGAGAGGTCTGGGGTTCGAATCCCACCTCTTGCACTTTTGCTCTTTATTATTATTATTATTATTTTTTTTTTCAATCTTTACTCTTGCAACTTACTCAAAGTAACATGAACAAAGCCTACACAATAAACTCAAACAAACCATACTAGATCTAAGCATAGCTAAATATTCAACTCAAAACACAAACAATAAACTCAACACAAACACAACAATAAAACATGAAACTGATATCGAACAATAAAACAATAAACTCAAACCAAAACATTCACCACGAAATCACTAAATAACTAAACCATAAAACTGATATCGTACCTAAATAACTAAATAACTAAATAACTAAATCCAACAATATGAAGCAGCTAACAAGAACAAGAAGAGGCAGGCAAACAAATAAACCGAATAAACAAAAATGAACTTAAATTAAAACAAGAGTAGATTACAAATAAAAATTACAAAGTACCTTTGAAGAAAAATTACACTAAGAAAGCATCAATTAAAGTGGTCTAACATTTTTTCTAAAAACATGAAAAAATGGGACCAGAAGAAGAAAATGACATTCGGCTGCTACTATATATACTACTAAAATAAAAAACCCTAGTTCTCTTGTGTTTTCTTCGTGAGAGTGTTCCTTGTGCTTCTTTCGACCCTTGGATTAATCTTGTTCTCCACAACATTAAGTTTGAGCCGTTGATCTCCTTCTTGTCCTCGGATTGCCATCGTGGAGGGGGGACCAAGACAACACCATGTGATTGTTTTGGATTGTTGTGGTGAGGTGGATACTGATGGTTGGGAATTAAGGTTGATTGCGGGATTAGATGAGGGTGGACAGAGGTTAAGCGAAGTAGGGATTTTAGGGTTCATTCGATTTGAGATTTGACTGGGATTTGGGGGAGTTTGACCAAAGATTGCTACCGGTGTTAGTTTTATTTAGTTAAAAGGTGTGGGGTGCGGGTCGGTTTTGGTTTTGGGTGGATAGTGGGCTTGGTTTAAAAGGTTGGGCCGGTTGGTTATAGTGTGTGAGAGTTAATTGGGTAGGCTGTGTTAGTTATTTAGGATCCGGTTGTAAGTGTAAGTTTAGGATTAGGATACATTTGGTTTTAATCACAAGGACTATATTTGTAAATCATGAAATTGAAGGGACCAACCTTGCCAATTTTGTAAAATTAATCCGAGGACATATTTTGCCAACTAAAAATAATCCAAGGGCTCTTCAGGATTTTTGCACAATAACTCGACCAAACTCGTGAATTTCTTCCCGGGTCCCGTCTTTTGAGCTCTTTTCCATTTCCCGTGCTCGTCTTTGTCTTTTTCTTGATTTTTCTAGATATCCGTACCTGCATATTCACAAACACAAAAACACAATATCTTTGGCATTTATGGTTAGTTTTTGGTCGTTTTGGGTCCGGTTTTGGTCAAATAAAAGTATGTGTTTAAGCACATACCAATGTTTCACCCAAAATCGATCTCTAATTCATCCTGTTCATGAAAAGACTCCCTACGAGTTAATTCATAACAAGAAACCAGATCTTTCCTTTCTCCGTGTGTTTGGCGCACTTTGCTATCTGACTAATGATAGTCAAGACTTGGGAAAGTTAAGAGCTAAAGCAGACGTAGGTATTTTTGTTGGATATGCACCAGACAGTAAAGGGTATAGAATCTATAATAAGAGAACCCGTAAAATCATGGAAACCATTCATGTCACGTTCGATGAGCTGAGTGAGCAACTTGCTTCAGGACAAATTAGTTCTGGACCCGATCTTAAACTTTTGACACCTGGACCCATTAGTTCAGGACTTGTACAGAATTCCACGCCTACGGATTCTTTTGCACCACCTACATGTGAGGAGTTGAATAAGTTATTTGATCCTATGTTTGATGAATACTTTGAGCCAACGAATGGAACCATCCCAAGTGCACCAGCTGTACTTCCTATGGCTGAGGCTCAAGCCCCGCAAGGCACAGAAGGCCCAACAGCTTCAGTATCAGTCAGTCTCAATGCTCCAGCTGCTAGTCAATCGCCTTCATCATCAAATACTCAATCCTCTCCAGTACTACTAGAATCTGCAGATAACCATTCTTTGGAAGTTAATCCTTTTGCTCCTGTTGATGAGGTTCCTTTTGAAAACATATTTGCTCCTGAACATTCATCAGACACATCCTCTCTTGAAGAACACAGCACTGCTACATCAGTTCAAAACCCTCAACCTCACGACCATCTCAGAAAATGGACCAGCAATCATCCAATCGACAACATCATAGGCAATCCCTCACGTCCAGTATCCACACGTAATCAATTAGCCACTGATGCACTATGGTGCTTCTTCAATTCTGTGTTGTCCAAAGTCGAACCTAAAGATGCCAAAGAAGCAATGACAAAAGATTGCTGGTTCGAGGCTATGCAGGATGAAATTCATGAATTTGATCGACTTGAAGTATGGGAATTAGTGCCTCCTCCAGAGCTTGCAATGATCATAGCTTTAAAGTGGATCTTCAAAGTGAAACTTGATGAGTATGGTGATGTGTTAAAGAACAAGGCACGGCTAGTTGCAAAAGGATTCAGACAAGAAGAGGGCATTGATTTTGAAGAATCGTTTGCTCCGGTTGATAGAATTGAAGCCATAAGAATCTTCCTTGCAAATGCTGCTAGTCGGAATATGATAGTCTACCAGATGGATGTCAAAACGGCCTTCTTGAATGGTGACTTAAAGGAAGAAGGTTATGTGAGCCAACCCGAAGGATTCGTGGATGCTGAACATCCTACTCATGTTTACCGCTTGAAGAAGGCTCTTTATGGGTTGAAGCAGGCGCCAAGGGCATGGTACGATACATTGTCCAAGTTCCTTCTAGTGAATGGGTTCTCCAAGGGTGTTGTTGATCCCAAACTATTCACCAGGAAGTCAAGAAAACATCTACTACTTGTTCAGATTTATGTAGATGATATCATCTTTGCTTCAACAGATCCTAGTGAATGTGATAGATTTTCAAAGGAGATGAATTCCAAGTTCCAAATGTCCATGATGGGACAAATGTCATTCTTCTTAGGATTACAAGTTTCTCAAAGTCCCGGAGGCATATTCATTAATCAATCCAAATACGCCAATGAGATCTTGAAAAAGTTTGGATTCGATTCAAGTGAGCCTGTTGACACTCCCATAGTTGATAGAACAAAGCTGGATGAAGATCCTTCAGGAATTCCAGTGGATAAAACAAAGTATCGAAGCATGATTGGATCTTTGATGTACATCACTGCTAGTAAACCAGATCTTCTGTTTGCTGTGTGTATGTGTGCTCGGTATCAATCCAAGCCAACCAAAAAGCATGTTGAAGCGGTAAAAAGGATCTTCCGATATCTTCAAGGCACAGTTCATATGGGTCTCTGGTATCCCAAGGACACAGCAATGGAGTTAACGGCTTATGCAGATGCTGATCATGCGGGATGTCAATACACTCGTCGTAGTACTTCAGGAGGAGCTCAGTTTTTAGGGTAAAAGTTGGTTAGTTGGTCTTCTAAGAAGCAGATGAGTACTTCCATATCATCTACTGAAGCTGAGTACATTGCCATGTCTGCTTGTTGTGCACAAATCCTTTGGATGCGATCACAACTTTCAGACTATGGATTCTCATACAACAAAATTCCCCTATATTGTGACAACAAAAGCGCCATTGCTCTTTGTTGTAACAATGTTCAGCACTGTAACGCCCCGTGACCAAAAACGATAAAAAACGTGAAAATTTTTCGCAAAACTCACACCCGAAACTGACACCCTGTTACTCTTTCGCATGCTGACAAAAATCTACACATATTAGACCTTGAGAATATTTTTAAATGAAACTAGACTCAATTACCTTCAAAACGATAGGTAGCACGACCCGTTTCGACTAACGGATTAAAAGATATGAATTTTTGAAAACTGCCAAACCTGGACTGTTGGATAGATGCGCCATATCCCAAAAAGGAGATGCGCCGTATCACCTGATACGCCATATCTCAAAAAGGAGATGCGCCGTATCTACTCTGCACAAACTGTCCAGAAATTCTGGACTGACCTACTGTCTCATTTTTGCATTTTCGCGAAGCCCGCTCAGAAACCCGACCTCCCGGACTCGAAACTTGATGAAACTTTCCAGAATCCTTTAGTATGTCCATAAGATTATTTTCATGCAAAAACATCTCCTGTTTGACCACCCAAATTATTTCCTCAAAATTGGACGGGTTATGCATAAAACCCATATCGACCCATTGACACACAAAACCACTTAGACCACTTCATTTACCCACCATATTCAATCAAAACCTATAACTTATCATACTCAACCTGTCTCAAACGTCCATGACCCGTTCAAATGCAAAATGGGTAAAAACTAGCTTATACCAAACACTCTCTTAAACTAACTTTCATAACACACTTTTTATGCAAAACACACAACTACTTCATATCCTTTTGGACTCATACACAACTTAACATTTCTAACATATTGAAAGAGTTTTGGTACAACGTCATGACCCGTAACTTCCCAAAATGGGTGGATTTGGCTATTGCCAAACACCCCCTATAAAGTTTGACTACAACCATAACCATTACCATATGAACATCATAACTTATACACAAACTTGACCCTTGACCTAAACATGAACAAAGACCATATATGACCACAAGACCGTGGATAACAAAATAACCACAAGGATTGAAGTATACCAAAACACGACAAGACACTTCGGGGCTTCCAACTTCAATATGCTTGGTCCAAAAGAGTACGGTCTTCTACTACATAATCACTTACACCTTTTCCTTACCTTTGCTAGATCCTTCGGTACCTATCAAGAAACATCACAACTAAACATGTAAGCGAAACGCTTAGTAAGTACATGGCATAACAAGCTAAACATCATAAATCATACATAACCATAACTAGTCTAACCACTAGTTAAGCTAGTGATATAGGGGCACTTACCTCACGCCGACATAGTCGACCTTAACACAATCAACCCGTAAGGTTGAACTTCATCCCATAGTTAGCCCAACGACTAACTAAACTAAACTTAGTGATGGATCCATAACTAGCTAACTCGCACCCTATACCCTATCCTTCACCATTACCATGTAATTAAACATGATAAAACTAACAACATAAACCATTATCATACCAAGATATGCTAAAGCTAACAAGAACATGTTATAGCCAATATACTTACCTTGATTCTCCAATACCACTTCACTAGCAATGGCTTCCCACTTCCTACTTGCTTCCTATATCACATTCATCTCAAATTAGGGCTAATTTCAACATTACCATGATATACCATCAATCCATAACCTCTATACTAATTCTCATATCAAGAACCCTAATTTATAAATTTAGGGAAAGCACTTACTTGTTAAAAGGATTACAATTAAAGGTTCTCAAGACTTATTAGAACACTTCCAGATGAAAGATTTGAGCTTAATTGCAAACTTGTTCCTCCCTCCTATTTCTTCTCTACAAGCCGACCTTCACCAAAGGAGGCAAAAGAAAAGCCTGGATCTTTCTAATTCTATCTAGGCCAAGACTTTTAATTATTTAAGTTTACTCATTTGGTCATCTTAACCCTTCTAGTTTCATTCTTTCTATAATGCCCACACATTTATTTATTTAGCTAACTCATCACACATAACTTATAATATACAATACATATTATTTACATAACTAGTACCTTATCGGGATATGGATGTAACAATTCTCCCCTCCTTAAAATAAGATTTCGTCCTCGAAATCTACTCTTGAAAAAAATGAGGATACTCGTTCCTCATCTTCTCCTCTAGCTCCCATCTAATACTTGTACCCTTACGATGTCTCCATTTCACTTTTACTAACGGAATTTCTTTGTTTCGAAGTTGCCTCACTTTCCTTCCTAATATCGCTTCTGGTTCATCCTCTTGCGAAAGCAATTCTGGATCAATCTCAATATCATCCAAAGTGAGTACACTAGTCTCATCCGCTAGACATTTCCTCAAGTAAGACACGTGGAAGGTATTATGAATACCTTTCATTTCTTCTGGTAATTCCAACACATATGCTACTTCACCTACACGTTCCAAGATTTTAAATGGTCCTACAAATCGCGGACCTAGTTTTCCCTTGTTCTTGAATCTAAGAACGCCTTTCCACGGAGACACTTTTAACATAACCAAGTCACCTACTTCGAATTCAATAGGTCTCCTCCGTTTATCCGCATAACTTTTCCACCTATCTTGCGCCGCTTTAAGTCTTTCCCAAATCGTTTCAATCTTTTCAGTCGTTGCTAATACTATATCCGTGCTAGCCAATTCTCTTCTTCCAACCTCTTCCCAACATACGGGTGTCCTACACTTTCTACCATAGAGCATCTCATAGGGTGGCATGCCTATACTAGTGATGACATCAAATAACGACATATTATTAGCATCATTTATCCCATATTAATGACTTGTTTTATATCACTTTATATGAGAATTGACACTTAATCGTTTACTTTTGTAATTCTCAGTATAAACAAGCATTTGGTGAAAGTTAATGATTTCGGACGGAAATTGGAGCAAAATGAATCAAGTTGGAAAAGTCTACTGAATTGAAGAGATTAATGACCATTGCCTGACTTTGAAGCATGCGCCGCATCTGATTTTATCATGCGTCGCATATGAAACTTTGGTCAATGAAGAAGAACCAACTTGTTCTACTCCAGATACGCCGCATCGGACCAATCCGATGCGCCGTATTGGCCATACACAATCCTTACCAAAGAAATCAAGTGGAGATTAGAAGCTTAATGAAGAAGTCAAGATTACAAGTCGACACTTGAAGATGCTTTCGTATTTTGGCCATAAAATCTTCATCCGGACTCCGATTTAGTTGATTCAAGCGGCCACGCGAAGAGAAAAAGAAAATCTATCTGAATCTGAAGGAGATGCGGCGCATCTGGTCCTTAGATGCGCCGTATTGGGAGATGAGGCGCATCTGGTCTTTAGATGCGCCGTATTGGGTCAGTTTCAGACTTGGAGGCTATGTTTACTTATAGATGCGGCGCATCTAACTCTCTAGATGCGCCGTATCGACCCAGATTTCAGAATCTATAAATACCGAGCTCATTAACGAATTAGGGTATCTTTGGGAACCCTTAGGGGCATTCCCAGACGATCAAAGCCTCTCCAAACAGTAGAAGATCAATATTGAAGACCCAATCATCCTTGAAGAACATCTCTAATCATTGTTATATTACTTAATCATTCGGTTAGCGTATCGTATTCATTATGTTTCATACTTTATTCGTTATGATTATGTTTATGTACTTTGTTACAGAGATTATGGGCTAACACCCTTAGGTGTTAGCCATGTTTATGAAGTTTTATTAGTTTTTATGATTTTGTCGATGTGTTTGCTTTGTTATTGGATTGGGTGCTTGTCGATAAAAACTCGTTTATTGCTTATAACTAGTAGAAGTCTATGTAACTAGGTTATGATCCTTATAACTTTAATTGATGTGACTTAACTACCTGTAATTGTGGTTGCTTAGGTTGAGTTATATGCGTGTTAACCCGAATCTCTATTAGGAATCATTGTTTGGCATAAACGGAACGTGTCTACAACCTAATAGGACTAGTAGCGTGTAATACCGAACTAGGTTAGATGGTTTAAAGCAATAAGTTAGTATTGATGCTAGACGAGTCACTATGATCATGTCCTCTTTCCCACCACGATGGTAGGTTATTTAATCGTGACAGGATTAATAATCGGATTGGCGACAAAACAATTGAATGAATTAAAACAAGTAGACATAAGCATGTATAACTATAAAATGGATTAGACTTGGCTAACCCCTTCTTCCTATCTATCTTCATCTATCTTTAATTTGCTTTTAATTAGTTTAATATTTATTTTCTCGTATTTAGTTTAATTAAACACACAAAATCGTGATAGCCTCTCAGGCTAAAACCCCAAAAATATTTACTTGCTTTCTAGGTTAGTTAGTTTAGTAATTAAAATACCTTTAGATCACTTTAGCTTCGCTCCTAGTGAACGACCCTTGCTTACCTAAAAACTATCTACATTGATCGGGTACACTGCTCGTGAGTGTTTAGAGTCTATAGGTTAGTTCGGCAATAAATAAATTTAAAACTTGGTTGATTATTATAGACCTAAAAAAACACATCAAGTTTTTGGCGCCGCTGCCGGGGAGTGATTGATTTAATTTGATTTATTGGTATTTTAGTTTTTATTTGTTTTCGTTAGTTTCTGTGTGTTTTTGTCATTCTGTGTTTCTGTCTCAGAAAGGCAATACGGCGTATTCTTGTCTGTGAATACGGCGCATCTGTCTGATTTCAATACGGCGTATTCTTGTCTGTGAATACGGCGCATTGACGTTCTGCGACAATTTTTTTTTTAGTTTGTGTGATTTTGTGTTAAAAAAAAAAAAAAAAAAAAAAAAACATTTACAGGAAGATAATACGGCGCATCTATTGTCTGTTAGATACGGCGTATTAACTTGTGTCGAATGCGGCGTATCCATTGTCTGTTGGATACGGCGCATCGATCTTCTGTGACCCCAAAAATATTTTTCTCTTTTATTTTTTTTGTGTTTATTTAATTTTCATTACTTTAGGGTTTTTTTTTTTTTTTTTTTTTTTTTTGTACTGCTGTTCTTGGTTGTTTGTCTTTCAGGTAATAATGAAGATGGACGATCCGGACATCACTATCACCCGCACTTGATTTCAAGTGGGGGGAAAACACCCTATTACACAGTAAATAAGGGTGGAGTCAGGCTCGTGACTTGAAAAAAACAAGCGCTTCGTGGGAGGCAACCCATGCTTATCTTTTAATTTATGTCAATTTAATTTTCTGTCGAGTCTGTCCCAGGCCTTCGATGCGGCGTATCCAACCCCTATGGATACGGCGTATCGAATCATCTGGAATACTTTAGTCCGAACTGTTTTGCTGACATCAATGCGGCGTATCTATCTTTTTAGATACGGCGTATCGACCTGCCAGAATTGAATACAGTTCTTTGTTTTTCTTTTGTTTATCGTTTTCTAACCGATGATTAATGAGATGTTTCTCGAGATTTGTTTTTCCTGTGGTCTCTATATTTTTACAGGTCCGGAATATTGAAGATGTTGATGGACTCCCGCATTTTATACGCTCGCACACTTACATTGGAAGATCATACCGAGCAAATCTCAGGGGAGTTCTCCGTTCTAATTCTTTCTATCTCTTGTTTTTAATTTCAAATACAAACAACGAGGATGTTGTTTAACTTAAGTGGGGGGATGGAGAATTAGAACGTTACTTGTCCTTAATTTTTCAAAAATATGCTTTAATCTATGCTTAATTATAAAAATTTAAATTTTTTTTAGCATGTTTTTGTTTAATCTAAGTTGCATAGCTGCACACATAACCTTATTTTCAAAAATTGTGAACTTATCAAAATTCACAAATCTATGAGTGTGCCGGTGATTTGTAAACTTTAGAACTTGGCTTGTATACTATTCGAGACCACCATAATGAGTATTATTGATATAATTGGAGTGACTTGTCTAACTTGGTAAATTTCTAGGATTTCACCCAAAAAGCCTATTATATGTTTTGTGTTATTAACTAACTACATTGGTTAGTTAACCCCCGTATAAACCATTTGTTTACTCTCATTTTTAGAGTAAGATACCCCTAGAAAAACCCTCAGAGCCATTCCTTTCGTTTCTTACACCAATGTTTAAAATGTTTCGTTACACCCTTACACCTTAGCCTACCCTGTAGATTAAAATCCGTGGTTAATTGCTTTAGGCAAAGTGTATTTCCTTACATTACCTGTGTTCGCGTGCGTAATTCATTATCTTTGGTTAGGTCGGGAAATTGCACAATGCAATTGGTAAGAAAGTAAATATTGTATAACTTTTAGTTTATTTTCGTGTGTTTACTACTTTCACTATTATTTTTATATCTGAGGTTATGAAGATTTTTTTTGTGATGGTGAAGTGGTGAAATTTTACACCATTAATGTTTTCATTGGTTGAAAAAAAAAATGAAAAAAAAAAAGAAGAAAAAAAAAAAAAAAAAAAAAAGAAAAAGAAAAAAAAAAGAGAGAAAAATAAGAAAAGAAAAAGAAAGAATAAAGTTGGAAGTTGGAAGTTTGTTAAACCAACAATGTAAAGTTATGTAAGTGGTTCATATGGCTACTATTTGTTGTATATTATATTTATGGATTGAATGGGAGATGGCCGTTATGGGAACGCCAACTAAGGATATTCTTTGATTGAGATCTTGTTGAGTATAATTCGTGTCTACCTAAAGCGTGTGTTTCAAGTGTTAAAGCGTGAGTTATTCAATGATATGAGTCTTATTCATGGGATGGTTTGGGAAGTAATTTACCACACTTAGGATTTTAATTTATCTGTTTTGTTTATTTTTCATTTTACACCAATTTGTATCCCAAATATTATCCATACCCTATATTATTCTTTATCCAAACCTTTGATTTATTGAGATTAGGGATTTGAGCAATCTTAAGTATCGTAGTCGTGGATTCGGCTATGTATTTATGATTTTGTCGCCCTTTTTGATATAATATTATTGGTAAAGATTACTTGGTCCTATCTTTAGCCTATTCGAGTTAAGGATTTGAGCAATTGCAAGTATCGTGTTCGTGGATTCGATCAACTAGCATGATAACTATTATTGTAAGCGAATTCAACTAGAGGCAAATGATCATCCCAATTACCACCAAAGTCTATCATACAAGCCCGTAGCATATCTTCTAGGGTTTGAATCGTTCTTTCGCTTTGCCCATCAGTTTGAGGATGGAAGGTTGTACTCATATGTAACTTCGTACCTAGTTCTTCCTGAAAACTCTGCCAAAAATTTGAAGTGAAACACCCGTCTCTGTCAGAAACTATAGAGATTGGCACTCCATGACGCGCGACGATCTCGTTAACATAAACCTTTGCTAACTTATGAACTGGCATATTCTCCCTGATCGGAATAAAGTGTGCACTCTTTGTCAGACGATCTACCACTACCCATATTGTATCGTTCTTCTTCTTCGTCTTGGGTAATTTCGTAACAAAATCCATTGTGATCTTTTCCCACTTCCAAACCGGAATGTCTAAAGGCTGCACTTTTCCATACGGCTTTTGGTGTTCGGCTTTCACCTTCAAACAAGTTAAACATCTTTCTACATACTTCACGCAATCTCTCTTCATACCCGGCCACCAATAGTTTCTTTTTAAATCAAGGTACATTTTCGTAGCTCCCGGATGAGTAGAATACTTCGATTTATGCGCTTCTTCCAAGAGTAGTTTCTTAACGCCGCTTCGGAAAGGAATATAAACTCTTACATACCGTGTCTTAATCCCTCGGCTGTCTTCTTCAAGATGAGGAATATGGGAAGTAATACGTTCTTTTTCTCGATTCTCTTCTTTCAACGCTTCCTCTTGGGCCAATTTAATTCTATCAAAAAGATCAGATGTGACAATCATCCGTAATGAGTAAATCCGTGTAACATCACTACGGCCCTGGCGACTTAGCGCATCCGCTACGACATTCGCCTTACCGGGGTGGTAGCGAATTTCACAATCATAATCCTTCAGTAGGTCTAACCACCTACGTTGCCTCATATTCGGATCTTTCTTATCAAGAAAATACTGAAGACTTCTATGGTCGGTGTAAATTATGAACTTCACACCATATAGATAATGTCTCCAAATCTTCAAAGCAAAGACTACGGCCGCAAATTCAAGATCATGAGTCGGATATTTCTCTTCATGCTTCTTTAGTTGTCTTGAAGCGTAAGCAATCACCTTACCCCTTTGCATGAGAACCATCCAAGACCGAAATACGATGCATCACTATAGACTACCATGTCTTCGGTTCCTTCCGGTAACACCAGAATAGGAGCTTCACATAACCTCCTTTTCAAAGTACGAAAAGCTTCTTCTTGTTTCTCGCTCCATACAAACGGAACATTCTTCTTGGTGAGTTCGGTTAATGAAGATGCAATTTTAGAGAAGTCTTGTATGAATCGTCGATAATAACCCGCGAGTCCTAGAAAACTTCGAATTTCACCAACGTTCTTCGGCGCTTGCCAATTCATCACGGCCTCGACCTTTGACGGGTCAACTTTAATACCATCGGGATTAATAACGTGACCAAGGAACTGAACTTCTTGCAACCAGAATTCGCACTTTGAAAACTTAGCATACAATCTTTCTTTTCTCAACGTTTCAAGAATTTCTCGAAGATGTAGTTCATGCTCTTCCTTACTCTTAGAATAGATAAGGATATCATCGATGAACACGATAACGAATTTATCCAACATCGGTCAACATACACGGTTCATGAGATCCATGAAAAACGCAGGCGCATTGGTGAGACCAAAGGGCATAACCGTAAACTCGTAATGTCCATAACGGGTCCTAAAAGCCGTCTTAGGAATATCTTCTTCTCGAACCTTCAACTGATGATAACCCGAACGGAGATCAATCTTTGAAAACCACTTCGCACCTTGAAGCTGATCAAATAGATCGTCGATTCTTGGCAATGGGTACACATTTTTCACCGTGACTTTGTTCAATTCACGGTAATCAATACACATCCGCATACTACCGTCTTTCTTTTTAACGAATAGAATCGGAGCTCCCCATGGTGAACTACTAGGGCGAATAAAACCCTTGTCAAGTAACTCTTGGAGTTGGCTCATTAACTCTTTCATTTCAGAAGGAGCAAGACGATAAGGAGTTTTGGCAATAGGAGTAGCACCCGGAACAAGATCAATACGGATCTCAACCTGTCTATCGGGTGGATGATGCGTGGTTTTGCGACCTTACAACAGGTTTTACCTCTCGAGGGATCTCGAGAAGCTTGCAATCCCCACCAAGCAGTGTACCTGACCGATGTAGTATAGTGAAGTGGCAAGTACCGGGGGATTGATCGTTCTCTAGGGGAATAGTGTCGTTAGGATTGAAAAACTACTCTAATAGGTCTAAGGGTGAGGGAAGATTCTTTTTTGTATTTTTATATTTTTATGAAAGCAAGTAAAATCTCGGTTTTGAAAGAGTGGGCGGAATTAGTTGCTAGTCAACTAACCCAAATAACTACAATTGCGAATAAAATAAAATAACTGAAAATGAAAAGGTCGTGAAACTTATATGGAGAGAAATGTGTTTACTTAGATTTCCTTACTCCCTAACTATCTTTTACCGGTTGATTAGTGTGTATTAATCGCGTGGATGACGGGTGTATTCCTTAATACCAATCGTGGGGTGGCGTACGTACTTCCCCAACTCTACAAGCTCCTACTTCACTCCTATGTCGAGCCGGCTAAGAAGCTCCTAACATGGGATCACTAGAATTCGCTCATGCATTAAATACAACCATAATAACCTTAGTACGCATTGGTTCATGTTTCTTAAGACGTTCAAGCAAGTTACCGTATAGGAGGTTAGCCAGTTTTCTTAAGCCTAACATCGATAAACAATCATCCAATACAATTAATAACACACTAATAACCAATAATCAATAGTTAGGTTTCATTAGATCTAAGCAAACACATGATAAATCTAGCCTAGCATGTTAATTAAAAGACAAGAACAAGATATAATCAAACAACACATAGACATATTGATTGATTAAGTGATTACTTATCTTCAATTAAACATGGGAGATCCAAGGGTATAAAACCCTTAAAAATGGCAGAAAATTCGTCTTAGGGTTTCTCCTCACAAAGTTGCACACTAATGACTAAAAATTGCAAAACTATATATAGAGTTTAGTGGCTGACGGCGTCACGTTGTAGGAGGTGACGCCGTCACCTCGCCGTGGCTAGGGTTCCCGGATGGCCTTCCTGACGCCGTCCCTCTTTAGTCCACAAAAATCCTCTCTGGCGCGTCAAGGGTTGACGCCGTCAGAATAGTGCTTGACGCCGTCTCTCTTTAACTTAAACCGTGATGGCCTTGATCATCTTAAAGGGTGACGCCGTCAGACTTTCCATTGCAAAACTCTCTGGCGCGTCACGTGTATTTTTCATATCCACCTCTTTTGCCAAGCCATGACGCCATCAAGAGCAATACTTGACGCCGTCAAGTGTACTTTTCCAGCAGCTTTGGAGACTTTGTCGTTTTCTTCACTTTTATGCTCCAAAAACGTCCAAAATGCTTCCTTTTCCAGATTTCTTCTCCAAAGTACCTAAAATGACAAAAGGAACGATTTAGGGCAATATTTGATCAAATAAATACGATTTAGGGCTTAAATGACCCCCTAAAAGCGGTACACTTTTCGCTTCATCAAATACCCTTACACTTGAGATTTGCTTGTCCTCAAGCAAATGCGCTTTTATTCTAATCAAAATACAAGTTAGGGGTCATTTAATGCTAATATAAAAGTAATTACAACAAATAGTCGTTCCACTTTAATCATAATAAGCACGGAGATTATAAACTAGCACCTCACAAGTAGTGTTTAGATACTCACATCTCTCAGGTGTCATAAAACTATATCTCATAAATGAAAACGGATAATATCTCTCACTACCTGTCATAGCAAATAGATTACCATAGGCTTGGGAAAGGATCAAAAACCTCCTCCACTAGGCGTAAGCACCTAAGATAAACTATCAAAGAGGGCTTTTACATAGGTTATAACGTGAGGTGTAGGGATATGATAAACACGGTTTTGTTGGATAAGGGATATTTTACTGGTGGCGAGTTAAAGAACTTGATTAATTACATATACAATATGGCGTTGCTAAGCCAAGACTAGACTCGACTTAAGCTAAAAACAAAATAACAAAAACATAAAATAAACATAAAATGAAACGGGATGGTAGTCCGTATGTTTTTTTCTACTTTTCTTTTTCTCATTTTTTTGTATTTTTTCTTGATTTTTTTTTTTTTTTTTCATACACTCTTGCCCTACCATCCAAAATAATACATCATAGGGGCGTTGCATTCCCCTTACACTTGAACTTTTACATAACTTTACAAATAACTATTCTAATGACTCGAATTAAGATAATCGAAACACTTGGAGTACTTTTTAAAATATTTAGCACATATGGGGGTAATAATGTTGTTCTTCCCCATTACTCCATTACACTAGTACTTTACCCATGAGTCCCAATCGTCCCAAAACAATATGTACAAGGATATGACTCGACTTAGCAACCATGTAATCAATTAGATAATTAACTTGGGGTTTAAACATATATTGTCACAATAATGCACTAAAGATGAGTGCATACAAGGTAGGCTAAGGCGATTTGGTTGCACATTTGGGTGGATTGTAACAAATTCTTCCTTTAAGTAAAATGCTTAAAGTTAGAAACGAAAAGATAGGCTCTGAGGGGTGTACTAGGGGTATCGTGTACTAAAAATGAGTACAACGCAAAGGGTGTGGGAGAATTACTTGACCAATGTAGCCAATGTAATTATAACAAAAACACAGGTGTAAAACAATGGGTTAATCCTAATGCCTCTTATCATGTAGTAAATCTAACTACACGAATGTAGTCTCACTTGTGGCCTCGGAATGGTCCTAACGCAAGTTCTAGAATCTAAGTGCTACCGGTACACACATCATAGCATAAATGCTTTTCCTACCAATTCTAGGGGCGAACCTCACATATTTGGGGGTGGAAAATTTTTTAGTGGTACGGTTTTGTGCTAGTCATATAACTCCTATCCGTGAGACGCTCATTAAGATCAAAGTTTCACTCCTATATGTTGTAAAAAAATTTAAATTTGGCACTAAAATTGCCTTAACAGGTATTTCTCTCAGTTTTATTACACATCTACTATTAAACAAACAAAAATCAAGTGCAATTGCATTCTCTAAAGTATCGTATTTTACCCCCTCCCCCCCCCCCTTACACTTAAGATGAACATTGTCCCCAATGTTCAAATAACAAGATGTAAAAGTAATAAGGTAAACGAATGAAATCAAATACTCCCCTGATTCGTTTGGTGGATAAAGAGGTAACATGGTTAGATCTTCTTCCAATAAAATGTAGAAGCTCCAAGACTAAAGCATCGCCAAAAGCTTGATTCCACATACATCTCCTTGTCCAAAATAACCTGTTAAACCTGAGAAAACAAACACGAAAACCTGCATAACAACGGCGGGATAAATCTATATAATGATATAATGCTTGTGGAATGATTATTTTGCAGATTCCTGGAGTTTATAAGTTAGAGATTTAATAAAAACTTTTTATGAAAATAAAACTTTCAAAAATTTCAGAAAATTAAAACCTGACGCCGTCAGGTTGTAATGCCTGACGCCGTCAGAAATGATCTGACAGAATTCTCATGTTAAGTTTCCGGAAAATTTCTGGAAAAACCTATACCTTACTTCCTGGAATTCCTGCAAAATATCATTATGACTCGATACAAGCATTTGACTCAAACAAATACTAATATGTATGTTAATTTATTATTGTTATGATTCATGTTCATTTGTTCTTGTAAACCGATTTGGATTTCCCTTACACTTAACTTTTGCAAAATACCTTTATATGTAGTTAAGACGAAGTTAAAAACAAGATAAAGCATTTTCACAATTTACTTTTTTGAACATGAATCAATAATAATAAAAATTAAACATACATACGGAAGCAAATAAAATCAAACAAACAATTAAATAAACACACAAAGCAAATAAAACTTGGGTTGCCTCCCAAGAAGCGCTTGTTTTTGTTCGAGTCACGAGCCTGACTCTACCCTTATTTAACGGATAAAGGAGAGGTTTTTCCTACACTTAGGATTAAGTGCGGGTGATAGTAGCGATACACACCATCTCGGTGGAAGTATGCCGCGTGAGGAAAGAGTGGTGGATGAATTATATGCTCAAAGATGTGTGCTCCTATCATCATAACCTTACCTAATTCAATTGGGCTAATGGGCGGATTAAGATTTTTTCCTAGAAAGGGATCATCTTCTATCAACTTCGAGAGATTCCTAGTTAAGAATTCACTTTGACCTAATAAACCTGGTTTAAACCCATAATGTTTCTTGTGATCAATCATAAATGGGTGATGTAAGTATGTAAGGTCATGGTTCACTCCTATGTTAGCTTCCTCTCTACAAGGCCTAGAGTCTACTACCTTAATCTTAACATTACCCGGACTACATGGTTTGATGGGTGGATCGGGACCTAATTCAATTCCTAAGTTCACATCTAAGGATGGAAGATTAGGTAACGGTTTTGGTTTAGGCTCCGGTTCATCAAAACTAGGAACTTCCATAGAACTAAAAGAAAGGTTATGACTACAAGTATTCAAACCTATTTCTTCTAGTTTTGTTTCTTCCAAAGGTTCTACTTCAATTGGGGTTCCTATAGTCCCTTCTACTTCTTCCGGGTAAGTCACGGGCGGTGTGTATGCCTCTAATGATGGTAGGACTTGTGAGGTACTTGGTGGGCTTGGGTTCTCTACTATATCCTCCATCACATTAAGATCACCAATGTGTTCATCTTGTATTATGGTAGGGCCTAACCCTGACATGCAGCTAGGTGGCTCAACTCTACCCTCATGTGTGTCGTATGTTTTGGTGAAATCTATCCCACTCATGCAACTAACCATCTTAGAATCTTGGTTTGATTCTAAGTCCATGTTCTTAGAAACTAGGTCTCTTTGCTCATACGAATCCACCAATTCGTTCCACTTATGGGTCATGGTTAGGAAGCTTTCCTCAAAATTCATCCAAAGGGCCTGACTAAAAGGAATTGATCCAGATAATGCTTGTCTAATAGAAATCTCACATGCATAGAATTCATTAAACCCATCTAACCTTACCCTTAACTCCTTTTGGAAATCACAAAGATCACACAAAAATTCATAGGAATGATAGGAAACAAATCTATTGGTGAAATATAATTGTTCCTCTATTGTCAATGATCTAAATGGAATTTCATCCATCATAGTGACAAATGAAAATGGTTTTACAAACAAAGGGCACAAAGAAAAAGATAGACTAAAGAAAACCTAGAAAAATAAAATAAAAATCTCACTAGAAAGGAATTTAGTGAGTAGACCTAATAAAATAAAAATTCAACCTAAACAATAACTATTCCCCGGCAACGGCGCCAAAAACTTGATGCGTGGTTTTGCGACCTTACAACAGGTTTTACCTCTCGAGGGATCTCGAGAAGCTTGCAATCCCCACCAGGCAGTGTACCTGACCGATGTAGTATAGTGAAGTGGCAAGTACCGGGGGATTGATCGTTCTCTAGGGGAATAGTGTCGTTAGGATTGAAAAACTACTCTAATAGGTCTAAGGGTGAGGGAAGATTCTTTTTTGTATTTTTATATTTTTATGAAAGCAAGTAAAATCTCGGTTTTGAAAGAGTGGGCGGAATTAGTTGCTAGTCAACTAACCCAAATAACTACAATTGCAAATAAAATAAAATAACTGAAAATGAAAAGGTCATGAAACTTATATGGAGAGAAATGTGTTTACTTAGATTTCCTTACTCCCTAACTATCTTTTACCGGTTGATTAGTGTGTATTAATCGCGTGGATGACGGGTGTATTCCTTAATACCAATCGTGGGGTGGCGTACGTACTTCCCCAACTCTACAAGCTCCTACTTCACTCCTATGTCGAGCCGGCTAAGAAGCTCCTAACATGGGATCACTAGAATTTGCTCATGCATTAAATACAACCATAATAACCTTAGTACGCATTGGTTCATGTTTCTTAAGACGTTCAAGCAAGTTACCGTATAGGAGGTTAGCCAGTTTTCTTAAGCCTAACATCGATAAACAATCATCCAATACAATTAATAACACACTAATAACCAATAATCAATAGTTAGGTTTCATTAGATCTAAGCAAACACAAGATAAATCTAGCCTAGCATGTTAATTAAAAGACAAGAACAAGATATAATCAAACAACACATAGACATATTGATTGATTAAGTGATTACTTATCTTCAATTAAACATAGGAGATCCAAGGGTATAAAACCCTTAAAAATGGCAGAAAATTCGTCTTAGGGTTTCTCCTCACAAAGTTGCACACTAATGACTAAAAATTGCAAAACTATATATAGAGTTTAGTGGCTGACGGCGTCACGTTGTAGGAGGTGACGCCGTCACCTCGCCGTGGCTAGGGTTCCCGGATGGCCTTCCTGACGCCGTCCCTCTTTAGTCCACAAAAATCCTCTCTGGCGCGTCAAGGGTTGACGCCGTCAGAATAGTGCTTGACGCCGTCTCTCTTTAACTTAAACCGTGATGGCCTTGATCATCTTAAAGGGTGACGCCGTCAGACTTTCCATTGCAAAACTCTCTGGCGCGTCACGTGTATTTTTCATATCCACCTCTTTTGTCAAGCCATGACGCCGTCAAGAGCAATACTTGACGCCGTCAAGTGTACTTTTCCAGCAGCTTTGGAGACTTTTTCGTTTTCTTCACTTTTATGCTCCAAAAATGTCCAAAATGCTTCATTTTCCAGATTTCTTCTCCAAAGTACCTAAAATGACAAAAGGAACGATTTAGGGCAATATTTGATCAAATAAATACGATTTAAGGCTTAAATGACCCCCTAAAAGCGGTACACTTTTCGCTTCATCAGTGGAATACCCGGCAAATCTTCCGGGAATACATCATGGAATTCATTAACAATCGGAACATCATTGATACTCTTCTTCTCAAAACTCGTATCTACCACGTGCGCCATAAAAGCAAGACAAGCACGTGATAAATATTTCTTAGCCTTCATTACAGAACATAATTTTAACTCGCCTTCCCTTTTATCACCATAGATCATCATTTCTCTACCGCTAGGATTTACAACTCGAACTATCTTTTGTCTACATAGGATGGCAGCATGGTGTTTACCCAACCAATCCATACCAATGATAATGTCAAACTCTCCAAGCATCATGGGAATTAGATCAATCCTAAAAACGCTCTCATCGATCTCTATCTCTACATTACGATACACGCTAGACACTACAACAACTTTACTATCGGGAATTTCAACTTCTACGGGTGTCGAAAGTTTATCTAGGGGAGTGGACAATTCTTTACTAAAACTATAAGATACGAAGGACACACTTACGCCCGAATCATACAAAACAAGAGCGGTTTTGGAAATAACGAGAATTATACCTGTGACAACATGTGAACCCAACTTCGCTTCTTCGACACTCATTTGATAAACACAAGCTTTAGGTTTCGGAACATCAACCTTTTCTCCTTCAATCAAGTTAAACGGCTCCGCTTGCTTAGGATTAGCTTTAGGACATTCACTTACCTTATGTCCTTCTTCATTGCACCCATAACATATCACCATACGCTTGGTGCAATTCTTTCTAACATGGCTAAGATCCCCACATTTATAACATCCCTTCATTCCGGCTTTACATTCTCCCGTATGGTTCTTACCGCACCTATTACACCGAGGTGGTAATTTCCACATGTTGTCCTTCTTTGTGGAATCAAATTTGCCCCGCTTACCGAATGTTGTTGGTTGTTCTAACTTTCTTTTCACCTCCTTCTTCTCCTTGCCCTTCGTTCTATCCAAATCTGCTTCTCCGGGTCTAGCATTCGGATCATTCATTAACTCCCCACTCTTCTTAAGCTTCCCTATTTCCTCTTGAAGCATCTTTTGCAAATTTTCAGTGGTTTCGCTAACATAAAAGGGCATAGCCTTCTCGATGGCCCTTCCCACTCTATCCGTCACCAAAGTATCCAAATCTTTCAACTCTGCTCTAGTAAAACTTCTAAGATTAAGGTTTTCTGGCATTGACATTGACGTGTCACTATTAGAGTGTCCATCATTATGTTCATCACTATCATGGCGGGAGGAGGTCGCTCTCAACACCTCCTTATTCTGAATTGCCGCCATCTTTTCTACTATACTGAAATTTAACAATTCACACTATTAAACAAATCATAATCATAGTAAATGCATGAATGACATATCTATCCTTATACTAAACACCCTAGAGTTTATCATCCATGTATAGCCTAAATGATTTCAATCTCACATATGTATCATATTTTTATCACTACGGTGGCCAGGCGTAGTCATAAAAATACTTAACATATGTGTTCTCGAAATCACCCAAACAATACACAAATAACAAACATCAATACTAAACGCGTCTACACAAGGCCTAAGTCTAGGAAATCTTAAAGGGAAATCCTAAATCTCTTAGACTGAAGCTCTGATACCAAGTTGTAACGCCCCGTGACCAAAAACGATAAAAAAACGTGAAAATTTTTCGCAAAACTCACACCCGAAACTGACACCCTGTTACTCTTTCGCATACTGACAAAAATCTACACATAATTAGACCTTTAGACTATTTTTAAATGAAACTAGACTCAATTACCTTCAAAACGATAGGTAGCACGACCCGTTTCGACTTACGGATTAAAAGATATGAATTTTTGAAAACTGCCAAACCTGGACTGTTGGATAGATGCGCCATATCCCAAAAAGGAGATGCGCCGTATCACCTGATACGCCATATCTCAAAAAGGAGATGCGCCGTATCTACTCTGCACAAACTGTCCAGAAATTCTGGACTGACCTACTGTCTCATTTTTGCATTTTCGCGAAGCCCGCTCAGAAACCCGACCTCCCAGACTCGAAACTTGACAAACTTTCCAGAATCCTTTAGTATGTCCATAAGATTATTTTCATGCAAAAATATCTCCCGTTTGACCACCCAAATTATTTCCTCAAAATTGGACGGGTTATGCATAAAACCCATTTTGACCCATTGACACACAAAACCACTTAGACCACTTCATTTACCCACCATATTCAATCAAAACCTATAACTTATCATACTCAACCTGTCTCAAACTTCCATGACCCGTTCAAACCCAAAATGGGTAAAAACTAGCTTATACCAAACACTCTCTTAAACTAACTTTCATAACACACTTTTTATGCAAAACACACAACTACTTCATATCCTTTTGGACTCATACACAACTTAACATTTCTAACATATTGAAAGAGTGTTGGTACAACGTCATGACCCGTAACTTCCCAAAATGGGTGGATTTGGCTATTGCCAAACACCCCTATAAAGTTTGACTACAACCATAACCATTACCATATGAACATCATAACTTATACACAAACTTGACCCTTGACCTAAACATGAACAAAGACCATATATGACCACAAGACCGTGGATAACAAAATGATCACAAGGATTGAAGTATACCAAAACACGACAAGACACTTCGGGGCTTCCAACTTCAATATGCTTGGTCCAAAAGAGTACGGTCTTCTACTACATAATCACTTACACCTTTTCCTTACCTTTGCTAGATCCTTCGGTACCTATCAAGAAACATCACAACTAAACATGTAAGCGAAACGCTTAGTAAGTACATGGCATAACAAGCTAAACATCATAAATCATACATAACCATAACTAGTCTAACCACTAGTTAAGCTAGCGATATAGGGGCACTTACCTCACGCCGACATAGTCGACCTTAACACAATCAACCCGTAAGGTTGAACTTCATCCCATAGTTAGCCCAACGACTAACTAAACTAAACTTAGTGATGGATCCATAACTAGCTAACTCGCACCCTATACCCTATCCTTCACCATTACCATGTAATTAAACATGATAAAACTAACAACATAAACCATTATCATACCAAGATATGATAAAGCTAACAAGAACATGTTATAGCCAATATACTTACCTTGATTCTCCAATACCACTTCACTAGTAATGGCTTCCCACTTCCTACTTGCTTCCTATATCACATTCATCTCAAATTAGGGCTAATTTCAACATTACCATGATATACCATCAATCCATAACCTCTATACTAATTCTCATATCAAGAACCCTAATTTATAAATTTAGGGAAAGCACTTACTTGTTAAAAGGATTACAATTAAAGGTTCTCTAGACTTATTAGAACACTTCCAGATGAAAGATTTGAGCTTAATTGCAAACTTGTTCCTCCCTCCTATTTCTTCTCTACAAGCCGACCTTCACCAAAGGAGACAAAAGAAAAGCCTGGATCTTTCTAATTCTATCTAGGCCAAGACTTTTAATTATTTAGGTTTACTCATTTGGCCATCTTAACCCTTCTAGTTTCATTCTTTCTATAATGCCCACACATTTATTTATTTAGCTAACTCATCACACATAACTTATAATATACAATACATATTATTTACATAACTAGTACCTTATCGGGATATGGGTGTAACAAGCACTCCAGGTCAAAACACATCGACATCAGGCACCACTTCATCAGGGAACAGGTGGAAAAGGGAATTGTAGAACTATATTTCGTGAGGACAGAGTTTCAGTTAGCTGACATCTTCACCAAGGCTCTCCCAAGAGAAAGGTTTCAATTTATTCTCCCACGCCTTGGCATAAAAAGCATGACACCTGAAACCCTCAAGTGTCTTCAAGAAGAAAAGGAGGAGTAAAGGATTGTCTTCTTATATCCTTGTACATAGTTGTATATATCTTAAAACAAAAAGAAAATACAAAAATATAAAACCTATAAAAACCATAAAAATCGAAAAATCAGAAAATACCAAAAATAGTCATACCTAGGCATGTCTTCTGTTTATCGATAACATTTACGGATCTAGAAATGTCATTCAACAATGACACGGATCTTTAAATGAAGCTCGAGCAGAAGTTATACTAATCAGTTAAAACATGTCTTAATGGCTTGCAGTTACTTCATACTGCAAGTCTGCAACCCGTGCTATACTCTGGGGAAAGCATGTCGCCAAAAAGACAGCTGTTCCTCCAACCGGGTGATGTTCACTTGGGCATGGATTACTTTATATCCATGTTTCTCTGATTTGATGTACGTTTCAGTGCATCATTTCTTGTATAGGAAGAGAAGTCTTCTTTACATCAGACTCTTTATCTTCTTTGATTCTTCAAGAGAGTCTTGATGTTACACAAGGTGGTAAATTGAATTAAATTTTCACAAATAATCGTCGCTCAATTGAATGACTACAGCTCTTTAAATAGAAAACGGGTCATTAATTGAGGGGGAGAATATTTGTTCAAATTTCTGACACCTTGCCGAATTTGTGCAACATCAGCAGTGACACTCTCTCGTGGTTTAAGGGGGAGCATAGTATGCTCCAAAATCAGAATATATTTAAACCTGACCACATTTTCTCCCAAATTTTCTAAACTTATTTAAATCAATTGGGATCACAAATCTCAAATGGTTTGAAATTTTTGATCGGGGGAGAGAATGTGATTTAAATATGAAATCTGATAAAATGTGATGATTTGGAAGATAATGTAAGCTCTCCCGTATGTGCTAAACTGTTTTGAATATCAATGCACATATTGAGGGGGAGCAAAATGTTTTGGACGTAAAAGTAAGCTCTCCCATATGTGCTAAACTCTTTTGTATATCGATGCACATATTGAGGGGGAGCAAATGTTTTTTTTTAACAAAACATAAAGGATTGGGCATCTCATGCGAGTGTGGCTCAGACATAACAGATGAATTGACGAAACTTGAACTGTCATCAATCGAAAGGATGCGTCTTGGCTGGGTAATAATTTCAAGCTGGTCTAACCAGTGATGTAAGCGTGTCTCGAAAAAGACGTATCTGAGTAGAGTGTACCGTTTCGAGAAACTTTCTGTGGACTTGACCAGGCCGGGTAATAATTTCAAGCTGGTCTAACCAGTGATGTAAATATGTCTCGAATCGGTCATGTTCACTGAAAGTTGATCAATTCAAAAAGTGCAAGCTCTACCTAACATGTGCAAATTTATAAAACAATCACTCGAGCACATGTTGAGGGTGAGCATTTAAAAAATTCAAAACTCTCAAAGTGTCAGTAAAATGTGTTTCAGAATCATGAACACTTTGAGAGATTTTTCAAAGATTTGGTTTATGGCTATCGTGGAAGTACACCAAAGACTGACCATTTTAATTAATGTATGGAGTTATAAGGATGGTTAGGTTAGGCTCAAGTTCCCACGATCCCACCAGAGCCGAAGGGATCTACCCAGGGACAATCCACTAGTTAGTGTAGAAGTCCTTAGGTATGATTAAAAAGGAGAAAAGTGGATAAGGGAAAAGTGCCGACTGAGATGGAGCTAGTACTGGAACAAACCCAACAAGGTACGAGTAATGAAGTCTCGGTAAGCACTGAAGGGGTTGAAGAATGAAAAAGAATTGTAAAGATAAAGGGTGAAAAGAAAGAAGCCCTCCTTACAACTTAGGCAGAAACCGGGTCAATTCATATGCTGTCAGAATCACTTAGATGATTGCTGGCATTGAAGACAAAGTATCATGGACCCAGTGATACGCTGCACAACCCTCCCTAGCCACTCAAGGTCCCTCAAAGGACTCTTGTTTCAATTGTCACGGAGCTCAATACATTTCTATCGTCTCTCTCACTCCGAGTTAGATGATATTGAATAGGTGGCAATCCTCTCCAGCCTCCGATCACCAAATCAAAACGCACAATAGAGTCTAGAGCCACGAGATGCATAATAAGATCTCATAGGAACACGAATTATTTCTACACTGGTTGTTCAACATTAAGGACACCAGTTGTAAACTCATGAGTCCTACGCAGATCTTAGCAATCTGCCAGAACATTTATGAGAGAATTTACGTATGTAATTCTCAATGATTGAATGGAAATTCCTGCCAGGGTCAACATCAAACAGCCCTGAAAGCAGGTCACTTCGGTAATTCCCTGTGGATTACGCTTAGTGATCACGACGGTTTCAAACGGTCTACAGTCGTGGAGTGATCTCCAGCGACTCACCTAATCGTTGATTTACTACGGTAAGATCTTAAAAAACCCTCTGTGGGTTTTCGATTTAGGAACGGTCTTGGTAAGGATTAGAGAGAGTTTTCACACTATGCTGTTAACAATCTCGAAGTCCGAACCTGTAAGTACCGGACGTTTTATTGCTAACTGTCGTATGCAGGAACTTCTGGCGGCTGTAGCTGTTGGATGCTGTAGCTGGTTGCAGTTGTAGCTGGTTGCAGAAAAGATGCCAATCCACTACCACATGTTCACACTACATCATCACTATAATTCAACAAAGTCATGATCAACCAAAAGACCTTCAACACTGCTTCTGCTAACTCTGATGCTAAAGATCATGACACCAAATAGTGTGAGCATGTCGGCTCAAAGATTTACACATCACATTGAAACATACCACTGAAAGATGACATGGAAACACATGGTGGATGATAACTCCAAATAATCAACAAAGATCATCCAAGACAGAAGAAAAAGTCATCTGAAGATTTGTTGCTGCACAATGATCAAGGAAATTGAAGAATCAATGGTTACGAGCTATGAAGTCAAGATCCAAGGATGAAGTGCTAGAATTCAGAACATTACTTCCGGGGTGACCTCCCTTAGGGGGAGATTGTTAGGAATATGAATATTCAGCTGAAGACTCGGTCACCCCGAGTACTTATTAGCACATCATAGCTCGTAGGATTATCAGTAATATTATTAGTAGATTAGTTATTATTAGTATTGTGGAGTGGGTCGGGTCTTTACCCACTGTCAGCTCGCTCCACAGCTCGCTAGGGGCACAATATGTTAGAACTATAAATACCCCTTCCCACTCTTGGGAAGGGTTGGACCTCATTTCACATTTAATCTAATATCACTAGTTTCTCTCTCTAAGAGGTTCCATCTCTTTCTCTCTCTACATCTACTTCTATTCGATCCATTCACACGCCCCAAACTTGTGTTTCTTTGTTAGTGAATATCCTACAAGAATAATCGGTTACCTCTTGAACAATTTGTGTGAATAGTTCTCGGCTCATTCGAAACCGTCGAAGGAATGTTCTTTCGTCATACCTCGGTTTTTCGGAGAAGTAAGCCGCCACTAAACGATTATGAGCACCCTCATGATACCTATATATGTAGTTTCGTCGAACTTTTGGCTGTGACGCTTGGTACGCGTTCCAAGCAAACTGCGTAAACTCCGCAAACTCGCTCATAACTTCTTCATCATCGTCGGAAGACGAAGAACAAAAAAATAGATCGTAAAACATAATTAAGAGAATGTCTTTGAAGGTGTTGAGAGAATTGTGTTTGAAATTGCATGTTCAGAAGTGTATTTGAGGTTGGTATTTATAAGGTTGTAAAAGTGGTAAAGTTTAAAAAAAAAAGTTTATTTTTTTATTTATTTATTTTTTTTAAATTCCAAACGGTAACAATTTTTGGATTAAGTGTGTATTGAATTCGGTCTTTTGAACGACCACATTCTCCAAATGTCTTTGCTCGACCGAAGCTCGACCGAATAGCCACACTGGCTCGACCGAAGACGACCCATTCGGTCGACCAATGCTCGACCTTCCAAGTGTGTCTAGCCTTATCAATAAAATGGATTAAAAAAAACTATTGAACAAACTATTTAATAAAATAAAATAAAATTAAAAAAAAAAAAAAAAAAACTATTTTAAAAAAAAAAAACTATTTACGCATGATCAAAGTTTGAAAGGCCGGTACGCAACTTGTACATGCTGTAACCATTATTTTCTTGATTCATGAGTGTATATTATTGATATTTTATGTGTTGCTAGGTGTCAAGGATAATAAGTGTTGGATTTTGTCTATTTGCCAAAGGATGGATAAAATACACAGCTGCAAAAAGCCAAGTGTCCTACAATAATTCGTAACCAATCATCCATGTTTTTTTGGATACGAAACCACCTTATTTGAGAAATTATTACGACGTGCTGGGTAAACTTATCTTCAACTTACCAATTTGCAAGAGTTTGTGAAATCTAGTTGTAAATGACTAGCATTTCACGATTCTGAATATAGCCATGAGCCCATGACATATGGCCTTATGAATTCACAAATAATACTCGTATAATTCAAACATAAAACTTCTAAGTTCTAACTAAAGCTTTCAAGCAGTTGTTGTTAGACTACCTTTTCGGGTTTTGTCTTCTTATTTCAATAATGAATTAGTAAAGACAATCGTAGTGTATGATATGATATAAGACTAGACGTAGTAAAACAATAAACCATATGTTAGAGACGGCTTACTAGCATCATACCAACTTTGTTATCTCCTCCTTCACGCGCGAGCCCTCCAATTTTTGAGTCAAAGGTGACGCGTGTCATCGGTGGTGTGAGCAATGCAAGTGTGTTTTGCGTCTTTAGTGAACTATGAGTAAATAGTGAGATGTGAATGACTATCAGCTAAGGTAAACATAGTATGGAAAAAAATATGATGTGACGCTGAAATAAAATCATTCAAAAACTTATTAAAGTAATAAATTTTTCATTAATGACTTAGAGATTGTTTAAGTTGTTTGATGAATAAGTTGAAGAGATTTATCAATTACGAAAAATTCTTATTATATTTTTGAAGTACTAGAAAATGCTTTTCAAAAAACGTTTGATTAAAGATGTTTTATGAATATATCCCTTTTATGAACAAGTCTTTAAGCTTTTTTCACTAAAGATGCTTCGTTTTTTTCTTTTTTCTTTTTTTTTTTTGGAACAAAACTAACGATGCTTCTAATCTAACATTATTGCAACGATATTGGGCAGTAGCCACATATCCCCACTGAAAAAGGACAATTTGATGAATAAGTTGAAGATTTATCACTCACAACAAATTCGTATTATATTTTTGAAGTACTAGAAAATGCTTTTCAAATTATGAACAAGTCTTTAAGCTTTTTTCACTAAAGGTGCTTCTAATCTAACATTAGGCTAAACACAATCATAACCATTATCATCATCATCTTCACGTCAGCGTCACATCAATCCTATGTTGCACGGGGACGGATATGAAAACAGGGACGAGGACGGAAACAGGTACTTAGAAACGCCAATATCCCAAAATTCAAGAAAACGGGTACAGAAACGTTTGTGTATTTTATATAATTTTATATGTATTTATTAATAAAATAAATAAACATCAAATATCCAACAACTTTTAATAAACCCAAATTTCGGATTCCGTTTAATAGCCAAAATTCTTTTAATCCTAAGAGTTATATAAAAACACTTTACCCTAATTTGTTGCAACCCTAATCATACTTCACCTTATAACTTCGCTATCACACACTTAGAAGTCTCCTTCCTCCCAAATCACAAAACGGAGCCATTGAACTCCAGCCTTATATCTCCGTAACAACACTTCTTATAAACTGCCTCTATCTCTTACATCTCAAACTTAAAACACAGTTATGACAAACTCTTCACCTTATACCATTTTAGTTCTTACTCTCAAAACCGAATCACACAACCTGATAATCCCTTATATCTCAATAACCTCAACCGAAACACAAACAACTCCTTCCTTATTACTCCAACACAAAAACGCAGCCGAGAAACGCTTTTAAATGGCCCAAAAACGTTTCCAACATGTTTTCGGCCCAACACCAGATGTTTCCAAAAACGTTTCCAATATTTTTCAAAAACGTTTCTGCTGCGTTTTCAGGCGTTTCCCGTTTTCGAAACATTTCGGGTACGGGAGACGGCACCCCGACGGCGTTTTCATGCAACATAACACATCACCACTATCATCACCATTAAGCTTCAATAATAATCAACATTAAAAATACTCACTTTATACAAATTGTCTTAATAAAATAGGCCACGCACTCACAAATAGGGTTGAGCATCGGTCCTGGACCAAACCGGACCGGACTAGACCGACCAAAACCGAGACCGAATTAGCCCAAAAGCCGAGACAAAGGACCGGACCGAATGTGGTCGGTCCGGTCCGGTCTGGGTCGGTCCGTCGGTCGGTCCGGTCCAACAAGGCAAAATAGTCGGTTTGTGGTCTGGACCGGACCGGACCGACCAAGACCGAGACCGTATTAGCCCAAAAGCCGAGACCGAGGACCAGACCGAATGTGGTCGGTCCGGTCCGGTCCGTCGGTCGGTCCGGTCCGTTCGGGTGGTTTGCTCAGCCCTACTCACAAACCAAAAAACATAATAAGAGAATGGGGTACGGTGGGCTGTTAGCCTCGTGCTATCCTACCAGCCCAAACCAAGCAACGGCTCACAGTACCGGATGTGGTGCCAAACCTTCTTGGCTGGTAGCCAACAGCCAGCACCAATGATTTTTTTTTTTGTTTGTATTTAGTGGGGTATGTGTGAACCCAACGACATCACATTTTCTGGTGCTAACGGTAACGACAAAAAATGTGATGCCGACGGATTTCTGATGCCATTGAAGATTTTGCTAACGTGACAACTCTTTTTGACAACGACACCACCATACTCAGTGCTATAAGGGTAGTCACTATTATATGCTGAAAATTGAGGTGATGAGTTGATGTTGGTAAGGGTAATGCGTGAGTGAGAGGATTGTGGTGGCCCTCACTCATCATTGCATGCGGTGTTGCTTAACGATATTGGATAGTAGCCATATATCCCCTATTGAAAAAGGACAATAAAAGTAGAACAAACATACAAATCACCTTGACTTGAGACTTTGAGAGTTGCTCCCTCGTCTTAAAATTATCGTTCTCGTTTGATTTTTTCGGTTTTTCTTTCTCAACTTTGACTATAAATATTTTTGTTTGTATTATACAATACTTGATAAAAATTATACCAATGAAAATACATTTAAAACACAATCCGTTCATATATTTTATATCGAGTATTATGTAATATAAACAAAAATACTTAATGTCAAAGTTGAAAAATAAAGACCGAAAAAATTAAAATGGGACAATAATTTTAGGACGGAGGGAGTAGTTGTTTTGTGATCCGCATTCTCCACATGGTACCATACAATTGCTACTTTTGTTTAAGTTATTTTCGTTTGTCATAAGTTATTTGTACCATAAAATGATTACATACTTTTTTAAGTTTTTGTTATTTTATTATTTTTATATTTTTGTTTTTATTATATAACTAAAACACTAAAAATACAGAATATAAAATATAGAGTTTGACAAAACAAAAAGTATTAGAAGACAGAAAATATGAACCATAAAAAGATAAAAATTATTAATAAGAGGTAAAGATTAGCCAGGGTACCAATTACATGATCCGTTTACTACATATGGTTCCTGTAGATTTCCGAGGTATAGGAATTTGTGGAAGTGTTTAAGGGTCATCGCATTTATTTTAATTTAAGCAACATCTTTTTAACGTGTCATGAAATTTACCATTAATGCTTTTCTTAAAAACTGGAAAAGGTTACTTGATGATTTTTAGTTTTGTTTTGACTTTTGATGTAAGAGATACTTAGTTGGTCTTCTTTCTCGACACGATGACGTAAGGGTGTTGTTATATATACCTCGTGTAAGCGCACTTAACATTCGGTGAATATTTCATGAGTCATTCGATGAAAAGTACGTTTATGTTCATTTACTTATTAAATGAATGACTATGAATAATATTTTAAGTCGTTCATTTAGTTAAATGAACGAACATAAACAAAAGTCTTGTCCTTTCATTTATGTTCGTGAACGTCCAATTATACATTCATTTATGTTCATTTATTTATTTATATTCATATATCGTATCTTTTTGTTATATACTTTTAAAATTAGTCTACTTAAAAGAAACAATATTGTGTAGATTTTATATTTATTTTTCTACATTCATTTATGTTGTTTATTTTCGTTTAGTTTTTTAATGAACGAATATAAACGTACATGAACAACCTTATTTTCTTAATAAACGAACATGAAAAGAAAAAAAATTTGTTCATTTAAGCGATCGTGTTCATTTATTTGTCCAGTTAAAATTAAATGAACGAACATGAAAAAGGCTTCGTCCGTGTTCGTCCGGTTCTTTTACATCTTTACCTCTCATGACTCATCTTTGACCTTTTTTGGCCCACTTTTCATCCCTTCTGTTAACAGTAGAAGATAAATTTTTTTTATCAATTTATGTTTTCTATTTTTTTGTTTTTTAATACTTTTAACTTGTCTAACTTTATATTTCATATTTTGTACTTTTTTTCATAATTTTATAATGAAAACAACATTATAAAATAAAAAAAAGTTTTAAGAAGTTAAAAAAATAAAAAAATAGTGGGTATTGAAATCCATTTTGAGAGGTATGAATATCCATTCTCGTGACGAAAACTAAGTTTTTACGATTTATTGTAGTAAGTTATTCCATTTGGAATTATTGTTTTTAATTTTAATAAAACTTAAACCATTAAAAAAAGAAGAAGAACAATCAATCTCAAAATTAGTTAATCACAGTCTATTATTTAAAGCTCCAAATTGATAAAACTCCAGGAATATTCGGAATACAACTCAAGTATATGGACTTTGTTACATGATTAAAAAATAAACTAATGAGTCAGAAATTTCCTTTGGGAATAAATTACGTAATTATTACTTCTTTTAAATCTAAACCATATCCAAATACAAAGACAAAATTACAAGTTTCCACATTAGATACCTAAAGAATTGATATACTCCACTAAAAATAAATCAAAGTATAAAGTCTAACAACTTCTCCATAAAACTTTGGTCAACAACGATTGTATAGCTTTTTACATTATATTCCTAGATCCAAATACTTTGTAACAGCCACTTGTATGTTCAAAGATATACAGATTCACACGTTGACATAGGTTATTCTATAGAAATACCATAAATCGATATTGAGGTGTTTCACTATTTGGAGCCTAGTTCTTTATATATTGACCTTTAAAAAAAAAAGGTGTTTCACATTGTGTTAAAAATTCACATGTAATTAACTAATTATTATGTTTTCAATAATTACCAATTATTTTATTATGTTAGGTTCTTAGGCATGATTGATTGGATTTGGATACTGATTATTGATTGATAAGAGATTAAGAGTCAAATAACCATTTACAACTAAATCATTTACAAATCGATCTACTTATACATACTTGTAAAAATCAGCATGATTAATTTTCTTCAGCTTTGGGAAATTATGTAACACCATGATCAAAAGGTTATAGTGATGGAGTAAAACACTCAATTTAGGTGTGGTGATTTGCGGTTGGCTAAGGTTAGCGGGTCAAAAAACCTAATTTAATTGATTGAGTGGTTGGCTAACCTTGTTAACCCTAACCTAATTACACATAACTAAGACACGGCTTATTTATGAGCCACGACTTCACATGTTAATCACAAAGTTATGGCCTGATGGTAAAAGGTTTGAGAATATCATCACAAAAACGGGAAAGGTTTCAAGCTAACCGGTCAACTTACCTCAAAAAATTATTTGATTTGATTATGTGACAGTGGGTTTAATCCCCGTAAATTATTCGGACAAAAAACCAAAAACCATGGTTACCACTAGGGGTGATAATCGGGTCGGGTTAGTCATGTTCGGGTCAATTCAGGTCGGGTCCACTCGGGTCGAGTCCATTCAGGTTCGGGCCAACCCGAATATGAGTAAAATGCAATAAAATTGCCTATTCGTACTCGTTTAAGTAGATAAATTATAAAAATTATGTTAAAAAATAAATAAATAAATAAATAAAATAAAAAAATCCTTATTCAGTTCAATCGAGTCGACTGAAACCCGAATTAGCCAAACAATTTTTACCTAACACCCGACCCCCAAAAAAAATCCTTATTCATATGGCTGCATATAGAACATTAAGTCCATTTGCTTTGCTTTATATTCATTCACTTCCACTTCCTTCCTTTTTATCTGCATATAGAACATTAAGTCCTTTTGCTTTGTGGGTATGGATTACGGTATGGTAGGTTTGGGTAGGCTTGGTTATAATATAATGATTGTGGTCGTAAGTTGCGTTGTGGGTTTGGCGGGGGATTATTTCCTAGATTGAAGGTTCCTTCGGGTGTCGGGGAATTGCTTTGATTATTTCTTCGTTGGGTACGATTGATGTTTCGGGGAGTGTTTTCTCGAGACATTTTTTTTTATAAAAAGAGTGTAAAAGATTTGAGATTGTATTTAAAAATGGTGGGTTTTGTGTGTATTTATAGAAGAAAAAATGGGGGAATTGATTTTTTATTATTATTATTATTATTATTTTTTTTTAACATGCAACGGATACATCCGAATTTGTAAACGTTAATATTTAGACATGGGACCACAATATTGGTACAAAATGTGATGCCAAATGATTTCTGGTGCCATTGAAGATTTTGCTGACGTGGCAGCTCTTTTTGACAACGGCGCCACCATACTCAGTGCTCTAAGGTTAGTCACTATTATATGTTGAAAATAGAGGTGATGAGTTGATTGCATGCGTTGGTAAGCTTCGGCTAAGTTCAAAAAAAAAAAAAAAAAAAAAAAAAAAAAAAAAAGTTGATGTTGGTAAGGGTCATGCGTGAGTGAGAGGATTGTGGTGGCCCCTCCACTCATCATTGCATGCGGTGTTACTTAACGATATTGGATAGTAGCCATATATCCCCCATTGAAAAAATGGTCCCTTGACTTGAGATTTTAAGAGTTAGTTGTTTGAGTTAATTTCATAAATGGTCCCTGTGATTTGTCGGGTTTAACGGATTTAGTCCTTTTACTTTTTTTAACATGTTTGGTCCCTATGGTTGCGACCCATAACGGGTTTGGTCCCTTGACCAATTTTTCTGTTAGTTTGACTGTTTAAAATGATGAAATGACCAAACTAACCTCATATTATTATTAGAGTAAATTACACGGATGGTCCTTGTGGTTGGCGTTGACTTTCACGGATGGTCCCTTGACTTTTTTTTTTGCACTCACAGTCCCTAACTCGGAAACTACTAACACATATGGTCCGTTTGGTCAAGGCGTTAAGTTGTATAATTGTGAGGGTATTTTCGTCCGAACACTGTAGCATCTCTCTCCCAACTATATATATATCACCATCACTCCAAAACCCTGTACTTACTTTAATTCACTCGATAATTCATGATTTGCTTTGAGATAGTTGTAGCCAAAGAAAAGGATTTAAATGGTATAGTTGGAAGTCAGTTGGTTTATGTTTTTGAGTAGGTTTCAGCCACAAAAACGAGTGTTCATTTTTGGATTTGATAAATAGATTGGTTGAGTAGAACTGGGTTATGATTAGTTGAAGCCAAATCATGATGGTTTGAGACGATTGGAAATAGATTGGTTGAGTAGAACTGGGTTATGATTAGTTCATTTCAGCCACAAAAATGAACTGGGTTATGATTAGTTGAAGCCAAAAATGAAATGGGTTATGATCATAATTTCCTCAGTGGAAAGATTCCAACTTCATTGAGCAAGATGAGTAATCTTGAAAAGATTAATCTTGGTCATAATCACATTAATGGAATTATACCAAATGAATTTGTTAATCTTTCTAAGCTTCAATTGTTGGATTTTGTCCAACAATGTCATCAATGGAAGCTTTCCTTCGATTACTACTTCTAATCTTTCGGTTCTAATTTTGGATAACAATCAATTGAATGGTCAAATTTTTGATATCATTGGAAACTTTTCTTCTCTCACCCAACTTGGATTATCTCACAATAACTTCAGTGGTGAAATTCCTGAATCCATTGGTCATTTGAAGAATCTTGAGTCAGAGAAGGGTCACTTGCTTCAACGTGGTTTTGAGTGACCCTTGCTCTCGACGAACCTAAACCAACTGACCCTTGCTCTCGACGTTGTTGATTCCTTTGCTGGAAGTGACCCTTGCTCTCGACGAACCTAAACCAACTGACTTCCAACGATCTGCTCTTGCTGCTTGTTTGAAAGATTTAGGGGTTGAGTATCTTCAAGTCATTCTTAAAGTGTTGAGATCGACTTTAAAAAGAGGATTCGAGCTGCATGTTCTTGGATATACACTCAATTTCATTTTATCAAAGTGTTTATCGGTTCCCGATAGCGGTAAGTTGGATTATTGTTTCGAGGAACTTCTTTCTGTGGCTGAAAATGATATTCTTGGTGAGGTTTCGGAATAGAAAGATGTTGATAAGATTGCTTCAAAAATGAAGGAAACAAGAAAAAAGAAATCGTACAAGACTCTGAAGATAATAGCTCAAAACGTTACGATACAAACCCAGGCGAAGAAGTTAATTTCACCGATCAAAAAGAATGTTCAGAAGCAGTTGACCCCAAAATTGAAATCAAAATTAGAAACTATGCTGCGGCATATAGCTTCTGGTATTGAATCAAACCCGACCGCAAACCCGAGTGATATTTTCAATTTTGTTTATCAAGTTATTAAAGAGAATGCGGAGGGTTCATATATGATAACGGTATTTGCTCTCAGGATTTTGCATAAGCAAATCAAGAAAGTGAATAACCTAAAAGAAGACCTACAAATATTGGGATTGTTGGATCCTTTTGTTGGATTGCTATGCAATGGTTTGAGCTCCAGCTATGAAGATATAAGATCTTCATCTCTTATGTGTCTTTCACTTCTTGTGAAGTTTCAGTTATGTGCATTCGACTGGAAGAGAAGCTGTGCTTGAAATGCTCCATAAAATTATTATGAAGTTTCAGCCACCTATTGTAAATGAGCTTTCAAAAACTCTTTTTGTGCAACTGGTTCTCTGTTTGGCAAATGATACGGAGCAACAAGTTCGATCTATGGCTGGTACTGCTACAAAGATTTTGGTTGACCGCGTTGACTCACCAAGTCTACGTTCTATTTTAACAAACACTTTGCATTGCTTGATGTTGTTGATTCCCTTGCTGGAAGTGACCCTTGCTCTCGACGAACCTAAACCAACTGACTTCCAACTATCCCATTTAAATCCTTTTCTTTGGCTTCAACTATCTCAAAGCAAATCATGAATTATCGAGTGAATTAAAGTAAGTACAGGGTTTTGGAGTGATGGTGATATATATATAGTTGGGAGAGAGATGCTACAGTGTTCGGACGAAAATACCCTCACAATTATACAACTTAACGCCTTGACCAAACGGACGTTTGGTCAAGGGACCATATGTGTTAGTAGTTTCCGAGTTAGGGACTGTGAGTGCAAAAAAAAAAAAGTCAAGGGACCATCAACGCCAACCACAAGGACCATCCGTGTAATTTACTCTTATTATTATTATTATTATTATTATTATTTTATTATTATTATTATTATTATTATTATTATTATTATTATTAAACAAACCAAACCAAGATTCAAACAACACTATCAAAAAAAAAAAAAAAAAAAAAAAAGATTCAAACCCATATTCAAACCCATATTCAATCATCTCCAAAAAAACCAAACCCAGATTCAAAAAACACTATAAGCAACCAAACCCCATTCAAACAATAAAAAAAACAGATCCAGGTTGATATATTCAATCATCTAAAAAAAATAGATAAAAAAAAAATATCAACACCAAACCCAGGTTGATATATTCAATCAAAAAAAAAAAAAAAAAAAAAAAAAAAAAAACTAACCCAGATTCAAACAACACTATCAACACCAACACCAAATCTTATCACCTTCAATCATCTCCATATATATATATATATATATATATATATATATATATATATATATATATATATATATATATGAGAAAAACTAGAATGGGGGGTTGAATAGTTTTACGTCTTTTTAATTTTATTATGAAAACTTTGTTTACTTTTAAAAACTTAGATTCGAATTTATGTGAAATCAACTCTTGAACAATATGAACAAATATAAGTAAATCTAAATAAACAATGCAAGTAAAGTAATGAAATGAAATGAAAGATAGAGATGGAAAGATCGAACCGCGAGACAAAGGATTTATAGTGGTTCGGCTACAAGGACACCTTCCTTGCCCTACTCCACTCCTCGAGCACCTAACTCGAGAGCTTTCTTCACTATGTCAACAAGCTCCCTTATGGCGGAGAAAACCTTACACAACTTTCGCTTACACCGGTTTAACGACACAAAGATAGAGGTCGGGTCCTAATCGTAGCTAGAACCAATCTCACAACTTCTACACGACTTCTTCACGACTTATTCACAACTTCTTCACGACGGCTTCACAACTTCTTCACGATGGCTTCACAACTTCTACACAACGGCTTCACAACTACTTCACAACGGCTTCACAACTACTTCACAACCTATCACTACTTATATACTCTTCTACTTCCTTACACCTTCACTACTTACACACCTTAACTTCTTCACAACTTCACTACTAACACACTAATCTAGCCTAAACAATTATGCTCACACTTATCTAACAAATATACACAACTTATACACAAATGAATGAATGATTATACAAACAACTTAGGTAGCAAGATGATACTAAGTTGCAATACTTCTTCTCTAGTTGTTGAAGGAGTATTCTTCTTTTGCACTTGGATGGTAGAAGCTTGGATCACTTAGAAACCAATGCTTAAGAATATATGATCAAAGGATTTAGAAAGATTAGAAGAGATTTAGAACAGAAGGTTTGGGGTGCAAAAGGTAAGGAAAAAGTCCAGGAATGAACCAGTATTTATAGGCAAAATCTGACAGCTGGAGGAGTGGGGCGGTCCCCTTAAATAGGTGGCCGGTCCCCTTAAAATTAAGGGGACCGCCTAGTAAACTTAAAGGGGCCGCCCTACCCGAACGTTACTCAGTTTTGTCTTTTTGTAGGGAAGGTTTTTCTGGAACATTTTTGCCATTTTTGGTTGAAAATTTGAATTCATAAATTTATAATGGATTAAACATTTTTATTTAATACTAAAAATGATTTTCTAAAAGATATAAAATGTTTGTGTCATTTTATAAAAAATCAAGTGATTAAGAAAATGGTCTTTTGATCATATAATGCATTAAAAAGGGGGAGATCTAGATTTTTAGTGAGTTTCTAAAAACCTAGATTCAAACAACAAGAAAAGCCAAACACCAATCTCAAACACAATTAAATCCCTTCAATCCCATTTTTTCAAACACACCTATCCAAATATGTGAGATATCCATCATCACCGAATCTGCCGGTGTGCAGCTGTGGTCCACTGATCTCAAACCAAGAAACCATCAAACCCGACACCCTTTTCTTCACAGCCACACACCCACCACTAAATTTTTGGTCCAAGATTTGGGGTTTTTTGTCAAATAATTTCTCCTAATGCCAAACCAGTTTTTGCGTGTGAATTAAAGGTTGTTTAAGATCAGTGGTTTGGGTAAAAAGTGTCGATAGTGGGTAAAAATTTCTTCTAGTTTTTTTATTGATTTGGGTATACAAGTTTATAAGAAAAGAAAAAAAGAACATTCGCCATCGTGTGTGCAAAGTGTGTGTGTATGTTTTGATATGGTGGGGATGGTGGTAATTCATGGTTGTTTTTAAGAAAAAAGGAATGAGCTAAGATCTGTAAAAAAAGAGATAGAGTGAGTGAGATATGAAATGTGTGTGTTTAGTGTTGGGGGAAGAAAATAAATAAAGGATAAAAGAATATTTAATTGGATTGTGTAATAGGTGGATTAAAATGATAAAATTACCCTTACATGTGACTTGCACATGATGTATTTCACGGTCAAACTAACAGAAAAATTGGTTAAGGGATCAAATCTGTTAAAAAAAGTAAAGGGACTAAATCCGTTAAACCTGACAGACCACATGGACCATTTATGAAATTAACTCTAGTTGTTTTGTGTTCCACATTCTCGACATGATACCCATACAATTACTACTTTTGTTTAAGTTATTTTCGTTTGTCATAAGTTATTTGTACCATAAAATGATTATATACTTTTTTTACGTTTTTGTTATTTTATTATTTTTATATTTTTGTTTTTATTATAAAACTAAAACACTAAAAATACAGAATATAAAATATAAAGTTTGACAAAACAAAAAGTATTAGAAGACAGAAAATACGAAACATAAAAAGATAAAAATTATTAATAAGAGGTAAAGATTAGGCAGGGTACCAAGTACATGATCCGTTTACTACATATGTTCCTGTAGATTTCCGAGGTATAGGAATTTGTGGAAGTCTTTAAGGGTGCGTTTGGTTCGCAGTATGTTTTGAAAGGAATTGTAATCTGTCAAAGGAATTGTAATTTGAATGAATTGTAATTCAAAGAGTTGTAATGTGTTGTAATTGTAATGTGTATGAATTGTAATTGATGTTTTCTGTCACTGTGTTTGGTTGGATCTCAACGTAATTGTAATTCGAAAAATTTATAAAATTTCAAAAAATTTATAAAAATTAGAAAAAATTTATAAAAATTAGAAAAATTTATAAAAATTAGAAAAATTTATAAAAATTCAAAAAATTTATAAAAATTCGAAAAAATTAAAAAAAATTCCAAAAATTTATAAAAATTTTATAAAAAATTTATAAAATTCGAAAAATTTATATAAATTCGAAAAAATTTATAAAAATTCAAAAAATTTATAAAAATTCAAAAAATTTATAAAAGTTCCAAAAATTTATAAAAATTCGAAAAAATTTAAAAAAATTCCAAAAATTTATAAAATTTTAAAAATTTAAAAATTTTATAAAAAATTTATAAAATTCGAAAAATTTATAAAATTTTATAAATATTTAAAAATTTGAATTTTTATAAAATTTTTTGTAAAATTTTTAAATTTTTAAATTTTTTGAATTTTTAAATTTTTAAATTTTTATAAATTTTTTATAAAATTTTTAAATTTTATAAATTTTTTATAAAATTTTTCGAATTTTCTAAATTTTTTATAAAATTTTTAAATTTTATAAATTTTTTATAAAATTTTATAAATTTTTCGAATTTTATAAATTTTTTATAAAATTTTTTGAATTTTTAAATTTTTAAATTTTTATAAATTTTTTGAATTTTTATAAATTTTTTTGAATTTTTATTAATTTTTTGAATTTTTATAAATTTTTTGAATTTTTATAAATTTTTCGAATTTATATAAGTTTTTTCGAATTTTTTAAAATTTTTTCGAATTATTATTATTATTATTATTATTATTATAAAATTTTGAATTACAACGTAATTCAAAACTTTTCATCCAACATCCTATGTAATCTGAATTACCTCCTTTGATGTAATTGTAATGACTGAATTACAATTACAACACAAACCAAACAGCCTACGTAATGTAATCTGAATTACAATTTCCTCTATTCTATGAATCAAACAGCTTACGTAATGTAATCTGAATTACAATTACAAACAATTACGCCAGATTACGGCGAACCAAACGCCCCTAAGGGTCATAGCATTTATTTTAATTTAAGCAACATCTTTTTAACGTGTCATGAAATTTACCATTAATGCTTTTCTTAAAAACTGGAAAAGGTTACTTGATGATTTTTAGTTTTGTTTTGACTTTTGACGTAAGAGATACTTAGTTTTAGTATGTCTTCTTTCTCAACACGATGACGAAAGGGTGTTGTTATATATACCTCTTATTAGTACTTTAAACGCATTTAACGTTCAGTGAATATTTCAGGAGCCACTATTTGGTAAAAAGTACGTTTATGTTTATTTACTTATTAAATGAACGACTATGAATAATATTTTACGTCGTTCATTTAGTTAAATGAACGAACATAAAAAAAAGTCTTGTCCATTCATTTATGTTCGTGAACATCAAATTATACATTCATTTATGTTAATTTATTTGTTTATATTCGTCTATCGTATCTTTTTGTTATATACTTTTAAAATTAGTCTACTTAAAAGAAACAACACTTATATAACACAATATTTTATAGATTTTATATTTATTTTTCTACATTCATTTATGTTGTTTGTTTTCGTTTAGTTTATTAATGAACGAACATAAACGGACATAAACAACCTTATTTTTTTAATAAATGAACATGAAGAAAAAAAAATTGTCCGTTTAAGCAATCGTTTTCATTTATTTGTCCAGTTAAAATTAAACGAACAAACATGAAAAAGGCTTCGTCCGTGTTCGTCCGGTTCTTTTACATCTTTATCGCTCATGACTCATCTTTGACCTTTTTTGGCCCACTTTTCATCCCTTCTGTTAATAGTAGAAGATAAAAATTTTATCAATTTCTGTTTTGTATTTTTTTTTGTTTTTTAATACTTTTACCTTGTCTAACTTTATATTTCCTATTTTGTACTTTTTATTTTGTAATTTTATAATGAAAAAATAAAAAAAGTTTTAAGAAGTTAAAAAAATAAAATAATAGTGGGTATTGAAATCCATTTTGAGAGGTATGACCGTATGAATATCCATTCTCGTGACGAAAACTAAAGTTTTTACGATCTATTGTAGTAAGTTATTGCATTTGGAATTATTGTTTTTAATTTTAATAAAACTTAAACCATTAAAAAAAGAAGAAGAAGAACAATCAGGGTATGTTTGGCAAAACTAGCTGTATGCTGTAAGCTGTTAATTGTAAGTTGTAAGCTGTAAACTGCAAAACTGTTAACATGAGATACAAGCTGTATCATTTTTTCAATAAAAGTGTTGGGTAAGTCAGCTGTTAAATGTAATGATAAGATGTAAAATGACATAAAATGACATATTTATAATTGTTAACAAATATTTAGAGGGTATATCAGTAATTTAATGTTTTAACAGCTCCAAGATATTTAAAAAGCTTCATGAATCAGCTTTTCATTTATGAGTTATTTGTTTGAAATAAAAACTTGAAGTTAATGTATCCAAACGGAGCTATTTATTTTAGAAGAGATTATTTTTGTAACAAAAAACTAACAGCTCCTCAAAAAAACTCTAACCAAACAGGCCCAATCTCAAAATTAGTTAATACAGTCTATTATTTAAAGCTCCAAATTGATAAAACTCCAGGAATATTCGGAATACAACTCAAGTATATGGACTTTGTTACATGATTAAAAAATAAACTAATGAGTCAGAAATTTCCTTTGGGAATAAATTACTTCTTTTAAATCTAAACCATATCCAAATACAAAGACAAAATTACAAGTTTCCACATTAGATACCTAAAGAATTGATATACTCCACTAAAAATAAATCAAAGTATAAAGTCTAACAACTTCTCCATAAAACTTTGGTCAACAACGATTGTATCCCTTTTTACATTAGGCTAGTCACAGTCGTGACCTGGGTCACCGGGTGCCACGTCAAATTTCTCTCTCCGACGACCAGACATGATCAAAGTGCCATAGTCGATGACCAAAGTTGTTGTGTTTTTTATTTATTTATTTATTTATTTATTTATTTATTTATTTTTTTTTAATGCAACGGATTAGAGGTTTAAAAGTCGGTCGACTTTTAGACCGACTTTGGATTTGGTTTGCAATCGACCGATATTCAACCGAACCTCGACATCCCACTCGACCGATTTGGAGATCGGTCACTTTGAAGGATCGACTGATTTTTTTCAGCCGAGTGTGAGCAGCCATATATTCCTCGATCCAAATACTTTGTAACAGCCACTTGTATGTTCAAAGATATACAGATTCACACGTTGACATAGATTATTCTATAGAAATACCATAAATCGATATCAAGGTGTTTCACTATTTGGAGCCTAGTTCTTTATATATCGGCCTTTCAAAAAAAAAAAAAATGGGTGTTTCACATTGTGTTAAAAATTCACTAATTAACTAATTATTATGTTTTCAATAATTACCAATTATTTTATTATGTTAGGTTGTTAGGCATGATTGATTGGATTTGGTTACTGATTATTGATTGATAAGGGGATAGGGAGCGGTGGGCGGTTTGGCCAACAGGCTCCTCAACCCGCAGGTTTCACCACTCCTTTGGCAATCGGGTTCTTTTAACAGGTTGTATACCGGTCTTTTTAGCCGCTGTTCAAGCCGTTTGAAGGGGAAAATTTGCAAAAGAAATTTAACCGTTGGAGGGTTGAATTTGTACCGTTGGGAGGGTTGAATTTGCAAAAGAAATAAATGCCCCTTCTTGTATAAATCGCAGCAAGCAAAAAAAAAATAAATAAAAAATAAAAAAAAAAATAAAAATACACACATCTCTTTCAAACAAAACCAACCAAACCGAATCATCAAAAAAAAAAAAAAAAAAAAAAACATCTTTTACATTCACACAATGTCTTCATCTTCATCTTCCAGTTTTAAATTCGAACCAATTTTGATTGCGGATATTCCAGTTTTAAATTCGAAGCAATCAAACAGCTCTCAACAGGTGAACCTCCTGATAACTTTGATGATAATTTACACATGGCTGCAAGAACTTCACGTGAGTCACTTGAACTTTCTTACGTCTACGCGTGTTGTATATTGCACAACATGATAATAAAAGATGACGGGAGGGCAATATCACAGGTTCATATAATGGACCAACCGGCACCCGTAGTTTATGACCCTAGTGTACTACCGGAGTTACATGACGAAAACATCCATCATCGTCTCCGGTTTGATCTTACTGAGCATGTATCGAGGCTAGACTTGGCTTTCCTGGATGACCCAGCAAACCAACCACCACCGATTAAAGAATTAATTTAGTGTGTTTTTATTTTTAAAAAAATGTTGCATTGTTCCTTTTAGACATTTATGTACTTTTCTTTCTTAATAAAATGTTATGTGTTTTAGTTATAAATTGTGTAGTTTAATTGTTTATGGGGAAAAAATGAAAAATTTGGGAGGGCTGGAAAATTATGGGCGCCAGTGAAATTGGTTGGGATGGCTGGTTGGTTGAGCTGAGTTGGCAGAATTTGATTTTGGTCAAATTGGGAGGGTTGGATTTTTGGGAGGGTTCCACTCCCTAGCCCCTAAGAGATTAAGAGTCAAATAACCATTTACAACTAAATCATTTACAAATCGATCCACTTAGAGCAATAGGTGTAATGGCAAGCAAAATCTCATCATTCGGGCCCTATGGGGTGCCACGTCACCATGACAACCCCCCTTCTAATAACATACCACAACTTACTCATTTGGGCCCCACAACTTACAATTTTTTTTATTTTATTTTTTATTATTATTTTTTTTTCACATATCCACAAAATAAAAACCTATCATCATATCACTTTCTTCTTAATTATCACTTCTTCTTCTTCTTCATTAACCCTGCCATCATCACACCTTAACCTACACAGCCACCACCTTAACCTACCACCTTAACCCACACAACCACCACCTTAACCCACACAGGGAAAAAAAAATAAAAAAAAAAAAAAAAAAAAAAAAAAAAAAAAAATGATTGAATTTGATTAAAAAAAAACGGTCGAATGCATTTTTAAACGTTTGATAACGTTTATATTTGTTGGATTCTGACAATAAGTACATCCCCAACACTCGTCGTGCAGTCGAGCAAGGAACGAATGGCGAGCCATGGCTAAGGTGGGCGGTACAATGGCGAGCTACGGCGAATGGTCCACGTTGGCACGACGAAGGACAACGATGTCTACATCGTTTGCTCTTATACATACTTGTAAAAATCAGCATGATTAATTTTCTTCAGCTTTGGGAAATTATGTAACACCATGGTCAAAAAGTTATAGTGATGGAGTAAAACACTCAATTTAGGGGTGGTGATTTGCGGTTGGCTAAGGTTAGCGGGTCAAAAAACCTAATTTAATTGATTAAGTGGTTGGCTAACCTTGTTAACCCTAACCTAATTACACATAACTAAGACACAACTTATTTATGAGCCACGACTTCACATGTTAATCACCAAGTTGTGGCCTGATGGTAAAAGGTTTGAGAATATCATCACAAAAACGGGAAAGGTTTCAAGTTAACCGGTCAACTTACCTCATAAAATTATTTGATTTGATTATGTGACAATGGGTTTAATCCCCGTAGGGGTGTTAATCGGGTCGGGTTAGTCATGTTCGGGTCAATTCAGGTCGAGTCCACTCGGGTCGAGTCAATTCGGGTTCGGGTCAACTTGAATATGAGTAAAATGCAATAAAATTGGCTATTTGTACTCATTTAAATAGATAAGTTTTAAAAATTATATTAAAAAAAAAAAAAAAAGAAAAAAAAGAAAAAACTTGTTCAGGTCAAACGAGTCGACTGAAACCCGAATTAGCCAAACAATTTTTACCTAACACCCGACCCTATTTAATATTCAGGTTACTCGGATTTAACCCAAATAAAATTAGTAACCCTCGTAACTCACCTCGAATAGACTTAGTCGGATTCGGGTCAAATTGGGTTTTTTTGACACCCCTATTTACCACAAAAAACGTCACATGTTCCAAACACATAGAAACACTATTTTTTTTTCCGAATATTCAGTCGGGATATGACATTAGAGAAACCTCACTGAATAATAGTGAAGCCTTGCACGTACCCTAGACAACGAGATGTTGACCATGGGCCGTTACAAGTATTCGGAGAGAAAAACCCAAGACTTGCCATCCCTAAAGATCGAACTCAAGACTTTGGATAAAACCGGGAGTGCTATCTATGTTCGAAACACAACCCAAACACTCCTATTCAATGTGAACATTAATTTAACAATTCTCAATCCCTATATATATATAAACACATCTCCAATCTTCACTCCATCCCCCCTCCACATTCTCTCCATCTTTTCTTGATCACACACTCAAAAAAATTCATCATGACCAAACCAACATACATAATCTCATCATCACAAGCAGAATCACTAGCCAAATCCCAAAACAAAACAATCCCAGAGCTCCTCCCATCACTTGTGAAACAAGCTCAAGATCTTGCACGTCCACCCATCTCCAAATTCCATGTAGGCACGGTCGGGTTATCGTCCGATGGGCGCGTATTTTTCGGAGGCAATATCGAGTTTCCTGGCTTGCCACTGCATCATTCTATCCATGCTGAACAGTTTTTGATCACTAATGTTGCTCTACATGGTGGTGGGCCCAAGCTTCTTTACATGGCTGTTTCTGCAGCCCCTTGTGGCCATTGCAGGCAGTTTTTGCAGGAATTGAGAGATGTTGCAAGTACCATGATTCTGATCACTAATGGTGATGATGATCATGGTGATTATAGGCCTATTGGTGATATATTACCACACCCTTTTGGCCCTTTTGATTTACTGGATCAAGAAATGCCTTTAGTATTGGAAGAACATAAAAATGACATTTTTCTCAAGGATGAATGTTTACTGACCCATAATAGTGAAACTGAAAATTTGAGAAATCTGACAAATGGGTATTTGGAATTGGCGAAAAAGAATGATGGGTTCTTGAAATCAGAGGCATTGGCCGCGGCGCGTGGGTCTCACGCGCCGTACAGTGGGTGTCCTAGTGGTGTGGCATTGATGGATTGTGATGGGAATGTGTATAAAGGGAGTTATATGGAGTCTGCGGCGTATAATCCGAGTATGATGCCGGTCCAGGCTGCGTTGGTGGCGTATATTGTGGGTGGAGGTGGGGGATATGAGCGGATTGTGGCCGCGGTGTTGGTGGAGAAAGAGGGGGTTATGGTGAGGCAAGAGGATACTGCTAGGTTATTGTTGAAACATATTTCGCCGAAATGTGAGTTGAGAGTGTTTTATTGTATTTAATTCGATATTCGATTGATTAATCAAAAAATATTTATCGATTACTATTGTGTTCTGCGGATGTTAGCAGGATGTAAGCAGTTGTTTATTGATGTGATTTGTAACTTATGATTGTTCAAATTGAATAAGAAGTGATTAACCTTATTATAAAGTATGTTGATTACGATTATATTCTGCGGATGTGAGCATGATGTAAGCAGTTGTTTATTGATCTGATTTGTAATTTCTGATTGTTCGAATTGAATAAGAAATTATTAACCTTTATATAAAGTATGTTGACATGATGCAAGAAGCTAATGTTGTTTGGTCAATATTGCTTATTTTAGCTTAAAGCACATTATTAAAATACTGGTTAGGTGGTGGATTTTTATAGTATATGCCATGGTTGTTAGATGGTGTGGTAGGTGGTGGCAATGAACATTGATGATTGTATGAGTGTACTTCTATCATAAAATATCAGTCAGAATTGTGATCTGTTTAGAATTTTTACCATTTCAGAAAGGAAGGTGATATGCAGCTATGAGCATATCAGAAATGAACATTGATTGTACAATTTGTACTGGTGTATGTTTATCACAAGACTTCTGAGATTATAGGTTTTACAAAAAACTTCAATCAGACGGATACGAGATTGAAAAGGTACGTCTTTCTCAGACATAATGTGGCGTGTTGTTCATAAAAATCGGTTATACTTTGCTCTATGGTCACACCAAAAGCCGCAAGTAAGAAGTCTCTGTGATATCAGGAATAAACTTGCCAATTTCTGAGATGGAATCTGATATAAGTTGCAAGAAAACAAACGTTAGAAGTGTCTCGTACTCTCGTAGTCTTCAAGTAAGGAATCTTTGGCATCAGTGGATCTACCGAAATTATGCTGTATGCATAAGCTCGAAATACACTCTAATGTGTATCATTATGTTGTATGCCTGAACTGGTTTATGTACACACGAACGCAATCAAAAAACGATACATTTTACCTCTAATGTGTTTACTTTTTTTCCTTTTAACCATGTCCTTTAAGTTTAATGATAACCATGAGTTTCTATTTCAGGAAAGTGCTAGCTATGTTTAAGCATAACCAAACCTTGATGGTATAAAATCACCCTCCACATTTCTTCCCCACCTTCCACCCCATTGTCTCCGTTTGAGACGATGGCTCTTACAAAACACACCCTAATCCTAATCTTCCTATTTGCTCACATCATATTCGCAACGTTCAAGAATGCCCATTCCACACGTTTACCTGCATCAGACGCGCCCCCCACCAAACCTGACAAAGACAAAGACTCTCCTGATGGCAAGAGAGCACCATCCAAGCCACCGGATGGACCCAAGGGCGGTGTGGCAAATAAGGTGGCAAAACAAATGAAAGCTGTTGAGAAAAAGATTAATGAATTCAATGAATCATTCAAGAAACGAATAGATGGCCCCGGATCATCACATGGGACCCAAGAATGTGTTTCAGAGTGTGACGAGGTGTTTGGTGCTGCCCTTGATGATATAAAGAACACTCTCGAAAGCCTTGAAAGCCAAAACCTAATGAAAGCTAATTTTGATGTTAGTGCGGTGGCTACCAATGTGGACACTTGCAGTGATTGCTTTAAAGAGATGGTTGGCGGTGACGAAGAGGTAGAAAAACTAGGTGAATGGGTACGGAAGACCACCGGAGATGCCCTTGACGCTCTCCAAAAAGCCACTGACTAAATTATATATTATAAACATACTACACTGCAAAAGGAACTTAGAGACATCATGTCATCATCATATTTCTTGATCAAAATTTTGGGATCAATACACAATATTTGGGATGAACAGACTCCTACACATGCAGCTTCATAACACAGAGCTTTCGAATCCATTTTACTATAGCTTATATTAGATTATTTGAAGAATGTAAAGAAAAATAACGAAATTTAGGAACGTAGTTTCTTACTGTTTGTACAAAATTATGTTAGATAGACTATTAGAAGTACCAAGATAATTGTATATGCAAGGAATTTGTAGCATATATGAAGCTTTTCTCTTACATCATACAAGTTTCATAATTTCTGACTTTCACTTGTTGGGTGGAAGAACGGTTCCTTTGTAAATCTTCCATGGTCCACCATAGAACTTGGGTCTCATAATCGGCACGACCTCGCCAGGATGATCTTCCCAGTACTTTTCCTGTATGGAAATAAAGGAAGAAGTTAAGGAAATACTATATGTAGTCACTGTGTTGTCTTTTTATTGGATTTATATTTAGTCGGCCCACTTTAACCATGTTTTCAAAGAAATTTACAAAGATATCAACAGGTCCTCGGATGTGTGCTTAGAAAGTAACTGCACGATATCAGATAAAGATAATCAAGTAGTTAGCTGCAAAAAGAATGTGTTGCAGGATATGGTGTTTGGATATGCATCTATTGCGGACTCTTTGACAGATACTGATTATTTGAGTAACCTATGAGTATATAAGTAATATCATTCTACCCTTTGATAAAAACTTTTGTTGCATAAGTTTCGATAAATTATCTCACCCAATATGATCAGATAATCTTACGCAAAGGTATATCATCCCAACACTAGAAACAGTATTGCGAGTTCAAATTTCAATGATCATAAACTTAAAGGCAAAGCACATATCCAAACACCCCTTAAGAGTACCTTGTAGAGTTGCTCGGTGATTGCAGCTCCAATGACGCCAGTATAGAAGGCACAAACATATATTGTAACAAGAGGAGTGAATGATTTTGGGCGCTTGTATGGATCAACCATCGTCCAAAGAACTTCTTTCTCCCACTTAGTGTGCAAGTAATCAGCATATTTTCTCCACAGATAAGTCGTCATTCCTGGAAGTTCTTAAATTTACCTGATTTGTAGCAACCACAGTTAAAGTGTTACAATCTTACAGATACAAATGTTACGGCGTTTGAGATGGTCAAAGTTAAATACTCGAACGTAAATCTAGAAGGCGTTGGATCCATAAACAACCCCACAAAATGACAAGAAGTAATCATGATAGCAATATATGTACATACGCAAGGATACTTCCACGATCCACTTTTTCAAATTCTGCACTTTTTGTTCTGTAAGCTTTGTTTATATTCCTAAGAAAATCAACCATTTGTGTAGTTATGCTAAAAGCTAAGTTCTGAATGAAAGGGTGTGGTTGGCATTGAGTTATTAAAGTGGTTGTCTAATAATTGCATTGTCAAGTCACATATAAATGGTTTCTAGTTTTTGGATATAGAGAAACGGATTCCGGTTTAGGATAATCATGTGATTATTTAAGGGCTATTTTACACGTGGATACTCAAATAATCTGATTTTCTTTGAACACTCGCATAGCAACTTATCATATCACCCAAACACTAGAAACAGTTCATTGTGCGTTACAACTTCAATAATCATATAATTATTGAACTTCTTTCTACCGCTTAGTGTGGAAATAATCAGCATATTTTCTCCACAAATATGTCGCCATTCCACAAAATTTCTTAAACTTACCTGTATCGTAGCAACCATAGTTTACATGTTACAATCTTACAGATACAAATGTTATGGCGTTTGAGATGGTCAAAGTTAGATACTCGAACGTAAATCCATAAACAATCCCATAAAATGACAAGTAATCAAGATAGCAATACTGTATATGTACATATGCAAGGAGACTTCTAAGATACACTTTTCAAATTCTGCACTTTTTTCTTTGTAAGCTTCTGTATCTCTATTCCTAAGAAAATTAATCATTTGCATACTAATGCTAAAAACTATATTCTGAATACAAGGGTGTGGTTTACATTGCATCATGAAAATGATTATCTGATAACTGCATTGTCACGTCATAGATAATTAGCTCCTCGTATTTGGATACAGTGAAACGGATTCCGGTTTTGGATAATCATGTGATTATTTAGAAGCTATTCTACACGCAATTACTCAAATAATCAGATTTTTTTAACACTCACATAGCAACTTATCATATCACCCAAACACTAGAAACAGTTTATTGTGCGTTGAAAGTTCAACAATCATATAATTATTGAACTTCTTTCTCCCACTTAATGTGCAAATAATCAGCATATTTTCTCCAACAAATATGTCGCCATTCCCAACATTTCTAAAATTTACCTGTATTGTAGCAACCATAGTTTACAAGTTACAATCTTACACATACAAATGATATGGCGTTTAATTTGGTCATTGTTGAATACTTGAACGCAAATCTAGAAGGCGTTGGATCCAGAATGAACCTCACAAAATGAGAAGCAATCAAGATAATCATGCACATACATATTCAAGGGCACTTGTAAGATTGACTTTTATTTCAAGGGCTTGTAAATTTATCTAGAAGCCTTGGTATCTATATTCCTAGAAGAACAACCATTAAGGTGCTTGTGAGAATGGTTTAGAGGTTATAAATATTCTACCTAGGGTTTCAAGCATGTAACACTTTTCATTTTCGGTTAATAACATACTAGAGATCCCAGTTGCCCATGGACGTAATTCGATCTTCTTGTGAACAGCTTAACCGCGTTATATCTTTTTGTTATTGTTTATTTCTTTCTCGCTTAACGATTTCATTTTGCCTAACAAAGGTGATGCTAAAAGCTATATTCTGAACTCTAAGGATGTGTTTGGCATTACATTATGAAAGTAATCTATCAGATAACAGAATTTTCCATTCACAGATCTAGTGTCCTGATGACCTGATATAACGAAACTGATCCGTGTTGGATAACTATGTGATTATTCAGAAAATCTTTCATAGACAAATCCTCCAATAATCAGAATTTTTGTAAACACTAGCCAAGATATTTATCTTATCGACACAATTTCTAACAGCACATACAAGCACTACCGTTGGCATACAGTCATACACGCTACAGCCCATTTCGTTACACCTGATTACAACCAAGTCATAAACTGATTCCTGGTGTCTGGGCATAGTGAAAACGATCCATTTTGGATTATAATGTGATCACTTACGGGCTATTTTATACGTTAATCCTCATATAACCAAAGTTTGCAAAGCACTCACATAGCTAATTATCTTATCATCACAATTCTAATAACATAACTGACCCATTTCGTAATACCTCATACCACATTCTAACTATTCCATATAGATATCATTAACCCTAAATCGAAACACCCCCTAAAGCCCCAAACTTTATAGGGTTTAAGGCGGGTCAAGTCCAGTTTTGGTAAGTGAACTACAAAATGTCCCACTAACTGTCACAAACTTCCAAAAAGTGTTTCAATATGCACCGTTTGGTGCGTTGTCACTTAATAGATAGCGACGTGTCAGATTTTGTGGTATGACAAGTCACTAAAATTTGCATATTGGAACACTTTTTTGTAAGTTGGGGACATTTATCGGACATTTTGGAGAAAGTTGGATGCTATTTTGTGGCCTAAACCCAACTTTATAAACAACGAAAGAGTCATCAAGAAAATACCCAATCCAATTCTTATACAGTACACACTAACACATAAAAAACAACCCAATTTTCTTCTTAGGGGGTGTTTGTTTAAGCTTATATATGGGCTTACGAGCTTATTTGATTTCGGCTTATATTTCATAAGAATTTTCTGGCTTATTTTGAGACTCATGGGCTTATATAAGCCCACAAGTCTCAAAATAAGCCGGGAAATTGGGGCTTATGAAATATAAGCTGAAAAGCAAATAAGTTCATAAGCCACATATAAGCTTAAACAAACACCCCCTTAATATATATACATTTGGTTCAGCTAAGCATTTGATCAAACAGTTGGTGTGCATAAATACAAACAACCCATTTAACAAAACATCATGGCAAAGTGAAAAAAGTACTAACTTTCAGCTTATATTAACAACAGAATAAGATAAAACAATGATTTGATTGTTTAAAGATTGAAAATTTAAATAAGTAGTACCGCCGACTTGGATAGATTGAAGAAGTAGTACCGCCGACTTTGATCACAAAATAAGGGGGGGTGTCTGGTTACCTTATTTAAAACAGTATACGCTTGTAGTAACAGCTTATATGATGCTTGTTTGTGTTACCTTATTTGCTTATGTATTTTTGCAATTTTTATTTAAAAACTAGAATTTATACTCTTTTATACTCTTAAAATCAAATGCTACTACTTAATATTACTTTTAAAAATAATCTTTTTTTATAATCTTTTGCTCCGACTCTATCTCCATCTACAGCTCCATCTTCAGTTCTAGTAACGTTTATTGTTGACAAACATACCTGTAATTTGTTTGTTTGTGTTACCTTATTTCAGGGGCGGTGAATTCTGACTCGACACAAAACCCGATATAAGACCGACACGGAAATAAACAGGTTCTGGTTGAGTCTAAATAGGTCTAAACGACCCGTGTAACCTGTTTATTAAACAGGTCAGGTTTGGGTTGGAGTTGGGTTAAGCGGGTTGACCCGCCAATCTGATAACCCGAACCCGTTAACTTGAACCAGACACGAATTGGCACCCCTACCTTATTTGCTTAGAGGCGAGTTTGGTAAAAAAAAAAAAAAAAAAAAAAAAAAAAATTAGAAATCATTTTTCTTAGAAAAGTTTGAAATATTTTTGGTTCAAATTATCTGTTGTTTAATACACTTTGTTGTTTTGGTTTGTCTCAAAATAAATGTATATTTTTGGTTACAATTAATCAAATTGTATTTAAGTGGGTAGATATGTATGGTACATGATACAATGATTATATTCTTTTTAAACCGTGTTTATTTGTACGTGAATATTTATTTTGAGACGGAATGAGTATTTAAAACTACAAACATGCCAAAAGAAGAGACTTGTGAAATGCAACAATCTGTTTAGAGCACAAGATGCAGCTCGCCACTTCAGCTCGTCGTCAACGGTGGCACTTCGCCACAGCTCGCCATCACACCGCCCTCCGTTTCTTTTTTCGCCACTTGAACCCTCGTCGTCTGCACGACAAGGGTAAAATTCGTCCTTTTGTCAGTCCATTGTCAGTGGCATTTTTTTTTTTTTTTTTTAAGGTTTTAGTTGTGGTGTGATTTTACAGGTATGGTTGTCGACATCACATCCTCTCAATAAACTGTTGGTGAGATATAATATTGTTGTTAAAAGTTAAAACAAATAAGTAAGTACAAATACCTCTCAATAAACTCTTTCAGACCGGCATATTATCAATTTTATTAGAAATTGCTTATTATCCACGAAACTAGCAAATACTATATATTTACTTACTTTTATGATAGCAACAATAAGATAATCTACAAATAATAAAACAGACTTATAATAATAGTAACAAAATAAGGTAATCGGTGTTGATAGGGGTACCTCTTATAGGATTCTGACAGCTCATCACTCCCATTTTTCCACTTTATTAACACAAAAAACAGTTTTTTACCGTTTTATGTTCCGTATTTTTTGTTTTTCACTATTTTTGATTTATGAAACTTTATATTTTATATTTCGTACTTTTTCTTTAGTTTCATCATAAAAACAAAATTATAAAAAATAATAAAAAGAGAAAGAGATGGCAATATCCATTTAGGGGATGTATGGATAACCAATCCCAATCTACAAATAAAAAATAAAAAAAAAAACCACTTATGAACAAAAAAGTTAACTACTTATACATATTATTCTGAAAGGTAACATCAATGTGTGATATATAATCACACTTAATGACACCCATGAGAATAACCATGTATTAATCTCAACTTGCGTGAACATTATTCACCTTGGTATATTAGCTTGCAACATATCTTTTCTTTGACCTATGTGGGATGAAAACATACCCATTTTTATTTATCAAAAAGTACCAAACACAGAAACAAGTTATGAGCCTCAATCTGTTCTTAAGAAACTGATGTTTCACAGAAAGATACACCATTTCTCGTCGTTTTTCTTAGTCCAATATAACTTTGAACCAGAGGAAATCCAAAGTTTATAAACTTCTAGTTGGAGATAAGTTAAAAAGCTCAAACAACCCCTTTTGTAAAAACTTGATCAGAATCTGTACTTTAGAACTGCTAACAACTTTTATTCTAGTTTCAAGGTCTCAACTTTATAAATGATAAGAACGTCTTGTCGAGTTTCAGGAGGATTTTGACCTATTGGCTCATACGAAAATATAAGCACTTAAAATAAGCAGGTTGTATAATGGTTAAATTACAAGTGGTTTTCTTTTTTTCTTTTTTTTCAAATACACACTTTAAAATAAGCAGATTTCAAGCACCAAAGCTACATGAATAAGGCGAAAATAAGTAGTTTTTTTTTTTCCTTAAACTTTGAGGGCAACAAGCTACATAGAGACGAAGACATATATGGGATGGAAGATTTTGAAAAGCAGGTAAAGAGTTGTAGCATCAAAAGTAGAGTTATAGGTACACGACAAACCACATCTGAATGCTTATTAACTGTTCTATCGACATGTCCATTATCATTTCTATATTCAACAGAAGAAAAAGAACATGTCAGTAGACCAAACGAAGCTGCCTGCCGTTACCTTACTCAAACTGTATAGAAAAATATACAGGAAAAATACATATATCAAGTACCAAATTCCATTTTCGGCTACTACTGTAATAATGAGTGTTACAGAATTAGATACGAAAAAGCTATAAACATCATTTAAAATGCATAGAATCAATGAGTTTCTATGTTGATTCCGCTTGTTTCTTCTTTGGAGGCAACACGGTATCAAGCTTTAGTTCACCAACGCCTTTGTTTGGTCCAATGCTGCAACGATCCGTGTTGTGTTTCTGAATTGCGTCCTTGATTTTCTGAAACTGCAATAGCATAGATGGAAAGTAATCAGTACAGGAATAAAATATGTAGAAACTGTCATGCCTCACAATCAATTTCGACACGTTTACCTACAAATGGGTTGATTTTGGTTATATTCCATCCCTAACGGTCAAACGGGTAATCAGAAGAATTTAGCTGGTAGATGCAGATAATGTATTCACGCGCATACATAAATATAACTTTATACGGTGTTGTTTTACGGGATAATGTATAGGTAGAACACCGACTATTCAACCTTTTTCATCAAGGCCATCAAAGTATATAGTTTTGTTTATGACAAATCTGATAAAAACATGCTAAATGAAGTAAAGTATCCAAGGGTGTTTTGTGATCTGCATCATCTAGTTTGTTTTCTGCAGATTTGGTATAAACGAAGCAAGTATGCAAGATACATTTTTTAGTGGATTAAAAGTAGTTTCAATAGTTGAGTAGCCTCGTTATACGTTCTCTCTCGTAACATTTTAGACTGTCATTGTAATATTGTCGTTGTTGCATCAAATTTATCACTATGATCATTACAAATTAGACAAAAAATGTTGTGGTTCAATCCAAACTGAACCCCTTTGATCAGCACTAAAAATTTCATTCTGGCCTGAGACCTGACCAACCCAACTGTCAACCGACCCATATTGCCAAATCTACAATAAACCTACCATGCATTATGTGGCGGTAACACGGAAATGAATGCTCAATACTGTTAAATCTGTTCTATACTTGATCTGTTTATAACCCAAATACAGAAAGGCTATGAGGCAAGTTTGCTTACTTTAACCAGTGAACAAGAGAAAGATTCGAGTTGACCATCAGCTCCACGATAAAAATGGAAATAAGGAAGGACTTTCACGTTCAAGTTCTTGCACATCGGCTTGTTCTCATCAAAGTTAACTTTCAAAAACAAGATTTCAGGGTGTTCTTGAGCCGTCTTGCAAAGCTGAAAATTATCATTCAAAGGTAAAATTAACAACATGAACAAAATTAACCATGATGACACCATCTTATGTAAGATAGACATAGTCCTCCACTCCTCCCTGTGTCCCATAACATCATCACGTTTAAATGGGGCCAGTAAGAGTATAGTGTTCGACTTTTAGTTGAATCACATGAATTTGATATACCCGAAAGTAAATAACAAATATACCTTTGGGAATAAAGCACGGCAAGAAGCACACCATGTCCCATAGAATTCAACAATGACTAGTTTATCTCCAGCCTCACTTAAGGCGTTCAAAAAATCTGCTGTGGAATGGATGTCGATCATATTTGGTCCTCCATTTTTCTCCCACCATTTTGGCTGATCAGTTTCGGTAATTGTTGCATTTATCTGAAAAAAGCATCAAACAAGCATACAAGTAAAGAACCGGAAAAACAAACTATTATTCATCCTAATTTCAGAAATTTTGTATAGATATCGATTCACATGACACTGTAAGGGGGAGTTTGGGATTGTTCAGTCTAAGCTACTAATAAACTGCTTAACAAGCAGATACCAACGTGCTTGCTTTTAAAAGCTTATTTACTCTAGAATAATAAGATAAGTAGTTTCATCCAGATACTCAGAACCGCTCCTATAATATAAGGTTAAATAAGCAAATCCCAATCACCCTCTTAGATACAAATTTTTAAGATTATGACATCAAATATCATAAACTAGCAGGAAATGAATGCATGAAGACGATCAGAACAAATATCATCCTTCCATGTCAATATCAATCATCAATGTCATGCTATCTCGCTCACCACAACTACCAACACTAAGCTCATCGGTTAGACAATTACCATTACTAAGCATAGACAAGGTTCTCATCAAGGATAAAGGATCTAAATGCTTTCCAATAATCTAAACTTATTGGTAGATGATACCATCTATTGCTTATCCATTCATCACCCAGACATCACATGTAGCAATATCCACATTCCAATCAAAGCACATTGTTATAGGCGAAAACAAGACAATGAGTTTTCCTAACTCGGACTGACAATATGCTAGAGTGCTAGACAAAGATTCCAACAACAAAAATTCAAACTTTTGGGCATAATTATACCCGAAATCAAAACTAAATGCAACCTAAGTACCTAAATTCTTTTTTAACCGTTATTGACCTCTTGGCATACTAATCCATGGGGCTTGAGTCCATCGCCACACAGGCTCAAACCGCATAAATCCCTCCCGTGAAGGTTGGCGTGGCCACTTTGCATTAAGCAGGGTTCGAACTTCAAACCTCTCACATTTTAGTAATGATAGTCACAAATCTTTTACCAACTCAGGCCACCCATCGGTGCTCAAGTGATAAAAAACTTGCGACTATCATCACTAAAATGTAAGAGGTCCCAAGTTGGCGCAAACAACCCTGAAATGGCCACACCAGCCTCCCTAAAAGAGGAGGGCTTTACCCGGTTTAAGTCTGCGTGGCGGTTAGCTCAAAGTCTCAAACCCCGTGAATTAGTTTGCCAAAAGTCCGGAAACAATGGTTACCTAATGCAACCTAACTTCTAACTCATAACTCCTCACTTTTACACCCTAAAATCCCCAATTCAAATACTTATCCACAACTTCAACCAAATCAAACCAAACCCATTAAAATTCATCCAAAAGGGTCCCTAAAAAACCTATCTTTTTTACAAAAAATCAAATAAAGCTCAAAACTTTACCTTAAAATTCAGCAATTGCTTTCTGGGTTTAATTCCAAATCTTGAACTGATAATAAAATCAGAAGATAAACAAGAATCATTAGCAACAACTCTTTTAGTGTTGTTATTAATCTTGGATAATAATAATTGATTTTGGGAATTCAATGATAACAATGAAGATGAATTAAAAGATAACAACCGAACAAAAGCTGCCATTAAACACAACTGAAACTATTCTAATTTTATAAAAAATTATAGATATTTATGTTATGAAAAAAAGGGTATTTTTTGTTAAATATTTATGTACTAAGAATTATGAGATTTTTTGATGGAGTTTGAAGAAAGGTTTTTTGATGAACAAGTGAAGGGATTTGTGTGAACCAGAATGTACCAAAACTAGTAAAATAGAAATTAATAAATAAAATATATCTTTTTTGAGTTAAGTACATCTTTGGTCTTTGTCGTTTGTCCGCTATTTCATTTTTAGTCCATTTTTTGAAAAAGTTTCAGGTTCAGTTCAAAATGAAACATCTGTTACGAGTTTAGTCCATTTTTGTCTGTCACTGTGAGTTGACTATATTTGACTTTTAACTAAAAGATTAATTTTGTCTTTTTCATGCATTATATTTAGGGGTTGCAATTCTCGACACGACACGATAAACGACACGAACCCGACACGAAGTTAAACAGGTTTGCCTTGAGGATAAAAATATTTGGGTCAAAAACAGGTCAACCCGTCTAACCCGTTTAATAAACGGGTCGTGTTTGGGTTGAGTAAGTGTTAAACAGGTCAACACGTGAACCCGTTTAAATATATAGGCCTCTAAAAATAAAATATATAACTTGGCTTTAATGTTGGATATGGATTAAATTTATTTTATTATGTGCTTAATGTTGGATATGAATTAAAATATATAACCTGGTTTTTTATAAAGATGTCGTCACTCAAGTGAATTGGACTAGATTTATAATAAGTAGTACACGCAGAGACTACTTATGTTTAAATGACAAACATGTAAGGAAAATGGCCTATAAATACCCCTCATGACTCTCCATGAGGGGTGTGGGAAAGCTTTATATTCTTTCATTTGTTAATCTAATATACTAAGTGTGTTTCTCCACCTTTCTCTCTCTACTTTCTCTCTCTAGAATAATCATGTATTTTGATCAACTTCGACCTCCTGAAAGTGTTTCTTGGTTATTACACTTTCTTAAAAAAATCTCTAATAATTTTTCTCCCTAAACTACCACAAGCACCTCCGACAACCACCGCCGTCCAACAACACATTCACTTATCTCGTCAACTACCAACCACGTTCAGTTTAAACAAAATGCCCAAATTTTACAAAAATAAAAAACCCTAAACCTAGAGTTTCAACTCAAATCACAAAATTAATTTGTAAAAGACTAATTCACACTAAACAATACAAACCTTTAGCAATTACTCCAACTAACAAAAAAAATTCCCAAATTTTTAAAAAATTAGAAACCTTAAACCTAAACTTTTCATTTCAAATCCCGAAATTAACTAAAAGAATGGTTTGGAAGATGTAAGTAGCTAGAACATTATAGTGGTGGTGGCGGTAGGACTTGTTTTCGTTGAATTTTCCAAGAAGTTAAAGTGGGTTTTGCTTTGAAAGATGGTTTTTTATTTTTATTTTTTATTTTATATATAATAATAATATTAGTAATAATAATAATAATAAGAGTTAAGTGCATTTTTGGTCCCTAATGTTTGGCGAAATTGCATGTTTGGTCCTTATCCTTTCGAAAGTGCAAGGATGGTCCCTATTTTGAAGTTTCAGCTGCATGTTTGGTCCCTGGTCTCCATCAAAAGACAGAAATACCCCTGTCCTTTTCTTTTAATATATTCCTTTTCAGTTTTTAACACAAATGGTCCTTGTGTTGCGCAAGGCTTTACAAATTTAGTCATTTTTTTTTTCCACAAATGGTCATTCTTACACAAAATCGTCCTTGTGTTGCGCAAGGCTTACACAAATGGTCCTTGAGTCCGTTTTTCTTCCGTTTTTCTTACGTTTTTTCCGTTTTGGTCCGTTTTTATCCATTTTTGTCTGTTTTTCTTAAGTTTTTGTCCGTTTTTTATGTTTTCGTCCGTTATTCTTACGTTTTTTACGTTTTCATACGTTTTTGTCCGTTTTTCTTACGTTTTTTCCGTTTTTGTCCGTTTTTATCCGTTTTCCTTACGTTTTTGTCCGTTTTTCTTACGTTTTTTACGTTTTCGTCCGTTATTCTTACGTTTTTTTTACGTTTTCGTCCGTTATTCTTACGTTTATGTCCGTTTTTCTTATGTTTTTTCTGTTTTTGTCCGTTTTTTATCCGTTTTTCTTACGTTTTTTGTCCATTTTTCTTACGTTTTTTACGTTTTCGTCCGTTATTCTTACGTTTTTTCCGTTTTCATACGTTTTTGTCCGTTTTTCTTACGTTTTCATACGTTTTCGAATTTTATAAATTTTTTGAATTTTTATAAATTTTTTCGAATTTTTATAAATTTTTTCTAATTTTTATACATTTTTTGAATTTTTATAAATTTTTCGAATTTTTCAAATTTTTTAAAATTTTTTGAATTTTTTGAATTTTTATAAATTTTTCGAATTTCTATAAATTTTTTCGAATTAATTTTTTTTTTTGAATTTTTATAAATTTTTCGAATTTTTATAAGTATGAAAACGTAAGAAAAACGGATAAAAACTGAAAAAACGTAAGAAAAACGGACAAAAAACGTAAGAATAACGGACGAAAACGTAAAAAAACGTAAGAATAACGGACGAAAACGTAAAAAAAAAAACGTAAGAAAAACGAACAAAAACAGAAAAAACTTAAGAAAAACGGACAAAAAACGTATGAAAACGGAAAAAAAAAAACGTAAGAATAACGGACGAAAACGTAAAAAACGTAAGAAAAACGGACAAAAACGTAAGAAAACAGACAAAAACGGACCAAAACGGACAAAACGTAAGAAAAACGGACGAAAACGGAAGAAAAACGGACTCAAGGACCATTTGTGTAAGCCTTGCGCAACACAAGGACGATTTTGTGTAAGAATGACCATTTGTGAAAAAAAAGGACTAAATTTGTAAATCCTTGCGCAACACAAGGACCATTTGTGTTAAAAACTGAAAAGGAATATATTAAAAGAAATGGACAGGGGTATTTCTGTCTTTTGATGGAGGCCAGGGACCAAACATGCAGTTGAAACTTCAAAATGGGGACCATCCTTGCACTTTCGAAAGGATAAAGACCAAACATGCAATTTCGCCAAACATTAGGGACCAAAAATGCACTTAACTCTAATAATAATAATATATCGGTTCTCCTCTAATTTCTTGTAGATCCTATAAGTTTCTAATAAAGTGATGTTCTATAATAATAATAATAATAATAATAATAATAAAGTGATGTTATAATAATAATAATAATAATAATAATAATAAATGAAAGGTATTTTGGTTATTTATGTACCAAGAAGAGGGCATTTTAGTAATTTATTATCATCTAACTGGTTAAACTAACGGTCAATAAAAATTTGGAAGAAAACTAAAACGGGTGTTTCACTTTTGGAGTGAATCCGATATGTTTTTAGAAATTGGATTGAAAATAAAATACCCGAAAAACTATAAGGAGCAAAAAATGTAATTAACCCTAATTTTCTTTTGAGTGAGGTGAAATTCTTATTTTATTTAATCAATTATCTGGTGTTATTATAAATGTTATTATAAATATTTGAGCTTTATAGGATAACGAGGAAAAAACGTTCCCGCCGCGTTGCGGCGGGGCTATCTGTATTTACAGAAAATGAATCCTTAGCGCCTCACCTGTCCAGCCAAACACTCAACTTTTTTGTGCGTCACTTTCTGGCGTAAATGAAACTCAAATGAGGTTGTTCAAAGGTTTGAGCTTTTATTGATGCAGCCAGTGAATCAGCCTCCTGTTTGGACTTTGATCAAGTATTTCAGCTGCCAACGCATAGTTTTCATACTCGATAGCATTTCGCAGGTCTGCTGTGCAGAAAAAGTAATATTAGGATTCAAAATGTGCCTCGGTTAAGGGGGTGAGTTATGTGTGGTTAGCCTATATGTGCTTGTCAGTTGTGCATGGTTACTCTCCTATTTCATGAATAAATCACTTCAAAGTGACATGGTATCTAAGGCCAAATCCATGAATAAATCAAGGTGTTAACCATCTTTAGGATATACCAGAACTTTATAACACCATCATGCAAAGCAACATAAATTTAACATTTTGATAAAATAATAGGCACACCACTTGATCACAAGTGACTATGCATGTGAAACACCCTTTATCTTCCCAACATTTATATAAAGTATAAAATGTTCAGGCGAACTATGGTTGGTACTTCCTGCTACTGCCAACATATCGTTCTTAAAGCACATTTACGACTCTTAATGATAATTTCAACAAACAAATGTGAAGTAGACCAAATATAAGAACATTCACCTCGTACAACGGCGCACTTTCACCAGGTTCATGAGCATGAAGGTCAGCTTTTAGAGGAGTTAGCCCACTGGTTGCATCATCTTCCTCATCCAAAGGTTGTAACAGTCTTTCCAACGAACAGAACCCCAAACTTGAACCCTGCATGAAAATGAACAAAGCAAATAAACACCCGCGTCCACAATAAAATGGAACTACTTATAAACAATTTTTTGCAGAATTAAGCTTGGTGTCGGTATAAGATAATACCAAAACTCTGTTTATAATTCGGTTAAAAAATAAACACCCACGTCCTGTTTATAAGTCAGTTCAACAATCCTTTTTTGCAGAATTAACCCTGCATTTTATTGTGGACGCGGCTGAGTAATTTGTTTAGATTTTTAAATACGTATTAAATAATACTCTTATGGACAGCGTTTTTGTTGCAGTGTGATTGCATAACGTCTCCCAAATGTGTGATGTAATATTTTTCAAGCTCTTCTATCTATTCGGGTATACATACATAATTCCTATATGTTGTTTAGTGATTTGAAATCGATCAGTATGCGTTAAAACCGCAGCTTTATTGAAAGTAAAATGGCCTGTAAACTGTTGAACCTATATGCAGCGACAACAAACACAAACATTCAAAGTGTGGGCGTTGAAGCACTGTATATTTTTTCACGGAAAGCTTATTGCAGCAGGGATGCAAATGCTGTCCAAAATGTGTGCCCACGTTTTTTCTAGACACCTAAACCTTAACAGGTTTATTTACAAAGTTATTACGGATAGTATGTTATCTAGATCATTCACAGCTTTTGTATAGTTGTTTTACAAAAGATTGAAAAAGAAACGGTTGTTGGGTACCTGCTTGATTCAGTCGTTAGCTGGTGCGTCGTCCGTTTTTTGCTTCTTGGCTTTGGGTGATTCTGGTTCCTGTGTCGGGCCTTCAAATTGTTGCCTTTTAACAGACGATGTTCCTATGTCTTGTGAAACCTTCTGTTTGATGCGCCTTCAGTTGACACGGGTGGTGGGGGCAAGGTTTTCGTGCGTTTGGATCCAGTAGGTAGCTGAGCACGTCGGTTATTGGTTGGAGGACCAGCGAATCTGCATCCGGGCCGAACCAGGTTAGCATGACGCTTCCGGTAACGTCTGCAATTATCATCTTGACGGAGTAGGTGTGATTCCCTATGAACATACCATATGACATGTTCAGTTATTTTCTGTAGTAGGATTTTAAGTAACTTTTTTTAAAGTAATCTAGATTTCTTGGGGCGTACCTGTAGCTGCGCAACTATCCCTCCTAGCCCAGTTAGACACGTTCCTGTCGTTCTGATTCTCACTATTCCCAGCCAATCCAGTTACTTCCACACTCGAATTTTTATTCCCTTCATCACCCTTTGAAGAAGCTGCATCATCCTCAAGTATCTCCCCTGCCTCCATCTTCATAAGACACAAACATTTCCAGCCAGAAATTAAAAACGAAAACCTGTAAAGCACCAAATAGAAATCCGTTTCATTTCACTCACCTTTACAACAGTCGACGAAAGCCGCCTTTTAGGAGCAGGTTGGTCCTCTTCATTCCTATTCTCCTACACAAAATCAAGAATTATTCAATAACCGAACAAACAACACTCCAAGATGAGTAAGGGTGTTTACATTAATTTTTTTTTTCACAACTTATGGGTTTCTTTGAATTTTGAAAAGCCGATAGGCTCATTTTTAACAGCTTATGAGCTTATCGCTTATTTAGGTCAATAAGCCCATATTGATAAGCTAAAAAGCATTATAAAAGTATGGTTATCGTTTTTTCCAAACTCAAATAAGCCCGCTAATTAAAAACATCCCCTAAAGTATCTATGAAACATACAAAATCAACAATTCCAATAATCAAACAAACAAACAATACAAGATAAACTCCTGGAAAAAAAGTAAGTATAATTAAAATTTTAAAAATTCTTCCAAAATTATACACAAACCCACAAAATTAAAGCGCATACCTTCAATTATTGCACCCTCATACCGCAAATCAAAATATTACCACATGACCGCTTCTGGAATCAACTTCTTTAGCTATACAAACTCTTGACTCAGGTTCCTGCAAAAAGGACCAATTTATCATTTTCGGATTTTGCCTATAAATAATAGAAACCCTAAAAATTTATTAATAAATGGAGTAACTAACCACTTCTGAAGCCCCACACGTCCACCACCACCACTAACCTCCAGCCATCACCACCACTAAAATCGATTATGTGTCATAGCCCAAAAATTTCATGCTATGCGTTACCTGGTGAGGTTTTCGATAGTCGGCGTACCTTCGTTATTATCCATTGTTCACAGAAATCAACGTTAGGCACCGCCCCTGTGTTTATCTACCAATAGCCAAAACGGACTGAAAACGGACTGCATCTTTGGGCCTTTGGTGGGCTACTTAAACGGGCTCAAGTAAACAAATACTCGTAATGTATTTTGGTCGGTCGATTTTAAAACTCCCACCGACCCCTGAGATTACTATAGAGTAGTAATAATGTGATTTGCTTTTATTAAATGTTGGTAGTTAGTGTTTTAAATATTACTTTTTTCATTTCAAAATAAACGTTCGTAATACAAGTGATTCATAGTTTTAGACAAATTATTATTTCAACCAATTAAACGTTATATTTATTCTTTTTAAAATGCTTGTAGTTCGTAAGAATAAGTCAAAATAAAAAGGAGCATTTATTTTAAAACGGAGGATGTATCATGTTACTTATTAGGTCGCCCATAATCGAGTCTCACTCATGTATTCGTGAAAGAGGTGAGCTATGCGTAATGCGGTTACATGTATCCTCTCCTCATGCATTTTTTTTGTTCCAAATGATGACCAAACTCACCAAGCGAGGCTTCGTGTGTATGTGAGTGTAGTGTTTGTTTTAAGTAAATGGTGATTAAAGATTATGAGAATCTGAGTAGTGATTGAGTGGAAGGGAGATGGATAAATATTGAGTGATTACTACGGTAGTCTTAGAGTTATCGGAAATTCTTTGTTAACGATATACTTACATTAACAACAACTGAGAGTTTGAAGTAACATATGTGTATATAAAATGTATTAAGTCATTAACATTTTTCTAAAATCATATTTGAAAAGGGTTTGTTGGAGCTAGAAACAACTTCATTAGGAAAGTTCCAAAGGATCCAAACGACTTCATCATTGTGTTTAATAAAGAAAAAAGAAACAAAGCAAAGCCAAATCTATTTGGTATTCAAAGGGCAAGACCTAGTAAAAACATTACATTTTAATCAAAATTAGAAACAAGAAAAGAAAACATATAATACAGTGATCAAATTAATTAAATAATCTTGTTAAGTATAACACCAAAATAATCAAGATCGAGTGAAATTAAGAATCTTCTTCTTTAGTTGGGCCTTTATATCAAATATGTTGATCATGGATCTAGTGATGACACAGCCCATATCTTATATAGTTCGAATATCAAAAGCCCATTTGAAATCAAGTTTTGGTAACTAGTTAAAACAAAGTAGATTCTATGAATGACGTCAAAGTTCACATATCGGGTGACCAACTATTTTTGCATACGTGCTATTTAAAAATTGCCGCCTTACTGTAATTTTGTAACTCGTATCTTATGAGATCATTCATGCTAACATTGTTATGCATAAACTTAGCATGTCTATATAAGAAATACCATTTACAAAAACTATCTTAACTTTTTGGTTACAGAATGACCTACACGAGACACAACGCCATCATTTAAAACTAGTTTATAGAAAACGATTTAGAAAAGTATGTTAGTCCGAGTAAAATTGTTCTCTGCTTGAAACAAAAAATGGTTATTGTCTTATTGGTCATCGCAGACCTTGAGCTAAAAATTCATGCATCAACAATTTGTTCTTATATTTATAACCTCAAGTTTTTAGAAGTCGATTTAATGCAAGTTAGATCATTTGATCGATAGCTAAAACCGTAAGAGTGCAAGGTGCAGTTGCACCTTATAACTATTATAGGCGCCGCCATATTAGCATGTACCCTATAACACTCACATAACATAAATATCCTCCTCAATGAAATTCTTATAACACACCACAAAAAATACTCGATCACTTACAAAAAAAAGAAAAAAGAAAACAAAAGAAACGGATAACGAATGCAAAGGGAATGGCAATGCCTATAACTTAATTGGGCGGTTCAGTATAACATGCCATAGGGGCGCCATAGAAATTGGCACCTATAACATACGATATAATCACTGCACCGTGTGCTTTAACAATACATTTTCAGCACAAGTCAAGTTGTGTACTTCATAATACTAAAGTTGGTGCAATGGTAGTTTGGTACTAGATTCAATATATATTCCATGCTGCTATTAGTTAAGAAATCATTTCAAAAGATTTAATGCAACAATAACAATTTCTGTTGGTGTTTAATGCAAGAAATGATAGGTGTGAACCGGAATAACAAGATACAAGAAACACACAGTGAAAGGTGAGAATTTGGGGAAAAATTTATTTGATTGAAGGGTTAATTCCATATATCCCAACTTAAACCTTATAATGTCATATTTACCCAATCAAAACTTATAATGAAATATATACCCAATCTAAATAAATTTTTTGTCATATTTACCCATATTACTAATTTAATCATTTTCAAGATTTATAAAATTAATAATAATTATTTTTCAAGAATATGTTGACTATTATACCCTATATTAATAATATACTATAACACAAGTCTATTTTTTAAGTAATGATTCTGATAAAAAGTTTGATCAAATATACAAGTATTATATACTAAATATCTATGACAATCATGTGCCATTTTCATATAGTATCAACAAGTACTCCGGAACCGTTCAAAAAAAATATAGTATCAACAAGTACTCAGGAACCTCAATTCATATAGTAGATACTAAATACTCGTTACCACATAACAATACAATTACTATAGTATCAACAATGGGAATTTAATAACATAAATTAAATTTTAACTAGTTTTATAAAAAAATGGGTAAATATGACAAATTGTTATTTAGATTGGGTATATATGTCATTATGAGTTTTGGTTGGGTAAATATGTTATTATAAGGTTTAAGTTGGAGATATATGGAATTATCCCGTTATTGAATGAATTGATTGTATAGTGATTACAAGTATTTAAATGGGGGTTATAACCGTCTTTCCCACACTAATTACAATTAGGCTAAAATATGTACAAACTACATCCCTATACTTTGTCGTATGTACAAAGGGTTTTGCTAACCTCTGCCCACTCGGCATTTGTTTAGCTATATATATAAGGAATGTTTGAGTTAATTAATATCAAAATTATGATCAATTACGGTAATTTTAGAGATGAATAAATGTTCATTAAATGCATTTTTTGATTTAAAAAGAAATGTTGTCTTCATTAATTGCGCTTAATCATTTGCCCAGTGAACAGAGATTAGCAAAACCCATGTACAAAATGGACCCTGAAATTTATTAGCCAACTCCACTTCTATAATAGGTGACTAAATGATATCATTATGCATAGATGAAAAGAGTTGATGTATCTTAGTAGTATTATATATTAACACATCAGTTCACGTTTTGTTGCAGCTAGATTACGATTATTCAAAATGTAAAATTTATTTTTAAAACATAATTTCATTGCATCATAGTTAGGACTTCAACTATGGTGGTTTATGAAAAATTTGAAAAATGTAAAGATGTTTTTTAAAGTTTGAAAAATTTTATACGTAGAAGATAGGTTAATAAATTAATAGCTTAACACAGGTATAAATCTTTATTTAACAATTTAATCAAGGCAAGTGCCATGAGCACATGGTCAGCCTCCAATTACCGACATGTAGGTTCCTGCAAAATTATGATGAACCCGTCGCTGCATGGCTTCTCGTGATACCATTTTGCAGTCACTTTTTCTGCCAAAAATACGTTCACTTTCTGTCAATTAATTATTTTCATATCTTTGTCTCTTTTTGCTCTCTCACGCGCACACATGCACTTGCCGGAGGTCTCTTTGGAAGCAGTCTCTCTACTCCCAGGTTTACCTTGGGGTAGGGGTATGATCTGTCTACATTCTACCTCCCTCATACCCTGCTCCGGCGGGATTGGGTTTGTTGTTGTTGTATATCTTTGTCTCTTTTTTGCAATACATATATGTGTTTTCAATGGTTTTTAAACATAACAAAGTACATTTTTGTGTAGTATGTGCTAGTTAAACTTAAGATGATGATTTAACATGATATACATTGAAACAATTAAGATGATCATTTGACAACTTTTGTTTAAAGTTGACAAGTAAAAATTTACTTAGATGACATAATCAAAATCAATATTGTTTCATATACTAATAGATCCATGAGCAAGAAGCTGATTGTTTCACCACTAAATAATCAAATATATTGATTATATATCATAATAAGAAGATCGACAATAGTTTCAAAAGGAAACTGAAAAAAGACATTAAGCTAGAGGTTGAAGAAAGTAAGTATAAGCTAGAAAGTGGTTTTTCTGTCCTATTATTTTGAATCATCTCTATCATATCATCATTATTGATCTTTTTCTGCAACCCTAAATTAATCATGGTAGACTCATAGATTGTGTACTTGCATGAAATGAATCAATGAATAAAGTCACCTCTATGCATGAATCAAAAGTACTTAAAATCTTGATTATTACATAACAAATATTAAGCATAGATGAAAAACATGTGATCCATGAATACTTTTGGTTATCAACATGTTCATCATATATATTTTCAAACAAAACAAAACAAAACATATAACTCACCACACATTTAACTTATCCCTCAAGATCACTAACTTGTTACCTAAAGAAAAACATTGCTTTAAAATCACTATAAAATTTTACTAGAAATTATAAAACTTTTAGGTTTCCTGAGCAAAACCACAAGAAAGTGCCATTAGTAGGATTGCAGCTTCTTTCTCGTCTTGTGGGAACACGCGGTAACACGTCAAGTTCTTGCTCAAGTTTACTAGAAATTCCTCCACACAGTTCTTTCTAGCCGGAGATGACGAGGATGGTGAAGGTGATGGTGATGGTGATGGTGATGGTGATGGCGATACTGATGGCGATGGAGTGACAAGAGTGGTGTTGTTAGTGATGATCTGCTGGGTGTATTGCCTTTTCTTTAACTTTGTCACAAGCCCATTACTTGGTGGTTTCTTGTGATCTTTGTGTAGAGTTTTTTTAACCTTTAGTTGCGCGACGATTGGTTTATTAATCGAAACATTGTTATCGCCATTATTTTGTGCTAATGCGGCCGCCAATGCTCGTCTTGCCTTCCTTTGTCGAATTCCACAAGCATTGCAAAGCGACTAGACAAAAAAAAAAAAAAAAGAAGAAAATATTATGACACAAGTAGCTAGTGACAAATCAGGGTTGTGCATGTTCTTCCAAATTTTAAATATACACTAATTATAACTCAAGAACTTGCATAGTTTTTCAAGATTTTTGGTTCTGCTACTAATAAATAAATATTCCTCAAAGGGTTTTATTTTTTTTTAGGGCTTTAACTTATTGATGTCTATCAATGGTATTACAATAAGATGGCCGGCAAACGAGCAACAAGTTTAGGCATATGTACCTTAGGACCACAAGGTCCGCTTCGCCATAGAGGTGTTTTGGTGGTATTGCAGTCGGAACAAACCCTAATTGGTATATTGTTGTTGTTTGAAGAAGTACTGTTACTTGAATTATCGGTTTCTTCCATTGGCGATATCGATGTTGGCGACTTGTGATTTTCGAGTTTTGTCACTTCTCTAGTGTTTGAACTATAAATCACGGGATCAGATTTCTTCATTTTAAGCATTACTCTCATCTTGGAAGACATCCACTTCATTTGACTTTGATCATTATTCATATTATTAACTCCACTCTTGTTCCATGTAGGAAATTTGGCACCTTTCTCATCATTATTCTCAATTCGATGATCGTTGTAAGCTTGTGATGATCCAAAATTATCACCCTACAAGTGATCAAGATCAAAAAAATTAGTGATAAAAAACAAACTCTATATATATTTTTTAAAGTTAGACTGCAAATAACAATGGATTAAGAGTTACAATTCTTTTTGACTTGCAAAATTCTGTATTAAGAACTAGCAAATATTTTAGTACATAAACGTTTTTCTTTGGTTTTGAAAGATGCATACAAGCATGAAGAATCAAAATGAACTCTTAATTTATGGGATCATTGAAGTATTATACATGATCCTTTTTTTTTTGAACAACCGATTTTTATTTAAGACTCTAACAAGAAGCTAGAGACAACAACAAAGTTACAACATTACATTACAAGTAAGGATCGGATCATTACTCCAATCAATCCACGAGGGACGAAAATTCCTACTTCTATTTACGATCCAAGTATTATACATGATATATCGTTTTAATTCCTAGCATCTTGCTAGATATATAAATATACTGCCTTTTAAAAAATTTATACATGATCAATTAATTTATGTTACCTCGTGTCGAGGTCGCGTAGCTTGTAAATCCCTATTAAATATCCCATTTTGATCATCATAAACTTTGGAGTTCAAGAACATATGGGTTGTGAGCGAATTTGAAGATGAAGAAGCTTGAGAATTAGGACTGATCAAGAATTGGTGGTGGTTAAGATGATCTTGATCATGGTGTTGAGGATCACTTGCATATGGTGAATAATTATTAGAGGCTGAATTAAGAAAGATTGGAGTCATTTGTATTTGGTTGATCAAAAGACACACAAGAAAAGTGGAAGCAAATGGAACCTAAAGGGTGATTGAAGTCTTTTAAAGGGAGATTATTTCACTTGCATACACCATTCACGTGACTTTGAGGCACACTTCAACATATATATAAACTAGTGGCACAATTAGAGCACTGGGTGTGGAGCTATTCGTGGCTCGCCACGGGTGACATGGCAGCTCGCCATGGCATGTCATGACACCATCCCAACTCTTCGTGGCTACTCATCCATGGGTTACTCGTCTGCACGGCGAACCCAACTCCCTGCAAATTGTGTCCGATCCCAACTCTTCGTGGCATGCCATGACACCATCCCAACTCTTCGTGGCTACTCATCCATGTATGTGGGACCCAAATGAGTAAGTTGCGGTTTGTTATGATAAGGGGGGGTTGTAAAGGGAGGTATGTCATGGTGACGTGGCACCCCGTGAGACCCGAATGAGTAGTTTTGAGATGTCATGAAACCCAGTGCACAATTATAGTGGGTAATCAATTAAAATGTGCATGTTTTAGAGTAATATAAAAAGAGATTGGGCATAGATTTTTTTATTGAACATATATATTCATCAAAGATTTAAAACCCACTCTAGTAAGGAACAAGAAGATAAAAGATACAAAAGAAATAATACCAAGCCTTAACAAGAATCCAATCAATCCATGAGGGATTAAGTTTTCTATTCGCATTTAGAATCCACAAGTGAAAAAGAATATTAATCTCGTCGCTTAAGGTATCTTTTTATGTAAACTGAAAATCGAAATAAAGCTTGTTTCTATAGTTCCATATGATCGATAGAGTTGTTTAAATAACCAAATCAAAACAAGCACCGATTTGGGGTGAATGACCAATTCAGTGCAATTGATCAAGTCGCTAAGAACCATAGATTGTTTGATCCGTCTTAAGTAAGTGTCTATGTTAATAATGATATTTAGTTTTAAAAAGTTCTAACCCCACTTAACTAATTTAATGCTATTTTTCTTTCTCAAATTTCTATTATTATAAATTAAGTGAACAGTTATATTAAAATAAACTAACATAATTAAATAAACACTTATTTTGATACGCAGAGTATGACCATTTATGTGTTTTTGTATTATTGTTTTCTAAGTAGTTGATGTATTAGATTTGCTTATAAAATTATTATATACTTTTCAAAATAAGACTCCCTTCATATTGAAAAGAATAGCCTATAAGGTATTAATAGTCACATGCATAACCTATAAAACATGCACAACAAAAAATAAATACATGAGCGTCATGCAAACCAAAGCCCATAACTAAGATCTCCTAACCAGAGAATATAACCTAAACCTATACACGTATAAGGGTGCTTATAGAGTTACTTAGGGCCTGTTTCTTTTTTTCTATATGGGGAGAGAAGGTGGGTCCAAGGTATATAATAATATTTATTTTGTGCTTGGGCCCACATATTTCCCTTATTTCATCTTACTCCACAAGGCAAAAAAATTAACATCCTCCCCAATAAGAGGCTAAATCAGACGTAGGACCCACCTTCTCTCCCCATATAGAAAAAAAGAAACAAGCCTATAGAGTTACTTACTTGATCATGCAATATTTAAGCTCCTAACTCTTATTTGCGTGCATGAAATCACCTTCTTCTTTCTTCTGCTTCTTTGAGTAGATCGTCTAGGGTTTCTTAGGGAGAATAACTATGTTGGTTGTGTCAGGTATCCACCAATACTGCACATTAAAACTAGGGCTAGATCCTATGCATAGTTGGAGAGTACAAAATCGACCCAGTCGACTAGGGATCGACTAGAAGTTGATTAGATGGTGGACTAAGGGATTCGAATCCCTTAAGGAATTGGGTGACTAAATGGAGAGGAGAGATGAGAGATTTAGGGTTTAGAGGAATAGTTATGAGCCTAATTAGGAATGCCTTTTATTTATAGGATGTCAAGGAATATTCCTAATACGACTAGAAATCCATGTAATCAACCCCTAGGAGGTTCGGCCGAACCACTAAACCTTAACAGGTTTATGGTTTTTGCCTTTTATAATTAAATATACTTTTCACAGATAAATATATACATCTTATATAATTATTGTTTTACCTCTCTGTAATAATATAACCAATTTATCATATTGTCATTTCCTTATCATTTTCATTTCATATCTATTTTCTCATTACCAATTTGCCTGTTCTATTTAATGTGCACTTGTGTAACTCATCAGCATTCCTATGAGTACTAGTTGTGAAAAACATTGTTCTTTGCACATAAATCATTTCATGTTCACAAACGAAAATAAACAAATTATAATATAGGCAACTAATGCAATTTTAGATTAACAAAAAGTCATTTTTACCTATGCTCTTATCATATATATATATAAGTCGAAATTATCTAGTGAAACAATAATTATGAAATATATTAAATGATTATATGGGCAAAATAGTAAAAACAACTATTTTGACATTCCTAATTTGAAAACTAGACATTTTACATATATGTTAACATGGCCACTTAAAATGAGACGCAAAGAGTAATATACAGTTTTGAGAGGTGATAACGCTTAAATCTAACATGTTTTTAGGCGCGTTATTGCTAGTTTTGTGCATCATATTTGGTTATATTTATGTGTATTTGTTGCTAAATGATGAAAAAGTGTGTATGCAAGTAAATATAGCCAAGTACAGAAAAAGATGATAAAAAGACGAAGAAATGAAGAGATTATGCACATTTGGAGAATTACGAGAAAGAAACCACGCGATACTTCAAGGATTTGATTAGTTCAAGATTTACATGCTTATATATCAAGAAAAGATCAAGTTCTATGATAGGAAGTAGTGGTACAGCGAAGGATCAAGCACGTAACGAGAAAAGAGAAAGAAGAAATAAAGTTGCATGGCAGAGTGATCCATCCGATCGGATGGCGCCTGCATCCGAATCGGATGGGAGAAGATTATTTTACCGAGAGCTCCAACCGATCGGTTGGAGCCAAATACCGATCGGTTGGCTGACGCTGGAGTTACAAAGTTGCATTTAATGAAGAAGTTAAGCCCCATAATCATTGAGGCTTATCATTTCTCGGCTATTTACTGATATTGGACGTTTTTGCTTGGAGAATAAGGGTTTCCTCACTTATTTAAGAAACCCTTGGCTAATTTACAAAGAGAGAAGTTTTTGGGAGGTGACAACCCAAAGGCAAATCGAGTTAAGGCTTACACCAAGTCTAACTAACTTATTATTATTGCCCGAAAGCTTGTAGTTGCTGTGAAAACGTCCAGGAAGCCTTGAGTTCGAGTCTCAAGAGTTGTGTCCGTGTGTGGAGTTGTTTACGTGTAATCAAAGGCGATTGGAGGAGTGTGGATTGCTATAGTTCCACAATTCTAGTTCTTGTAATTCCTCGATTAGGTATTTCTTGTTGAGTTATTATGAACTACTTTTACTTTTACTATAAGATGAATGAAAGTTTGGTTAATTACTTGTGTTTGATTATGATTGTTATGGAGTAATTTTGGTTGTACTTGTGTGTGTATGATGTGACAATTGTTGGAGTGATCTTATCATAGTGATGCATGAAAACATATCTTGTTTTATGAGTTTGTTGAAATACAATCTAATCTTGCTTAATTGGTTGGTAAAAACAATGTTAAAGACTAACAAAGGCCGAAAGGAGTTTTCTTTATGTTTTTATTCCAAAAAGTTAGTGCACGAATTAGTATGGATTATGGTGTGTGACAAACACCATCTTTACTCATTAAAATGGATTTGGAAACGATTTCATCACGAAAAAGGCCGAAAGGATTCGTAGGAATTCTTAAAATAAGAAATGCTTTTAAACAACAAAAAGCTTAAAAGAATTGTCGTAATAGTTAATCAAGGTCGAAAGGAATTAACTAGGAGATTGAATTCTAGATATGATTTCTCATGATAAAAACCATTGATTGTGAATCATTCATATTAAGTTGTGCATCACTACAAGTTACACCCAACTTGGTTGGTTACTCTAAACAATTGGTCATAGAATCACACACAAGTATATTTGTTTTTGATTGATTGAACCTTGCTTGCTTTTGAATTTACTTCAAATTGGATTGACACCCTTTTTGCTAAAACTTATTTTACAAAACCTAAACCCCAATTCCCTTGGGACGATCTCGATTTACCCACCTTTACTACCACGGACGAGTATACTTGCTCGTATGTGTGATTAGAGAATTGAATAAATCGTGTTTATAAATTTTAAAACTTGAACACAACGACACGCACATCAAGTTTTTGGCGCCGCTGCCGGGGAATTGTTAAGATTTTCTTGGTAGTTGGGCTTAGTAGCATAGTTTTTTTTTAGAGCTAAAAGTAAAAAGTAAAAAAAAAAAGTTTGGTTCGGAACCAACCGAATCGGATGGATGCCCATCCGATCAGTTGGTGGTCTCGGTAAATATTTTTGTCTTAGTAATTTTTGTTATCTCTCAGTTTTTATGCCTCATTAATGCTATGATTAATTAGTTTAAGTAGTAGATTAATTAGGATAATTAATTTACGGTTATTAGAAGAATTTTAATGTGTTAAATGCTTAGTTAATATAGTTAATTTTTGGTTTAATGTGTGGTAGTTTAATAGTTTTTATTAAATGTACTGATAATTAGTTTTATGATTATTAAGTTAAGGTTAAAAGTTGATTAATTAGTTTAATGATTGGTAGTTAATTGTTAGTTTTTATTAATTAGTTAAATTTTAATTATTTAGTTTCTTCTTAAAAAGTAAAATTATAAAAGGTTATAAGTTTAGTTTTAATATATAAATCTATTAATAATAGATTTTTTTTTTTAGTTTTTCGATCTAACCGATCGGACGCTGCCCACATCCGATTCGGTTGGGGCGATTTCATTTTTTGCATTTTGTCCATCCGATCGGATGGAATGTAATGCCGATCGGATGGTTGCCTCGGTAATAGTTTTTGTGATTTTTAATTTTCAGTTGTTTTGATGTTTTAATAGTTTGAAGTTGTTTGTTTGCTTGTTTTGGTTTTACATTTGGATATGATTCGATTATAACTAACCCTCACGCTAATAGTTTGGATTTTTGTTTTTGTGGTTATGTTATAGTTAGTGCTTAAGTAGAATGGAGAGTTTAAGCAATGTTTCGGAGTACTTGAGAAATTTGGAAGAGATGTTGAAAGATTCAGGTGATTCTTTGGAGAAATTGGAAAGTATTTTGGACAAAGCTAATGTTGGTTTAGAAGGAAAAGTAGAAGTTGGCGAAAGCATTGTTTGTGTACCTAAGGAGAAAAGAGTAGTTGTGTTTACACAAGCACCACCTAGAGAGTTTGATGTACCATTTATGAGGTATGCTACACCATGTGGTGTAGAAGGCATTAAAGCTTGGGATGCTTAACTTAATATGGAGTATGGTGAAAATTATATTACGGAGGATATGCTTGGTAAGCTTGGCTTTGTTAGGCTTGATTATGAAGATTATGGGAGAAAGATAGTGCGAGATGTTAATGTTAATATTAATGGTCATGTTTTCAAGATTGACTTTGTTGTGTTGGAATATGGAAATGCGGGTGAACCGGAAGTGATGTTTGGTAGAAATTTTATGGTTAAGACTAAATGTAGGGTTGATTTTGCTTTGGGAGAGATGAGGATTGATGTAGATGATGATATGGTAGAGAAGAAGGAAGGTAGATGAGAGATTGTTAAAATGGGAAAGACAAATCGAAAGAAAAGCACCACTTAACAAACTTACCCAACCCTCCACCCCTAAGAATGACAGTTCTTCATCTAGTTCGCCACCCAAATCACCCCAAGAAGTTAAACCATTGACTCAAGAGCAGAAGGAAGCAGTTTTGGAAAACTTAGAAATGAAGTTTAAGGAGCTTATGGAAGAGAAGCCGGTTATAGAAGTGTTGAACAATTACATGACTTATCGTAAGAAATTAGATGCGGTTATGATGGCAACAGCTAGGCTAAAGGATAAGAATTTTGATGAGTTTGCAAGGGAAAGGATAGTTGAGAATGGGTTGCCTAAGAAAGAGAGCGATCCGGGAAATTTCATGTTACCAATTAAGGTAAATGGAACCGATGCGATGTATGCATTGGCCGATACAGGAGCAAGTGTGAATGTGATGCCGTATCCATTATACAAAAGATTAGGACTTGGTAACCCTCAACCAAATCAATATAATCTTACTATGACTGATAATTCAAGAGCAAAAGCAATGGGAGAAGTGAAAAATGTTAGAGTTCAAGTAGGATATCAAGCTTTCTTAGCCGATTTTCTTGTGCTTAAAATTCTGGTGGATAAGGAGTTACCATTGTTGTTAGGAAGAACGTTTTTGAGAACTTGCGGAGCTATTATAGATATGGGTAGAGGTACTATGACTATTAGTGATGGAATCTTGAAGCATACTTACTATCCTAGACCTAGAGGCAAGATTGTGAAGGAAGTGCATGAAGATGAGGAAGAAGAAGATCATTTAGGTTGTTTCGAAGTTGGTAGAGATGAAGAGGGAAGACCTAAATATGGGCCGATTGTCCCTAGTTACTTTGGTATTGAAGATGAGTTGGAAAGAGCTTTAGCTATGGAGGTTTTCTATAACACATTCAAAAATGTTTTTGTGTTCAATAATGATGCGTGGTTTGTAACCTTACAACAGGTTTTACCTCTCGAGGGATCTCAAGAGGCTTACAACCCCACCAGGCAGTGTACCTGACCGATGTAGTATAGTGTAGTGGTAAGTACGGGGGATTGATCGTTCTCCACAGGGAATAGTGTTCGTTAGGTATGAAAGGCTACTCTAATTAGGTCTAAGGGTTGAGGAAGATTCTTTTTATGTTTTTATAGTTTTTATGAAAGCAAGTAAAATCTCGGGTTTGAAGGAGTGGGCGGAATTAGTTGCTAGTCAACTAACCCAATTTACTACGAATGCAAATAAAATAAAATAACAAAAATGAAAATGTGGTGAGAAACTTATGTGTAGAGAAATGTGTTTACTTAGATTTCCTTACTCCCTAACTATCTTTTACCGGTTAATTAGTGTGTATTAGTCGCGTGGATGACGGGTGTATTCCTTAATACCATTCGTGGGGTGGCGTACTTACTTCCCCAACTCTACAAGCTCCTACTTCACTCCTATGTCGAGCCGGCTAGGAAGCTCCTAACATGGGATCACTAGAATTCGCTTGTGCATTAAATACAACCATAAAAACCTTTAGTACGCGTTTGGTTCATGTTTCTTAAGACGTTCAAGCAAGTTACCGAATAGGAAGTTAGCCAGTTTTCTTAAGCCTAACATAGATAAACAATCATCCAATACAACTAACAACACACTAACAACCAATAATCAATAGCTAGGTTTCATTAGATCTAAGCAAACACAAGATAAAATTAGCCTAACATGTTAAACAAAAGACAAGAATAAGATAGAATCAAACAACACATAGACATATTGAATGATTAATTGATAACTTATCTTTCAATGTAACATGAAAGATCTCAAGGCAAAAAGCCCTGAAAAAGATGCTAAAATCGTCTTAGGGTTTTCTCCCAAAATTCCACGCACTAAGCTCTCCCTAATGACAAAAAATTAGAAAACTATATATAGATTTTTGGATCTGACGGCGTCACCTTATGGATTGTGACGCCGTCACCTCGCCGCTTTTAGGGTTCCCGGATGACCATCTTGACGCCGTCCCTCTTTAGCTCTTCAAAAATCCATTCTGGCTTATCAAGGCTTGACGCCCTCAGACTTTGAACGTGATGCCGTCCCCTTTTGAATTAAGCCGTGACGCCCTCGATCAAGTTAAAGCGTGACGCCGTCAGAATTCACATGCTATTTTCACTGGCCCGTCATGAGTAAATTTCACGTCCAACTTTTCTTGCCAAGGCATGACGCCGTCCAGAGACATTTCTGACGCCGTCAAAGGCACTTTTCAGCCGATTTTGAGACTTTGTCGTTTTCTTCACTTTTATGCTCCAAAAACGTCCAAAATGCCTCCTTTTCCAGATTTCTCCTCAAAAGTACCTAAAATGACAAAAGGAACGATTTAGGGCGATATTTGATCGAATAAATACGATTTAGGGCTTAAATGACCCCTTAAAAGCGGTACACTTTTCGCTTCATCAAATACCCTTACACTTGAGATTTGCTTGTCCTCAAGCAAATGCGCTTTTATTCTAATCAAAATACAAGTTAGGGGTCATTTAATGCAAACATAAAAGTAATTACAACAAATAGTCGTTCCACTTTAATCATAATAAGCACGGAGATTACAAACTAGCACCTCACAAGTAGTGTTTAGATACTCACATCTCTCAAGTGTCATCAAAATAAATCTCATAAATGAAAACGGATAATATCTCTCACTACCTGTCATAGCAAATAGATTACCATAGGCTTGGGAAAGGATCGAAAACCTCCTCCACTAGGCGTAAGCACCAAAGATAAACTATCAAAGAGGGCTTTTACATGGGTTATAACGTTAGGTGTAGGGAAAAGGAAAACACGGTTTTGTTGGATAAAGGATATTTTACTGGTGGCGAGTTAAAGATCTTGATTAATTACATGTACTATACAATGTTGCTAAGCCAAGACTCGACTCAATCTTAAGCTAAAAACAAAATAACAAAAGCATAAAATAAACATAAAATGAAACGGGATGGTAGTCCGTATGTTTTTTCTATTTTTCATTTTCTCATTTTTTTTGTATTTTTCTTGATTTTTCCTTTTTTTTTTTTTTTTTTTTTTTTTTTTTTTTTTGACATACACTTTTGCCCTACCATCCAAAATAATACATCATAGGGGCGTTGCATTCCCCTTACACTTGAACTTTTACATAACTTTACAAATAACTATTCTAATGACTCGAATTAAGATAATTGAAAAACTTGGAGTACTTTTAAAATTATTAGCACATATGGGGGTAATAAATGATGTTCTTCCTCATTACTCCATTACACTAGTACTTTACCCATGAGTCCCAATCGTCCCAAAACAATATGTACAAGGATATGACTCGACTTAGCAACCATGTAATCAACTAGATAATTAACTTGGGTTTAAACAAATGTTGTAACAATAATGCACTAAAAATGAGTGCATACAAGGAAGGCTAAGGCGATTTGGGTGTACATTTTAGTGGGGTGTAACAAATTCTTCCTTTAAGTAAAATGCTTAAAGGTCGAAACGAAAAGATAGGCTCTGAGGGGTGTACTAGGGGTATCGTGTACTAAAAATGAGTACAACGCAAAGGGTGTGGGAGAATTACTTGACCAATGTAGCCAAAGTAATTATAACAAAAACACAGGTGTAAAACAATGGGTTAATCCTAATGCCTCTTATCATGTAGTAAATCTAACTACACGAATGTAGTCTCACTTGTGGCCTTGGAATGGTCCTAACGCAAGTTCTAGAATCTAAGTGCTACCGGTACACACATCATAGCATAAATGCTTTTCCTACCAATTCTAGGGGCGAACCTCACATATTTGGGGGTGGAAAATTTTTTAGTGGTACGGTTTTTGTGCTAGTCATATAATTCCTATCCATGAGACGCTCATTAAGATCAAAGTTTCACTCCTATATGTTGTAAAAAATTTTAAATTCGGCACTAAAATTACCTTAACAGGTATTTATCTCAGTTTTATTACACATCTACTATTAAACAAACAAAAATCAAGCGCAATTGTATTCTCTAAAATCGTACTTTTACCCCCCTTACACTTAAGATGAACATTGTCCCCAATGTTCAAGTAACAAGATGTAAAAGCATAAAGTAAAAGAATGAAATCAAATACTCCCCTGATTCGTTCGGTGGGTAATGAAATTACACGGTTAAATCTTCTTCCAAGGTAATGTAGAAGCTCCATGACTAATGCATCGCCATAAGCTTGATTCCATAAACATCTCCTTGTCCAAAATAACCTGTTAAGCCTGAGAAAACAAACACGAAAACCTGCATAACATCGGCGGGATAAAATCTATATATAAGGATATAATGCTTGTGGAAAGATAATTTTGCAGATTCCTGGAGATTATAAGTTGGAGATTTTAATAAAAACTTTTCTAAAAACAAAACTTTCAAAAATTTCTGAAAATTAAATCTGACGCCGTCAGGTTATAACCCCTGACGCCGTCAGAAATGACCTGACAAAAATTTTCATTTTAAGTTTCCGGAAAATTTCTGGAAAAACCTTTACCTTACTTCCTGGAAATCCTGCAAAACATCATTATGACTCGATACAAGCATTTGACTCAAACAATTACGAATATGTATGTTAATTTATTATTATTATGATTCATGTTCATTTGTGTTCTAATAAACCGATTTAGATTTCCCTTACACTTATCTTTTGCAAAATACATTTATATGTAGTTAAGACGAAGTTAAAAACAAAATAAAGCATTTTCACAAATTAGTTTTGAACATGAATCAATAATGATAAAAATTAAACACACATACGGAAAATAAAATCAAACAAACAAATAAATAAACACACATAGCAAATAAAACAAATAAAGCTTGGGTTGCCTCCCAAGAAGCGCTTTTCTTTATTAACGAGTCTTGTAGCTAGACTCAAAGTCCGTCTATCTAGTGTCGCTTATGCTCACGTACCCGAGTGTGAGCCATCTAATTGTTGCCTCATCTTTCTTGTATTCATCATTTAGCTCCAAACATCCATGATAATATCTCTTATTTTTCTCATGTGGATATTTGAGCCCCTTCCCCTTATCATTCTCACTTAACAAGTCGATAGGCATAATTCTATTGCAAGATTCAATGGGGTAGTTCTTAAACCTAGGATGTGCTCGGGGCATTTGATAGACAAAATCTTCATCCCCATCCGAGAAGGTAATTAACCCGTCCACAAGTTTTTCGTCAAGGTTGGTCAACCTTTTGAAGGGTTCTCCAAAAATGACTTGGGTTAATTTGTTATCAATGAATTCTCCTAAGTTCTCCATAACCATAAAATCCACCAAATACACAAAACTTCCAACGAATACGTGTAGTGGCTTAGTCCTAGCAACGATGTTATCACCTTGATATTCTAGCTCATCTACCATGATTTTATTATAATTAGCACGAGAGATAATGTTCATAGGCAAAGATGAGTTAAGATAAGCATAAAAATCATGATAACCAATCTTACACGGGAATTGCATGTTAAAGAGGCTATCCTTTTCGATCTTAGTCCTAGGGTCAACATACTTAAAGGGATCAATTTCCTCTTTTCCCCATTCCTCGTTAACTACTTCTCCATTACCGGTATCTTCATCGGAGTCTGAGTAGTAAAATGGACTAACATAGTCATTCTCATGGTCAGACTCTTCCATCTCAGAATTGTTACCAAAGTGGTGGTCGGGTGAAAGGTTGTTGTTTGCTACTATGGGGGCGGGAACGGGTAGTTGAAAATTTGCACGGCGAAAAACACGAATAACAGGGATCAAATGACCAATGTTACTCATGAGGTAAGTGGAAGGTATCACAAACAAAAGTACAAAGAAATAAGATAGACTAAAGAAAATCTAGAAAAATAAAACAAAAATCTCACTAGAAAGGAATCTAGTGAGTAGACCTAATAGAAATAAAAATTCAACCTAAACAATAACTATTCCCCGGCAGCGGAGCCAAAAACTTGATGCGTGGTTTGTAACCTTACAACAGGTTTTACCTCTCGAGGGATCTCAAGAGGCTTACAACCCCACCAGGCAGTGTACCTGACCGATGTAGTATAGTGTAGTGGTAAGTACGGGGGATTGATCGTTCTCCACAGGGAATAGTGTTCGTTAGGTATGAAAGGCTACTCTAATTAGGTCTAAGGGTTGAGGAAGATTCTTTTTATGTTTTTATAGTTTTTATGAAAGCAAGTAAAATCTCGGGTTTGAAGGAGTGGGCGGAATTAGTTGCTAGTCAACTAACCCAATTTACTACGAATGCAAATAAAATAAAATAACAAAAATGAAAATGTGGTGAGAAACTTATGTGTAGAGAAATGTGTTTACTTAGATTTCCTTACTCCCTAACTATCTTTTACCGGTTAATTAGTGTGTATTAGTCGCGTGGATGACGGGTGTATTCCTTAATACCATTCGTGGGGTGGCGTACTTACTTCCCCAACTCTACAAGCTCCTACTTCACTCCTATGTCGAGCCGGCTAGGAAGCTCCTAACATGGGATCACTAGAATTCGCTTGTGCATTAAATACAACCATAAAAACCTTTAGTACGCGTTTGGTTCATGTTTCTTAAGACGTTCAAGCAAGTTACCGAATAGGAAGTTAGCCAGTTTTCTTAAGCCTAACATAGATAAACAATCATCCAATACAACTAACAACACACTAACAACCAATAATCAATAGCTAGGTTTCATTAGATCTAAGCAAACACAAGATAAAATTAGCCTAACATGTTAAACAAAAGACAAGAATAAGATAGAATCAAACAACACATAGACATATTGAATGATTAATTGATAACTTATCTTTCAATGTAACATGGAAGATCTCAAGGCAAAAAGCCCTGAAAAAGATGCTAAAATCGTCTTAGGGTTTTCTCCCAAAATTCCACACACTAAGCTCTCCCTAATGACAAAAAATTAGAAAACTATATATAGATTTTTGGATCTGACGGCGTCACCTTATGGATTGTGACGCCGTCACCTCGCCGCTTTTAGGGTTCCCGGATGACCATCTTGACGCCGTCCCTCTTTAGCTCTTCAAAAATCCATTCTGGCTTATCAAGGCTTGACGCCCTCAGACTTTGAACGTGACGCCGTCCCCTTTTGAATTAAGCCGTGACGCCCTCGATCAAGTTAAAGCGTGACGCCGTCAGAATTCACATGCTATTTTCACTGGCCCGTCATGAGTAAATTTCACGTCCAACTTTTCTTGCCAAGGCATGACGCCGTCCAGAGACATTTCTGACGCCGTCAAAGGCACTTTTCAGCCGATTTTGAGACTTTGTCGTTTTCTTCACTTTTATGCTCCAAAAACGTCCAAAATGCCTCCTTTTCCAGATTTCTCCTCAAAAGTACCTAAAATGACAAAAGGAACGATTTAGGGCGATATTTGATCGAATAAATACGATTTAGGGCTTAAATGACCCCTTAAAAGCGGTACACTTTTCGCTTCATCAAATAAATTGACAGATTTTCTTGGATCTTTACCGGTTCAATTGAAGAATTTGGAATGGGGACCCGAAGGAGCTAGTGTTTACAAGAAGGAAGAAGGTGATGGAGAATGTCATGTGAAGTTTGATATAGTTTGTCCGGATGGAAGAAATTTTGCAAGGAAGTTCAAAACGCAAATGACTAATCGGGAGTTGTCCGGCAAATTTCAAAATGAAGACATCTTGAAGCATGAATATTTTGAAGGATGAAGACAAAAGTTGAAGAATAAAAGCACAAGGCTTGTGCTAGTGTTTGTTTGTTTCATTTATTTTAATGCATTTTTAGTAGTTTAATATTTGCATTTAAGTTTGAGTTAAGTTAAGACCTTTTGGTTATCTTGGTTTTATTAAGTTTTAATTTATGGAGTTAAGTTTTGTTTTAGAAGTTGTAGAGATAGATTGAATAACAAGTTGGTAGAATAAGTGTGTTGGGTATTTTTCATACTTAAAAGAGGTATTTTGGAATAGTGAAAACATTTCTCATTTTGTTCTTACAAGAGTCAAGGTGTTGAAAGAAAGAAGAAAAAGTGAGTTTTGCAAAAATTCAATCTGAATATGTTGGTTGAAATACTGATCGGATGGAGTGAAGTATATATACCCAAGATTTCAAAAATCATAAAAACATACACACACTCATTCCACCACACTTGGGGTTCATTAATTCGACCATTAGAAGGCTATTAAGAGTTGCAGGAGAGTTGAAAGATCATCAATGGCACCTAAGCAAGTAAGTAACATCATCAAATTGTATCAATTAGGTTTTAATTCGAGTTGATTGAATTAGGTCAAAGTTTGGGCGTTTTTGATGTAGTTCGAATTAAGATGTAATTTTTCTGGAATAGATGGGTAAATGATTGAGGAATTCATTGCAAAAAGAATGAGATAGATTGATTAAGTTTTGAGAAAGAATTAATTGATTGGATTTTTAGATCAAATGGGTCGAAACTTTGAATCAATTCTGGGTTGAAATTGATGATTTCCAGATGTTGTTTAGATGTTAATTAATGTTTTTAGGATGATGCATTGTGGATTAGAACATTGATAAGGTTTTTATTTTGAAAGTGTTCATATGTTCATATGTTCTATGATTGATCATGCGAGTATGTTATGGATATGATTTGGAGATAAGTGGGATATGTAGAGACCATAGTGATTGATCAAATGCAGGATAGGGAAGAGTAGGATTTGTTAGAATTGATTGGAAGTCGAACAAAGAAATTTTTTTGTATCAGAATGCCCAACCGATTCGGTTGCGTGGCATTACCGATCGGTTGGGGGCTAGTATTCAATCTATCCGATTCGGTTGGGTGTAATACCGATCGGATAGAACTTTCTGTGATGAAAATTGATTTTTCAAAGGTTAAGTTTTTAGACTTCTAGATCATGCATGCTTAGTTTCTATGCTCTTATCTTATCATATGTTTGTGTTTTTCTACAGAGTTATCTTGCAGGTGGATCAGGAATTGCGAAAAGAACAAGAGAAGGAATCCGGAAGAGAGAACAAATGCCGATTCCAGAATGTCATCCTAATCTACTGTGGCGAGGGGAAGATCCGATGGTCCGACAATCTTTCAATGCTATTCTTCTTAAGATTGGCGGATGGGTAATTCATTCCCCAAGGGTGATGAATTGGAATGATATGAAAGAGCTTGGTTGTGATGAATTTTTGGAAGATATGTTTCTTATTAGGGTACTGTGGAACAAACGGATATTGACCTCTAACATGTGGATGAGAGCCCTAAGCATAAGGGAGCCAATATACAAAGAATGGTGTTTGGAATTTTTGTGTTCGATGAGAATGAAAGAAAGAGTTACCGATATCGGAGTTACCACCGACAAATTCTTGGAATTCAGACTAGAGGGAAGGAAGCATGAAGTCACGCTCTTCGAGTTTGGGAACCTATTAGGTTTATACTCAGATGAAGATTTAAGTAACAAGGATTTTAAATTACTGGTAATGAGTGGAGAAAGGAGTAAAAATAATTTTAACGCACATGGATACTGGAAAAGGATTAGCACGGAAAGCAAGTTAGTGTTCGAGGAAAGTAAAGTTTCAACAATTAAGAGACCATTGTTGCAAGTGCTACATAGGGTTGTGGTACAATCATTGTTACATAGAACGTCTGGTGTTAATCTGATTTATGAAGATGACTTATGGATTATTCAAGCATTAGACGAGAAGCATCCTTATAGGCATTTGAACGTAGCTTGGGTGATAGTGCAACACTTGCACAAACGCGCGGCAGTTGGAGCGAGGAATTATATATGTGCAGGTCATTTTATTTCACGAATAGCTAGGAATCTTGGGCTATTTATTGAGGAAAAGACGAGTGTTTTTAGTGAACCGGTTACTCCATTGAATATTGACATCAAAGGGTTCACAAATCTTCGAGAAAGCAGGGATGGAAAGCTAAGGGGACTTCCAGAAGTCCTAGATGTGCAACCAATGACAACATGGAGTCCGATGACTGATGGTTAATGATAAATGGTTATGTTTTAAAAAAAAAAAACAATGATGGTTGAACAATTTCTATTTCTATTTCTTTAACTTAACTTTCGTAGGATTTATGGTTATGATTTTGGTTTGTTTTGGATTATTTTTATTTTATTATGTTTTATATTTGGTTTGGTATTTTGTTTTGTTGTTTCGAGTATAGTGTTTGCAGTGCTTGCAGGGGAAGAATTGACGGAAGCTTAGTGTTGATCAAATATTTGGAGTTAGAAGAACTCATGTGCTTACTTATGATCAAATAAGCCTATGCGAATTTTTTCCGGGTAGTATTTATTTATTTTTCTCTATTTTTTTTCCTATTTCCTTTACTTTGAAGTTCGTTTTATTACATTGAGGACAATGCAAAACTTAAGTGTGGGGGAGGGAAGAAATAGGAAAAATTGTTTTAATTTTTAAATTTTAATTTTTGATTTAGTAGATTTTGGAATTCAAGTAACTAAAATATGTTCGTCCTTGATTTTTCTAGTTGTTAGATGAATTGATTCAATGGTAAAAATAAGGCTATTTGAAAATTTTTGGAATGTAATCAAGTTATGAGAGATATTGATAACTATTGCTAGTACATTTTATCACCACCTTAAATTGTGAGGATTTAAGCCTTTTTGTATAAAGCACTTCTTATGCTTTATATTTCGTTATGAGTGTGCCGGTGATTATGTTGATTCTAGAACTTGTACTTGTTATGCATTACGGTTAAAATTACTTTCAAGTAATAAAATATATTCAAATGATAAGAGGCAAATTAGGATTTTTCACCAAATGGCCTTCCGTTTACAATTTATTTTTGCTAACCGCATTGGTTAGTTGTCTTAAGTAATTGGAACCCATTTGTTAGCGTTATCTTATACGCTAGATACCCTTAGTTACACCCTTTTGAGCCTATCTTTTCTTTTGATTTTAACCCAAGAAGATTTTACACCTTACACCTTAGATTTTCCCGAATCAAGTTCAAATGAAGTTCAAAACTATTTATTTTTGATGATTGCATGTTGACCACACCTTGTATGTGTATATGTTGTTTCAATGAAGAAGGAGGTCGCTACTCTTATTTGTATTTTTTGTAGCGTGTGCTCATCCAAAGTGTGGGGGGGACGTTGTGTTAAAAAAAAAAAAAAGAGAGAGGATAGCCAATGAGCTATGAAAGTATGGAATGATGAAAATAAAATAGTCAATGAGCTATTAAGGAAGGGAAGAGTTAGTATGAGATAAGAGAAAAAATGACAATCGAAGAAGTTTGGTGGAGTAATCATTTGTGATATAAAGAGTTAGGGACGGAATTTGGACTTGATTCTTATTGATTTTTATTTTTTTAGAACCAAATCAAAATTCCCATGTCTTATCCTTACCCTTACCAATTACTTTATTCATTGTTAGCTTTCGAGCATCCGGATTTAGTGATGGCTTTGTTTAGATATGTAGTACATGGATGTTCTAGTGACCATCCGAGTTTTTGAATAGTTGAAAAACGTTGTTAGCGATCTAGTGAGTAAATTGGTGACCATCCGTTATGCATGTAACGTCGTTAGCGAACCAAGGTACAATCTAGTGACCATCCGTTGCTTAACTAAACAAAGATTCGTTGTTAGCGAGCTATGATGTTCTTGTATGAAGTATTTACATATTAGCTAGGTAATCAAAACCCTTAAACCTAAAAACCAAATAAAAGACATCTTTGATGTTTTATTTTGTTGTTTTGATACAAGTACAAGCTTATGGTAAGAAACATGAATCATGACTGAGCGATTGAGTGATTTACAATCAAATATACCCTCGAGTGTTGTGTGAATTTAAAATTTCCTTTGTGAGGTGCTTAGTGATGTTATCAAGCTCGATTTAACTTGCGTATATTTCAAGGATTTTTCATAATTAAAGTAAAATAAAAATTGTCCTATTGGGATGGTTGTTAGCTTTTTATAATCATAATGAAGATGCCATTGAGTTCAGTTTTTCTAAAAATTAGACTTGCTCGAGGGCGAGCAGAACTCAAGTGTGGGGGATTTGATAACGCTTAAATCTAACATGTTTTTAGGCGCGTTATTGCTAGTTTTGTGCATCATATTTGGTTATATTTATGTGTATTTGTTGCTAAATGATGAAAAAGTGTGTATGCAAGTAAATATAGCCAAGTACAGGAAAAGATGATAAAAAGACGAAGAAATGAAGAGATTATGCACATTTGGAGAATTACGAGAAAGAAACCACGCGATACTTCAAGGATTTGATTAGTTCAAGATTTACATGCTTATATATCAAGAAAAGATCAAGTTCTATGATAGGAAGTAGTGGTACAGCGAAGGATCAAGCACGTAACGAGAAAAGAGAAAGAAGAAATAAAGTTGCATGGCAGAGTGATCCATCCGATCGGATGGCGCCCGCATCCGAATCGGATGGGAGAAGATTATTTTACTGAGAGCTCCAACCGATCGGTTGGCTGACGCTGGAGTTACAAAGTTGCATTTAATGAAGAAGTTAAGCCCCATAATCATTGAGGCTTATCATTTCTCGGCTATTTACTGATATTGGACGTTTTTGCTTGGAGAATAAGGGTTTCCTCACTTATTTAAGAAACCCTTGGCTAATTTACAAAGAGAGAAGTTTTTGGGAGGTGACAACCCAAAGGCAAATCGAGTTAAGGCTTACACCAAGTCTAACTAACTTATTATTATTGCCCGAAAGCTTGTAGTTGCTGTGAAAACGTCCAGGAAGCCTTGAGTTCGAGTCTCAAGAGTTGTGTCCGTGTGTGGAGTTGTTTACGTGTAATCAAAGGCGATTGGAGGAGTGTGGATTGCTATAGTTCCACAATTCTAGTTCTTGTAATTCCTCGATTAGGTATTTCTTGTTGAGTTATAATGAACTACTTTTACTTTTACTATAAGATGAATGAAAGTTTGGTTAATTACTTGTGTTTGATTATGATTGTTATGGAGTGATTTTGGTTGTACTTGTGTGTGTATGATGTGACAATTGTTGGAGTGATCTTATCATAGTGATGCATGAAAACATATCTTGTTTTATGAGTTTGTTGAGATACAATCTAATCTTGCTTAATTGGTTGGTAAAAACAATGTTAAAGACTAACAAAGGCCGAAAGGAGTTTTCTTTATGTTTTTATTCCAAAAAGTTAGTGCACGAATTAGTATGGATTATGGTGTGTGACAAACACCATCTTTACTCATTAAAATGGATTTGGAAACGATTTCTTCACGAAAAAGGCCGAAAGGATTCGTAGGAATTCTTAAGATAAGAAATGCTTTTAAACAACAAAAAGCTTAAAAGAATTGTCGTAATAGTTAATCAAGGCCGAAAGGAATTAACTAGGAGATTGAATTCTAGATATGATTTTTCATGATAAAAACCATTGATTGTGAATCATTCATATTAAGTTGTGCATCACTACAAGTTACACCCAACTTGGTTGGTTACTCTAAACAATTGGTCATAGAATCACACACAAGTATATTTGTTTTTGATTGATTGAACCTTGCTTGCTTTTGAATTTACTTCAAATAGGATTGACACCTTTTTTGCTAAAACTTATTTTACTAAACCTAAACCCCAATTCCCTTGGGACGATCTCGACTTACCCACCTTTACTACCACGGACGAGTATACTTGCTCGTATGTGTGATTAGAGAATTGGATAAATCGTGTTTATAAATTTTAAAACTTGAACACAACGAAACGCACATCAAGAGGTCCACAAAAAGGTGTAAATCGGTGGGGAGACCCTGACCCCAGGCACCACGGGATGCTGACATGACCCTTCACCAATACATTTTTGAGATTTGAACACTTTATAAACATACACATTCTTAATTATTTAATATTTACTTATTTAATAGCAATCTTATATTTGAAGTTTGGAACAAAAAAGAAAAAAAATATGAGATTCACCGATTGTTAGGAAATTGTTATAGAAAAATCTATTTTACACATAATACATGCCACACGACCTTGACAGATATATTCTGCAAATATGTTGTACCCCAAATATTGTCTCATGACTCATGGGGTCACAACTTTTCTTATGAAAATTTTATTTATGTATACCTTTGAAAAATATATTTGTAGCCACACATGTGCATCCTTGTGATAGAGTTTTCCATGATCATCATTTCAAATATATCCTGAAGTTTTATGTTACAAGCTAAGCGGCCTAGCTAGAGTTGCAAAGCTTGTGGTTTATATTTACTTGTATAGTTATTATAATATATACTACTTTTTTATATATTAGATCACTGCCAGGAAAATATTCTTAGTGACACTTAAATAATGTGTCATTAAAAGTCAGAAAAATAGTCGCTAAATTCTATGGTGTCATTGAAAGCCCATATATAGTGACTTATTGGACGTTTGTCACTAAATGACTTTTTTTTAGTGAATTCAATCGTTTAAATTTGTTGCTCGTGTGAACTTTGATTCTTATGATCGATCAAATGATACCCTAGTGTTTGTAAGAAACCATGAACATTTACGTAATATTGCTAAGTTATCAATTCTAGTTCGATCAATCGCTTGGAACTTATGGTCTATAGACTATATATCGTTACTTCTTAATTGGTATGATTACCACAAGTTCTTCGCAATTTAATCTCGAGGGCCAACAATAAGAACCTCAATCCCTTGATCAACGAAAAACTGTTTTGATGTGTTTATTCAAGCAACGTCATGGATAATATGGAGATATAAGAATCATGTGTGTTTTATTACAAACCCTTCATGGGAGTGAAAAGATCAACCCCAAACTAGATTGATTGGTAGTTTTTGAACAAATACCATGCAATGTTTTTATCCAAAACTCCCTGCCAGTTTAATGAAATTACCGTATCCACGCAAAATAGTTACAATAACACCTTTGACTTTTTTGGTTTATGGTAACTTTTTTGATGCCAAATTTTCAAAAGAAGACAATTTGTTTGTTAGAATTGCAACTAGTTGAACATGCAAATAAGATATTTAAATAAAGTAATTGACCTATAATATCTGTCTGTAGATCCCTTTAAAAAACAAAAGGAATGTTTTCTGAAATGTAGAAGCTAGATAAAGAGTTATCATAATAAGAAAGATAGGAATCCATATAAGGAAAAATGAGATAGCTGTATAATCGAACCGGTCGAACATGAACGGAAACTTGTTCATTTTCATTCGTTTAATTTTAACCAGATAAATAAACGAGCACGAACGCTATAACGTACGAATTTTCTTGTTTATATTCGTTTATTAAGAAAATGAGTTGTTCGTGTATGTTCATTAAGACACTAAACGAACATAATCGATCGAACATAAATGAACGCAGAAAAACGAACATAAACTTTGTTAAAATATGCATATCATTTTGTTTTATAAGTGTTGTTTTGGTTAAACATATCAATTTTAAAATTATACAATCAAAAGTTATGATATACGAACATAAACAAATAAATGAACATAAAAGTACGTTATAAACGCATAATCAAACATTCACGAACATTACGACTTTTGTTCATATTCGTTCATTTAACAAAACGAACGTAAAATATTGTTAATGTTCGTTCATTGAATACACAAAAGAACTTTTTACCGAACGGCTAATGAATTATTCACTAAACATTCAGTTCGTTTACGACCTAAATCTTACTTTATATTCTACAACACGCACAAAGTTACGAGCATATGCGTTTTCTTTAACGACAATTTAAAAAAAAAAAAAAAAAAAAAAAAAAAAGGCTTTAGGGAAAAGCTTGGCAAAAGTTGCAATTAGGATATATACAACACTAAAAGATTTGTTATACCATTTTATCCGGTTAAACACCACTTTTCTAAATTTATTTGAAATGCATGTGATGGCGAAGAGCTTGATATCGTTAAGGATTATAGGGTCTTTCTTCGGCCGCTTTAAATAACGCGAATGCATTTCTAAGATGCCAAAAAAATCCATAAGGTGGATCGACCTATTGCATCCAATTAAGGAGATTAAATGTAGTTTTTATATTGCATGCATATGTGCTAATTTTATGTGTATATGAATATGAAGGTAACCGCTCAGTGACGGAATCAGGGTGGGTCTCAGGGGGTCGCAGGACATTAATGGATCTTTCCGGCATAGTGTTAATTTTTATAAAAATTCTCAAATTTTCGAAAATGCACCTGGTCTCCAAAAATTGTGATTTTAGTCTTATTTAGTTTTTCATCAATGTACATAGTCAATTTTTAGTTTTGGTTTCGTCCCTTCAACCGCTACATAGGTTTTTGTATATCTTAGGGTTGATCATATAGAGTTATACACTTTCATATTCATATTTCATGCTCGCATTAGCGTATAATAGTTTTTTTTAAACTACTTGATCGATCTTCTCGTTATCAATATCAATATCAATGTACATATATTGAAGTGAGATATTAATTTGAGATAGGATATTGGATGGGAATATGAATTCCCATGATCATATTATATATGTTGCCAAAATTTAATCAATGCCGGTGCAGGCTTTAGGACAATATTACAACATCACGACCTTCTCTTCCCTTACCACATCCTCACAAACACCCAACAATTAGACATAGTGAGATGCATAATATATGCCAATATTTCATTAATACTCATCACATTATTCATTTGATCACATGAACACTAAGGTATTATACGTTTGACATGGCCCCTCTCTTAAAACAAAATATCAACTCAACACATGTGTTTTATTATTGGTCCACTATTGTGTTTTGATCACAACTTAGTGATAAGTTTTTGCTTAATGAAGTTTTAGAATTTGCTCCCCTAAAAGAACCTGATAAATATAATTAGTCAAGCTTTTGCATGTAAAATAATAAGACACCCTACCTCTACACACAAGAGATTTAGGGTTTAAGTTTGTTTAACGGAAAATTTTTGCCCCTCTTAACTTTTTTCTGGCTCAGCTCCACTACCCCTACCCCACACAGACTCAACCCGCGTAAAGTCATAACCTTTTGGGAGGTTGACATAATCACTTCAGACTGTTTGCATCGAGCGAGATTTGATCTGACAACTTGCTACTTTGCTAGTGGTTTTTTAATAGAATTCTTTACGTTCAACAAATTTAAAAATAAAATAATAAAAAATAAAAAATCATCTCTTTAGTACGTACGGGTTTTGATTTTGAAATAGATAGGAAAACATGTCCCACATACCGAAACTCTGAGTAACATATATGAAATCTAGAAACCGTTTGTACTGTACAACAGTTAGATGCATGCAGTACGTGAGAGTATGTGCATGAGAGTGTGTGTGGACATATATTATGGTACCACTAATTAAGTTAGTGATAAGGTGCATGGTGTCTTATCGGAGGTTGCTAGAGGCAACTCATACATATCTGTCTTGCTTTTTGTTTTCGATCGATCTGTGTCTTTGTTGTTACTTGCTCTCTTGTGATTTCGGAACAGTTGAAGCGTAAATTACAACTTGTTATAGCAGTTTTGCATGGACCACAATTCACCTCCAATTGCAACTAGGGTTATATATTCAGTGTCTGAAGAGCTGATCTCCAAAACCTGCCTCTCTTTTTATCTACTGCCATTCGGTTTCTTCCTCGAGTCGGCGCCATTTTAGGATCGAATATCGTTTTCATATTATTCAGAATTTACCTTACATGATCTAGATATATATATATGATACGTCGCAAATGATATAAGATATTTACTCGTACATGCATGATTGACTGGATTTAAATCAGTAAATATATATAGTTATACTCTGTTAAAAGTACCAAACACAATAGTACTAGTATGACATGAACACACATATAATTTTTACAAAATAGGGTGTCAGTCTATGTCTCTTTGGTGGGAGCATCATGGTGTGATATGATTTAAACATTAAGGTTCTTTCAAATAATGAAATTGAGAGCTAGCAATTATTAGTATCTTTTCTCGAAAAAAGTTGATACCATATTTAATAATATGAGGCTAAGATTGTTTACCATAACCTTAGTGGTACTTGTTGACACGTACTCACAATAAGTATACTTATTTAAAATCAGACGTAAACCTTGCTTAGGTTGCTCGTTGATTTTCTTATAGGTGTGTCTTCTTATACTTAGTCTAATTTATATTTATCATTGGACACTAAATTGACCTGACAAGTTAGAAAAGAAATGTTACGTACATTCTCTAGTTTCAACTATGAAGATATAACAATCGAGTGTGTTTTGATACAAAACTTCCTGGTAAGGACACATTAGGTGACGAAATCAAAATATTATCGCATTCTTTGTTGCTTCATAGAGAAAAATCGAGCTCTAATTAATTGGATCTCGAACCCTAAAGAAGCTTGTACAAATATCATGTAACACAAATATTTTCCTCTATATTTTTTTAGCTCCATGAAATTGCCATTTCCAAAAAAACTTTAAGTATGGTCACATTTAAGAGTATGTTTGGCACGCAAGACTATAGGAAAATTATGCTTATTTTTAAAAAAAATAAACTACTTAAAATATAAGTTTTGTTTTGTAGACAAAACTTATAAAAATTTTTAGAAAAATAATCTCTCTTCATTTTTATTTACAGCTTTATCTCTAGTTACATCAACAATTACTTTTACCAAACATAACTTTAGTGGTACTATATAGATAAAATAAAAAGTACAGTAAATGATTGTGTAATTCTAGCTAGATCTTTGACAAAGTTATGGTTCACTGATTTTAGGAGTCACTTTCTGCTATATAGCACAAAATAAAAAATAAGGGAAATAGCAAAAAGAAAACGTACGATGAAGAGGATGGCTACGTATGTTACTTCTAAATCACACCCTCTTGAATTGCATGTTGAAGGTAGAGACAAGGATCGAGACATAGAGTTTAGATATAACACACCCCACCACACACATATATCATGTATGTGTGTGTTATATTTTCGTATGCTATCATGCATATATAAATTTATTAATCACATAACTTTTTTAGAGTAACCCTTATTCTAATTTTTACAATAAAGTACATTAACGGTTTATTACCCTGATCTTCTAGAATATGGTTAACAAGATGATTATACTAACCCTTATTCTACCCTTTAACTAGTTATAATTGAGCAATATTTCCTGAATATCGTGTAAGCGAATCGTAACATACGTGATTTACGTGTGTCATGATGGGACTTGAGCGTTAGCGTCGGCTGGTTGAGGTTAGAAGAGAGCAACATTAAATTTGGATGTTAGATATCGAACATACCATCTAACTACATATGCATGGTATAGTAGAGACCAATATTGAATTCGCATCCACCATCCATGTATTGCTCAATCAAACAGTGATTTCTTTCTGATAATCATGGGAAGTTATTAGTTCACTAAGAAAGTCATAATCTGATTATGACTCTATTCATGAAAATACATATATGCAAAAGATACACAAAAAGTGATTGATGTGTGCAAAAGATACACAAAAAGTATTGCCAAATGATGGTTGTTATCATTATAGTGCTGGAAAATCTACAAGGGCCATGGTGGTAGTAGAAAAAGCCATATTTCCTCCTTTTCAAAAGGCCCTCCAATTCTCCATCCATTTGATCACCCTTCATGCAATGATGAGGTTCATGCAAAATTGAGTGTACCAAAACAAGTAACAACATACCAGCTCATAACTTATTTACGACTGTAGATTTTCTAAGTATTATTAGCTCGCATCGATTCTTTAAGGTAAGTGATTGTGGTTACTGGTTAGGATAAAGACTAAACTCAAACACTGATATTAGTGTAGAGGGTTAATACACACAAAAGTTACTAAAGTTTCCCAGAAATTTGAATTAAGTTACTAAAGTTTTTTTTTGGATCAACCGGGTTACCCTTGTTTACGGGTTTGTTAAATATGTTACTGAACTTTGTAAACGATGACATTGGTTAAATTTTAAGTACAAAACGGTCCTTGTCCTTAGTCGGGCGTCACGGAATTAGTCCATAGACCACTATTTCGGTTAGTTTGACCGTTTTTCTTACGTTTTCGTCCGTTTTCTTATTTTTTCATACGTTTTTTGCCCGTTTTCTTATGTTTTCATACGTTTTCTTATGTTTTTTTTACGTTTTTATACGTTTTAATTCGTTTTTAGAAAAATTAATTTTTTTCGAAATTAATTTTGTTCGAAATTAATTTTTTTTGGAAATTAATTTTTTTAGAAAAATTAATTTTTTTTCTAAAAAAATTAATTTTGAAAAAGAAATTAATTTAAAAAAAAAATAATTTTTCTAAAAAAAATAATTTCGAAAAAAAAAATTAATTTCGAAAAAAAAATTAATTTCGAAAAAAATTAATTTCTAAAAAACTAATTTTTCTAAAAACGAATTAAAACGTATAAAAACGTAAAAAAAACGTATGAAAACATAAGAAAACGGGCGAAAACGTATGAAAACATACGAAAACGTAAGAAAAAGGGTCAAACTAACCGAAATAGTGGTCTAGGGACTAATTCCGTGACGCCCGACTAATGACAAGGACCGTTTTGTACTTAAAATCTAACCAATGTCATCGTTTACAAAGTTCAGTAACATATTTAACAAACCCGTAAACATGGGTAAGCCGGTTGAACAAAAAAAAACTTTAGTAACTTAATTCAAATTTATGGGAAACTTTAATAACTTTTATGTGTATTAACCCTAGTATAGATATGTTCATTTGAAACAAATGACTAAAAGTGGTATTAAAAGATTTGAACGCTCATGTTAAGAATCGTACGACCCAACATCTCATCATGTCCAACATATAAGCGCCAACTGAGATTTCATTTTAAAATCAATTGGTGATAGAAGGAGCAACCCAACAAACTTATATGTTAAGTTTGAGGTTATTGTTCTACAGATGTGGGATTAGGTTTTGCACACCCAACAATCCTCCCCTTAAACCCAAACCACCCTGGGCCTCTTCTTCAACTTTAGTCATGATCCCACCTTTTTCATAACGACGTCCTTTATCATCTGAACACACCGTCTTTTACCGGCTTTCTTTCGGTACAAGGTTTACCGGGATCCACTACTACCGTCGAACCGGGGTGTAACCGAGGAAACACCATCCACATCATCACTGGGCCACCAATCCCTTCGATTCCTCAAGCGACAACTAGACTCCCCGAAGCGTCCGACCCAACCGTAGCTCTGATACCATTTGTTAAGATTCATACGGCCCAACATCTCACAAGTCCAACATATAAGCCCAAGCGAGGTTCCATTCTAAAACTAATTGGCGATAAAAGGAGTAGCCCACCAAACTTATATGTTAAATTTGAGATTATAGTTTTACCGATGTGAGATTATGTTTGCACATCCAACATCACATATAGCCTACTTTTTTTTTTTATTTATTTTTTTTTTTATTTTTTGAGTAATCGATTTCTGATCTTTTGACTGAGTAATCGATTTCAATGAGGTTTGAATTCACTGACATACAAACTTTAAACTGGATAAATTAACTTAGTAGTCCGATTAGCGCATACCAACTAAGTAAAAGAATAACATTTTCGATGATCTCTAGTTTCTTCTTTAGATAAGGATAAGATTATTTATAATTGTAAGGTTGAAACTTGAAATATATGTACCCATCAAAACTTGATTGTATGGTACATTTGCCCCCACATATACAAAGTACCCCAATGTCATGTTGCTTAAAAATAGTTTGTTTGATAATTATGGTCAATTTATTCAAAAGAAAATAATTCTATCTATTTTAACGTTATCTTGTTCAGATTGACTTGCAAATTTGTATAAACGATTCATTCGCATATACTATTTAGCTTGCTTTAAATACGGGTCCCTTAATGATCATCAAAAAGGGTTATTATGTGTTTTCTCAAGATGAGTAAGGTATAACGTGAGTACCAAAAGATGTTAGGGTATTAGCCTCGATCTTGTTTATTGTTATTAGTTCGTATTAAGCTACGATTTGCATATATGGTTCATGGGTTATTATGTGTATATATATATCTTTTGCGGGCACCGAGCGATGAGTAGCGACAAACATGTACCACATATAGCCCACTGTCGACAAAACTACGATCATATTAGTAGTTTTACGAATATGGATTTTGGCCTTTGAAAACAAAACATATTTTGCTTCTAATTTTGAAGCGAATTACAAAAAGTAAGTTGTACTCATGTGAAGTCGGACAAAGATAATCATTTATAAGATGCAAGAAACTTCTTGTCACAAGCCAAAGAAAACAAGAAGATATACACAAAGAAACAACATGTATATACTCGGTATATATGTAGATTGAAACTTGAAAGTGATCAAAAATCGACTCGAAGATGTCGAATCTTATATCAAATATGTTGTGGGGCCATTAAAGCAAGATACAATATAGAGATCTTGTCTCATTCTCTTAAAGCAAGATAAATTAGGTCTAAAATCGAGCTACAAAAATATTTGCATATGGATTGATAATTAGTGGCATCGCCATTTTATCTATCTTAATATTAACCAATCAATCAATCATTTTGCTAGATGAAACACAAGATGAATGTACGTACGTATTGCAATGATCATTATGGTTCATGGCAAGTCGGCCATTGGTGTTTTATAAGATCAATCTTTAATCTATATGTCCTTTAGATCGTCTTGTGCCTTTCTTTGATTGTGTTTTATTCAAATATACTTCCAATAATTCATAAAAGGAAAAAACAAATTACATCATATATTAAAAAACAAAAGTACAAGCATGATTTGTAAATAGTAGCAAAATTATAGGGATAAGATACAAAAAATTTTGGAAGCAATATTTGAACTGAGACAAAACAATTTTGCAGTGCAGGACCATTCATTTGTTACTATTTGATGTCAAACTTATATTACTACAAGCTACAAGCATAGTAAAATATTTTTAACTCATGTTCACAATTGTTCAGTTAAATATCATTATGCTAATGATATTTTGTACGATATGACACAGTTTTCAAATGTTTTTTTGTATAAATAAGTACAATCACTATTTGATCAAGACATAGAGAAATAATTCATGTGTTTTCATTCTATGCGTGCACTTTTAGTACTATTGAGTGCATTACATGTTTGACAACTATAGGAGAGGATCATGAAACAACAAGGAGTATGTAATAATTGCCTTTTCGTATGTTATCTTGTGACTGTTTACAAGTGATCGTTTGAAACGACCAAAGTACGATAACGAATGTGATTGAAAAGCAGAAAGTGAAAAAAGGAGATTAGACCATCTCCAACAGTTTCTGGTTCAAACCAGCCACATCACTGCCACATCAGCTTTCTTAAAAACCACATTTTTTACTCCAACAATATATCTTCTCAAACCATCTTTACATTTCCACATCATCACTTACTTTTACATTTATTTTAAATAAGAATTACACTCTTACGTGTGTAAATGTGATGGTGGGGCCCAATTGGGGTGGTTTTTGGTGGTTTGATTTTTCAAACCAAGCTTGGTACAAACCAATGCTCCAATGGTTTACTTGGTTTTTGGGTTGGTTTGAACCAACAAAAACCAACCATTGGAGATGGTCTTAGCATATGTACAGCTTTCATTTTCGCACTAAGATCACATGGTATCTCACCAACGACAGTACGTATATGATGTATCGAATAAATCAGAGCTCAACCTTCTAGTTTCGTGATCTATATATGATTTGGGGCCTTGGCGATATACTTGACATTTTCATACTCGTGTCACCATACTTATTTTTATTCACATTTTGGTAATCGCACATGATAAACAACGAAGAAATACAAAAGCACAACCTCTTTTGGTAAACCTCTTCTGTTAAATCATTTTGAACTTTCTTTAAGTCAATATTCTCGGTCTTTCTTGAACTATCATCTAAATCTTCTTCTTATCAATGTTCGATTGTGAGCATTTGGAAACACTTGGAGCTACTTTCTACTCGTTCAGCTCATTTAACTAATATGATACGTCTCGTTAGTTGCTACATGTTAAAAAAACAAATCGAACAGTCTATGATGCAGCATAACGCGAACCGAATCATCCTCTAACCAAAAGATAACTTTTTATTCCATAATATAGGTTAATAGTTTATCCACAAATATACCATGGATATCGTATCTATAACAGTTGTAATCAAAAGATTATTCAGGCCATATAAGGCCCACTATTATTTTTTCAGATTCAAACTAAAATTTGATGTGTGTGTTTGGGTCGAATAAACGGCCACGCGACACCAACCTTGATCGGATTTAACTTGCTGATGGTAACAAAAATGTCGAGATCAGTTTCGGGCCAAAACTAAAATTGGCCTTAAGAGTATGGTCCAATGCGACCGGTCCGCTTCACGTTATATTCGATATGTTAAGTTGTGTATTTATACTAGATGGTGTTTGAGACTGTGTTGCAAGACATTATATCCTTGCAAACTGCGTTTTCTCTAAGAAAAAGGCAGATGATAACTTTGCTTGAATGGTTTGTGTTTCCTAGGATCTAGTTCACGGACGGTGTGTTTAGTTAATAAGAGACACCCTTGTTTTACCGAAAATGTTTTGTACAAAACAGGGAAAATAGAGATTGCGTTCAAACCAAAAATTTCTCATAAAATTCTCTACAAAACAAAAAATTTGCATTTTCTACTTTAACAAAGGAAACTAAAAACATTTTTTTCCCTTGTAACCCCTCTAGAAAACAATATAATATAAATGCATTTTCTATGTTTTGTGAAAAAATAAATTCCCTCCTAATATTTACCAATTTGAAAATAAAAAATTTAGTAATAAATTCTCTAACTAAACACACCCATAGGTCTTGACCGGACGATACTTGAGACCGGTAGTAACCGGGTATATATGTTCATGTATATTAGACAAGGAAAAACCTTTAATATCATTAACTGTGACCTATACCATTTTGGAGCTATTTAAGCTTGATCTAAACTTTATCGAGCCGGCCTGCATCAAAAAGTACTTGTTGTGCTATTGATACTAGTTCGAGCATACAATTGATCTGAGCTCGAGTTTGGCTCAAATAATTCGCAACCATTTGAAAACATGCCAATGCGTTAAGCTTACTATATGAAACAATTTTTTTTTTTACTTGAGAACTCTGCACCATTTTCATTACCCACATATGAATACTAAGGCCACTTCCATCAGTTAACTCAGCTTTAAAATTTAAGGCCTGTCACGTCAGCTTTTTCACCCTTTAACTTAACTCAGCTTTAACTCACACATCAATAACTCAGCTTTAACACACCTTAACTCAACTTTATACATAAATTTTCAAATTCAACCCCTAACTTATAAACTACTTCAATTTTTTTATAAAAACAACACATTTATTAAAACATAACATTCATTCAAACATAACACACTTAAAAAAAAAAACTTACAAACGAAATTAAAGAAATAAATAAAAATAACGACGAAATTAAAAATTACATAATAAAAATAAAGACAATCATAATTATTTATTCATCGTCTTGTTGATCTTCAAGGTGCTGCCAAACATGATCCGTTGTTGCCGTGAAGGATTTGACAAACGTAGCCCACTGTGGGTAAATACCGTCGGCTAAGTAATAGCCCTTTTCATACCTCCTTCCATTTACCATATAAGGGGCTGCAGGGGCGACGTCATTTAGAATGTCGTCGAATAACGGTGAGTTATCCAAAACATTAATATCGTTATTCGCCCCCGCCATCCCAAAAAATGCATGCCAAATCCATAAATCGTGTGAAGCAACTGCTTCAAGCATTATAGTTGGGTATTTTTTATCACCCCTACCAAATTGCCCTTGCCAAGCAACCGGACAGTTTTTCCACTCCCAATGCATGCAATCAATGCTACCAAGCATTCCAGGAAAACCATGAACCGACTCATGTCTTTCGTAAATAGTTTGAATGTCGGTCCATGTTGGTTTCCTCAAATACTCCGGCATAAACAAATCAATAACGCACTTGGTAAAATTATCAAGACACAACGTTGCTGTACTCGAACCCATCTGTAAATACTCATCAAACGCATCGGGTGACGTTCCGTACGCCAATTGGCGTAGAGCAGACGTACACTTCAAAAGAATACTTAAACTGTTTCGACCAGTACAATCTTTCGCTTCGGTAAAATACTTGAAATGATCAGGAACAATACCAGAGGTATAAGATTGAATACCTTCGACTATTCGTAGAAATAGTCGCCGACTCATACGAAATCTTCTTCGAAAAACCCGTGCCGGATACTTACAGTCTTCATCAAAGTAGTCGGCACGCAAACGTTGATCAGCAAGCTCACGTTCACGAAAGATATGCCCTTTAACTTTCGAAGGTCCAGCGGCTTCTTGTTGTTCCATTTGCACAACTTGTTCGTACACAGATGCCATCCACTGAATATCGTCTTCGTCACTTGAAAAGTTGTTAACTTCGTTTGGATCCATTGTGAATCAAAAACGTATTTTTTTTTTTTTGGTGGAAGGTTGAAGAAGATAGTGTAAGATGTAGTGTTGTGATTTGTGGAAGTGTGAAAAAAAATGTGGTGTGAAATGGGTATTTATAGGAGAGTGAAATTGGTTTTGAAATTTTTTTTTTTTTTTTTTTTAACTACAACTAGCCATTAACTGCAGGGACCAATCATGTAATTTTCGAAACCTGCACACTAGCCGTTGAGAGGGGCTGTTTCTGCCAAAAAAAAGTTTTTTTTTTTTTTTTACAAAAGTAACCCTTAACGTGACGTTAAGGGGCTAACGCAGCCCCTTAACGCCAGATGCTCCATCAGTTAACGCATGTTAACGTGCGTTAAATCACAAAATCTGCCCCTTAACGTTGCCATTTAACGTACCGCTGCAAGTGGTCTAATATAAAGATTCATTATTATTACATATTTATTTGTCAATACCATCAATAGTAGTATTACATTATGTTAGCAATTAAATTATTTAGTGAATTAAATTATTTAGTAAAGTGATGGTCATTTGTATTTTATCAACTTTGAGTTGTGTCGACTTATTGTAATAGAATAGTGAATGAGGGCTTTATGTTGGACTAAGTTAATTTGTACTAAGTTAAGTCAAGAATTGTCCAATCCAACACAAGCCCAACTGAGCCCAATCAAAGCCCATCTCAAGGCCATTAGGGCGTCGGTTTGTAGCTATAAAAGGACACACTCTCACCTCATTTGAAGTGTGACTCAAGTAGTGTGTAGGTGAGAGTGTGTGTGTTCTCTAAGTTTTGTATGTTTTCTTTCTTTCCAAGTTAAGCTAATATACACAAGGTTATTATTCATACTATCCACACATCCTTCTTATCTATATTTCTCTATTGTCTTTGAGTAGTACCATACGTATAATATAAGTAGTATATGATAAAGGTTAGATCGAGGTTTACAAGTGGTATCATCACGCCAAACAACGTTGTAGGAGATTGTTCTTTTCGTTTTTGATCGAATCTATACTAAAGGTTGCGTTTTTCTTTCCATAAAAACGTTAACTTTTGGTACAAGTTTTGATTTTTACGCTAGTTAAGGTTAAAAGGTTGTAGCTTTTTATAGTTTATACGTTATTTAGTGAGTCTTTGGTACTTTTAGTTGATTATAATATTCAAAATCTTGGTGTAATAGTTAAAAGTTTAGTCCTTTGTATCGAAAAATTGTTGAAATAGCATATTGGCAATAAAAGGTTGGAACTTTATAAGTGTATACGAGAGTTTGAGGTGCTTTGATCGTGAAAAAGTGCTAAAAGATTGTTTGTGGCGCGTTTGAATCTACATCGACTTGCAAAATATCTAATTTCTTGTATAAGAATTTAGATAGAAAAAGGGGTTTATCGCAATTCTTGTAGAAGAATTTCGATAGACTTGAGGGTTTATAGGAATTGTAAAAGCTTCTATCGCAATTCTTGTAGAAGAATTTCAATAGGTTGGGGTTTATCGCTATTGTGGTTCGAGTTTCTATCGCAATTCTGTATTGAATTCTATCGCAAATCTGGAAATAGCACTCTATCACAAATCTGGAAATAGCACTCTATCGCAATTGTCCAAGTCAACTCTATCGCAATTGTCCAGTAAACTCTATCGCAATTCTCACCTTAGCAGCCTATCATAATTGTTACTTGGATCCTATCGCAATTCTTTGAGGGCTTATCGCAATTCTCACTTTGGCATTCTATCGCAATTGTTCATTTAGTACTCTATCGCAATTGTGGAAAATTGTCGCAACTTACATAACTTATCTGAAATTTGATTTGTACTTAATTTCTACAACATCAAACGTAAACTCGGTATTCTCTCACTTGTACAAGTGTGACGAATACTTCGACAAGGGATATATCTTATAATTTGTATAAATTAGATAGATTCTTATATAAATTAAAAATTTTATATAAATTGCATATTTCTATCTAAATTGAAATTTTGCCAAAATTTGTATAAATTTTGTCTAAATTGAAATTTCTATAGAAATTGTGGTTTTTATCTAAATTGTAATTTACATAACTTTGTCGAATTTGTGAACATTTGATATTGTCTAAATTATAGTCGTGTCGAAATTAGTAACTTTATCTAAATTGCTACTCTTATCTAAATTGTCGTAGTTTATCTAAATTGCAAGTAACTTCAAACGATCTTCAGCTAAAGACCAAGACTTCTCTACAACAACTGAACCTTCAACAACCACAACTCCTATTTCGTTGCAACGATCCTGCATCAACTTTATCATACAACATCATCAATGGCAACTCAACAAGACATCCATGCAGCCGGTGCAGAAAACCGTCCTCCAATGCTTGAAAAAGGTGGTTATCTTCCATGGACAAGCCGTATGCTTCGCTACATCAAAACTAAACCTGATGGACTAGGTAAACTCCTGCTTAACTCCATCAAGAATGGACCATTCAAGCCTCGTCAAGTTCTCGACAATGGGGATCCAAATGCAACACCTCCCACACCACCGTTCTATCGTGATCAATATGAACATGAATACATAGAAAAGGATAGGAAGCAAATTGCAGCTGATGACTTAGCAATGCACTTAATTCAACTTGGTTTACCACAGGAAATATTTGCTGCTGTTGACAGTTGTGAAACTGCTTATGATATGTGGGAGAGAGTTAGAAGGCTTTGTCATGGCACAGAAATTGGGCAACAAGATGTTGAAAACAAGCTTCTAACTGAATGAGAAAAGTTCACATCCACCCCAGCGGAACCCATTAAATCTTATTACACCAGGTTTTGCACCTTAATGAATGAGCTGATCAGAAACAAGTTGACACCAAGGCCAATTGTTCAAAACATCAAATTCATCAACAATTTACCAGAAGAATGGGGGCGATTTGTCACAATTGTCAACCAGACCAAAGATCTTCACCAAGTGAACTATGATCAGCTCTATGATTTCCTTAAGCAATTGCAAATCAAGTTTGACACACTCGATGTGAATTTAAACATGAAAATCAAATCCTTGAACACGGAAGTCTCTGATTTGAAAAACCAACTTTCTAAACAAAAATCAACTTGTTCTGATCTTGAAAAAGAAAAGAAACAGTTGAAAGTAGATTTTTCAAAACGCGAAAATGAACTTCTTGATGAAATCATTGAGAAACAAGAAACAATTAAAAAGTTGGAAGATTTGCTTGTAAAAACGGGTCACTTTGCACAAACAATTCATATGCTCATTAAAGATCCAAACCCGCTTTTACACACAATGAAGAAAATGGCTATCGGTTATGGAAACCCTTATACACTCAAGAAAGCTCATTAAAGATCCTCCCGAAGTTCGGGATTCTTGATGCGTGGTTTTGCAACCTTACAACAGGTTTTACCTCTCGAGGGATCTCAAGAGGCTTACAACCCCACCAGGCAGTGTACCTGACCGATGTAGTATAGTGTAGTGGTAAGTACGGGGGATTGATCGTTCTCCACAGGGAATAGTGTTCGTTAGGTATGAAAGACTACTCTAATAGGTCTAAGGGTGAGAGAAGATTCTTTTTATGTTTTTATATTTTTTTATGAAAGCAAGTAAAATCTCGGGTTTGAAGGAGTGGGCGGAATTAGTTGCTAGTCAACTAACCCAAATTACTACGAATGCAAATAAAATAAAATAACAAAAATGAAAAGTTTGGTGGAAACTTATGTGGAGGGAAATGTGTTTACTTAGATTTCCTTACTCCCTAACTATCTTTTACCGGTTGATTAGTGTGTATTAGTCGCGTGGATGACGGGTGTATTCCTTAATACCAATCGTGGGGTGGCGTACGTACTTCCCCAATTCTACAAGCTCCTACTTCACTCCTATGTCGAGCCGGCTAGGAAGCTCCTAACATGGGATCACTAAATTCGCTTGTGCATTAAATACAACCATAAAAACCTTTAGTACGCATTTGGTTCATGTTTCTTAAGACGTTCAAGCAAGTTACCGAATAGGAAGTTAGCCAGTTTTCTTAAGCCTAACATAGATAAACAATCATCCAATACAACTAATAACACACTAATAACCAATAATCAATAGCTAGGTTTCATTAGATCTAAGCAAACACAAGATAAATCTAGCCTAACATATTAACCAAAAGACAAGAACAAGATAGAATCAAACAACACATAGACATATTGAATGATTAATTGATAACTTATCTTCAATGTAACATGGAAGATCTCAAGGCAAAAAGCCTTGAAAAAGCTGCCAAATTCGTCCTAGGGTTTTCTCCCAAAAATTCCACACTAAGTTCCACACCAATGACAAAAAATTAGAAAACTATATATAGACTTTTGGATCTGACGGCGTCACGTTATGGAGTGTGACGCCGTCACCTCGCCTCTTCTAGGGTTCCCGGATGACCTTCTTGACGCCGTCCCTCTTTAGCTCTCCAAAATCCGTTCTGGCTTATCAAGGCTTGACGCCGTCAGACCTGAACGTGACGCCGTCCCTCTTTGAATTAAGCCGTGATGCCCTTGATCAGGTTAAAGCGTGACGCCGTCAGAATTCACATGCAATTTTCACTGGCTTATCATGAGTAAATTTCACATCCACCTTTTCTTGCCAAGCCATGACGTCGTCCAGGGTAAATCCTGACGCCGTCAAAGGTAACTTTTAGCACAATTTTGAGACTTTGTCGTTTTCTTCACTTTTATGCTCCAAAAACGTCCAAAATGCCTCCTTTTCCAGATTTCTCCTCAAAAGTACCTAAAATGACAAAAGGAACGATTTAGGGCAATATTTGATCAAATAAATACGATTTAGGGCTTAAATGACCCCTTAAAAGCGGTATACTTTTCGCTTCATCAAATACCCTTACACTTGAGATTTGCTTGTCCTCAAGCAAATGCGCTTTTATTCTAATCAAAATACAAGTTAGGGGTCATTTAACGCTAATATAAAAGTAATTACAACAAATATTCGTTCCATTTTAATCATAATAAGCACGGAGATTACAAACTAGCACCTCACAAGTAGTGTTTAGATACTCACATCTCTCAAGTGTCATCAAAATAAATCTCATAAATGAAAATGGATAATATCTCTCACTACCTGTCATAGCAAATAGATTACCATAGGCTTGGGAAAGGATCGAAAACCTCCTCCACTAGGCGTAAGCACCTAAGATAAACTATCAAAAAGGGCTTTTAAATGGGTTATAATGTTAGGTGTAGGGATATGGAAAACACGGTTTTGTTGGACAAAGGATATTTTACTGGTGGCGAGTTAAAGATCTTGATCAATTACATGTACTATACAATGTTGCTAGGCCAAGACTCGACTCGATCTTTAAGCTAAAAACAAAATAACAAAATAACAAAAACATAAAATAAACATGAAATGAAACGGGATGGTAGTCCGTATGTTTTTTCAATTTTTCTTTTTCTCATTTTTTTGTATTTTTCTTGATTTTTTTTTTTTTTTTTTTTTTTTTTTTTTTTTTTTTTTTTTTTTTTCATACACTTTTGCCCTACCATCCAAAATAATACATCATAGGGGCATTGCATTCCCCTTACACTTGAACTTTTACATAACTTTACAAATAACTATTCTAATGACTCGAATTAAGATAATTGAAAAACTTGGAGTACTTTTAAAACATTTAGCACATATGGGGGTAATAAATGATGTTCTTCCCCATTACTCCATTACACTAGTACTTTACCCATGAGTCCCAATCGTCCCAAAACAATATGTACAAGGATATGACTCGACTTAGCAACCATGTAATCAACTAGATAATTAACTTGGGTTTAAACAAATGTTGTCACAATAATGCACTAAAAATGAGTGCATACAAGGTAGGCTAAGGCGATTTGGGTGTACATTTTAGTGGGGTGTAACAAATTCTTCCTTTAAGTAAAATGCTTAAAGGTCGAAACGAAAAGATAGGCTCTGAGGGGTGTACTAGGGGTATCGTGTACTAAAAATGAGTACAACGCAAAGGGTGTGGGAGAATTACTTGACCAATGTAGCCAAAGTAATTATAACAAAAACACAGGTGTAAAACAATGGGTTAATCCTAATGCCTCTTATCATGTAGTAAATCTAACTACACGAATGTAGTCTCACTTGTGGCTTCGGAATGGTCCTAACGCAAGTTCTAGAATCTAAGTGCTACCGGTACACACATCATAGCATAAATGCTTTTCCTACCAATTCTAGGGGCGAACCTCACATATTTGGGGTGGAAAATTTTTAGTGGTACGGTTTTTGTGCTAGTCATATAACTCCTATCCGTGAGACGCTCATTAAGATCAAAGTTTCACTCCTATATGTTGTAAAAAATTTTAAATTTGGCACTAAAATTACCCTAACAGGTATTTCTCTCAGTTTTATTACACATCTACTATCAAACAAACAAAAATCAAGCGTAATTGTATTCTCTAAAATCGTACTTTTACCCTCCCCTTACACTTAAGATGAACATTGTCCCCAATGTTCAAATAACAAGATGTAAAAGTATAAAGTAAAAGAATGAAATCAAATACTCCCCTGATTCGTTCGGTGGATAATGAAGTAACACGGTTAGATCTTCTTCCAAGGTAATGTAGAAGCTCCATGACTAATGCATCGCCATAAGCTTGATTCAAAACATTTCCTTGTCCAAAATAACCTGTTAAACCTGAGAAAACAAACACGAAAACCTGCATAACATCGGCGGAATAAATCTATATATAAGGATATAATGCTTGTGGAATGATAATTTTGCAGATTCCTGGAGATTATAAGTTGGAGATTTTAATATAAACTTTTTATGAAAACGAAACTTTCAAAAATTTCTGAAAATTAAATCTGACGCCGTCAGGTTATAGACCCTGACGCCGTCAGAAATGACCTGACAAAAATTCTCATTTTAAGTTTCCGGAAAATTTCTGGAAAAACCTTTACCTTACTTCCTGGAAATCCTGCAAAACCTCATTATGACTCGATACAAGCATTTGACTCAAACAAATACTAATATGTATGTTAATTTATTATTATTACGATTCATGTTCATTTGTGTTCTAATAAACCGATTTAGATTTCCCTTACACTTAACTTTTGCAAAATACCTTTATATGTAGTTAAGACGAAGTTAAAAACAAGATAAAACATTTTCACAAATTAGTTTTTGAACATGAATCAATAAGAATAAAAATTAAACACACATACGGAAACAAATAAAATCAAACAAACAAATAAATAAACACAAAAAGCAAATAAATAAATAAAGCTTGGGTTGCCTCCCAAGAAGCGCTTTTCTTTATTAACGAGTCTTGTAGCTAGACTCAAAGTCACGTGCATTACGTGATTCCATCATTCATAATGACGTATCCCTGATAGATATGATCCTTGTTATCAGGGTGGTGGTGTCTCAATCGCTCGACATTCGCGGTCACTTCACCTCCTCCCTTGCTGGTCAAGCTTACTATCCCATCTTGGTGTAAACTTTTAATTGTGAATGGTCCGTACCACCAGGGACTTGGTTCATTGGTAGGTGCTTCTGTTTCTGAATGCCTTAGGAGCACTGAGTCTCCTTTTGTAAATTCAACGAGGTTATTGGTTTGCTCATCAGCCTCAATATAATCGTTATTTCCACCCTTACATTCTCTAATCTCATTTTCCATATAGTTCTTAATCCTTGCCTCCCATGCAAGAATTTTCTCTCGAACATTACCACGGATTATATTGGGGTTAGCCTCCATCTTCTTCTGCAGAGCAACATCTCGTATATGTCGTGGGATCGTTGGGAAGTTTATTGTTTTCTTCCCCTTCTTCATTTGGATGGTGCTATTTTCGTAATTGATTTGTGCTCTAGTGGTAGCGAGAAAGGGTGCCCCAAGGATTATTGGCATATTCATATCATTTCTCTTAATGATCATGAAGTCGACCGGATACAGGAATCCGGCAACGTTGACCAACACATCTTCTGCAATTCCTAACGGATACTCATAAGAATGTTTCGCAAAGGAGAGTTTAGTATGGGTGATGGATGGCAACTCATCGGTTAACTGGACATAAACGGATAAAGGCATCAAATTTACGTCGGAGCCTTGGTCAGCTATCGCATCCAGATACTTGTGTTTTCCAATGCTGCATGGTATTTCAAAGACCCCGTAGAATTCCTGCTTTTCCACTAACTTTTGTCCTATGAGGCATTCATACAATTGCCCACCGGGTAATGTGTCAGATTTATCATCCGGTTCCACCTTCTTGGACTCCTTGTTGGGTAGATAAGTACGTCGATAGTTTCTCACCCAATCGTTTATGGTCTCCTTGTTTATTTCGTGCTTCAAGTAATGCCTCACTTGTTGTGACACTGGCGGTTCAACCAATTGGCGCTCCTCAGAGGGCGCCTCCTCTCCCTTGTCGGAATCGCATTTGTAGGCATTGGTGTTTTCATTATTAAGTGGGATGAGGTCAATTTTGTTAACTTCCATAGTTATGGATTTCCCTCTTCCATCATTTCCGCCTTCTTGGACGACGGAGGTGGCCTTGACAAATTTAGTGTTAGGAACTTCAGCGTCATTCCTCACCAACACTTTTTCAGGGGCTTTTGTATTTGTGTATTCTTTCAAAAGATTCATCATCTCCGCCATCTTCTCTTCCATTTCCTCCTTCTGTTTGTAGACGGCTTCCTCAAATTTTGCCAACCGTTCGGAGTGTTTCGACATGTACTCTCTCATTCGAGCTTCGAATGTTGGACTAAGTTCCTGAGGTGGTGAGTTGGGTTGTTGGGATTAAGGATATTACCATCTTCCATGATGTCTAATGGTAATGGTTACGAACAAAGAAACGAAGAAAATAGATAGACTAAAGAAAACCTAGAAAAATAAAATAAAAATCTCACTAGAAAGGAATCTAGTGAGTAGACCTAATAGAAATAACAATTCAACCTAAACAATAACTATTCCCCGGCAACGGCGCCAAAAACTTGATGCGTGGTTTTGCAACCTTACAACAGGTTTTACCTCTCGAGGGATCTCAAGAGGCTTACAACCCCACCAGGCAGTGTACCTGACCGATGTAGTATAGTGTAGTGGTAAGTACGGGGGATTGATCGTTCTCCACAGGGAATAGTGTTCGTTAGGTATGAAAGACTACTCTAATAGGTCTAAGGGTGAGAGAAGATTCTTTTTATGTTTTTATATTTTTTTATGAAAGCAAGTAAAATCTCGGGTTTGAAGGAGTGGGCGGAATTAGTTGCTAGTCAACTAACCCAAATTACTACGAATGCAAATAAAATAAAATAACAAAAATGAAAAGTTTGGTGGAAACTTATGTGGAGGGAAATGTGTTTACTTAGATTTCCTTACTCCCTAACTATCTTTTACCGGTTGATTAGTGTGTATTAGTCGCGTGGATGACGGGTGTATTCCTTAATACCAATCGTGGGGTGGCGTACGTACTTCCCCAATTCTACAAGCTCCTACTTCACTCCTATGTCGAGCCGGCTAGGAAGCTCCTAACATGGGATCACTAGAATTCGCTTGTGCATTAAATACAACCATAAAAACCTTTAGTACGCATTTGGTTCATGTTTCTTAAGACGTTCAAGCAAGTTACCGAATAGGAAGTTAGCCAGTTTTCTTAAGCCTAACATAGATAAACAATCATCCAATACAACTAATAACACACTAATAACCAATAATCAATAGCTAGGTTTCATTAGATCTAAGCAAACACAAGATAAATCTAGCCTAACATATTAACCAAAAGACAAGAACAAGATAGAATCAAACAACACATAGACATATTGAATGATTAATTGATAACTTATCTTCAATGTAACATGGAAGATCTCAAGGCAAAAAGCCTTGAAAGAGCTGCCAAATTTGTCCTAGGGTTTTCTCCCAAAAATTCCACACTAAGTTCCACACTAATGACAAAAAATTAGAAAACTATATATAGACTTTTGGATCTGACGGCGTCACGTTATGGAGTGTGACGCCGTCACCTCGCCGCTTCTAGGGTTACCGGATGACCTTCTTGACGCCGTCCCTCTTTAGCTCTCCAAAATCCGTTCTGGCTTATCAAGGCTTGACGCCGTCAGACCTGAACGTGACGCCGTCCCTCTTTGAATTAAGCCGTGACGCCCTTGATCAGGTTAAAGCGTGACGCCGTCAGAATTCACATGCAATTTTCACTGGCTTATCATGAGTAAATTTCACATCCACCTTTTCTTGCCAAGCCATGACGCCGTCCAGGGTAAATCCTGACGCCGTCAAAGGTAACTTTTAGCACAATTTTGAGACTTTGTCGTTTTCTTCACTTTTATGCTCCAAAAACGTCCAAAATGCCTCCTTTTCCAGATTTCTCCTCAAAAGTACCTAAAATGACAAAAGGAACGATTTAGGGCAATATTTGATCAAATAAATACGATTTAGGGCTTAAATGACCCCTTAAAAGCGGTACACTTTTCGCTTCATCAATTCTGATGAAACGATTGAGCTTGCCGAAGAGAGTCGAGTGAAAATGAGACAAATGAACCCAGAAATTAAACCAATTGATTATAATAAGCTTAATACACTTTCTGGAGTAAACTTTGTTAAACAACAACCAATTCCAAAGGTTTTTAAAAGACCAGTTGTTTCAACAAAACAAAAAGTTGTTTCCAAAAATCTTTCTAACATCGAACAAATGTCCTCTAGCAACCCTTTTAACACAAGTGAAGCTAGACGATATTTGGATGATCTTAAAAAGAGAATAGAAAATTTTCAAAGTCTTGTTAAATCCAAAATGAATATCAGTATCAACAACTGGCATTCAAGTTTTCATGAGGAACAGAAAAAGATGTTTGACACAGAAATTATTCCTCCACTAAATGCCATTAGTGCGAGATTTCTTAATGTTGAAAATGCTCTTTTAAAAGAAACAGCCGACTTTGCCAAGGACAACACATCCCTGGTAAAGGAAGCAAATGAAAATATTGAATACATCAAAGTTTTGGAAAAACACAATGACACTCTCTTTGAAGTAGCTCTGTCGACTGATATTATGTCCATAATTTACCAAACATATTCTGTAGAAGACGATGAAAGACTCCGAGCTGAGACTTCTAAAATTGTTTTAAAATATGAAAATGCGCTTGCTAAGCTTGAAAAAGAAAATGTCATATATTTTAAACAACTTGATCGGAAAAAGGAAGAATGCAAGTATGACAAATTGTCGTATGAGCGTGCTTACAAAAACATGAAAGAGCAAAATGATCATTTGAAGTCTCAGCTGGAAAGCCAAAAAAGGAAGGGTGAGGAAACTAAGTTTGCAAAACCATCAACTTCGGACAAACTGGTTGTAAAACCAAAAATGTCAATTTCTCAAAGTGTTCCAAAAGCTGATGTGACAAAACCAGTCACTCCAACACCCTTACCTAAACAAAGTGAAAAAGCAACAAGTGTTGATAAAGGGAAAGCAGTTGTCGAAACACCGAATGTGATAGCAAGCAGTTGAGGAAGAAGAAACAACAGAGGAATTAACTGATGAAAGGCTTCATCAGCATATGTTGGTTATAATCCCAGAAGCATTGAATGTTGATCCTATTCAAGCTAAACATCCAATTATTGATTGGGAGATACACACAGATACATTTGGGAAAGCTTGGAAGATAATCAGGGTAGGAGGACACTCAGAAGTTTATAAGTATTTTGAAGATATGTTGAAATTTTTTGATAGAGAAGACTTGGACAAGCTATGGAGTCTGGTTCAAGAAAGGTTCAGATCTACAGATCCTATAGAAGACAAGACAAGGAGCTATGGGTGGAATTGAAGAGGTTGTATGAACCTGATCCAGAAGATATCTTATGGCAGTTTCAAGCTCATGACTTGGGTACAACATGGAGACTGTATGATACATGTGGTGTTCACCATGTATCTACAAAGAATGGAGTGGATGTCTACATGCTGATAGAAAAAGATTATCCATTAAGGGCAGCTATCTTATTTGTTATGTTAGCTGCTAAGCTCAGAGTTGATGAAGACTAAGAAATGGCAAGAGAATTACGGAGAAAGATCTTCACACAAGAAAAAAGGAAATAATGTTAGTACTGCTAGTGTAAATATTAGTACTGCCATGTTTAACTTTGTACTGCCAGGTTTAACTTTGTATAGAAGATATTTGGATTTTGTAACAATTTTCTTTAATAAAACAGATAGTCTATAAGACGAATACAAAAGAAAGTATAATCGAAAAAGAATCCAAACCACCACATACAATGCAGCGTAAAAATGAAACATAGAAACAAGCTACAGATAAGCTGCTAAAAATAAAATAAGCAAATAAGCTCAAAACAGATAGTCTATAAGACGAATACAAAAGAAGGTATAATCGAAAAAGACCCAAGGGCGGAGATGGTTAAGTTGTTGGTGTTGTGAAGGGAAGGTCACAGGTTCGATACCTGTGGCTTCCGTTTTAGTATTTCCCTCCCCAAAATTTTTAAAAAGCCCCCCATATTTTTTTTAGCAAATTTCAAAAGCCCGCATATTTTTTTAAAAAGCCCCCCCATATTTTTTTCAGCAAATTTCAAATTTCTCACATTTCTCACCAATCATAGCCACCAATTACCAATCACTGCCACTAGTCACCATTCACCATACACCAGTCACGTCACAGCCACCAGTCACCATCCACCATTCACCAGTCACCAATCACAGCCACCACTCACCATCCACCACTCACCGGTCCGGCCATCAACAACGGAGGGAGGTTCATTTAGATCTAAATTAGGTACTTTTTTGAATTAGGAAATCATTATTTTTTTGGGGTACTGCAATGGTGAAATTATATTATTCTCGAAATTGTTTTTACAATTATAAACATGACAGATTTAAAACACCATAAACATAACAGTTTTAAAAACACTGTTACATTCATTACCCCAAACACTCCTTAAAACTGCCATAAACATAACAGTTTTAAAAACACTGTTACATTGATCAAAGGGAATTTTGAGTACCATTACACTACCCACTATCCATTGTAATTATACACAAATGATTTGATGCTTATATTGGTTTAATTTGTGACTTGTAGGATATGTACGTTACCATTTGACCTCAACAATAGCATGGACAAGTCTTGGATGAGAACTAGTAGGACCAAGAAACAATATGTTGATGGAGTAGAAGCGTTTATTAAGTATGCAGTACACAACTTGCAGAAGATGAGGAACATCGACCCACGAGGTAATAAACAACAGCTTAAGATGCCATGTCCGTGTACCACATAGAGCAGAAAGTGGAGGAAGTGCAGTTCCATTTATTCTACCACGGGATTGATCAAAGCTACACAAAATGGGATAAACATGGAGAAAAGGATGAGCAAGCAACAACTGCCCAAATACCTGTTAATGCTACAACAGATGAGTTTGTTGACGACACGGATTTCGACATGGATTTTGGTTCAGAAATTCCAACAGATGGCCCAGCAACAGTAGAAATGGTTAATGCTACAAAAGAAAGTTTTGATGAGGCTGACCTTGCCAAGTTTCAAGAACTATTATTAGACGCGGAGAAGCCACTTTACAAAGGATGTCCTGATTTCACAAAGTTGTCTGCAATAGTTAAACTACTCAACTTGAAGGGTAAGTATGGAGCTTCTGATAAGTTCTTTACTGAATTACTAGGATGGTTAAAAAAGATGCTACCTGTTGGTAACGAAATGGTTGAAAAAACTTATCAGGCCAAAAAACTAATGAGAATGATGGGATCAGGATACAAAAAGATACATGTATGTAGCAACAACTACATTCTTTACTGGAAGGATAACAAGGAGTTGACTATTTGTCCAACTTGTGGGATATCAAGATGGAAGGTGGATAATAAGACACATAAAGTGTACGAAATCATTCCGGCAAAGGTAATGTGGTACTTTCCAATTATACCAAGACTGCAACGACTCTTTAAGTTAGAATGTATTTCAGAAGATCTAAGATGGCACGCAACAAGGAGGATAACAGATGGTGTTTTACGTCACCCCCCAGATTCACAGGCATGGCGTACCATAGATGAAAAATTCCCCGAAATTGCTAAAGATCCGAGAAATCTACGGCTAGGAATATCGGATGATGGGGTTGACGTCAACTCAGGAACTAGGCATCACAATGTATGGCCAATTTTATCTGTGATATACAACCTTCCTCCATGGTTGTGTATGAAAATAAAGTTTATCATGCTTTCGGTATTAATATCGGGATACCCAGAAAATGATATCGATGTATTTTTAGAACGGTTGGTTGATGATCAGCATACCTTATTCGAGACAGGGGTTGATACATATGATGCTTCCACAAAGAAAACTTTAATCTGCGTGCCGTTGTGTTATGGACGATAAATGATTACCCTACACTTGGTACATTATGTGGCTGCTCATACAGTGGATTCAAAGGTTGTGTAGTATGTGGGAAAGATACACATTGTGTTAGACTTTCTGCCTCATCCAAGAAAAGTTATGCTGGACGCAGACGATATCTACCATACAACCATCCGTTCAGAAGGCAAACGAAGGCGTTTAATGGACAAGAAGAATTTCATCATGCTCCAAATCCATTGACCGGGGAACAAATATACAACGAGGTACAACATATTGAAAATAAGTGGGGAAAAGGAAAACGAACAAACAATAACACCTTGAAAAACCAAGAAGATACCAGAGGCAGAGGTGGGAAGATTAAAAAGCAGAAAAGGAAAACAACAGAAGAAGAGGGTAGTTCAAGCCAAGTAAATGAAGCATATTGGAAGAAATTCAACATTTGGTATCGAAAGCTAAGGTATTGGAGGCATAATTCTGTTCCGCATTGTATTGACTTCATGCATGTAGAAAAGAATGTTGGTGAGAGTCTAGTCGGAACTTTGCTGAATGTTCCTGGAAAGATAAAAAGATGGAATGAATGCTCGATTGGATCTGGAAGAGTTGGGGATAAAAAAAGAGTTGTTTGCTAGGCAAGAAGCAGACAAAACTACACTACCTCTAACAGATTACACATTAACGAATGCTGAAAAAGACATCTTTTGTGAAACGTTATGCAACATCAGGGTACCACAAGGCTATTGTTCAACTTTCTCTAGTTTGGTCAGCCTAAATGATAGGAAGCTCATTGGCCTTAAATCGCATGACTATCACATGCTAATGCAAGAGTTTTTACCTATTGCTATACGTTCAATCATGCACCCACCCACACGATATGCTATTATCAGGTTTTGCTTTTTCTTTAAATCTATATGTAGGAAAGAAATCAGCTTGCAAGAACTAGATAAGATGCAAGAAAAACTTGTTGTGACACTGTGTCTACTCGAGAAGTTCTTTCCTCCGTCATTTTTTGAAATTATGATACACTTGACTGTGCACCTAACTAGGGAGGTAAAATTATGTGGTCCCATATGCTTTCGGTGGATGTATCCATTCGAAAGATGTATGAAGGTTATTAAAGGACGTGTGCGAAACAAAAATAGACCAGAGGGATGCATTGCTGAGGAGACTATGGCGGAAGAAACAATAGAGTTTTTAGCGAATATCATAAAACCATGAAAACTATTGGTATCCCACCTGATAAACATGCAACCAATGAAAATGAGGACGGAAAGCCATTGTCGGCCGGCAAATCAAGTGAAGTTTCCGGGGAATTCTTTCAGAAAGTACATTTGTATGTAATACAAAATACAGATGAAATTCAACCATATATCGAGTAAGTATTACTAACACATGTCTATTTCGTTACTTAAAATGTTCTATCAAATATAATAATCAAAGTGATGCAGCGTACAACTTGAAAGACAAGAAACAACACGTTGATTCTGAGAATACCCGTGAAGATCTTTCCCAAACCCTTTGATTCATTAAAATCAACACGTATTTTTCTCCAAGGTTTTACAAAGGAAATATGTAAACCCGAGTCGTTTTCCCAACGAAAGATCGAATGGAATTTGTGATTTTGGATCGTGAATCGTGTAGTGAATCGATATAAAAGAGATTTTTGGTTATTTAAACACTAAAATTGATAAACAATAACAAAAACCAACTTAATAGGCAATTAAAATGGTTACCTAAGCCTTACGTAATCAAAAACGCAAAAGAATTCTAGAAACGTAACTAAACCGGGAAATACCCGAGCCTAAAATGTCAAATTGATAAAATATTAACTCTACGGGTCCAAATCTATTTTTCTTAAATTCTAATTGATAAAAGAAATTTTAGAAAAAAGATTTATATTTTTCTGATTTTTATATTTTTTATTATGAATTAAAAACTAATTTTAAAAGAAAAATTAATTAAAAATACTAAAACTATTCTGAAAATTCTGAAAATTTTTGTGAAATTACTTAATACTAAAACAGTCCTAGGAAAAATATTAACAAGGTGCCAGCTTATTCCAATAAGCTGGGAATAAGCAAAGAAGCTCGGATAGCTTAAATGGAAAAGTGAGTATAAGAATTAAAGTGTGCAAGGTTTAACCAGAGAAGTCCCAAGGGCAGTTGGTGAGGTGTGTTTGTGTGTGAGTCAAGAGACCAGGGTTCGAATCCCTTGGCTCTCTTTTTGCTATTTATTTATTTTTTTGGTTTTTCTGATTGAAACTCAACAAGCACAAGGTAATAAGCAACTTTTACAACTAACACCTTTTTTGAAAACCTCAAATAAGCCCAGAAATAAGCCAAGGTTTGCTGATCAGTGGACTATAAAGGGGATAAGCCCAAGGTTTTAATCCAAATAGCTGATAAGCTACTAAACAAGCTAAGGCATAGTTGAAATAAGCTAAACAACCAACAATAAGCTAAGATGAAAACTGAAAAAGCCACAAGAACATGCCAATAAGCACTTGACCAAATCAAATAAGCAAATGAGGACTGATGCACAGGGCAACTCAGTCAATCCTAGGCAACTTTGAGCTTAATTTTAAGCACTTATATAACTACTAAAGACTACAATAGCTTAATACACTTAAATTTCACCTATTGAGGGTCTCAGAAACCAAAAGTCAGACCAAGTGGAGCTTATTTAAGGCTTGTGAATAAGCTGAGAAGTTGGCTCAGTCAACTAACTAAGACTCTGATGACTCAGGTTTAAGCTTTGTTGATCAGTCAACTTATAGGCTTATTTTTAAGCTCAAATAAGCTAAGCAAAGGTCAGGATTACGGAATAAGCAAAGAACAACTAGCAATCTACTAGATTACTAAAATTCAGGCATTAAATAGAACAAATAAGCACTTATATGGGGTCTAGAAAAATTATGCAGACTGCACTATGGTTCTATTTGTGCAGACTTGTGCTATTTTGAACACAAAACCCCTCAATTCTTAATGACACCCATCCAACTTTGGAAACCCATTTTGTGCACTCAATGGGGACTAACTATGCCAAAAATAACAGCTTAACAAGCATTAGCTTATCTTAAGCTTATAAGCTCAGTATCTAGACTCAAATTTGCACAGTCAAATCAAAACCTCTCAAACCTTCAAAACAGCTTAGAAAAAGGTACCAACAGCTTATCAAAGTAACTTTAAGCTAGATAAACTAACCAAGATTGCAAATGAACAGGGATGAACCATTTTGACCCATTTTGCCTTTTTACCCAAACAACCCTTATAAGGGACTGATATGTTTTTAAAACTAGACCAAGCTATTTTAAACTGAAGTTTCTGAACAAACTTGATTATCTAGGTTAGTTAAGCACTAAAAATCATTTTTATACGAAATTAAGCACTATAATAAGCTATCCTAGTATTAAGCTATTTTTTGGCTTTTTTAAGGTTTTTAAGTGAAACTAGTAACAAACAAGCACAACCTATCAATTTTAACTTGAAATAGCATTAATATCATCAAATAAGCAGAAAACTATCAAATAAGCACAGAAATAAGCAGTTGAACAGTGAAACATAAGAATTGGAAATTTCTTACAAATTGCTTTAGCTCAAAACAAGGCCTGATAATCAGTCACCATATCAACCTAATGCTTCCCAATAAGCTCTAAACCATGGTCATCCATAATTTACCATGCTCCAGCTTATATTGTCCAAACAGCTTATTTTTAGCTTATTTTGACTCTTTTGACTTTTTTGGAATTTTTAAGGTTTGAACTGATTTAAACTAACATAAGCTTATCAAAAGCTATAGTGAGCTTATGTAAGCTTATAGAAATAGCAAAGAAGCTATTTCAATAACTACTTAACTTAATTCGAATTCTCAGTACACCATAGAAACTTAAAACTTGGAATTTTCATTAACTAATGGAAATTGTACAAAGATTAATGGTAAACAGACTGAAAATAACTTGTAATGATAACTGGAAATTAAAATTGATGAACTTGAACAATTTAATTTACAATACGATTAAACAAAAAAAACTACTTGCCATTTAGGCTACAAAGGCTCCTATTTATACTAAAACTGAAGTGGGATAAGTCTCTTGTGCTTCTCTGAACCTTTTTTGACCCTTGGATTGCCTTGAATTGATCTCAGCCCTCTAAACTCAGTTTTGGCGCCAAAATGGTGTGAGTGGGAAAAACCACTTGACTGATAGCGTGTGATGGGAACGAAGCATTTAATGCTTCTTGGTTTGTTAGGTGAAGTGTTGAGGAAGCTTGGGAGAGGGTGGTATTGTCAGGGATAAGGGGGGTATGGTGGTATGGTTTAGGCGGGTAATGGTTTAGAGAAGGTAGGTTTGACTGAGGTCAAACTGGTTTTTAGCTAAGGGAAGAAAGTGGGTCGTGTAGGGGTTTGTTAAAGGGATTAGGCTTGGGTTATTTTGTTGGGCTGGGTTATTGGTTGGCTGGGTTTAGTGAATGGACAGAAAATGGGGTGTAGTTTAGTGAGTTAGGATTTAGAATTAGATTTAGTTTTAATCTTAGGGATTAAATTTGCCAAATCTGAAAATCCAGGGACCAAGGCTGCCAAAAGTAGAAATTATTTCCAAGGACCATTTGTGTCATTTTGGTATTTTTGGGGGTTGACTTTGACTTTTGACTTTGACTTTTGATCAAATGCACATTTGTTGTCGAGTCGATCCAAAAATGCTCGTTTTCGATCCGTTTTCAATCCTTTGTACCTGAAACACACAAACCAAGGATATCTGCAATATAAATTGGGTGTTTTTGGTCATTTTTGTGTCTTTTATGGGTATAAAATGATGAGTATTTACACACTCATCAATCCCCTACACTAAGCTATTGCTAGTCCCTAGCAATCCGATCATATAAAGTAATGAAAGGATCAAAAGAATACCAAGTATACCCCGTTTTGACTTTTTATTAAATGCAAGAAATTTAAACTAGAACAAAAATAGATAACATGCTTGATTTCCAAAAATGGTATCATGGAACGGGATTCACACAAAATGGGTGTCTCCAGGGAATTGTAATCGTCATCATCTTTTTTATACTCCCAACTAAGCTTAAACTCAATGTGCAAATGTTTTTGTAAAATGCTAACACTACTTATACTAATAATCTATGTAAGCCGAGACTTAACTTTTCACTCCCACAATTATTTAAGTTAGGTGACTGTGCTTATTTTCAGAATTTTGATCACAAAAATCGACGTTTTTATAAGATTTTGACTAATACTAGTTGAAAGATAGATTTAAAATTCACAACAAGCAAACACATCAAAACTTATTGCATTTTGCAATATCATTCCATTTTTGCATTTTGCAATATCTTTCCATTTTTATTTTATTTTTTTCTTTTCATTTTTTCATCATTTTTTTTTAATTTTTATTTATTTTTTTTTTTTTTACTTGTGCAAAATAAACCAACGGAGTTTCACAGGAACCAAGACCTTACACCTTCCGGAATAAAGGATCCAAGGGCCGTTACAACGGAGAGTTCTAAGACTCTAAACATTCCTGAAATGAGGATCCAAGGGTGTTAGACCAAGACCTCACATATTCCTGAATTAGAGGTCCAAGGGCCGGTGTAAGAGGGTAGCCAAGACCTAAACGCCTTCCGAAAATAAGGATCCAAGGGCCGATCTTGAACCGTAGCTTTTTTAGCACATACATTTATTATTTAACTTTTACATTACTATGACATATGCTTGTTCCGAAGTTTAAATAAATCTTTGAACTAGTATTTTTCAAAATCGTATGAAAAAAATGATTTTGTGTGTTCAAATGGTTGAAAATAAACACTTATTAAGTCAGATTAGTTATCTCCTGGGAGGGAAAAGCCATAGATTACTTATATAAGCTCTAAAGAGAACCAACTACACTACGCTTAGCATTTTTATTTGCACAAATCGTAAAACCTTAGTCTAATCATTAAGGAAGCAGCCAGATCAATACTCTGGCAGAGTCGGGATTCCCTTTGTTCTAACCTAATCAAGACTAAACACTTCTTTTTTATTGCAATTTCTTATCTAAAAACGAATTTTTTTTTTAAAATTTTGGCCAAAATGGGGGTACTAGGGCACTAGAAGGTACATATGTGACAAAATTCGCGAGAATTCCCCCCACACTTAGAATTGAATATTGCCCTCAATATTCAAAGTACCGGCTATTATGCCGACACTTAGAACGTAAAAAGGTAATACTAATAGCCAAGTGTGGAAAAGAAATCTCTATTTTCCACAAACAGGATTAAAAAGATATCCCTAGATAATCGTTAGCAACAAGATCGGATATTGGGCGGCTGGATTGAAAACAGGCGCATCAATCATCACGATCTAAGGGAAACCTGCAAACACGAGCAAACAACACACAAACAGAGCACAGTAGAGGAATCCCCCCACACTTAGTGTCAGAAAATAGAAAGAAGTCAGAAACATGGGTTGTCACCCATGTGGTGCTAATGTTTTTGTTAACCGAGTCACTAGCTTGACTCGACCCCGAATTCATTGGTCCATGGGGAAAGTTTGGAGATCCGGGACAACCATGGGTGGTATGTCCCCTCCAAAGTAATGCTTCAACCTATGACCGTTCACCTTGAAGTTTGGTCCATCGGTTTGAGATAACTCGATGGTGCCATAAGGAAAAACTTGAGCAATGGTGAATGGTCCAGACCAACGGGTTTTTAACTTGCCCGAGAAAATCTTTAATCGAGAATTGAAGAGGAGGACTCGATCACCAACGTTGAAAACGCGGTTTTTGATTTTGGAGTCATGAATCCTCTTCGTCTTCTCTTTGTAGATTAAAGAGTTCTCGTAGGCTTGATCCCTAAGCTCGTTTAATTCATTCATTTGAAGCTTTCGGTGATCACCCGCGGTTTTGAGGTCGAAATTTGCATGTTTTAAGGCCCAATAGGCCTTATGTTCGAGCTCAATGGGCAGATGGCATGCTTTTCCGTACACTAGCTTGTAAGGAGTACACCCAATGGGTGTTTTGTATGCTGTACGGAAAGCCCATAAAGCATCATCTAATTTATCGGCCCATGAGGCCCGATTTTCACCAACAGTTCTCTCCAAGATACGTTTCAATCCACGATTGGAAACCTCGACTTGACCGCTTGTTTGCGGGTGATACGCGGTAGAAAGACGGTGAGTGATACCGTACTTAAGCATGACCTTTGCAAATTGGTCATTGCAAAAGTGCGTACCGCGATCACTAATGATAGCACGGGGAGTTCCAAACCGAGCAAAGAGAGATTTCAAAAATTTACAAACTACTCGGGCGTCGTTGGTGGGGAGTGCTTTCGCTTCAACCCATTTAGACAAGTAATCGACGGCCACGAGGATATATTTGTTCCCTCGCGAAGACGGGAATGGCCCCATAAAATCGATGCCCCATACGTCAAAGATCTCGCAGACTTGAATTGTATTTTGAGGCATTTCGTCTTTTTGCGAGGTTTTTCCTTGACTTTGGCAAGAGTCACATGACTTTACCAAATCGTGGGCATCACGATAGATAGTTGGCCAAAAGAAACCGGAATCAAAGACTTTTTTGGCGGTGTAGTTCGGGCCATGATGTCCCCCGGTGGGTCCATTGTGGCAAGCCTTAAGAATATCAACGGCTTCTTGGCCGTGAACACACCACCGGATGACTTGATCCGCACACACTTTAAACAAGTAGGGGTCGTCCTAAAAGTAATGCTTAACATCTTTGAAGAATTTCTTCTTTTGTTGGGACGACATCCCTTTCACAACAAAATTCCCCGCATGGTAATTTGCAAAGTCGGCAAACCATGGGGTACTTGGATCATCCTTTAATGAAACCATCCCAAGTGTCTCGAGAGGAAATGTTTCGGTAATTTCCTTTTTCTCGAGAACACCTTAATGAGGGTTCTCTAATCTGGACAAATGATCGGCGGCGAGATTCTCTGCTCCTTTTTTATCACGAATTATAACATCAAATTCTTGGAGCAGGAGAACCCACCGAAGTAATCTCGGCTTAGTATCTTGCTTAGCAAGGAGATATTTTAGAGCCGAATGATCTGTATACACTATGGTCTTTGATAAGACAAGATATGGTCTAAATTTCTCAAAAGCATAGACAAGAGCCAACAACTCTTTCTCAGTAGTGGTGTAATGAGATTGAGCATCGATCATCGTCTTGCTAGCATAGTGTATCGGCTGAAAGTACTTAGATTTCCGTTGCCCCAGGACTGCCCCAATAGCATAATCACTTGCATCGCACATGAGCTCGAATGGCAAGTCCCAATCGGGGGCAACTAAGATTGGTGCTTCAGTTAGCTTCTTTTTAAGAATTCTGAATGCTTCAATGCATTCGGGAGAGAAGAAGAATGGAGCATCTTTTTCAAGAAGATGGGTCAGAGGCCGGGCGATTTTAGAAAAATCTTGAATAAATCGACGGTAGAAACCGGCATGACCAAGGAAACTTCGAATTCCTTTGACGGTGGTGGGATGAGGTAGCTTAGCGATAACATCGACTTTAGCTTGATCGACCTCAATCCCGGCACTGGAAATCTTATGGCCGAGGACAATGCCCTCTTTGACCATGAAGTGGCACTTCTCCCAATTTAGAACAAGATTGGTGTCTTCACACCGTTTTAACATTTTGTCTAAATGGGAGAGGCATGATGAGAAAGAATTTCCATAAACCGAAAAATCATCCATAAACACTTCCATTGTTTTCTCGATCATGTCATGGAAGATGGCTATCATGCACCTTTGGAACGTGCCCGGAGCGTTGCATAAACCGAAAGGCATACGTCGGTAGGCAAACGTACCATAAGGGCAAGTGAATGTGGTCTTTTCCTGATCTTGTGGATCAATCGGGATTTGGAAATACCCGGAAAAGCCATCGAGAAAACAATAGAACTCATTTCCCGCTAAACGTTCAAGCATTTGATCCATAAAAGGAAGCGGAAAATGGTCTTTTCGGGTAGCATCATTGAGTTTTCGATAGTCAATGCACACTCTCCATCCAGTGACGAGACGTGTGGGAATCAACTCATTTTCTTCGTTTTCAATGACGGTCATACCCCCCTTTTTGGGAACACAATGGACGGGACTAACCCACGGGCTATCGGAGATAGGGTAAATCATCCCGACATCAAGAAGTTTAAGAACTTCATTCTTGATAACCTCGTGAATTTTTGGGTTTACCCTTCTTTGTTGTTGCACGGTGGGTTTGAAATCATCCTCCATTAAGATCTTATGAGTACAGAATCTAGGGTCAATACCCTTTATGTCAGAGAGCTGCCAAGCGATGGCACTCTTGTGCTTTTTGAGCACATCAAGAAGTTGGGTCTTCTCCTCATCTTTAAGATCTTTAGAAATAATGACAGGAAATTTGTTGTTATCTTCTAAGAAAGCGTATTCCAGATGAGGAGGTAAATTCTTGAGCTCGAGCTCCGGAGGATTAGACGGCTTAATCTCTTTGATTTCTTTGATTTGAATTTCCTTCGGAGGGAGAGAAGATGACGGATCATTATTAAGTAACTTCTCGAGGAGGAGAATATCTCCCTCCGGATCAAAATCGGTATCATCAATTTCCGGAGAAATCGATTCATTTTTGAGACAAGCATCGATCTCTTCCAAAATGAAGTCACTTCCCTCAAACGGAGTGAGAGAAGGGGAAGAGTCGGAAAGAATAGGTTGAGAAGAAGGAGTGGGATCACCACTCGAAGAATTATTGGAGAATCCAAGAACTTCTTGAGAATACTCCGATCCTCCGAAGCAATGTCAATAAAGTCAATTCGATTAACCGAATTAGAGTCGTGGTTGGAGGAGTATTTGAAAGTTTGATCAAGATTAAAGGTCACAGCCTCATTATCAACCCGAAGTGTTATTTCTTCGCCATAAACATCAATCAAAGCACGCCCGGTCCTTAAAAAGGATCTCCCGAGAATGAGAGGTACTCGGGGATCGCATTCGAAATCCACAACTACAAAATCGGGGGGAAATGAAACTTTCCTACTTTGACAAAAACGTCTTCAGCAACGCCTTTAGGAATAGTAACAGTGCGGTCCACCAATTCAAGAGTCATCCTTGTGGGAGTAAGTTCCGGGAGTGAAAGCTTTTTCCAGACGGAAAGAGGCATTAAATTGATGCTAGCACCGAGATCGGCCAAGGCGTAGCATTCAACCATTCCCGGGAAATCACATGGGATAAGAAATTTACCAGGGTCTCCTAATTTTTCTGGAAGTTTCTTAAGGAGTACAGCTGAGCAATTCTCATTTAAAGGTGTTTTTGTTAATTCAAACAATTTCTCCTTGTTGCTTAAAAGACTCTTGAATTGAGAAGCGAATTTCGGCATATACAGCAAGGCATCAACAAAACTAATATCGAAGTGTAATTTCTGGAAAATTTCCAGAAATTTCATCATTTGGGTGTTAGTTTTCTCATGGAGTCTTTGATTATTAAGCCTTGAAGGATATGGAATTGAAGGCTTAGGATTTGTCTTCGGAATTTCAGGTTCCAGAATTGGAGTTGGTGGGATTGGAGGTGGGACTGGTGCTGTAGCTTGTGGGCTAGCAGTTTGTTCCTTGTCCTTAGTTACCTCAGTCTCTTGTTCCATTTCCCTCACCGGAGAAGGTATAGGAATCGAGGGTCCATCAACTTTCTTACCACTTCTTGTTGTGATCGCCTTCACATCGCCCCTCGGGTTAGCGATTGTGTTGCTAGGAAGAGTTCCTGAGCCCGAGGGTCGATCATTTAAAGACTTCTTGATTTCCGAGATTTGATTAACCAATAACCGATTGGTTTCATCTTGGGATTTCATGAATTGCTTCAACAATTCATCCGAGGACGTTTGGTTTTGATTAAAATTTTGCCCTCGGTTTTGATTTTGAAAATTCCCTTGATGTTGGTTAAAATTTCCCTGATTTTGACCTCGGATTTGATTACCTTGATTTTGAAAACCTTGGTTTTGGTTTTGATTGTAATTTCCTTGGTTTTGAAAACCTTGGTTCATCTGATTTTGATTTTAATTGAATTGGGAATTTCGGTTTTGCATATTCGGATTTGGATTTTGGTTAAATCCGGGTGGTCCGAGAAAATTGTTAGAACGGTAGCTGAGAAGATTACGGTCTCCTTGCGGTTGGTAACCATTACCTCCCGTGTTAAAGGTTCCCGTAGCACAAATGTTCTCTTGAGTGTAGCCACCGGAGGCTGGGCACTCGGAATATGGGTGAGGACCACCACATGTTTCACAACTCTGATTAACAACATTTACTTGATGATTGTTGTTGTTTTGAATCTGAGTTTGATGTATTCTCAAGACAGCAGTGGACAAATCATCCATCTTTTTGGTGAGTGAAGCTATCTCGGAAGTAGAAGAAGAAGCAGTGATAGATCTAGTAGACTCATTCCTCTCGGTTGAGGAATCCCAATGATTATGATGGGTGGACATGTTCTCAATTAGATCATAGCACTCTTGTGGTCGTTTTTTCATGAAAGTACCACCGGCTGCACATTAATCGTGTCACGGTGTCTCAATGTTAAACCATTATAGAATGTGTCTATTATGGTGACTAACAACATGTTATGGTTTGGACACCGATCAATCAAAGCTTATAGCGTTCCCATGCCTCAAATAATGATTCATCGGGAAGTTGACGGAAGTTGCTTATGTCATTTCTCAACTTCGTCACCATCGATGGTGGAAAATATTTTGCCAAGAATTTTGAAGTCATTTCATCGAAACTATGAATTGAATTCTTGGGAAGACGATCAAACCATGCGGTGGCATGATGCGTCAAAGAATAAGGGAAGAGATATAGACGAAGGGCGTCATCGGTGACCCCATTTTGTTTCATGCTCTGGGTGACGGTAAGGAATTTATCAATATGCTTGTTTGCATCTTCACCCGGCAATCCGTGAAATTGGCAAGAAGTTTGGACTTGTTGGATCATGTGATGTTTAAGTCCAAAATCCGCGGCTTGGATATTAACGGGGGCAATCGGGCCACCCCGTCCGTCCATAGTCGGTTGGCACAACTCCTCCATCGTTCGGAGATCGGGAGCTGCCTCATCATTGTTTGTATCAGTATTCCATCTCTTCTTCGTTTTGAAAATCAAGAGTCGACCTCGACGAATAATTCTTTCGGGATTTGAAACTGGTGAAAGAAGATCGGGTGTTCATACACCAAAAACAAAAATTTAAAAAGAAACAAAATTTGAAAATGAAAATATTTTTGGATTTTTATTTTAAAGAAAGATTACACAATATTTTTGGGATCGATTCGTCAATCGAAATTCGTTTCTCACAAAACTACTCGCAGAGTGGCGGAGAAGCAAAGGTCCGCTCGAAAGCTGATTAAAAACCCGCCTCTTTCGGTTTGTCAATTTAATGTCAAACCATCCTTAAACCACTTGTATAGGTTGTAATTTCAAGATAATCCGAAAATGATTAACTTACGATTTGTTTTGTTGGATATTTTTATGGTATTGTAAACACTTTAGGAAAAGTGTTAGTGGTGATTTTTATGATGATTATTATTATTATTATTTTTTTATTTTTTTAATAGATAATATTCACAAAAAGATTGAAAACTTCTGGTGGAAGGATTTTCAAAACACGAATCGCGAAATTAAAAATTCGCTTCAACCTTCCCCGGCAGCGGCGCCAAAATTTGATTCGTTAAAATCAACACGTATTTTTCTCCAAGGATTTACAAAGGAAATATGTAAACCCGAGTCGTTTTCCCCAACGAAGGATTGAATGGAATTTGTGATTTTGGATCGTGAATCGTGTAGTGAATCGATATAAAAGAGATTCTTGGTTTTTTAAACACTAAAATTGATAAACAATAACTAAAAACAACTTAAAAGGCAATTAAAATGGTTATCTAAGGCTTACGTAATCAAAAACGCAAAAGAATTCTAGAAACGTAACTAAACCGGGAAATACCCGAGCCTAAAATGTCAAATTGATAAAATATTAACTCTACGGGTCCAAATCTATTTTTCTTAAATTCTAATTGATAAAAGAAAATTTTAGAAAAAAGATTTATATTTTTCTGATTTTTATATTTTTTATTATGAATTAAAAACTAATTTTAAAAGAAAAATTAATTAAAAATACTAAAACTATGCTGAAAATTCTGAAAATTATTGTGAAATTACTTAATACTAAAACAATCCTAGGAAAAATATTAACAAGGTGTCAGCTTATTCCAATAAGCTGGGAATAAGCAAAGAAGCTCGGATAGCTTAAATGGAAAAGTGAGTATAAGAATTAAAGTGTGCAAGGTTTAACCAGAGAAGTCCCAAGGGCAGTTGGTGAGGTTTGTTGTGTGTGAGTCAAGAGACCAGGGTTCGAATCCCTTGGCTCTCTTTTTGCTATTTATTTATTTTTTTGGTTTTTCTAAATTGAAACTCAACAAGCACAAGGTAATAAGCAACTTTTACAACTAACACCTTTTTTGAAAACCTCAAATAAGCCCAGAAATAAGCCAAGGTTTGCTGATCAGTGGACTATAAAGGGGATAAGCCCAAGGTTTTAATCCAAATAGCTGATAAGCTATTAAATAAGCTAAGGCACAGTTGAAATAAGCTAAACAACCAACAATAAGCTAAGATGAAAACTGAAAAAGCTACAAGAACAGGCCAATAAGCACTTGACCAAATCAAATAAGCATATGAGGACTGATGCACAAGGCAACTCAGTCAATCCTAGGCAACTTTGAGCTTAATTTTAAGCACTTATATAACTACTAAAGACTACAACAGCTTAATACACTTAAATTTCACCTATTGAGGGTCTCAGAAACCAAAAGTCAGACCAAGTGGAGCTTATTTAAGGCTTGTGAATAAGCTGAGAAGTTGGCTCGGTCAAGTAACTTAGACTCTGATAACTCAGGTTTAAGCTTAGTTGATCAGTCAACTTATAGGTTATTTTTAAGCTCAAATAAGCTAAGCAAAGGTCTGGATTATGGAATAAGCAAAGAACAACTAGTAGTCTACTAGATTACTGAAATTCAGGCATTAAATAGAACAAATAAGCACTTATATGGGGTCTAGAAAAATTATGCAGACTGCACTATGGTTCTATTTTCCAGACTTGTGCTTTTTGAACACAAAACCCCTCAATTCTTAATGACACCCATCCAACTTTGGAAACCTATTTTATGCACTCAATGGGAACTAACTATGCCAAAAATAACAGCTTAACAAGCATGAGCTTATCTGAAGCTTATAAGCTCAGTATCTAGACTCAAATTTGCACAGTCAAATCAAAACCTCTCAAACCTTCAAAACAGCTTAGAAAAAGGTACCAATAGCTTATCTAAGTAACTTTATGCTAGATACAACTAACCAAGATTGCAAATGAACAGGGATTAACCATTTTGACCCATTTTGCCTTTTTACCCAAACAACCCTTATAAGGGACTGATATGTTTTTAAAACTAGACCAAGCTATTTTAAACTGAAGTTTCTGAACAAACTTGATTATCTAGGTTAGTTAGCACTAAAAATCATTTTTATATGGAAATTAAGCACTATAATAAGCTATCCTAGTATTAAGCTATTTTTTTTGGCTTTTTTAAGGTTTTTAAGTGAAACTAGTAACAAACAAGCACAACCTATCAATTTTACTTGAAATAGCATCAATATCATCAAATAAGCAGAAAACTATCAAATAAGCACAGAAATAAGCAGTTGAACAGTGAAACATAAGAATTGGAAATTTCTTACAAATTGCTTTAGCTCAAAACAAGGCCTGATAATCAGTCATCATATCAACCTAATGCTTCCCAATAAGCTCTAAACCATGGTCATCCATAATTTACCATGCTCCAGCTTATATTGTCCAAACAACTTATTTTTAGCTTATTTTGACTTTTTTGACTTGTTTGGTATTTTTAAGGTTTGAACTGATTTAAACTAACATAAGCTTATCAAAAGCTATAGTGAGCTTATGCAAGCTTATAGAAACAGCAAAGAAGCTATTTCAATAACTACTTAACTTAATTCGAATTCTCAGTACACCATAGAAACTTAAAACTTGGAATTTTCATTAACTAATGGAAATTGTACAAAGATTAATGCTAAACAGACTGAAAATAACTTGTAATGATAACTGGAAATTAAAATTGATAAACTTGAACAATTTAAATTACAATACGATTAAACAAAAAAAACTACTTGCCATTCAGGCTACAAAGGTTCCTATTTATACTAAAACTGAAGTGGGATAAGTCTCTTGTGCTTCTCTGAACCTTTCTTGACCCTTGGATTGCCTTGAATTGATCTCATCCCTCTAAACTCAGTTTTTGGCGCCAAAATGGTGTGAGTGGGAAAAACCACTTGACTGATAGCGTGTGATGGGAACGAAGCATTTAATGCTTCTTGGTTTGTTAGGTGAAGTGTTGAGGAAGCTTGGGAGAGGGTGGTACTGTCAGGTATAAGGGGGGTATGGTGGTATGGTTTAGGCGGGTAATGGTTTAGAGAAGGTGGGTTTGACTGAGGTCAAACTGGTTTTTAGCTAAGGGAAGAAAGTGGGTCGGGTTGTAGGGATTTAGTTAAAAGGGATTGGGCTTGGGTTATTTTGTTGGGCTGGGTTATTGGTTGGCTGGGTTTAGTGAATGGACAGAAAATGGGTTGTGGTTTAGTGAGTTAGGATTTAGAATTAGATTTAGTTTTAATCTTAGGGACTAAATTTGCCAAATCTGAAAATCCAGGGACCAAGGCTGCCAAAAGTAGAAATTATTTCCAAGGACCATTTGTGTCATTTTGGTATTTTTGGGGGTTGACTTTGACTTTTGACTTTGACTTTTGATCAAATGCACATTTGTTGTCGAGTCGATCCAAAAATGCTCGTTTTCGCTCCGTTTTCAATCCTTTGTACCTGAAACACACAAACCAAGGATATCTGCAATATAAATTGGGTGTTTTTGGTCATTTTTGTGTCTTTTATGGGTATAAAATGATGAGTATTTACACACTCATCACCCTTCCCAAATTCGTCCCCAAAAGTTGGAATACGAAATGTAAGAACTGAAATTTTTATTTAATCATCAACTGATCATCTCCCAGACATTACATGGATATAAATAACATGACAAAATTCGAATGGGCCTCAAAACACAAGCGGGCCAGAAACTAGAGCAAAAACAAAGTCCAAATAAAGCCCGAAAAGACATAAAAAGACAAATAACTCATAAAATAAGCCGTTTTTGGGCCTGAACGTCGACCCAAACCGTCGATGACAGGTTGTAGAAATGTGCTCCTCGTTCCAATGGTCGTTTCGACTGGTCATACGCCCAAAACGGAATTTTCTAGCCCAAGTTACAAGCCATTTTAATGAAGCCCTTTTTGTCACACGATCTTGGGCTTCCAAATATAATAATGCTTGTTCCTCCACATTTGGGCCTTGCATCACAAAGACATTTATTTGTTTCAGGCGACACAAGCAAGTTTTGAAAACAAAAAACCCGGGTAAACGAATGGCATTGCTGGAGAATGGGCACAGTAAATCTTTTGCTAAGTGGTTACGCGAAGAGGTAATTACTCGTAAGTTGTTTTTCAATTGTTTGTTTGTTTTCTAAAAAGAAGTGAGTTGAGATAAAATGTGAAGTGTGTTTTATTGATAAGTCCTTAAGTTGTGTTTGTGATAAGTTGTATAAACCATTAATTAGGTGTACCATTCACCCAGAAAAACTCATAGCTACAAGCTCCAAAACCAATAGTAGTAGTCTATAATAAATAAGCACTTACTAATGATCTGCCCAACAACTTTGTCAGTCATAGAACCTATCTTTCATAATTGTCCCTCCTGTATATGACATTAGATAGAGGTCCACCAGCACACCATTTCATTATCCCAAACACTCATATTCTTTAATTGTTTGTTTGTTATTCCTGCAATTTAAATGTAATATATACTTGTAATGAAATTCAGGTTGAGAGAGAGTTAGCGATATCCAAAGATAGTGTATCAGAAACTGTGAGGTGGATATCATTTGGACCACGTGCCAACATAGTGAAATACGAGGCATATAACATCAATGGGTATACATTTCGTACGAAAATTAGCGATGGCATAGTTTACCAGAATAGTAGGGTTAGTGTTGAGGCAGTAGATCTTCACATATCCAAAGAAGTTGCAACCACAAGAAAAGCATTTTATTATGGGGTTTTACAAGAGATATGGGTACTAGATTACCGTTTCAAGCAAATTCCTCTTTTCAAATGTGATTGGGTTAATCAAAAAACTGGTAGGGTCAAACGCGATAATCTTGGTTATACGTTGGTAGACCTGAATAGTTTAGGCCACAAGGTTGATCCGTTCATATTAGCCTCACAAGCACGACAAGTGTTTTATGTGAAAGACCAGGTAGATAAAAAATTGTCTATTGTCTTTAAAACACCTACCAAGAATTACAAAGATACATATGACAAGTCGATGAGGCATTTAGTACAGTCATTCACGAGCAAAATGATAACATATTGCCACGTGTAAATCAACGTGACTTGGGTAATGAATCACAAATGACTACTATCGAACCGACTGTGAAGGTATTGTTATACGAAAATCCAAGTGAAGCATGTCATGCTCAAGTTGTCACACTCTGTTTAAGGATTTATGTTTGTCTGCAGAACCTATTTAAGCTTTTGTTTTGCTGCAAATACTCTTGTAAAGGATTTCAATTTATCTATTAATTGTTTACTTCATGTTGGGATTAAAAGCTGCTGGTTGAAGTTAAGACTGCTAGTGTAACAGTTAAGACTGCTGGTGAACTTCAAAGGAAATACACAAGTGGTTAGTGCTGCTAGTACAAAAGTTACTACTGCTGGGTTAAAGTTAATGCTGCTCAAGGCTAAGTGCAAGGTTACTGCTGCTATTGTTAAGTTAGTACTGATAGATGATTAGCAGTTTTAGTATTAAATAGTTGTTTGTGTAATTTAGCCTGTTGTAATGGATTTTGACTCCAAAAAGTCAAGCTTTTCTATGGCAATGAAAAAATTTGCAGTTTTCACTAGTATATCCACTTGCAGTCAAGCTTTATTGTATTTGCAGTTTCCATTTATCATGTATATGCACTTGCAGGCACTTTAGTAACATGTTACTTCATTAAAGTTGAAAATTGACTTTAGAAAGTCAAGTAACATAGTTCCTAGGGGTTACACAGTTTTATGATGGGGCATTTAAGCCATACAACTAAATCAAACTCTTTTTTCCCTTCCCTTTTGAACCATCCATTGCATCTTTGGGAAATTTGTCAACAAAGGGCTTGATACCAATCAATTCACAAGTTTCCTCATTGGGAAGGGCTAGAACCTTAACCTTCTCAGCAAAAGCCTTTTTTGAAATCTGTTTGGGTGTTGGATTCTTGCTAGCATCACCATTTTTTGAGCTTGAACCAGAATATTGAACCTTTGGAAAATAGTCTGACCATGGCATTGGGTATGATCCACCATAAGAACTTTCACTGCTGCTGGAAATGTTAACAATTTCTACACACACACACAGAGAAAAAAGGAAAATATATTAATGGTGTGTTACAGATAGCATAAATGACTTGAAAAACACAATGTTGAATACCTGGTTTGTTGTTGGCCCTCATTGTTTCAATTGTTGTTTTTTGTTATAGTTTTTTAGTATATGCAGTTTTCATGTATGTGGTTATGCCTTTATATAGTGCAGGCATTTGGTTGAAAAACACAGTGTTTGGTATGAAAGATTCTCAATTGCAGTCATTTGTTTGAAAAAAACCAGTATTACCTATGAAAGATTCTCAATTGCAGGCAATTTGTTGAAAAAAACAATGGTTGAAAAAATAGTCAATGTGCAGTCATTCATATGACTATTACCCACTTGTTTTACTACTGCATTAAACTAGATAGACTATACAATCCCAGCATTGTAATGGGGCAAATGAAGAGTCATGACTAATAGTCTGAACTCAATTCAGTGAATATCAAATTAGACTCAAACTAGATAGACTATAAAATCCCATATCTAACCCCTCAAAATTACATAAGTTATCAGAAATGTGTAACCATATGTATTAAATTGTGACTACACTTAAATAATATGTGACAAAATATGACTCTATGATTTAGACACCTAAATAAATACTTCATGTTGCCATATATAACATCTTGAATTTAGTCACACAAACACTCAATGTGACTAATATCAAGGTTAATGATAACTGAGTTCACATTTTGCTATAAATAATAGTCACATGAATATTTCACAATGTGACTATTTTGAACGTATTGGTCACATATAATACCCTTATAATGTGGCCATAAACATAATTTAGATACACATTTGTGATATGGTGTGACTATTGTAAAGCCTATAGTCACATGATTGTGCTACAATTAAATGTGACTATACACATTAGGATTTGGCAAGCAAACACACACTAAACTTTAGACACACATATTAACTTACGTGACCATATGTATCAAATTTTGGTTACACTTAATCATGTATGCCTATGGTTTAGTGTGACCATATATGACATTTGGTCACACTGTTCAAGTGTGTGACATATATTTGTCACTTTTAAATGCATATCGCGACTAATGCTTCAAACTTTCTTTTCAGTTGTCACACATTTCAAATTCATATGTGGCTAAATATTTAGCAAAAAATAGCAGTCACTTTTAAATAATGTGTGACAAACTTGACTATATGATTTAGCCACATACACAATTACTTCATGTGACCATATATGGATTTTGGTCACACTGTTCAATTGTGTGACATATATTTGTCACATATGTATATACAGGGCCGGTCTAGGCATGGGACGAAGTGGGCGACCGACCGATGCCTGATTTTTTAGGGGGCCCGATTTTTAATTTTTTTAATTTATATATATAAAAATTGTATATATAATTAACTAAGCCCATTACAAATCTTAACAATCATCCAAAAATTAAACCATATAACTTAACCCACATAAAAAAACCCACTTACATATCTTTTGGGATAAAACAAATAAATAAAGAAGAAAACCAAGCGGCTGTGCGTTTGTGGACTTCCTGCAACAATTGACAATTGAATTGTAAATTGTCAAATCAAAGGTAACTTGCTGTCTTCCTGCAACAATTTGTTATTTATTTATTTATTATAGTATGTATATATCAATATATGGTCGGATGGTACATAATGTCAGGTTTATTATATGTATTAAAAGGCTTTATCTAACTTGTGCCATGGGGGCATGGCTTAAGAAGTATTAATTAATCATATTTATTTCTTAAATTAAATACATTTTAATGTAAAATGAAGTTAAACTTGGCAAACAAAAGAAATTTTGGAAAGTAATAATATCAACTCACATTTAAATATGGCAATTTTAGTTTTAAGCATGTGCCACCATGGCACATTATAGAAAATCCCGTATTAAAATACCTAATTAAGGGTTTAATCTTTGATTGTTAGTTTTAGAACTTAAATTTAATCTTAGGTTACTAAATACTAATCGCTTCAAATTTGGATTTGATTTTTAGAAATTATGCCTCGTAAACCACTGTCTGGGAGTCAAAAACGTAAAAAGAAAAAAACTAGATGAAGAAATGAAAAAGTCTCAAGCCGACGCTTTAGATAAGTTTATCCATAGACAACCGGTTGAAGAGCACGTTGAGGCTAATATAAATGAAGATGATGTTGAACAACAAGAACATGTAGAGGCTAATATAAATAAAGAAGGGGCGGAAGAGCAAGAAAATGGTGAAGACTATGTTGAGGCTAATTTAAATGAAGAGTATGTGGAGCATAATCCTGTTGATATATTTGATCCAAGAAGGTGGGAAGGATTAAATTCTGATCAGATTAAACTTGTGGTCGAGATAGGTCCTAAAAGAGATACTAGTATTGTGTATGGTCCCTATGATGCACTTGGCAGACGATTTTCCAATGCTTTATATACAAGAACTTTATCAAACATGGAGACCTGTGATAGAGAGTGGCTCGTTTATTCAAAAGAGCTAAATAAGATATTTTGTTTTTGTTGTAAAGTGTTTAAAACAGGGGGTATGAGAGGTGCTTTGCCTAATGAAGGTTATGCAGATTGGCACCATGCTACCACTGCTCTCCAAAAACACGAAGTTTCCTTGGATCATCTCACAAATATGACTAAGTGGTTCGATATGCGTAAAAGATTGAAGTTGAATGAAACAATTGATAAAGTTCAATACGAGCAATTCAAGAAAGAAAGAGATTACTGGAAACAAGTCCTTTTGAGAATCATTGCACTAGTGAAGTATCTTGCTAAACATAATTTAGCATTTTGTGGAAGCCAAGAAAAGTTGTATCAAAAAGGTAATTAGGATTTTTATTTTTTATATATTTTTTGTTCCACTTCCATCAAATAACTATTTATTAACTAATTCCACTTTGTATTTGTTAATTGTATGAAAAGGTAATGGAAATTTCTTGGGTGGCATTGAAATGTTGGAAGAGTTTGACCCGGTTATCAAAGAGCATGTGCGGCGGATCTTAACAGATAATCTTCATGTGCATTATCTTGGACACACCATCCAAAATGAGATAATACTTTTGCTAGGAGAAGAAATTAAAAAAGAAATCATCAAGAAGATAAAAGGAAGCCAAGTATTACTCACTCATACTTGATTGTACTCCTGATTCAAGTCACCAAGAACAAACGACTATAATTGTAAGGTATTTAAAGTTCTCATCTAATTCTGTTACTATTAAGGAGTCCTTTCTAGGATTTTTGAATGTTAATGATACCACCAGAAAAGGACTATTTGATATTACACATGAAGAGTTAAAGTCTCTTGGTCTTGAAATTGATGATATGCGTGGTCAAGGTTATGACAATGGAGCAAACATGAAAGGAAAACACCAAGGAGTGCAAAAGAGATTTTTAGATATAAACCCTAGAGCATTCTACACTCCTTGTGGTTGTCATTCTGTTAATCTTACATTATGTGATATGGCTAACACTACTCCTAAAGGAAAGAGCTTTTTTGGACACATCCAACGTATTTTCACTATCTTTGCAAATTCTACTAAGAGGTGGCAAATTTTGAAAGATAATGTTAAAGCTTGGAGTCTTAAGTCATTGTCACAAACTCGTTGGGAGAGTCGTGTTGAGAGTGTTAAGGCTATTAAAATGCAACTTGTTGATGTACGAGAAGCTTTACTTGAAGTTGGAGAAAAGGATAATGATCCTGGAATTGCAGATGCAGCAAATTCATTAGCAGAAAAAGAACTTTGTGACTTTGAGTTTTTGGTATCAATAGTCGTCTGGTATCAAGTATTAAACCAGGTGAATGTTGTGAGCAAAAAGTTACAATTAAAGGATATGCATCTCGATACTGCAATTGAACAAATAAACAAATTGATCGAGTACTTCAAAGATTATAGAGAAACGGGTTTTTTAAAAGCGATTGATGAAGCTAAGGAGATTGCTATTGAAATGGGTATTGATCCGATGTTTCAACAAAAGCGTGCGATCCAAAGGAAAAAGAAATTTGATGAGAGTTCATGTAGCCAAGAAGTTTCATTTACAGCAGAAGAGAACTTTAGAGTCACTTATTTCTTATATATTGTTGATAAAGCAATTGGTTCTCTTGAGACAAGATTTGAACAATTCAAAGAGTATGAGAAATTATTTGGCTTTTTGTTCCCACATAACTTACGGGGAATTGAAGGTAAAGATCTTAAGTTGTGTTGTCATCGTCTTGAAAATGCACTCAAGTTTGAAGAAAGATCGGATATTGATGCTGATGAACTTTATATGGAGTTGAAGTTATTTGACACATTACAAACCAGTGAATTCAGCAGCCCGGTTGATGTTTTGCAGCATTTGAAAGAACTCAATTATTTTCCTAATGCAAGCATTGCTTAAAGAATATTATTAACTATTTCGGTGACAGTGGCATCTGCAGAAAGGAGTTTTTCGAAACTGAAGTTACTAAAGTCTTACTTACGATCTACAATGGGTCAAGAAAGACTTAGTGGCTTGGCCATGATAGCGATCGAGAATGAAATCTTAGATAATATAGACTGTCAAGAGTTGATCAACCAATTTGCTATGAAGAATGCTAGAAGAACTACACGAATCCTGGCTAGCTATTACGATATGTTATTTCAATAGTATGATTTTGTATTTTTTTAACGATAACTTTTGCTATGTTTATTGATATAACATTTATCATCGTTTTTATATTTTAGTTTTATATTATATAATTTGTTGCACCTAGCCTCCGGGCCCTTTTTTTTTACTCGGCCTAGGTCCATAAATCCTCAGAGACGACCCTGTGTATATAAATTGTGTGACTAATGTTTCAAACTTATTTGTATCTGTCACACATCTCAAATTATAAGTGACTAAATAATCAAAAAAAAAAAAAAAAATTTACCAGGTACCTCTAGTCACAAAAATATTCAAATGTGTGACAATGAAATTCCGAAATGGTCACACAAGTCGGATCAAGTGTGGCTATTTATTTTATTCTGGTCAATTTAGTCACATAAATATGATACTGTGTGGCCGTTCAAATACCACATGTGTGACGAAATCCCATATCTGTACTAGTGGTAGGATAAAGATCAAATAAAAAGACAAATATGCGTACATTACGTAAAAAGATTTTTTTTTTCAAAAATTTTCTCGAAAAATTCCAAAAAAAATTCCACAAGATCGGGTATGTTGGTGCATGAAAAAGTTGTGAATGAAGTTTTTCTAAACCTGGATATTTTTTCAGAAAAAAAAATTATGAAAAAATACGTTTGCGCATTAAATCGCTTTTTTATGCATCAAAAATTCGTTTTTATACCCAACTTCTTTTGACTTTTTTCATCAAAATAACATTGCGCATCAAACTAAAACAAGTTAAAAATTTTGTGCATCAAAATTTTTTTGTGCATCAAAATTCGTTTTTTGTGCATTAAAAAAAAACGTATAAAAACTCAAAATTAGAAAAACTTCTTTCACAAAAGTTTTATGCACCAACATACCCGATCTTGTGGATTTTTTTTAGATTTTTTCGCGAACTTTAAAAAAAAAATTGTTTTTACGTAATATACGAATATTTGTCTTTTTATTTTAACTTTACCCATGTGTTATTTACGTCACATTATGTAGAATTGGGTTAACTTGATTATAACTAAGACGAGCTTGTTTGAGAGTAGGTGTTAGGACTATGTCAATAATAAAAAAGGCAGACTTACACACTCAACTATAATATTAACATTCTCACATAAATACAAGAGTCTCACTATCGCCCTTAGCAGGACTTAAACCCACGACCTTTTGTTTTAGGACATAACCATCAAACAGATGCAACTCCTAGAATTTCTTATTTCCCCTTACAAATTACACTAGTTTCATACATACTCAGATGATTAACGTAGCAATGTGGTCCGCATATGAAACCAACCAAGTTTTACAAAGAAAATCTAAAGTAAACCGTGTTTGCAAACAATGACAAAAATCAAACCATTTTTACAAAAAAAAAAAAAAAAAAAAAAAAAAGCTCGACAATGGGTGAAAGGTAGTTATTCATGAAGAAATGTGGAGGTTGGTTGCTAGGATCCTGGACACACGATTAAGGTGGTTAAACCTTCTAACTTTGTGTGTATGATATGTTGTGTTAAAATGATTAAGTGCGCGGAATTCACTCAACCAAACTTAGAAGGTTGTGTATGTTATGGAAATGGAATTGTTATGTTTGTTAGTTAGCAATGAAACACATAAAGATTATCACTAAACGATTCAATATTATTAAAGATAATAATACGAGTGACCTTGAAATATCACTAGGGTTACAACCTTGAATCTTTTGTTTCTATCACTTGTGATATATTTGTGTTTGTTCTAACAGTTATGCATGTTCTAACGTATGCATGGACTAACTCTTTATGTTTCTATATTTTTCACACACACACTTAAATATCACTAGTCTAAGATCTCTTTTATAGTCAAAAGATCTTTACAAATTGCTTAAAGTCTTGACCGACTTACTTGGTTAACTTATCCTATTGAGTGTCAGTACATCAGATACAACATGTATCGATGTATGCAACTTGTTAACTAAGCACATGGAGTAAGATATTATCTACCGTATATTGTTGACCAAAATACAATAAATATCTTTTCGATCTTATCCTTCCATCAGCAGAGTTGTTCATTATCAGCAGGAACAATCTATCGCTATCAGCAGAATCATCAGCAGAGTTGTTAAGCCTATCAGCAGAGTGAAATGCTCTATCAGCAGAATCAACATCATCAGCAGAGACCATTTTGCACTATCAGCAGAATTATACTTAGAGTAGAATCCGATATTAAACATCTTGAATATTTAATTCCCAACAATCCTCCCCTAAACATGTGAATCCTTTCAAACATGTTTCTGAATTAAATCTTGGATTGAAGATCTTTCAAACACTTATGTTCTTCAAGATTGAATATCTTCTCAGTAATTCATCTACTTTGCTCTTCTTTGACTTTAGCAATATCAAAACATATTGAACCTATCTTGGATTAAAAGATGGTGCAATTTCCTTGGATGGAGGAATTATAAGAGACAATGATGCTGTGTATCTTGGATGCTTGTTTCAACAAGTGAAATCATCTAACTAGCATGTCTTTGAAGTGAAATTGAAACTTTTCTTCGTTTGATCTAGATAGAACTTTCTACTTTGGAATGTTCTTGTCATTTTCAACCTCCTCATCATCTTGTATGCTCTTGTCTTCTCCTTCCATATATTGGATTATCTTCCTTTTCTGGGCCATTATTTCCTCCCCTGAGATTGTTACCTCCCCTGAAGCAAATAACTTTTGTTTCCTCCCTTGTTTGGAAGATCTCACTATGTACCTTTGACTGATCTATCAATGTGAACTTGTTGTCAGACAATATTGTACATGAAGCCATCAATTCCTTAAGAGTTTAAGTTACTGCCCTCATCACTTCTAGGTGTGTTAACTCCTATGAGAGGTGAATCAGTGGACATTTTGATTCATGATCCATTAATGAATGGTTTTTGTGAATCCTTGAAAATCCTTTTAAGAAATCATTTAACTTAGTAGTATGTTCATGATTTTAGAATTGAAAAATCATACTACTTTCAACCATTTTGAAGAAACTAAGTGTATAACAGACACTTAATCAGCATTTCGGTTTAAAGCAACCTCTGGTTGTGTGAGAACCAATGTTTTTCAGTTATAAATAACTGCCTGTGTGAAGATAAATCTATTCAAAAGATTTTCTTGACAGGGTTTCCAGCTCGTGGCATTTGTTACCTCTAACACAAGTGTTAGATTCACTTTTGCTCGCTGTTCTTTCTATCAGATGTCCTCAGACTTGCACATTATACTTAAAAGTATAAAATGATAGAAAGTGAGTTGCATCAGTTACTATCTGATCAACTAAGTCATCAATTCAATGTGAAATATCATAACTAGATTTCAAGAAAGAAGTTTTAAGGAGCTTTAAAGTCCCAAACTCAGTCCATCATAAACCTATTATGGTCAGCAGCTAATATCTCAATCCTGCTGTTTCCATTTCACTTGAAAACATCCTTTGTGTTTATATATTCATACCTGAAATTGTTAGTCTAAAACCAAAAGAACAATGTACAAAGTACTTGTCTTGCATTAGTATAATCATAAAACCAACTGTATGAATAACACAATTTACATTTTGTACTAGCAGCACCTTGTGTGCTTTAGCAGTACCTTATGATATATTAGCAGTACCTTATGAATCAGTAGCAACAACAAAAATTTATTTACAAAAACACATCATATTGAAAATTTAAATATTAAGCATTCCAATACTTGCTACCAAGTACTGAAACCTTGAAACATCAAAAGCTTTTGTTAGCAGATCTGCAAAATTATGTTCTGAAGCAATTTTAAGAACTTGAATTAATCTTTTCTCATTGCAGTCTCTTATAAAGTGATGTCTAATTTCAATGTGTTTTGTTTTAGAATGTTGCACTAGATTTTTAATAATACAAATTGTACTACTATTATCAATATGAATAACAGTGTTTAAGAAATTGTACCCATAATCAAGGAGTTGGTTTTGAAGCCATAGAACTTGACTAGAGCAACTTGCAGCAGCTATGTATTCAGCTTCAGTTGTTGAATTTGCCACACTTTTTTGCTTCTTACACTGCCATGAGACAAGTCTACACCCAAGGAATTGACATCCTCCAGTTGTTGACTTTCTGTCCAAGCTAGCACCAGCATAATCACTATCCGAATATGCTACCAAGTCAAAAGGAGATTCCTTTGAATACCATAGACCCAACCTTGGTTGACCCTTGAGATATCTAAAAATTCTCTTGACTGCAGTTAAATGAGAAACCTTTGGAGTAACTTGAAATCTTGCACAAACACAAACAGGAAACATGATATCAGGTCTAGATGATGTAAGATACATCAAAGAGCCTATCATAGATCTGTAATTGTGTACATCTACATTTTCTCCATCTTCATCTTTCAGAAGGTGCTTCTCAGAGTCCATTGGTGTGCTTGCTGTTTTTGAATCAGCAAATTGAAATTTTCTAAGTATCTCTGCAACATATTTGTCTTGACTAATAAATATGCCTTTAGATGATTGCTTAACTTGCAAACCCAAAAAGAATGTAAGTTCTCCCATAGAACTCATCTGAAACTTATCTTTCATAAGCTTCTCAAACTCTAAACACATATCTTTCCTAGTAGATCCAAAGATAATGTCATCCACATACACCTGCACTAACAGAAGATCCTTCTTGTGCTGTTTGATGAACAGTGTCTGATCAATCTTTCCTCTTTGAAATCCATTTTCTAATAAGTAGGAAGCTAGTGTTGCATACCAAGCTCTTGGTGCCTGATGAAGGCCATAGAGAGCTTTTACTACTCTGTACACTTTGTTTGGATGTAATGGGTCAATGAAGCCTGGAGGTTGTGAAACATATACCTCTTCTCCAATTTCACCATATAAAAATGCACTTTTGACATCCATTTGGTAGACTGTGAAGCCTAAAAATGAAGCATAAGCTAAGAAAAGCCTAATCGCCTCAATCCTTGCTACTGGAGCATAAACTTCATCATAATCTATCCCTTCTTCTTGTGCGTACCCTTGCGCTACTAATCTAGCTTTGTTCTTGATCACAATTCCTCTTTCATCCCTTTTGTTCTTAAAAACCCATCTAGTGCCAATTACCTTCACACCTGTAGGTAAATCAACTAGCACCCAAACCTTTTGAATCTTGAACTGAAGAAGCTCTTCTTGCATAGCCTCTAACTATCTTGAATCATCTAGGGCTGTAAGAATTGTCTTTGGTTCAGCTTGTGATAGAAAACATACAAACAAGCAAGAGTTTAAAAGCTCATGCTGTTTTGAAGCATAAAGGGCATCAAGAAGCCCTTGTTGGTCTGAAGACTTCAATTGTTGTCTTGTCTTCACACCTGACTGTATATCACCAATCACATGATCCAGGGAATGAACTTTGTGAATTCTTGATTGTGGTGTAGTAGGAACTTGATAATTTGATGGAAGATTGTTGTAATCCACCTCATTATCTGAGAATTCTGCATCTTTTGTTTCTGAAGGACCATCAGCAGAGTCATTTGGCCGAACAGCAGAATCAGTAAGCTTATCAGCAGAGTCATCAGCAGAAACAGATACACTACCAGCAGCAACAGAAATACTACCAGCAGAAACACTTTGTTGTTCCTGAGTTCCATACTCTTTACTTTCATCTTCAACACTTTCTTTAGCTTTGCTAGAAGAAGGTTCATCAGTTGTCGAAGTTGATTCCACAATTGTATTTGACCATATTGGCATTATCGCATAATCTTGATCCGTCTCTAACTCTGCCTCATTTGTTGTATTTGAACCTGCAAGATCATTAGTTTCTGCAACAAAAGGCACATAATTCATTGAATTTGTTAGATATTCCAGATCAAATAGCCATTTTGGTCCTTGACCTTCTACATTGGATTTGTTTTCTAAAAACTCCACATGTAGATTTTCTTCTACGATTTCTTTTCTTGTGTTGTAAACTCTAAAAGCTTTGCTATTAAGAGAATAACCAACAAAGAAACCTTCATCTGCCTTACCATTGAATTTTCCTAAATGGTCTAAGGTATTGAGAATTGTCACATGACATCCAAAAGGTCTAAGAAATCCTATTGCAGGAGTTCTACCATTAAAAAGTTCATATGATGTCTTATTTTGAGGCTGCACAACTAAAACTCTATTTTGAACATAACAAGCAGTGTTGACTGCCTCTGCCCAAAAATTTATTCGTAGCTTAGAATCAGCTAACATTGTTCTAGCAGCTTCAATTAGTGTTCTATTCTTTCTTTCAGCTACACCATTCTGTTGTGGTGTTCTAGCAACACTAAATTCTCTCTTAATACCTTTTTCTTTGCAGAAATCATCCATAACTCTATTCTTAAACTCTGTCCCATTATCACATCTAATGACTTTCACTTTCTTGCTTACTTGGTTTTCTATCTGTGTAATGAAGTCCTTAAGGATGCTTGATGTCTCATCCTTAGTGGCTAAAAAGAAAACCCATGTAAATCTACTATAGTCATCAGTAATAACTAGACAATATCTCTTATGCATTATGCTCATCACTGAAACAGGTCCAAATAAGTCCATATGAAGCATAAACAAAGACTGATTGATAGAGTTAAAAATTTGGGCTTACAAGTGGCTTTGTGTTGTTTGCCTTTTAGACAAGCAATGCATGTTTGATCATTTTCAAATCTTTTGTGAGGTAAACCTCTTACCAAACCATTCTTAACAATTTTATTTATGATTTTGAAGTTAATATGACCAAGCCTTCTATGCCATTTCATTGATTCATCCAATGTGGCCTTTGCAACAAGACAAGTTAAATTCTTTTTAGGAATAATATTCTTCATGTCTACACTGTACATATTGCCCTTTCTAGGAATTCTAAGAAGTACTTGACTTTCATCAGGCATCTTAAAATCAGGAGAAAGTACAAGACATTCAGTCTCACAGAAAAGAACATTATTCTTTTTGTCACACATTTGTGAAACATTAAAAAGATTATAATTTAGCTCTTTTACATAGTACACATCTTCAAAATCTAAATTTCCGGTTTTGATTGTACCTTTACCAGAAATTTTGCCACGAACACCCCCTCCAAAGGTAACATATCCTCCATTTAAAGCTTCAAAATCTGAGAGATAAGACATGTTGCCTGTCATGTGCCTAGAACATCCACTATCTGAGTATCCTTGATCCTCTTCCTGATCATTTGAATGTCCCTGCACACAAATAAGAGTGTTAGTTTCTTTTGGGGATCCAAGCCATTACTGACTTGGATCTGCCTCTTGCATCAATGTAATTGAATCTTTTAAGAATAGTTGATGCAACATTGGATTTATGAATCCAACATGCTGAGGCCTTAACAACATTTGCCCTTTTTCCCTTATCAGCAGAGTGAACCACACACTTATCAGCAGAATCTGCTAACTTTGTAGTTCTACCTTTTGGTCTCCAAATTTGTTTATGGACCACTGCCTTTGATTGAATGGGACTTAGAACAGTTGTAGGTGCATGTTTGAAAAATGTTTTTGCACCCTTAGCTGTTGATTTTGGGTTAGTAGTCATAAATGGTCGAGCAGCAGAGAAAAATTTGCTATCAGCAGGATCATTTGGTCTATCAGCAGAAACAGATTTTGAGATAGACTTGTTTTTGACTACTCTGGGGTTTGATTTCTTAGAACTAGAATGAAAGTGAGATTTAGGAGTTTGCCTTTTGTGATTCACTCTATGGTTTTCATACCCAGATACCCATTGGTTGCAGAAAGCTGCAAGATGGTCAAAACTACCACATGTGTAACAAGCTTTATTATAAAAAGCAAAGTCATCACCTAATTGGTTAGACTTGAGGTTGTTCCAATTCCTTTGGTTACCTCTGGGCTTGTTGGTGGTTCTGTATTGCTCACAATATCTAACTGGTTGCCTAACATGCTTAATGTTTGATTTAGGCTTATCAGTATTATGTTTGACTACCTTAGAAACACTTGTTTCTACTTTCTTAACCACTTCAGGTTTAGACATAACCTGTTCTTCTTCATCATCATTATCAGTTGTACAATCTTCAACAACTATAGCATCTCCTTTCTTAACAAAGGACACCTTGTCCTGATATGTTAAAGTTTTATCTAAGCTTTTGCTTATCTTTTCTACCTTAAGACTATTACTAGTCTTAGAACCATATTCCATGATTGGTTCTTGGAACTCAGCTAAGCCTGTATGTGCTAGGTCAACACCTGGAGGTGAAGGAACACATCTATATGGTGGAGGAACAGTTTTGTAACCTACACCTGAATTAGCTTTATCAATTACCTGAGCTTCCCAAATCTTATTCATTCCTTCTGAGGCATGTACTAGAGTATCTATAGTTACCTTAACATTTTCTTTTTCAGTTTTGACTTCAGATAACTGTCTACTTTGATCATTAAGAAGTTCATCTCTAAATGCTATTCCTCTTTTTAAAGCATTTAAGTCATCAGTAAACGTAGATTCATTCTTTTTATAATGAAGAATCTGTTTTTCTAGAACTCCTACACACCTCTTGTGATTAGCTAAATTATGAAGGGCATCAATTAACTCTTCTCTAAAAGCATCAAATCTCTTTTTAATGTCTTCATAATTTTTAAGATTAGGACATGAATTAGTACAAGTAGGAATAGTATCTACCTCTGAATCAGAAGAAGCCATTAGAGCAAATTCAGTGGCCATAAGAGCAGCATTTGGTGGTGCATCCTCTTCAGTAGCCATAGAGCTCCAATCATATCCAATACCATCAATGGCCAGCATAGCCTTTGGCTCTTCCACCAGTACTTCCTTATTCCTCTCTTGTTTATACCAAGTGTTCCTATTATCCTGCTTCCTTGGGCTTCTACATTCTTTAGCAAAGTGTCCCAACCTATGACAGTTAAAACATTCTACTTTCTTCTTATCGAACCCAGCAGTATCATTACCATTTATGGTAATTTGCTTTCCAGTTTTCTGCCAAAACTTCTTAGCCCTCATGCTAAGTAAAGCAACTTGCCACTTAATATCCATCTCTTCCAAATCATCACCATCAACCTGCTCAAGGTCTTCATGATTTAAAGGAGAACCACTAGCTTGACTGGTTATAAAGGCATAAAATGTTGGATCACCAAGTCCAGCAATATCCTTTTGTAAACTAGCAGAAGGACCACCATAAGTAACATTAGAAACACTTTCAACTTCATCTACCTCCTCTGTATGACTAACACTAGGAACTGATAGGAGTGCAGCATTCCCAGAACTAGTACCATAATTTCCACCTCTCTTTAGACTTTGTTCAACAATTTTGAAGTTGTTGAACAAATCATTGAGCTTCATTGTTTCAATTTCTGGCTTGTTCATCCAGACAATAACATGAGTATGGAATTCACTAGGTAGACTTTTCAAGAACTTCATGTTGAGATCTTCCCTCTCAGTCTCAACACCCAACACAACTAACTGACTTACAAGCTTGTGTAGTCTTGAAAATAGTTTGTCAAGAGACTCATTACTAAAAGCAGTAAAGTTTTCAAATTGGTGCTTTAGTAAAGTCTTCTGTGTCTTTTTGGTAGTTTCATTACCACCAAACCATGCACAAATCTCTTCAAAAAGAGTTTTTGCATCAAGATATTTGTTAAAAGATAGCATTTGCTCACCAGGAATGGTCATAAGCAACAGGTTTCGTGCTTTCTGATCATTTCTCTTCTGTATCTTTTCATCATTGGAGACTGGTCCAGTATTTCTTTTTCTAACTGTCTTTCCTTCAACAAGAACATCTGAATAGCCTAAAGTGAAGGAATCACCATACTGAATTATGTCCCAAAGAGCATAATCTTGAATCATGAAATATTGCTCAACTCTCATCCTCCATAACTCAAACTCATTGGGTTTGATCATGGGCAACTTTGCAGCAACATTTGTTTGAACATCTTGTACATCCATTTCTTGTTTCTTCTAAAAACAACAATATCAACCTGAGCTCTGATACCACTTGCTAGGATCCTGGACACACGATTAAGGTGGTTAAACCTTCTAACTTTGTGTGTATGATATGTTGTGTTAAAATGATTAAGTGCGCGGAATTCACTCAACCAAACTTAGAAGGTTGTGTATGTTATGGAAATGGAATTGTTATGTTTGTTAGTTAGCAATGAAACACATAAAGATTATCACTAAACGATTCAATATTATTAAAGATAATAATACGAGTGACCTTGAAATATCACTAGGGTTACAACCTTGAATCTTTTGTTTCTATCACTTGTGATATATTTGTGTTTGTTCTAACAGTTATGCATGTTCTAACGTATGCATGGACTAACTCTTTATGTTTCTATATTTTTCACACACACACACACACACTTAAATATCACTAGTCTAAGATCTCTTTTATAGTCAAAAGATCTTTACAAATTGCTTAAAGTCTTGACCGACTTACTTGGTTAACTTATCCTATTGAGTGTCAGTACATCAGATACAACATGTATCGATGTATGCAACTTGTTAACTAAGCACATGGAGTAAGATATTATCTACCGTATATTGTTGACCAAAATACAATAAATATCTTTTCGATCTTATCCTTCCATCAGCAGAGTTGTTCATTATCAGCAGGAACAATCTATCGCTATCAGCAGAATCATCAGCAGAGTTGTTAAGCCTATCAGCAGAGTGAAATGCTCTATCAGCAGAATCAACATTCAGCAGAAACCATTTTGCACTATCAGCAGAATTATACTTAGAGTAGAATCCGATATTAAACATCTTGAATATTTAATTCCCAACAATGGTTTATACCATTAAGGGTTGGTATTGCTTAAACATAGCTAATACTTTCTTAACCTAGAATTTTATGGTTTACCATAAAAGGTATTGGTAAGAAAGCGAAAATGAAATACTGCAGAGGTGAAATTTGTAGGTCTATCTTCTGGTTGCGTTTGGGTAAAACTTACATACCTGTGCAACCCATATGACTATCATTTAGCTTGATCACTAATGATTCGAAGATTGCTTACATAACTGTTAGAGTTTGTGGATATAAATTAATATTTGTATGTCCGGTTTCGAACACGAGACTTCGGGATTGCACACATTACGTATGAGTCTCAATGTATTAATAATTAATATAATGATTTATGATTAATTATTAAATCACAAATATTCATATGGTCGAACAAGGAAAGTGGAGGGGGTTGAATGTCGAATTTTGGAATTTGAGGAGGTGTTAGACTCAAAGTTGGAGAGCAAGTTTGAAGTGTATATAAACACCTCAATAGCTCTATATGATGGGATGACAAAAAAAACCCTAACTGATTGACTTTTCAATCGATAGATATCCCTAACCGAATCTATCATTCGGTTCTATTCTACTTCCATTCACTGACATGCAAACACGTACACTAACGGGAGTAATATGCATGTGTTGCATGTATTATTATTAAATACGTGTAGTTTGCATATGTTTATGCATGATTATTAGATTACTCCACTATATTCTTGTTTAATGAATAGTGAAGTATCCCTTGGGGATTCGATCATGTATTATCAAGAACATCAAACCCTAGGTGTTGTGATGTTTTATTTGTGATACATGAACCTAGCTTTTCACATTGAGACGCTAGTACTACGTGTGTACAAGAACGGAGTACAAACTTACTTTAGCTTGCTGTTATTTGCCCTATTCGTCCCATATAGGTTGATCCATACTTTAAAACCATATTAGGTTTTATATTGTTCTTGGAGCACACGATTCCTTGTTCTTGCTAGGAATCGAAAAGGTACGCGTCTATTTAGTTTTTATGTTAATTAATTATATGTTATGTAGATCCTATTCCGCTGTGCTACATGCTTTGATGTTCATTATGTGGTTATTAGTTTATAGATGTATGATTCTAATATTCCAACAGTAGCATCATGAGCCCGTTTTTAACATGTAATTAATTACTAAAAACCTTAAAATTGAATCTTGTTGAATAGATACATGCAATCTTGTTTTGATTTAGGGTTTTATTTTACAAACCCTAATTTTTTTTTAAATTTGGGTCGACACCCATATTTAATTTTTTAGGGTTTTAGTTTTTGTAGAAAACTTGTAGAAACCCTAGGATTGCATGAAATTTTAAGGATTAATTAATGAGTACCTTATGTGATGTCATTAATTAATTAGATTGCGTACGATATTGACATGATAATATGTGCAATATGGGATCCATGACAAAATCTTGCATATTTTGTCATGGAATGTTTGTTGTTTTAATTTGCTACATGATTTTAAGATAAATCTTAAATTAGGGAAGACCCTAATATATTAATTAAAATTGGTTATGTGCAATGTGGTATCTAGTTAATCAAAACTTACGCGGCCAAGTTATTTGGCGTCTGTGGTCCATTGGGCACAATGAGCTCGAAAACCAATGGGAGTTTTATTAATTAGATACATTAAAATTCACATAGATAATTAATAGGATTTATCAAAAGGGTTTGCATGTGGCTATATGATATTGTTAATGATCATATACGTGTTATTAAGTGTTTATTATTATTTTTTTAATTACTTGTTCTTTGTGTTTAATTATGATGGATTGTAACAAAAAAGAGGGTAATTTTTTGAATAAAAAATAAATGAACCTAATAACTATGAAACCTTTGTAGTAAACTATTTAATTGCCAAGTCTTATGTGCCGACAGTGGTTCGCTTCGCACGGTAATTTGCTCCCAGGCGAGATTAGCAATTAATAATTTACTACATAATTTTTTTTAAGCTTTAAATCTTAAAGTTTTAATTGATTGATGCGACTGTACAAAAGTGGTCGAAGCGGCGGACCTATTATTGACAAACTATAAAGTGGGTATAAGGTTGGTACGCATTAAATTGTGACCTTAAAGGGGCGCGTTTTTAATTACCTTAGGGTAAACGTTTGCTCCTCCGCTCGTCTGTGCGTCAATAATAGACTTATCAAGTACACCATGAAAAAGTACGAAGCATTTTAAAGCAATGTTGTAAGTTTCTCAACGCCACCAATTAAAATTTTGTTGATTTTAAGCTGCGAATTGGTAAATGGTTTTTGTAGAAAACATATGATACAAAGATGAATGCATGACATCTTTGTACATATATATTTTGATTACACACATCAAAATTTAATACCCTTAAATTTAAGTAATATGCCAACCAATTAATACGGAAACACCTAAGATGACATTCTATCATTGCTAGCAGCCTCAGCTGAATGTAATGATTCAAAGAATGGGAATCAAAGGGTAAATTGAGCACTTTCATTGCTAGCAGCCTCAGCTGATGTGATGAAACGGCGTCAAGTTTACATGTTTCTAAATTGGTTAACTTAATTGAGCACTTTCATCACTAGCAGCCTCAGCTGATGTGATGGAACGGCGTCAAGGCATAAAGATTTGGGGATGAAACATGCTTACATTTGCAACTAAGGTTGGCATAATATGTAAGTCCCATGATTCTAGGAATTGCAATTGTATATTGGCAATTGAGTGTAGCTCTACCTTATTGAGTACTTTCATTGCTAGCAGCCTCAGCTGATGTGATGAAACGACGTCAATTTGGATCCTAATTTTCAATGAAAATTAAATGGTGAAGTTTTATTTACCGTGGGTGTTTAATTTTCTTGAAAAATTATTATCGAAAATACTAAAATTGAATTTTGCAAATTCTTTTAATGTATTTAATGCAACGTTAAAACCGTAAACGTGGGGGTTTTCTTTTAGTAGTAAATTGATCTACACCCGTAGGGGTTTTGGATAGAGTCAATTTTTACTGAAAGAATAAACCTAGTCTACTTTCCGTGTGAAGAGTAAGACTTAATCCTATTCCTTTTCATGAGTGAGAAAGGTATAATAGGAAAATTAGAATTGTCTAAATTCTAAGAAATAACTCATGGCGAATTTCTTAAGAAATTGCATGGTTAGGAGTTATTAAAATTAGAAGCTAGACTAATTACCGCAAAATTGGTAAAAGGCAAACTAGATTTGTTGCTACATACCATGATGGGGATGGTAGACCTAACTAAGGAAGAAATTGCATACCCAATTCTTTCAAGTTAATTGCAATTGATGGATATTCCATCATTTACAAAGTAGATTACATTCTCTGAGTACCTTAGTTTGTATTACGTAAGGGATTACTCAAAGGTGTAGGAAAGTAAACAGCACGCTATTTGCTTTTACTGGTTATGCAACACTTACAATGTTGTCAAACCCAGTGGGAGCATTGTGTTGTAATTACTGAATAATGAGTTCATGTAGTGATCTTAAATTCAGTGGGAGCTACAAGTCTTGGTAGTAACCCAGATTATCTCTAGAATCTCTTGGGATAAATACTTTTCAATTATAGACACTTGTGGTATTAAGGATAGTCGTGTACGTTTCCTTACTAGACGAGGTGATTCTATATCTACTTATATCTATGACACAATCATATTAATCAAATAAGCAAACTATTGGCGTGTTGTTTATCTGATACATAATGTTGTTCCATGCACAAGTGGGAGAAATCTTATTGTGTGCAAGCAACAACATAAAAGAATATGATTTAAAGGGTTCTCTTGACTGCAAGGTAAGAGACTAATGTTCTAATGTGTTTTAAGCTCATTTTAATAATAGAACACTTGGAGTTAATATCTACTTTCATTATTAGATATTAATGACAAGCTAAATTACATATTTTCATTGCTAGCAGCCTCAGCTGATGTGATGAAACTATGTTAATTTACAAATTTCTAAAATTAGATAATTAATTAGAACGAGTGTCAATATGATAATAAGACTACTTCAAATGTAAATATTTATGTATTGTTGTAATGACATAAATAAATGAAGTAATCTTATACTACTTCATATTTAGATGTTTATGTATTTTTGGAATGACATAAATATATGAAGTAAATAAATTAACTTGAAATACTATTGAAACCAAGTTGTGGGTTTCATAATTACTTTAGTTATGCATATTTATATTTTAGTATAAAGATATAAATATGAAGTCTTTGTTGTAAGACTTATAACAAAGTAAGACGTCAACTTGTTATGTTTTTTTAATTAAGACATATACAAGAAGTCATTGAGTTGATCAATGATCTATAACGTACATTGGGATTATAACAGTTTATGTCTTTTTGGTAAGACATAGATATTAAGTGGCTTGGACAATAAGGCACTTATGTTATAATGTAATACCCAAAAATCCTAAAACATGTAAAAAGACCAAAATGCCCCTACAATCTTAAAATTTGATTAATAAGCTTATAAAGTACCAAATGAATCCCAAACTTCTGGAGATGATCAAGATATGAAGTAAAATTATTTCTACTACCACATTTAACATTTTGTAAAGTACTAAAATTATTTTGAACACACATATTTGGGCCGAAATTGTATTATGGATATCATTAATATTATTTAAACTTTATAATTAAAATTAAACCATTTAAAATCTAATTAAATATAGAGATCATGCAAATTGATTTGGTCCTTATTATTTTCGTGATTTCAGCCTTTTCCTTCCCCTAAGTCACGGTATACTTCCTCTTTTAAAGATAACAACCATCCTAACCCTAATTATCAAATACCGAGTGAAACAAAACACACACACAAATTCATAGCGCCTTCATCCGAATTTCTGGAGCTCGTGGGGTATATTTTTCTGGGGTTGTGCATCATCCAAGGAGGCTAGGAAAATTGTTCTTGGCGTGGTGGAAGCTTTGGTTTGATCGCTAGGATTTTTCTTGTTCGATAGGTCCATCCGATAGGTGTAATTTATTTTTGACTCATCCACACGTTCATTCTTAAATTTGGTATTTTTCCTATGATCCTTATATCACTTATAACTCATATAAAATGTTAGAACCGAATCATGCAAGGTTAAATGGGTCGTTCAATTTAATATTGGTTAAAACGTATATAAAACATAAAATACGTAATGCAATTTTTCCAGGTTTTGTAATCATTTTTTTGGGACCTTATATGAGTCATACGACCTGGGAAAAATAATGGTTCGAGTTATGGAGGCCTGGTTTGGTCGTGGTTAATTTTGTTCCATATCGGGTTATTTTGAAAAATTCGAACGATAGAAAATAAAACCCTAGCTTACGATTTAGGGTTAGGGTTTTGGGGTAAGATCTGGAAAAGTAATGATGTTTTTTATGATGATTGAATGATGGGAACATGATTTGATATATTAGGTTTAGGGTTTCGATATATAAAAAAAACATTACCGATTGGTTTTGATAATTAAAAGGGGTGTTTTGTAAATTATGGAACTCGTGGGTCATTTTTGTAATACACTATAGATAGAGGCTGATTTGAATAAAATATAACTTGGGGATCATTCGCGTAAAATATGTAATTTATGGACTTAAAATGTAAATCGTTAATAATATTAATCGAATTGTAAAATTAATAAAATGGAGGGACTTGTATGTACATTCTGGAAATCTTGTGGGTGTTTCGTATAATTTATAAAAGGAGGGGTTAATGTGTAAAATTGGATAGTTAATGGGTTAATGTGTAAATGTGATAATTAAGGGATCGATTTGTGGTTTTATTAAACTAAAGGGACTAAATTTGTAAATAATAAAAAGGTGAGGATATAAATCGTACATGTATTAAATTAAAGGATATATTTTTTAATTTCATTAATATGAGGGCTCGTTGTGTAAATATTAATATGTTAAGGGTTAAAATGTAATTTAATGAAATATAAGGTTTAAATTGTAAATTATGTAACTAAAGGTTATAAAATGTAAAATTGGTAAACTTGAGGGACTAGAATCGTTAACATGATAAAATATGGATTCAAAATGGATTATTTGTAATACTTTCATTTTAGACCATCAACTTTGGTATAATTACAATTAAAACCCTAAATTATGTAAAGTTGTTATTATAAACCCTAACCTATCATAACTTGGTAAAATATACCCTATGTCCATAATATGCTTATTTAATGACTTAACCTAAGTAATAATGCTTTAATCTTTCTAATTATGGAAACCTTCTAGATAAGGAAACTTTCTAAAAATGGAAACTTGCTAAATATGGAAACCTGCTAAAAATAGAAAGTTACTTAAAATGGAAAGGCAAGCTAAAATAATTAATTAAGAACCTATTATAATTCTCTTCTGCTCCTCTAGGTGTGGAGAGGGAGAGGTCTTGATCTGTCTCGGTGCTTTCTGCTTTCTGTTTCTTACTTTGCTTGCATTCGTAATAAGGTACAGATACTCTGCCCTTTTTCAGTAAGGGTGTCTTATTCCCTTGATATGATTTTGATTTCTGATTCGTTTAAGATTCCCAAAGCCATTGCTATGTTCCCTTTGTTGTGAACCCTTGATATGATCATTTGCTTTGTATACTTTGATCTGATAAACTCTGATTTGGACCTTTGGCATTACATCTGATATATCTGTTATGAACCATCTGTTATGGACCATCTGTTATGAACCTTTGATTATGACATTCTGATTTGATTTGATATCTGACTCTTAGTTTGATACCCGAGCCAAAATTTGTGACCCTAGCCATGAAGGTAACATGGCCATGTCATTGATGCACCGATGGCATGACTCTAGTGTGGTTGAGTGATGTTCCACACCGTCCCTTATCTGTTATCTGCTATGGCCATTATTATTATTTGTCTGCAGGGGCGTATGGATGCATCCTAGATCTGTTTTGTTTAGTGGATTATCTATATTTGATTTGTTATTGTCTGGTGACTGGTGACTGTGTGCAATACACGCCTTTCACATTTATCTGGGAGCTGATCACTCCATTTCGATACATGAGGTCACCCCTCATATTATCTGAGAGGCATCCCCTCTATGGTTACTATATCCTATTTGTCTGGGCTCGTGGTGGATTACTATCCTACCCTATTTCCTTATACCTTTACATTGTTTATACCTTATGATATTTCCCCATTGCACCATATCTTATTCTGTTTCATTATCATTGCTTTATTTATGTATCTGTTCACTGAGCTTTTTAAGCTCAGCCGCATTTCCTTTTCCTGCGGTAGGTATCTAAGCTGGGAGCTGGGATTTTTTTTTGCTATGGGGATGAGAGTAGAGCTTAGATGGAGTTGCTACCTTAGATGACCACCTTTATATTATGACATTTGTTTAGACTTGTTTTCATTCTATTGTTCGTTTCCTTTGGTTTATTCGTTATCATTTGAACTTATGTTTTTGGCTTATGCCGTGTTGGCTTGACTTTCTTTAATGATTTTATTTAAGGTTTCCGTTGTGTATTTATGTATGCTTTGATTTGTCACCATAATGTGATGCTTCTACCCTTGCCGGGTTGGGGTGTTACATATAAAGTATGCAATTGGCTTGGAAAATCTATTGTACCATTAAATTGACTTAGTTGGTAAATAGGTAAGCCAAAAACGAAATATATTTATCTCACATATTGTAAGATTAAATTACAATATTAATCCTAATGAAATACATAGTGGTTATGGTATGTTCAGTTAGGAAAATCAAACTCTTGAAAAATTGTTTGATTAAAGATAACTATATCTTCTAATCTTCCTAAAGATATCAAGGTTAGGAAATTGAGTATGGATTGGATATACTCAAATTAAGACTCCAACCTAGAAGATTAATAAGACACCATTGATTATGGAATGTGTTGAATCACATTAAGTCTTAAAAATTGAAGTTCAGAATTTGTTAAACTACTTGTTGGGTAGGTTATTAACAAATTAAGATTAGGAACTGTCAATAAGTATTTATAAAAGTCCCAAAAGAGAACAAGTTTGAGTTGCTCTATTTGCTGAGTATTATAGGTAATCTATAAATTGCAAAAGGCAAGTGGGAGTTTTATCTTCAAAAGATAAAATTACAAGATACATAATCTTCTAAATACGCTAGCAAAATCATAATGAGGATTTAACATGTTAGTGTTAAATCTCAAGATGATGGAATTCTTATTCATAGATCCGCAAGGGTATCTCAAATATTTGTAGAATATGTTGAGGGTTATGAGTTACAGGATCGTGGTATGCCTGTTAATAATTTGCAAATGTTTAATTTGGCAAATTACTCATACTATGAATAATAAGATGCAGTCCAAAAAGATAACTAGTTTGGAAACGTAGTTAATCTTGAACTCTATAGTTATACTATAGAATGGAAATGAATTTCTTCAAAGAAAATGGAAATCCTAGTGATTTAAAATTCTTGTGTAGAAATCATAATGGACAAATTTGTGTACATATTTAATATGTGAAAAGATTATCAATCACACTTAAGCAATTAAATGTAATTGAAATTCTTTCTATGCACATTAAATATATAAAGATTATCATTGTCAGTTTCATTTATATGAAATTAATAATGGAATATCAAAACTCTTTCTTTGATAATTACTTGAGCGAGGACGGAAAGTAATTGAAAGGAGTATTTGAATTCAAATAATCTTTAGTAATATACAAAGTGCAAATCATTTGTAAATGGATTAATGCATGCATCTAGAAGATATACTTATTTTTAGTTATTAAATCTAGTTTGATTTATAATTAAAATTAAGATATTTCTTAATATTCCTGAAAGCTAGTGGGAGTGATGTATTTATTTTCTTATTTCATATATGTTATATAACATATGGGAAGTAACATTCCATTAACATTAACATTATATGTTAAGACTAAGTTTGGAATGAAACTTCACATGGAAATTTAGGAAATAAAACCTTGAACAATGTGTTTATTGATTATAAACATAAGCAGTAAAATAACTGATTCTAAAAGAACATGATATTCTATTAGAAGATCTAGATAGAAACATATCTTTGAAAAGATATGACATGAATAAATCTAAGGTTGACAAAAGGATTATTCATGTACATCATGTTGCTTGTTGTATCATGCTTGGATGCAAGATGATTGACAACATTAGTATCTAATTGAAAATTATTAGATAGCTAAGTGTAATGGATATGGGTTAGAATTTACATCCTCAGCCTGGATTTGTTCCAAAATTCTAAATACGAACCGTATGACAAGATGTTGATATAGATGACAAATCTTGTAAGATTTGAAGATATCAAACATTACACGATGGATATTAAAGTTTACGGGAACTTTAAAAGAGCATATTGTTGTTTGATACAATGATGCTAGTAAGATTGAGATGACACTCAATACTAGTCATGGTGGGAGCTCATCCTTATTAGGAGACCATGTGTACTAGTTATGCTCAAAATGAGCATAGTTGCATTATACATAAAGAATTAGAATACTTTAACTACAAGGTTTGGTAGTTTAATTGTCATAAATTTGTGCATGAGGATGTCACGCATTTTATGAAGTATGTGGCAATATCTAGATAGATGAATGCACACATACAAGAATTTCATTATTGAAATAAGTATTCTCAAAATTCTGATAGATCAAAATTAGTTGATTTATGCCTTGTCAACAAGTATGGTGGTCATGACTTGTGGCATAATTAATTAATGGAAATTATCATGCAATGATCTAGTTAGTATTTAGCTAAGGGATGTTAAACAATATTATTTTAATGAAATAAAGTGTGGATAACGTTTATTCTCATTTGTAATATTGTATCCTATATTTGCATGTTTAAATCCGTGAATAACTTATTTTATTCTAAATTGTCCGTTGTCGATTAATGATATAGGAATATCATTAAATAAAGACAAATGTGAGGATTAGTAGAATGTACTGTAAGGTTGAAATACCAACATCACATGATATTCAATATTGGATAAATTAAAAATAGGACTTATCCCAACCACATGATTGTACTTTATGGATCGTCGTCATTAAGTAAATCATGAATATTTATCCTCACACTTTAGATACCAGGTGACTGCCGAGGATGTAGCTCATTTTCTGTAAGGCAGTCTAACGCTATCCGTAAAAGGTAGTTATAAGGGCTATTTTCGGAGGTGATGCGAAGTTCAAGGGTCACGTTCGTAGTCAATAAAAGATTTGTTCCTTCAAATTTGTTTTGAAGTATAATACTGCTGGGCCCCTCGTAGGGTTGACAAGATGTTTGTACGGCCGTACCCAAAGTCTATCTGGAAGACGTTCAGATGTTTTGGTAATCTTGATCAATTATTAATAACGAGAAACATAATAGTTAATTATGGAATGACCTAGATCCATATCCATATTAACGCGGTATTAGAAACAAAATGATAAGTATGATGATAATATCATCACGTGGTTTTTTTTTTCCAGGAAAACCATACTCGGTTCGATCTGGGGGCATTGGGATCTGTTAAGCTAGACTAGCCCATGTCATTACGATATTAATGAATATCCAAGTGGGAGCTGTTAGAGTTTGTGGATATAAATTAATATTTGTATGTCCGGTTTCGAACACGAGACTTCGGGATTGCACACATTACGTATGAGTCTCAATGTTTTAATAATTAATATAATGATTTATGATTAATTATTAAATCACAAATATTCATATGGTCGAACAAGGAAAGTGGAGGGGGTTGAATGTCGAATTTTGGAACTTGAGGAGGTGTTGGACTCAAACTTGGAGAGCAAGTTTGAAGTGTATATAAACACTTCAATAGCTCTATATGATGGGATGACAAAAAAAACCTAACTGATTGACTTTTCAATCGATAGATATCCCTAACCGAATCTATCATTCGGTTCTATTCTACTTCCACTCACTGACATGCAAACACGTACACTAAAGGGAGTAATATGCATGTGTTGCATGTATTATTATTAAATACGTGTAGTTTGCATATGGTTATGCATGATAATTAGATTACTCCACTATATTCTTGTTTAATGAACAGTGAAGTATCCCTTGGGGATTCGACTATGTATTATCAAGAACATCAAACCCTAGTTGTTGTGATGTTTTATTTGTGATACATGAACCTAGCTTTTCACATTGAGACGCTAGTAATACGTGTGTACAAGAACGGAGTACAAGCTTACTTTAGCTTCTTGTTATTTTCCCTATTCGTCCCATATAGGTCGATCCATACTTTAAAACCATATTAGGGTTTATATTGTTCTTGGAGCACATGATTCCTTGTTCTTGCTAGGAATCGAAAAGGTACGCGTCTATTTAGTTTTTATGTTAATTAATTATATTTTATGTAGATCCTATTTCGCTGTGCTACATGCTTTGATGTTCATTATGTGGTTATTAGTTTATAGATGTATGATTCTAATATTCCAACAATAACATACTAAAATTTTGTTTTTTATTTTTTTTGTGAGTGATACCAAATTTGAGCTCAGATAATAATCACTTCCTATGCGGAGGTTTTTATGTTATCACCAATGCACGTACGACCATATCACAAGAACTGTTGCATAAGATACTCATTAAAGGAAAGAGTACCTTTTTAATCTCAAATTTGTTTGATTGAATATTTTTGTGAAGCTTGAAATGCTTAATATACATTGTTGTACGGTGAGTTCATAGTAAAAACCTTTAAAGCATGAAGATAAAAATGGGTACATGGTATAAATAACAAAATCAACTAAACTAAGTCAATCTTAATTTAGCAGCTTGCCGTCCTGCCTTTGCTCTCTCACGAGCACACAAGCACTTGCCGGAGGTCTCTTTCGAAGCAGTCTCTCTACTCCCGGGTTTACATTGGGGTAGGGGTAGGATCTGTCTACATTCTACCTCCCCCATACCCTGCCCCGGTGGGATTGAGTTTGTTGTTGTTGTTGTTGTTGTGTAATCATCAACGATGCAGAGCACCACGGCCTTCTACCTTGTTGACAAGCTTATACAATTCAGTGCGGAAGAATTCCAACTCTCGTTTCATCTTTCCATTCTCTTGAACTAATGCAAAAATTTGCGCTTTTTGCCTTGCATTGATAGACTGCAAGCTGCTGCTACACTCCTCCAACTGTCTCTGAGGAAAGATCGGGGACCTGATCGCAAATGTTTACAATATATAAGCCAAAAAAAGTAGCATGTTACCGATATGAGTTCAATTAAGCAAACAAATATAAAATGAACCTTGCTAAGTGGTCACGAAGAGATAATTGATCTTCTGGAACATGAAGAATGTGACTGTTGTCGTAATTATTTGCAGTAGCAATTGATCTTCTGGAACATGAAGAATGTGATTGTTGTCGTAATTATTTGCAGTAGCAACTAACGCCTCAAGATTTTCCTTCTTACTTTCTCCTTTGATGTTGTTATCATTCCACGAAGGATCCCACGGCCCCAGCCTTACTCCTACTTGAGGTCCGTGCTTGTCACCGAAGTTAACAACATCAACAGCTACACCCTTCACTTTTAACTTCGTTGCAAATTCTTTGATATGATACTGAAACCAATATATAGGACTGAAAGCTAAGAAACGCACATGATATGATAATTATTAGAGTCAACATACTATTATATCATAAAAGTTTCATTAATATAACAATAATGCATAAAGACACATACCCTCCGGCAAACACAACAATCCTTTTATCCAGCATTTTGTTTTCAAGAAACTGATCAGCCCTCTCAAGTGCATCTAAAAACTTCACACTATCATTGTCTACTCTTGCACCTAAGTAACAAATAAACTTGATAATTATACATACATCATACAAAGAGACACAATATATATAGCCATAATTAGATAAACAAGCTAACAACCATGAATGCTAGACGTGATCTTTTGAAGATCTCTGGTAGGTTCAACCAAAATATAAACGCTGCTGCCCATTGCCAATATGGCCACACAATTCTCTGGATGACACTGTAACAAGAGAAATCCCAAGACACCAACAAAAAGTATTTATGTATAATAGATAAATCAGCAGCATAAATTCATATAAGAAACACAAAAACTGCGCATAATAGATAAATGTTAAATTACGCCGATTTTTGCTATGCAGTAAAGTTCAATAGCATCAGCTTGAGCCAAAAACCTAGGTGATTTGTTGTCGCACATCCAGCTAGAAGTGTCCATACATATCAATGTAACCTGATATATATCAAAAATAAAAAACCTAGTTAGTTAGATATTGAAATTTCATAAAAACACACATAAGATATACTATATAAGTATATATAGCTCATATATACATACCTCGGCCATGGTTGAAGATCGAATTTCTGGTGAGACTATTGATCGTTGAGTTGAGAGATATATGATCGATCGAGATTTGGTGTTTTAGGGTTTTGTTTTTTCTTTGAACGATACCCGTTATATAGATCCATTGATATCTATACTATATAAAGATTCAAGAGCTTTATTTAATGTGCAAGAGGATTTGTGTACAAAAATTTGTATGGTACAACATGCTTAAAGCAACACCTTAAACTCTAAAATAATTGTGCACAAAAGAATGTATTCAAGCCATAATTGTCAATTATTGCCGGGAAGATGAAGTGAAGAGGAATATGAATTGTTTGCTGTGCTTGAAATAAATGTTAAGTCTTAATGGTTTAGATTGCTTACAACTTTTCAGTTGCTTACAACTTTTCAACTAGATTTTGAAGATTATAAATAACCCGATATCATCATTTTCACCGCCATCATTTCTCAGAATGGTTTGAGCTTTTTCCAAATTGACAACATCAACAAATCAGACTATCCTAAACCCATGTCACCACTCAAACACAATCAATTACATCATCAACTACATCAAAAAATCCCGTCTCCAAACACAGCCACGACTCGAAACGAAGAAATAATAATAAAAGATCTCAGTTTTTTCTTCTCTTTCGTGTATAACAACAACATCTTAGACCTTTTAAGATCGAAACACGAAGAGAAGTACATCATCATCAATCCATCTTTTGAAGCTTAGCTTCTTTTTATATCCGAAAAAGAAAGATAAGATTTATAACAACTATATTATAATCTCTCTTTGATTCGGAAAAAAAAAATCAAAAACGAAAAACAAAAATAAATCTACCCGAGACCTTATATCAAGATCTTGAAGTCACAATTCTTCATAGCTTCTTGATTCGGGCTAAACCGAAAGAAACAAAAGGTGGTCACGATACCTACCCGATACCTTGAATATATATCTAATCTGGGTACAAATAAAGATATTTTTTCAGTTTAGAGTTCCAAGATCTAAAGGGTAAGTGAGAATAGTAGTCTTTGTGTTTGTGGTGGCGAAGAGAAGTGGCTGCAAACATAATTATTAGGGTTGTGTTGTGTGTAATGTTAGTGTTATACAAAGTGAAATTAGGGTAAGTAATTGGGCTATAAATGGTCTTGGGTTGTTGCTTTTAATCCGAAATTTTGGTCTTATAACGGGCTGGTATTATAGTAGTATAACGTAAATAGAATGAATGATGTGTGTGGTCTAGAAAATATATAAAGAGTATTTATTTTTTTATTATCACAAATATGTCCAAGTCGCGTTTCATTTCCAGAACATGGTTGATGAGGGGTTCACCATGTGCATCATGCATTTTTTGTCACTTAATTGATAACTTTAATGCTACGAAAAAAATAACAAAACACGAGGCCTTACGAACCCGTGCGATGCACCAGCTGGGTCATTGGTTGAATTTCAACGTGTCGTGTACGTAATGTTTATGCAGATGTTTATATACTTTTTATCAAGTTTGTGTCAATGTTTGTAATATAAGTTTTATTTATCGGAACATTTATCATTTAGTACTAAATAACTCACGTAAACAATAGATACTTTCGTAGATCTTGATGTTAACACATTTTTGGTGAAAATTAATTAAATATATCAATATAATTCAGACCCGTGCGATGCACACGGGCTCGATACAAATGTTCATAGCGTGTTTTTCAGCAATAATTTTCGTCATTTTGATCATGGATGGGTTTTGTTGGATGAAGTTGATCGGTTTATGTTCGTGGTAACAGAAAAGCATGTCGCGCACTGTTATATTTTATCGAGAAGTTGGAGGCAATGAAGTTTTGATATTTATTTTAAGTTTTTTTAGATTTTTGTATATATTTATTTAATAATTAAGATGTTTTGGTATGATAATGTTTTTTTTAGTATGGGGCATTTTTATCATAATTAGTAAACTTTGAGGGTTAGTTATGTTATATTGCCAAATTTATGTGTAAATTTTAAGAATCTTTTTTATCATAATTGGAAGTGTTTTATGTGTTCAAATACTCAAAATGATATTCAGACCCGTGCGATGCACACGGGTTGTATCTAAGTGTTCATAGCGTAATGTTTGGCACTAATTTTTGTCATATATAACTTGGGCTGCCTCAGGACCTGTGCAATGTACACAGGTTTGATCTACTTTTACGAACCCATGCATTGCACAAATTGTATATAATTGTTGATTGCGTAATGTTTGAGTAAATTTATTTGTGTAATGTGGGATGCACCATTCTTGTTAGTTACTTATGGATATAGATAAGTAATATTCTAAATAAGTAAATAACATGTTGACCCTCATATCTCTAAGTGCGATGCACAGTTTTTTTTTTTTTTTTTTTTTTTTTTTTTTTTATTTTATTATTATTATTATTTTTTAATGTCTAAACTCAACTTTTTAGACCAAAATTGATGAGCTTTGTCCATCAATAAGCATTGCAAATACCAATCTACTAAACATGTGAGTCGGTCCCTCACGAGTAAAATTGGAGCGTCAAGTTAAGCAACTAAAGATGTTGATACTCAAATAAAAGTTACGGTGGGTCGAAAATGGGATATCAACAATATCCTAGGGAATCTCCAAAGGGAATTTGTTAGACTTAATCAAGAACCGAGATACAGATATATTTTAAATTTAAATTTAACTTAATAAAGACTTTGCATTGAATGAGATATATGTTAAGAAAGTTTCACTAATTACAAATTAATGCCAATATTTAAAATATATTGTATGCATGAGTATTAAGCGGTTTAGAAAAGTATTTAGGAGAATATGTATTCCTGAAAATATTTAACTTATTATTTAATTATTTTCTTATAACAAAATCATAAAACTACATTAGAGAATTAATTAGTTCTTTTGAAGGCGCCAGTCAGGTATCGTAACCATGATCGTTAAGGTGTTATCAATTTATTATGAGATCTACAAAAACAATCAAGATAGTAAAACAAAAATAATCAGCCATCGTCCTCATTTACTTTGTCTTCGTCATTGTCGATTCCCTTATTCCATTAGGATAACGATGTGATGTACGTATGGCATGATTCCGATGTCATCATATATTTAATTAATTTCCACCAAAAATGTGTTAACATCAAGATCTACGAAAGTATCTATTGTTTACGTGAGTTATTTAGTACTAAATGATAAATGTTCCGATAAATAAAATTTATATTACATACATTGACGCAAACTTGATAAAAAGTATATAAACATCTGCATAAACATTACGTACACAACACGTAGAAATTCAACCAATGACCCAGCCGGTGCATCGCACGGGTTCGTAAGGCCTCGTGGTATATAATCAAAACAGTGGAGACATGTAAATAAATAAGTGTCCTAGCCCGCCAGGTAACATGCCATTTTTTTTAAGCAAGAGTTCTCAAATTCGAATCTCGTAAATAATATTTTGATATATCTTTATTTAACTTTTAGTTGATTTGATGTAAATAAAAAAATAAATGTTAATGTAAAATTACACTTATGCTCTATATAGAAACTTACTGTTGCTCATCAATAATGCTGCTATTAGAAGTTTCTGCTGCTCGCTTGATTTTTAATACTGCTAACCCGTTATTAATACTGCTGCTAGCTTCATGTTTAGTGCTGCTCGTCCTTAATACTTAGTGCTGCTATACGAACTTCATGCCACCTATAATGTTAGTGCTGCTCTTTATGGTCTCTTATACTTTGTACTGCTCGTTACCGTTTGTGCTGCTGGTTCGATATTACTACTGCCCGTTCGATAGTTTGTACTGCTACTGTAAAGAGTTCGTACTTTTCGAAGTTTGTTCGTACTGTTGGAGTTCTATTAGTTCATACTGTTCCTTATATGATTAATACTACCGGACGATGCCTAGTGATTTAATTTGTCAAGTTTAAAGTTTGCTTGGTGAGCTATTCTGAAGGACTCTTTAATCTGATTGGTGAGGTTGAATATGCATGTGTATTGAAGTGATGATAATAGGTCGATGAATGGTGCACCCTACGTGAGTATATTACTGCATGATCTTTCTATATTATTCACATTGGACGGTGCTTTGTCACCTTATGCTTGTGAGGTCTTTATATGGTCGTGATAATTTGTTCTAATTAAAGATATATGTGTAACTTAAAGACTCACATGGGACGGTGCTATTTCAATAATGGCGGTGGACTTTATACTTGCAACAAATCTTGGTGAATTTTATTTACCATGTTGGAGTTGGCATATTCCGATGTCATCAGTAGGATCGAAAGAACCAACAAAGCACAAAAGAAAACGTAATTGTATGACCATAATGAGGATGAATGAGATGAGGACGATGGCTACTAAAATACTCGTCTTTCATATGTTTTTTATGATTTTATAAATTAAAGGAAAAGATAGCTAAGTACTATGTTAATTAATTTTAGGACTTAATGCATATTTTGTTCTCCTCTAGCTCGCGTACAAATTGCAAAAGTTGTTAAGCTGTTCTGTCATTTGCTTCCAAGTTCATAGCATGTGAGCTCTCCTCACTACTACACAAAAGGTTAGATAGATCACTTCACATAGATCGGTTATGTTAAAAACTGATCTATGAAAGAAAAAAGAGGGGGAAATATAATAAATAGATCGGTTTTTTTTGTTAATAACCGATCTAAATAGTTTCAAAATTTAATAGATCGGTTATCAACAAAAAACCGATCTATGTACTGCTCACGTATTCCAATTTCCGATGACAGAATCTAGCTGGAAACACGTTTTGTTTTATATAGATCGGTTTTTCATAAGTAACCGATCTATCTCATCCTCCCAAGGCAACCTATCAACCAGTAGACATTATATGCCCGTTTTTTTTCCTCACTAACACATCATTAACAACAAAAAAACACAATAAATGCTCCAAAAATCCACAATAAATGTTCCAAAAAAATCTTAAATTCAAGTTTCTATGTTGTGTCAATTGAAAAGGTATGTAATGTTTTAACTATGCTTACTATTTAACCATTAGATTTCATAACACGAAATTCATCTATGAGTAAATTTGTGTTTATTTGAAGCTTGCTTTGTTGATTTTGATGGTGTGTTTATATGTAGGCTCGTTTGAAGAATTTTCTATGTGTCTCGTTGATACCTAGCTACTATTGACCCGTTGATGTAAGTTACTTAACTTTACTTTTAAGCTAACCACGTATTAATAGCATATTTTATGGTAACATTCAAGCATTTAGTATAGACTAAGTTAAAATCATAACCCTTTAGTTAAATACACGTTCGAAATTAACTTAATAGAGGTTAGTTTCGGATTGTCCCCATTTGAGACTGCTTTTTGAATATTTTATCTCATTTAGGATGTGATTACGTATTATGAGATCAAGTATTATTTGAGAAAATCGACATCATTTTTCCTTACTCCTATGAGTTTGCGTTTTATGCGCATACTTGAGAAGTTAAGGGGAAACTGGTTCATTTCACCTCCTGGCTCATGAGCAGCAGACATATATTTGGCATAAGACGATATCGGCTTTCCATGGCCACAATGCCATGATTCATAGTTTAGGCAGAATATGACATACCATATTTTATTAGTTAGGTTTGTTCTAGATATATTAGGAGTCATTATGCAGTTGCTACCACTTCATTTTCAGGCTCTACTAACCTCCTAAGTAAATAGTAATTTATAATTTTGAATAGAGTTAACAGTTATAACCAAAGGAAAACTACATATAGCCTTATCATTGATCATGACTTTCTTTTTATTTGTTTATTATTGTACATATAGCTCCCTTGGGGTGAAGAGAGGTCGTTAAGTATGAGTGAGATAGATGCTGTTGTCAATGCATGGTTTTCATTGTGGCGCGATGGATGAGGTATGTTACTACCCAATCTAAATTGTTTTTGTAAATAAAAATTGATGCGCTTCTTGATGCCATGATTAAGTTTGTTTGTAACCATAATGATGTGATATTGATTACAGTAATTGTTAAGGGATTCTAAGTTAGATTCTATTTGTTGTTGTGTTGACAGCGGGTAACAATGACAGCAACTACGACAACCCCGTAAGGAAATGGTTCCAAAGGTCATCAAGCGTTACTCTTTTGCCATCCTTGATTGCTTTTCTTATTTTGAGGTAGGAGCGAACTCTTTAGTCACAATAATATTCTACTTGTATATTTGCAACGGAGGAGCTTGGACTTTTGGATAGTAGTTAGTAGGACTTGTGAACTCTTATTTTGAGGGTGTTGTATTCTGTTTCAATTTTCGTTTTTAAATTGAAGTTGTTTTGTAACTTAAATGTTGATCTTTATCTAAGTTATTTGTACTAGAATATTATTGTGTATGGTAATGAATTGCAATTCTGGAAAAACCTGCATTTTTGTATATGATTAAATTCTGGAAAAATCAATTTTCATGTACTGTTTTTTTTTAAATCATAGCCATTAACTAGATCGGTTTAAAACCGATCTAACTACATCTGGGCAAGCCACATAACCAACATTAGATAAATCGTTAGATAAATTGTTTATTAGTTAGCATCTGATCTTTGTGTAAGTTTAAAAAGATCGGTTCTGAACCGATCTATATATGTATCTGCTCATAAAGATCACCTTTAGATAGATTGGTTGATTACCGATCTATATGTGGCATTCTAACCGATCTAACTAGCTTCTTTTGTAGTAGTGAGCTCTCCTAATTGTATCTCGTCTATATAGCCATTGATAGGCAAATTTACCCTGAAAAGGTATACAAAAGTGGTGAATTCCGTTTATTTATAAGGAAGAAAATGATAAATGGCGTGAGTAAATTCATATGTTATTGCATACCGTCGAGATGTTTGGCATTCATTTAAAGCTGACATGCACGTAAAGGTTGTATGCGTCAAAGATTGGAGTAATACATTATGCATGTAATTTATAAGAAAAATATATTACCTTTGGTTGGTGAGAGTAAATTCAAGTTTCTTGAAGCGCATTTTCTTTGTTAGCATAGCCGAATGACATCCAACAGGGCTGGTGAATGCTCACTCAGTTTTGGATCCAATGAGAGTGTGTTATTTATAGTCCCTTCTTTATTATTTAAGCTTAACTTGTGTGGCTATATGAAAAGATTAACGGCCATTCTTCTATGATGCAAATTTAAGTCGACCTTTTCGAATCATCATATTTATAACCATTTGGTTTGTATACCTTCATTAACACAGGCCTAATAATGAGGAATAATAGTACACTACAAACTAATCTTTTCGTTTTCTTAAGGCACTCATGATTCCATTCTAAGCACTAATTGTAGGCAATATGTACTTACCCTTAAGCATGGACATTAAACCAATGTACTTACTCTTGAAGCCTCCACATTAATAATATGAAGATTACTCGATTAAAATTAGAAGAGCCTTAAGTGACCCATTTATATATGATTAGTCAGCCTTCCTTATTATTTTTATTCTATTAAAGATTAAACGGGTAAATTTTAGAAACATAACTTGGTTAGAAATGGATCAAGAGCCTTACTTGTATATGAGAAAAATAAAACAAATCTAAAAATGATATACAAATTCAAATCAAAGTTCAGTTACCACCAGTGGATATCTAGAATAAAGCAAAGCAATGAATGTAATACATTAGAGTAAAGTAGCTCACTTGTATACACATAAAGCATGGAAACTCTATCCCCCCTTCAAACATCAACTTTATTTGCTACATGTGACTTCATTATATTTAAAGTTGTATCAGATTTAGCTGCTGTATAGAAAAGCATATGGCATTGAGATACATCCTTAAGCTATAGTCGACGGGGGGTCCTACAAAACAAACAAAACAAATAGGAAAAGGGCTGCATGTAACAGAAAACTATAGATCACATATGTTAGCGCCTTTTACTCACCAGGCCACATAGAGTGTGGAACCGATCCAGCTACAGATCAATTGCCAGCATGCGATCCATTTCATTCTCATTATGTGCCTAGAAACAAAAAGTAGAGATCAAAAGGAAATTGGTTAGTTTGTGTTGCACTGAAATTTAGAATATACTTTGTTATTGTGAAATAGACGACCACACTAATGGTATATTTCACAACCTTATAACCTACACACGAAACAAAGAAAAAAGAAAATCAAGAATGAAATTTGAACTTTTGTGTTTGTCCATGTGATTTTGGCCGGTTTATATAGGCATGAATTAGGTTAAATCATAAATTATTCTTGCAACCCTTGCACTTCATCTCAATAACTACATTGACACTTGACATGCACTTGGCATTAATCTCATCAATGGGATTGATTTTCGCATGGCTATATTTTCACTTCAAAAAATGGTGTCATTAATACTACTCACAAAATTGGTGTCATTAATACTCCCCAATGAGTTTTAGGACCTAATCTTTATATATATATGATGATTGATATAAGCATAATTTGTTAGGCTTTTCTAAGCATGGATTTGATTGGGCAAACACATCAATTGAGTTATGTGATAATATTTATTATTTGAATGTGATTAACGTTTAGCTAAATTTTGATTAATATTGGCTCATTTGTACAAAAGTACGAACCAAAGAATCACTAGCCACTTCTTTCCCTATTTGACTTGATTTATAAATGCATTGATTTCTGAACAAAGATAACAAATTGTCAATTATACATGGTTACTTACCATCATGCAATAAACCTCAAAAAATGATAAATCTACCTAAAAAAAAAAACAAAATCTTACCGAAGACGCCCAAATTATACATTGTTGTGTATTTTAGATTCACCATCACACAATTTTCTCAAACATTGCGCAATCAACAATTAGATACAATTCGTGCAACACACGGGTTCGTCATACCTCAAAGTATAAATTGCAATGTTATCGAAACATGTTATTTACTCAAAGTAGACTTTAACAACTCAACAAATTACTAAAACAATCCCCAGTCAACAATAAGATACAATTCGTGCAACGCACGGGTTTTACTATTTTTCTACATTGATACAAACAATTAGTTTCTACGTAAAATTTTGTTCAAAAATAAGTTTCTACGTAAAATGAACTTATTCTAACTAAACGTATACTCAAAGCGATTTTCATAATAACATTGTACGTATGAGTTTCTTGAGTTAACATTACTAATATATCAAAACTAAGACACAATTCGTGCATCGCACGGGTTGTACATAGCCTCGCTTGAAAAGACATACACTTTTGTTTCTCAATAAATGTAAATATTAGAAAAAAGTCTCTTCACGTATACTTTTTTAATGTGAAGAAAATAACTTAAATAAATGAATGGCCAGAATTGGTTCATTCTATGATAAATATGAAATCTATATTAAACTTTTATTATGATTAAGTTAGTGAATTTATATGTAATTCGATGACCATGATTATAAATTTGACCCAAGATTAGTCTAACGGTTACAAAATTGAATACACCATCAATATTAAGTAGGATGTTACAAGTTTATGTTTTTTCAACAACAATATTAAGATGGGTATTGATATGTACACTGTCCATTTCACTTGGTACACGGAAGTTATTGTGTTATGACTTAAATACTCTCACATGTCATAAACCCACAACCAGGTTTTACCCTTTCGTACTGATTGATGTTTTGTTTCTCATTCAATTTCCAACACTTAAATTGTTAGCTTTAATAGAAAGTGATGGTCATTTAGATATTTATAACTTTGTAACGTGTCTTAGTATATGTAATAGAATAGTCAAAGGGTTTGTGGATTGGGCTAAGCTAATATGTTAGGGGCTAAGCTAATATGTTAGGAGTTAAGCTAAGCTAGCCTATTTAGTCATGTTGTAATCCAAGCCAAATCCACAAACCAATCGAGGCCCATGGAAAGCCCATGAGGCGTCATACTTGTACTATAAAAGACACCACACACCTCATTTATGTGGTGTGCTTGAGTGTGTAGTGTGTGTGTTTTATATCAATAATATTATCTTCATCTTACTACTCTCTCTCTAAGTTCGACACATATATACTACATATATCAAGTCACCATTCTTGCTTAATATGATTAATATAGTGTGTGATATAGTTAGATCTAAGGGATAACAAGTGGTATTGATCGCCAAACATCGATGTACCCTCCTAACGGGTCGAAGGACTCCCCTTCGAGCCTGTGCGAAAGCCCTCTTTTTGGAGGCCCAGGTTAATCTCCTAACACGTTTCATTGGCGTAAAACCATTCGTCTACGAAGTGGTTACCATGTGGGAATCCGCCAATCGAAGCCCTAAGCCCTTCGGGGTATCCCTCTCGAAGGGACTACAACGGAGAACCCTCTTGACCTGGTCATACCCACGTCTTCTCTTCCTTTAGGCCTTCCCGCCAAAATAGAGATCGTGGGCTACAAAGCCCTAGCGGTTACCACAAATTATGGGACGCCCCCATGATCTCCGAACAAAGTGCAAACCGCCCACTAAGTCCTATTTCTCTCCTATAAATAGCTTAGTCGGGCCAAGACGATGTAAGTTAACTTCACTCTCGCAAATTACAACCTACTTATCATATCACACATACTTACTCGCACGCCGGAGGTGGTTCGCAGGGTCCAACCCCTGCGCAATCACTTAACGTAGTGTCTTGGTATTTCTTATTTCAGGTTAAGAACAAGCTTGGCGCAATCCCAACACCCCATAAATCCTTTGATCATCATCGAAGGCCTGGTCGTGCAATTATTTGTACAATCAGTGGCGCCATCCGTGGATCTACATTGGTCCGTATTCCAGCCTATAACAACCAATACTTTCTTTTTCTCTGGATCAGAGAGAAGTACTTCCACGGTTTTCCTTGCGCCAATACCAGTCAATGACTCTAACAACCTTCCCCCAATAACCGCCTCCACGTTCACAACACGTTCTCACCCGGAGATCACACCCAACAACCATGATTCGACATCAGCCAATCCAGAACCTGTCATTAGCCCAGCTTTTGTCGAAGCCAACCACGAAGTGTTGGAATCCCTCCTAAGGGCTCGTAAGAGGCAAGTCAGGAATGCTGAGATGCGAAGGGAGTTGGAATACTCAAGTGATGAGTATGATGAAGAAATGGAAATGGAACCTAGGCCTCCGACCCAAGGATAACTCTATCGGCCTTAAGGATTGGGTCTCCAGTCAGTCGAAGGCTAAGCAGAAGGTCCGTTGGTTTCGAAGGAGTCCCCGAGAGGGCTCCGACAAGGAGAGAAGGGGCGGTTACCAAAGGCTCTAACGGTAGGAGCCAAC